>CM056606.1:27535911-27598763 GCA_029721355.1 Tegillarca granosa
GTTCATACTTACATTTGTGTAGAACAAAATTATAGAAATTTTCATTTAAAAAAAAACCCCCTCAAATTAATAACTTTTCATGGGAAATAATGAAATCCAATAGAAATAATAGTTCCAAAAAAACATAGTAGGTATTATAGGGTACAATGATGATTTCCATCAAATAATTATCAAAAATGTCATCTGCTCATAGAAATAACATATTACTTTTTAATTGCTTTCTTCTCTCTTCATTGAATCACTTGGTGGTTCAGTGGTAGAGCATACACTTCAAGAGCAGAAAGTTGAAGGTTTAAACGCCAGCCAGAGCATACACAGCAGGGAGTTGTGGGTTTAAACCCCAGAAAGGTCATACACAAGTTTTTAAATTCAAGTTACTGCTCTCTCACCTTGGAATCATTATCAGGTGGATTTACTTGTTCACCAGGCCCCAGTTTCACAATCCTTCACTGAATTGAGTGTACACTCAACTCAAATATTCCTATTTTTCTCTTATCAATATTTTAAAATTTTAAGTTTTATAAGACAATATTTTGTTTTGTTCAACAAAACTACATCAAACAATTTATATATAACATTAGATACTTAATTTTAACTGTGTAATGTCTTAAAAATTGACATTGAAATATTCCCCAAATTTGAGTTGAGTGTACACTCAATTGAGTGAATGATTGTGAAACGGGCCTGGATATCTTATGAAGTGGTATGCCTGTCTAAAGCATACTAACTTGCAGAGCTAACACTGCAACAAAGGTTGTTCTGAGTGCATACTAGTAAAGAAGGCAGACCATACATGTTTTTACATTAGTTTTTAAAAACTAATTAATTTTCTCTAATCCCAATTAGCTAACAAATTGCTGATGCAATTTTAACTGACATAACACACCTACTACCCATAATTCAATCTCTAAAATCACCTAATCTAAGCACGGTTTCTATGGTAACCATTATATTTCTAAAAGAGGAATAAATAAATATGTTTAAGTAAAATTTCTTCCCCGAGTATAATGTGATATAGACATAAAAGATAAATATTCAGTAAAACTTTATTTTAATTATTGTTGAATCATGACAGAGTTATGTGACTGAAATTCCATGACAACTCATACACTCAAAACAACTACAAAGGTCTTCCTTTCATCAATCATTTCACTGTGCAATTTTTGCTGCATACTTTTATATGCTCCAATTAACTGACTGAATTTCCATGGAAACCTGCACACTCATACAATTACTGTCTTCATTTCATGTAGCTGAATTAAACACTGTACACATCATACCATTACCCCAACACTATTCGAATGGCTATGTTACCATGACATTGTGCAAACTTTAGCTTTTACAACTACTATCCTCTTCCTTAGAACTTAAATTCTTATCTTTTACTCTGATGATTTTTTCTGAATTCTTGAAAGGCATTTATGACTACTAGCATTCACTTCAAAGATTTTAGAGTAAACCCTTTTTTATGACTTTGAAGAACAATTCAGTTATTTTATGGAAGTGTTCCTTAGCAATCCAGTACAATCTCTTTTCTATGAATACAACCTTTATCTTTTAACTCTGTTTTCATGGCATTTATGGTCAATCTTGTATAGTTTCATTTCCATGACTACCATATCTATTCCAAGACAATCCGGTGATACTATTTCCATGACAAACATGGGCAATCTAGTACTGTCCTACTTCAAAGGCAACCATACATATTCCAGAACAATCCAGAAATACTGGTTATTCAGAAATACTGATTCCATGACAATCCAGAATCATCTCATTTCTAGTGATTTTGTTTTCATGGCAACAATATCTGTTCAAGAATAATCCTTTATTACAGTCCTGTTTCTATAACAACCACATCTATTCAAGGACAATCCAGTAATTCCGTTTCCATGACATTCATATCATCCTCCAACATACTATTCATATCCACTTCCTCATCTTCGCTATCAGACTTGTATTCAGGTCTTCTCTTCTTCTTCCAATGTCGCTCTGAAAATATAAACATTTTCATTTTATACATTTAAATGATTGTTCTGCAAACTTGATAGTATCAAGGCAAGAACTATCAGAAATACAGGTGTCTTGTCTGTAGACTAAAGTCTATAAGTCTATTTAATAGCCATACTTGTCCATCAAATTATTTCAACCTTGCACACTAAAGACTAATGGTCACACTAATGGCAGAAGTATGAAATAAACACTTTGTACAGCTGACCTAAAGATAACTTGTATTTCCACTTCTTATTTTAATGTTTCACTTTTAAATACATATTGATGAATAAACAATGACTGTATAAAAACATATTGCACATATGCTCATTCCAAATATACAATTTTATTGTATTTATTGTATTCTTTAAAATAATATAGACTTATAACATTGTTTTATTTATCTAGAAAAATAAATATCAATTTTTATGCTCAACTGTGATGAAAACTGATCATATTACAGAGTTTAGCCAGAGTATGATATAGAATCTTCTATTCAGCATTTAACAAAGAAACAATAAAAGTTTTCCAGTTTTGAATGACAGCTTTAAAAAAGATTATGCAATTATTGCAGAAAAGCATTGCATATGAAGTATTTTTTTTAATACAACAAACATCAGCAAACTCCTTCTAGAAATATTTCTTTTTGCTGCAATTTTTAAAAAAAAAAAAAAAAAAAGCTGTACAGAAAGTCTTCAAAACATCTCTTATTTTTTCAGCTTAATTAAGTTGAAAAGAAAAGGATGTTTATTTGCTTTGTTTGGTATTTGCTTTGTGAGTGACTAGATGAACATTTTCCATACAAAGAGACATGGTAAGTCTTGAAACTTTCTTTTGGTCAATACCATAAGTGTTATTTTCCACAATGGTTTAAGTTTATCGAAACTACTTTTTGATGAACTACAATTGAAACAAAAATGAATCTTGATCTGTTACAGATCTAGATGACATACATTTTGGTAGAAGATAGAGGAGGATAGATAGACCTGATATTGAAAGTCATATAATTTATCCAAAACATTTTTTGTGCAAGACCTAGGATAAAGAATGGTTTTTAAGTCTCAACATTCTACCAACATGAATTCACAATTTTAGGTAAAAGAACAACCATCATGGACAACACATCTATATTACAAAATTTTCATAGAAGATGGAGGATAGATGACCCTGATATTCAAGGTCATATAAGTTATCTACAGCATATTTTAACTAGACTTTGGATTCAAAAGTATCTGGGTAGGGTACATATAGTTTATAATCTCATCATGCAACCAACAGGAATTTGCAATTTCCACATAAAAAACATGAAAATAACTAGAACCACTACTGAATGTTCATGTAATAATTTCTCCTTTGATGTAACCGATGACAATATCTATTCTCTGCCATCAAAATGCAAATACAAGTCCTAGATTCCAGACAAGACTTACATACCATATCTGTACTGTGATATTGACCTTTTACTGACATTTGACCTCTAGCATTAAGGACATGAACTTTGATCCAACATCATTTTGAGATAGTAAACACATGTATTACAATAGCAAACTTTTATCTAAAAAGAATTGCCTTCAGGTATCAAACATTTCCCAGGTTCTGGCAAAACAGTTAGCTTGATGGTCAGACAAACGTAATCATCCAGTCTCATCCTTATGATTACTATATCAATATGTAAAATTTCCTTCAGGCATTTTGAAACACTTCTTAACAACTCAACAAACTAGAAATTTAAGCCAGGGTAAAGGATACTCCACCCAACACACACACACACACACACACACACACACACACACACACACACAGAATATATATATTATGTTACTAAATGAAAGAAAGTGGATAGATAATACTTAATAAACAAGAATTCCAGGGAATTAAATGTCTCGCTTGGTTAGTTTTTGATCAATTAGAAAATACATTTTTAACATTCAAACTGTAATATTATTTATTGGTGGTAAAAATAATGTTGGTTAAGTACATTATACATTTCATATTAAAATTGTATTTTTCAAACAAATATTTTTCTTTTCACATAACACTGGATAGATGAAGTATAATTTTTATTGTACATAACACGGAAACTTAAATCACATCTTATAGAAAAAAGTATTCATGTTTGTTCCAAAATCTTGGATCTGCCCTAAAACTAAAAAAATAAAGTCTTATACAAGGAAAATAACACATAAAGCTTTATTTGAATTCCAAAATGATATTGGTTTAAAACAAAATGCATTGTCTTAAAATTTGTATTTTTTCATTTAAAATCTAAGATTTATCCCAAAATTTAAATAAATGGCCAACAGGCATTGTATATAATCTAGAAAGTAATCAAACAAGTTTTGAAATGTAATTTATCAAGATTTAGATGTACTTTCAAAATTTTCTCAAAATGTGTCCTTTCTATAAAAAAAACCCAACAAATGTCAATTTTTTTTAAAATACCCATAATGTATATTTATGTTCTATCATTGTACAAGCTAAATTAAAAAAAATGGAAAAGTGTGCCTGTAGGAGCATTTACTAAAAATTCCCTTTTTCTGTAAAAATTGCAAGTTTTTTCCTTTTTCTGTAAAAATAGCAAGTTCTTACCACAAAAAGAGTTGAAACATCAGCTTGCATACTCATGTAATCATTGAAACAACAGTATCAGTGAGCGATATGGACTTTATGTTAAACTTTCACATTTTTCAAAATTCCCTTTTTTGTGCAAAAAAAGCTAGTTTTTAACCCAAAAATAGTTGAAACATCAACTTATATAATCATGTATTCATAATTAAACTGCATGATTGAACTGTGTTGCAAATTTCAATGAAATAACAGTATAAGTTTGAGAGATATGGACTTTAACATAAACTTTCACATTTTCTCAAAATTCCCTTTCCTTCTGTAAAAAAGCAAGTTTTTACCCAAAAAAGAGTTGAAACATCAGCTTGCAAACTCATGTAATCATAATTAAACTACATGATGAAACTGTGTTGCAAATTTCAATGCAATAAAAGTTTTAGTTTAAGAGATATGGACTTTAACACAAATTTTCACATTTTGACATGCCGACATCAGAAAAGTAACACCTAAGTCTCACCTTATGGCGATGCCAGGCTTGACAAAAAGAGCTTTCAGTAAGAGCCAACACATGCCCTCAGCAATTTAGGATTCAAACTCATGCACTTGACCTTTGACTGTTTCATTGCATATGTACAATACCCTCTAAAATGTAGGATTTATGTAAGCTTTCACTAAAGCTGATAAAAGACTATAAACAAAAAGTCCCTAAAGTCAATCATATAATTTACCCATATATAGTGAAAAATAAAGGCAAACATCAATGTAAGATAGTACACTTTCAAGAAAACCGATGAATATAGGCATGCAGAAAATACTACATAAAAAGTCAAATAGACGACATGATTCTATTCTAATACATTGTATACTAACAGCCCTCTAAACTTCATTGTTTTTTTCCCATCTCGCTGCGTAGGTCTGAATCCATCTGTGGCAGATTGTAATATGAGAAAGTTAGTCAGTTTCCTTCCCTAATGTCAGAAATTTTCTCTACGCACTATGGTTTCTTCCACAATCCCAGAACAAACCAACTTATAAAAAAAAGAATCTTGACTAGGATGTCAAACTATTACTCCACCCCAACCATTGTGGTTTGTATAATAATTAGATTAGGACAACATTAAGACAATAAGTCAGCTTCATTGTCAAGTATGATCTTTATTACATAACTTATCATATCTTAATTATGTCTGCGTATCAGCAGACATCTTGTTGTTACTCAAGATAGGACATTTCCTCCTGTGTTTCTTATCCGATCAGGTTGAAATTTTGTCAACTGATAGGGATTGACCATGGTGAGGTTGCTTCCTCACCATTTTTTGGAATTCGAAAGGACTTCGGAGAAATCTGGTTAAAACCACAGAATTTCAGAGAGTTCTTTCTTTCTTGGAATTTCCTCCGCTATTTGGAGCACCACTTTAGGGAGCTGATACGCAGACCTATACTTGCGAGCAAGTATACATTCTAGTTAAATGATACAATGATATGACAAAATATCTGAACTTGGTGCAACAATGAATCTAAACATCAGACAAGTAGAACAATAAAATATTTTTTGTAACCATGAAATGGAATGCAGCTCAAATAAGAATTGATAACACTACTTATTTACTTGTTATTTAAATCTTATCAACCTCTTAGTCTTAGTAAAGTCAATAAGTACTTTAAAATACTAACTAGGTGTATATTTGGTATTTAACTAATCTTAATTTAAATTCTAGATATTTTTAAAATCGGCAGACAGAAACAGTGGAACAAAACCTGGATTACTGATCATAGATATGTAATATATATATATATCAGACTGAAATCTTAAGTCATTCCATGTTTAAGTGTCAAATATGTCCCTATGTACTTGTTATCTCTACAAATGATAAGTAAATAATTTACTTAAAATAAAAAGTCTAGTTTTTAAACTTGATTACACCTGAGTTAATTAGTAATACCTGACTAATTATCATGATATGACCTCTTTGACACCTGAACAAGTTCTAGTAAATATCACAGATAAATGATAGGTACTTTTAAGATGAATGGCATGTATTGATGGGCATAATAATTCTTCCGAAGTAAAGACTTTTTCACTTCTATGGAGACAGACAGCTGTGGGTTAATGAAGGAAATTAACATACCCAGAGACAACAACTGCAATTCCTCTTTTCGGAACAAACCACAAAAATATACATGAATAACTAAAGAACAAAGTGTCAACAATATACTGTGCTAAAGTTCTAACTTGTCCAAAACTAAAATTTCAGTGTTCTTTGTAAGAGAAATACAAGTTACATGTCACAATGAAAGGTTCATTTATATATTTTGCAAACCTTTGTGCATTTCATGTTGATCATAGTAGTAAGCATCCTCTGTAGCCATCCCAGGAGGCTTACTCTTCTAAAAGACTCTACTGGTAAATAAGCTTTTCACAACATTGGTTTGAGCAGGAGATGAAGAAAATAACCTGAAAATTTTATTCTGGGTTGGGTTTGAACACACAACTTTTCACTTTAAAATCCAGTGTCTTACCACTAGGCTAAGCCTAAAGTTGCAAGTTTCAGGATGATGGGCTAGTCTAAATTTTGAACCCTGCATTGTAAGCACAAGAATTGATGTTTAAAAAGGTTACAAGTCCTGATTTTAACAGATACTGTATATGATCTGTGTGATTAAAATACTTTTTAAAAAGACCCTAAACATTTTTTTAATTTCATAATTACTTAAAAATTCTAAAATTTTGTTCTTAAGCTTCTGATATGTCATTAAGTACAGTTAAATACAAATAGTTACAAAAAAAACACATGTTTAAGTTAAATTTAAAATTTAGATATTTTTTTCAAGCTTTATCACACCTGAGTTAATTAGTAATACCTGACATTATCAGGATATGACACTTCACACACCTGAACAAGTTTTAATGTTATCACAGTATATGATGGACAGACCACTTCTTGGTTTTAAAGGTCAGATAGTGTCAAACTTAACATACATACATATATATATATATATAATATCTACATATTAAACTTTAATCATTATATATATATATCCAGTATATAAATGAAATCTAAAACTTCAGTCAACAAGCTATGTCAAAATGGTCAATGTTAATTATTAAGCATTAAGCTTCGGTAAGCACTAAGTATCAGTCACAATACTATTTCATAGTTCAATATGTTCTCAATATGTACTTCTAAATTGAGCACTTAAAATTGATTTAAACTGCTAATTAACTGGACAAAGAAAAATTGAATACAGAAACATTTATTGTTTTTGATCATTTTCCTGCTGATATTAATGCAAAACAAAAAAGCTTTTTTGTACTTGGTTCCATCTGGGTAAAATTCTATTTACCAGTATATATCTTAAAATTACAGATAAATATACAGTACATTTTAGTTTAAATGCACTAGCAGATTAGGATTACAAAAAATTAGAATAAAAAAAAATAATATAAAAAGAATAAAAAGAATAAGAAGAAAGAAGTGGACTAATAAATCAAAAATACACTTCTACTTTTTTTGAGATATCTGAGTTTTAGACATCTCAACAAGTTTTTGGTTTCAGTAAGTAACTCAAGTAGAATGAAGTACATTTGTAGTATTGATGGTTAGTTTAAAAAAAAAACAAACAAGTTCATTTGATTTGGAAAAAAGAAGCTAATAAAATATAAAAACATAAACTTGGCCTAATAAATCAAGCCTGTTTGTATTAAATTATTGTCGGTATATTTATGGAGACTGATCAAGTACAACCATAAATGTGTCTGTACTTAAAAACCCCTATGGATTGCTTTCTCAAGAACTTTAAGTTGTACCGTACTTAAAAAACCTGTGGATTGTTTTCTAAAGAACTTTGACTTGTACCGTACTTAAAAACCCTGTGGATTATTTCTAAAGAACTTTGACTTGTACTGTACTAAAAAACCCTGTGGATTGCTTTCTCAAGAACTTTGACTTGTAACGTACTTAAAAACCCTGTGGATTGCTTTCTAAAGAACTTTGACTTGTACCGTACTTAAAAACCCTGTGGATTGCTTTCTCAAGAACTTTGACTTGTACCGTACTTAAAAACCCTGTGGATTGCTTTCTAAAGAACTTTAAGTTGTACCGTACTTAAAAACCCTGTGGATTGCTTTCTAAAGAACTTTGACTTGTACCGTACTTAAAAACCCTGTGGATTGCTTTCTAAAGAACTTTAAGTTGTACCGTACTTAAAAACCCTGTGGATTATTTCTCAAGAACTTTGACTTGTACCGTACTTAAAAACCCTGTGGATTGCTTTCTCAAGAACTTTAAGTTGTACCTTACTTAAAAACCCTGTGGATTATTTCTAAAGAACTTTGACTTGTACCGTACTTAAAAACCCTGTTGATTATTTCTAAAGAACTTTGACTTGTACTGTACTAAAAAACCCTGTGGATTGCTTTCTCAAGAACTTTGACTTGTAACGTACTTAAAAACCCTGTGGATTGCTTTCTAAAGAACTTTGACTTGTACTGTACTTAAAAACCCTGTGGATTGCTTTCTAAAGAACTTTGACTTGTACCGTACTTAAAAACCCTGTGGATTGCTTTCTAAAGAACTTTGACTTGTACCGTACTTAAAAACCCTGTGGATTGCTTTCTAAAGAACTTTGACTTGTACCATACTTAAAAACCCTGTGGATTGTTTTCTCAAGAACTTTGACTTGTACCGTACTTAAAAACCCTGTGGATTGCTTTCTAAAGAACTTTGACTTGTACCGTACTTAAAAACCTTGTGGATTGTTTTCTAAAGAACTTTGACTTGTACTGTGCTTAAAAACTCTGTGGATTGTTTTCTCAAGAAATCAAACTTCAACTTAAAAATCATGTGAATTACTTTCTCAAGAATTCAAACATTTACTTAAAAACCCTGTGGATTACTTTCTCAAGTATTCCGACTTTCAATTAGAAACCATACAGGAAAGAACAGTCCAAACTACATTTCTTGCTATCCACTCTTTCAAAAATGAGTTGTGTTAGACCCTGGTTGACTGTATGTGAGACAGGCTAGTTCCTTGGTACCCATATATTAGAATGGTGTTTATCTGTAGCATTGTGAGCAAGTGGACTAGCACTTTGAAGATTACTTAAATATAAAACAGGTCAAAAACACTTACAAAAACACTACTTGTACTTGTATTACTTTTAACCTAAGACAAACAAGTAAAATCATGAATAGATGAAAAATTGCTGATGTGACATAAAGCAACATTTAACCAACCAACCAACAACCAACCAACCAACCAACCAACAAACAACCAAACACCCAACCAACCAACCAACCAACCAACAACCACCCAACAACCAACCAACCAACCACCAACCAACCAACCAACCAAACAACCACCCAACCAATAACCACCCAAACAACCAACAACCAACCAACAAACCAACAACCAACCAACCACCCAACCAACCAACCAACCAACCAACCAACCAACAACCAACCCACCAACCAACAACCAACCAACCAACAACCAACCAACCAACCAACCAACCAACAACCAACCCACCCACCCACCAACCAACCATCCAACCAACCAACCAACCAATCAACCCGGAAATTAGTGCAATTAAGTCTTTCAGTTATTAATTGATAGGCAATTTACTAGTGCACAATTATGAGGACCATTAATGTATTAGTAAATTTACCTACAATGTTGCAGATTAACATCACAGTCTGCTCAGTCCATTAAACTAGTACCTAGCCAACTAGTAAGGACAATTGAAAAGGAAAAACTTTTCTCACTTGCAGTTTACTGGGGTTAAACCCTCAGTGATGAGATGCTATGAGTTTAAAGACTAACACATTAACAACTCGGCTACAACAACCCAGAATATATGCTCAGAACAGACTTTTAACTAATACAGAGATATTAAACTTGGAAGACTGATCAGAAAATCCTAAGTTACTAATTATCTGAAAAGACTTCAAATAAAACACTTTTTTTGTTTTTGAAAAAAAAATTCATTAAAAAAATCAAAGCAAGATGGAGTGTGAATCATGAACTACCAGCCAGAAGTGGAGTGTCAATGATCAATTGACAATAATGTAATTAACCAGGTAGGTACAAAGGTAACAGGTGATTTATACTGTTTAAACAAACATTATCTAAAATCATTCAATTAAATACTTTTTGCACTAACTTGTAAATACCCATTAATCTTCAGATTTCAATAAGTATAAAAGAAAACGACACTCTAAGACAACCCTGCTTCTTTGATAAGTAAACATGTATATCATTTATATTTTTCATATCCCACGCAAGATTTACAACAATTTCGCCCTGTGTCAAGGAAATTTTGGATCTGTTCCCACATCAAAACAACTGAGGGTTCTTCATAAAGTAAACATGAATGGCATTTCTAATTTTGATATCCTGCACAAGATTTACAATTTTTCCTTGTGTCAACACTAGTTGCTCCTAGCAGAATACATCCGGTGTATTTTTTTCATCCTTTTCTAACCACAATTTGTAGATTTAACCTTATGACAGGTATTTTTTTCTCTTGACATCATTTCTCATAATGCTATTCATATTTTACATAATAATAATCCTATCAGAATTATACATTTAGGGAATAACTGTCTTGCTTTTTGATATGCTATATCCTTGGTTATACTGTTCAAAATTTGATTTACAGATAATATGTCAGAAGGTGTTATCAGTGTGTTAGACCACTCAAACAACAAGGCCCTACAATAAAACTTAAAAAATACATAACTATTAAGTGTGACTCTCACACTTAATAGTTATGTATTTTTTAAGTATTTTTTAAAGGCAAAGGAAACCCCAAACAAAACCCAGTTATACTATGTTTATCTTCTTGCATTTTGTTGAACCTTCAGAATGCCAAAAGGCAGTTATATCTGGAATGTTGGATGAAATTTGAATATAGAGAGAAAACCAAAATTTTAGACCAAGTAATTGACAATTCTCCACTAGTGAATTGACAATTTTTAACCAATGAACTGAAAATCTTCCACCAATGAACAAACATTCTTCCAATAATGAACAGGCATTCTTCAAAAAATAAAATGACAATCTTCCATCAATGAACTGGCAATCTTCCACCTATGAACAGACAGTCTTCCAACAGTGCACTGACAATCTTCCACCAATGCACCAACAATCTTCCACCAATGAACAGGCATTCCTCAACCAATGAAATGACAATCTTAAACCAATGAACTGACAATCTTCCAAAAATGCACTAACAATCTTCCACCAATGAGCACATTTTTCAACCAGTGAAATTACAATTTTAAACCAATGAAATGACAATCTTCCAAAAATGCACTGACAATCTTCCACCAATGAGCACATTCTTCACCAGTGAAATGACAATCTTAAACCAATGAACTGACAATCTTCCAACAATGCACTGACAATCTTCCACCAATGAACAGACATTCTTCCACCATGTAACAGACATTCTTCCACCATGTAACAGGCATTCTTCCACCAATGAACAGGCATTCTTCCACCAATGAACAGGCATTCTTCCACCAATGAAATAACAATCTTCCATCATTTAACAGACATTCTTTGACCATTTAAAAGGCATTCTTCCACCAATAACTGACAGTCTTCCACCAATGAGCTGACAATCTTCCAATAATGAACTGAAAATCTTCCATCAATGAACTGACAATCTTCCACTGATAACCTGAAAATCTTCCATAAATGAACTGACAATCTTCCACTCAGTAAATGAAAATCTTTCACCAATGAACTGACAATCTTCCGCTAATGAACTGACAATCTTCCACTGATAACCTGAAAATCTTCCATAAATGAACTGACAATCTTCCACTCAGTAAATGAAAATCTTTCACCAATGAACTGACAATCTTCCGCTAATGAACTGACAATCTTCCACCAATGAACTGACAATCTTCCACCAATGAACAGGCAATCTTCCACCATGTAACAGGCATTCTTCCACCAATGAAATGACAATCTTTTTTATTCTAGAACCTACCCGAGTTATTTTTGAATCAAGACAGTGATTGTCCAGAAGCCAGGACTTTAGACCACTTGATTCTGTAGGCTTCTATTATTTCAATATGAATAATATATTTGGATTTTAAATCACAAATTTTTAAAGATGGTCTTTTTTACAGAGGTCATTGTTTTTGGCAGGTTTTAGACAAACCATTACTGATTTAAGTAATAGTAATTCTTGTTGCTTTCTTATGTAATATGTATTGTGTGTTTTTAGTGTGTGCAATATTTTGAATTTGTTTTAAGTTGTTGTTTCTGATCATCACATTTACACATTTACAATATTTCTTTGACATAAGCATAGTGTCTTATAGGCCAATTATGGCCAGATGTATATATATTTTCAAAGTGAGTATAGTACTGCAACTTTTAAATGTTTTTTTTTATACATGACTCTAAAATTTTATTATTTCTATTTTATTATTATTATTATTATTATTATTATTATTATTATTATTAAGAAAACTTTTTTTTCTTTTGCCAAGGCATTTAATTTGTTGTAAAAATTGTAACTTTTCCTAAACTTGTAAATCATAACTAAGGCTAATTTTAAACACTTAAAAAGCAATAAAAACTTTATTTTTTCTAAAAAACACAAAATAAAATATTTTAAATTTTAAAAGTGTTATTCACAAAACCTGACTCATTCTAAAGGATGTTATTTTTATATCTCTAGAGTTATAATGACACTGAAAACATAAACCATGTGTTTACCCCCAAATAAAATTGACAAAAAACACCCTGGTATTAAATTCAAGGTTGACAGTTTTTATTAAATCCTCAAGTTTATAGAGACCAATTAAAATAGATTGTGGGATCATGCTCACCTAGAATTATGCCCCAACACCCTTCACAAAATTGAATCGATACCATGTTGTAGTCAACTGGATCAACCTGCATGTCAACAAAAATTTTGTGTTCTTAACTTACATTAACTATCACGGAAGTAGAGTTACTGATTTCTTGATAGTCAGGCAAATTACACATGTTGAACACTCTTTATATGCACTTTTCTGTCTGTCTGTCTATAAATGATAGTCTATTTGCAAAATCCTGCTAAAATGTCCATCTGTCTGTCTGTCTTTCCTTCTCTCAGTTGACGCTAAAATGTTCATAGGTCTGTCTGTCTGTCTGCCTATGTGTCCAATAAATAACAATCAATTTGCATAATCCTGCTAAAATGTCCATCTGCCTGTCTGTCTATCTTTCTATGAGTTGATCTGTCTTCCGGAAGTTTGTCTGATAAATGACGATCTATTTGCATATCAATCCTTTTTAAATGTCTATTTGTCTGGTAAATGCGGTCGTACACAAATGATAATCCTGCATGTGTATCTATCTGTCTGTTTGAATGTCCATTGTCTGTCTGTCTGCCTGCATGTGTATCTATCTGTATGTATGTATGTATGTATGTATGTATGTATGTCTATGTGTCTGTCTGTCTGCCTGCATGTGTATCTATCTGTCTGAATATATGTTGTCCATATGTCTGTCTGTCTGCATGAGTATCTATCCATTTCTCTGTATGTATGTCCATTTGTCTGTCTGTCTGCATGAGTATTTATCTGTCTGTCTGTATATATGTCCATTTTTCTGTCTGTCTGCCTGCATGTGTATGTCTATGCATGTATGTCCATGTGTCTGTTTACCTGCATGTGTATCTATCTCTCTGTCTATATGTTGTCCATTTGTCTGTCTGTCTGCATGTGTATCTATCTGTTTGTCTATATGTTGTCCATGTGTCTGTCTGCCTGCATGTGTATCTATCTGTCTGTTTATATGTTGTCCATGTGTCTGTCTGCCTGCATGTGTATCTATCTGTCTGTCTATATGTTGTTCATTTGTCTGTCTGCATGAGTATCTATCTGTCTGTCTGTATATATGTCCATTTGTCTGTCTGTCTGCCTGCATGTGAATGTCTGTATGTATGTTGTCCATGTGTCTGTCTATATGTTGTCCATTTGTCTGTCTGTCTGCATGTGTATCTGTCTGTCTATATGTTGTCCATGTGTCTGTCTGCCTGCATGTGTATCTATCTGTCTGTCTATATGTTGTCCATGTGTCTGTCTGCCTGCATGTGTATCTATCTGTCTGTCTACATGTTGTTCATTTGTCTGTCTGTCTGCATGAGTATCTATCTGTCTGTCTGTATATATGTCCATTTGTCTGTCTGCCTGCATGTGTATGTCTGTATGTATGTTAATGTGTCTGTTTACCTGCATGTGTATCTGTCTGTCTATATATATGTCCATTTGTGCTTGTCTCTTTGCATGTGTATCTGTCTGTATGTATGTATGTCCATGTGTCCGTCTACTTGCATGTGTATCTATCTGTCTGTCTATATGTATGTCCATTATTGCTTGTCTCTTTGCATTCAATCTGTCTGTATGTATGTATGTCCATGTGTCTGTCTACTTGCATGAGTATCTATCTGTCTGTCTATATGTTGTCCATTTGTCTGTCTGTCCGCATGTGTATCTGTCTGTCTGTATATATGTCCATTTGTCTGTCTGTCTGCCTGCATGTGTATCTATCTGTCTGTCCATATGTATGTCCATTTGTTCTTGTTTCTTTGCATGTGTATCTGTCTGTATGTATGTATGTCCATGTGTCTGTCTACTTGCATGAGTATTTATGTCTGTCTATATGTTGTCCATTTGTCTGTCTGTCCGCATGTGTATCTATCTGTCTGTCTGTATATATGTCCATTTGTCTGTCTGTCTGCCTGCATGTGTATCTATCTGTCTGTCTATATGTTGTCCATTTGTCTGTCTGTCTGCATGTGTTTCTATGTGTCTCTCTGTATGTATGTCCATTTGTCTGTCCGTCTGCATGAGTATTTATCTGTCTGTCTGTATATATGTACATTTGTCTGTCTGTCTGCCTGCATGTGTATCTATCTGTCTCTCTGTATGTATTTAAACCTTTGCAGTTAGGTTATGTAATCCATAATTACTCCCTTTAGACCACTCTGCAACCAAGGCCCCTGTTACTTAATGAGTGCAATCACAAACACACACACACACACACACACACACACACACACACTTTATCCTTCAAAGAGAATTAGCAAATGAAAGACAGTATACATATATATGTCATTCTTTTTAACCCTTACCAAAACTTCCAGACATTTAATATCAGACTATCATTCTTAACTGTAGTACATAACCTTAAACGAGAATAATCAGGGGTGAATTTAATTAGCATTTAAATGTTAAACCTGTTACCAGTATATAGGTATTATATATATATACCTGTATACATTCTATATACCTGTAGGTGGGGGTTACAGGTAGATATTATTAAATAGATAGCACCTCAAACATAAATGCATAAATAATTATTTCATTAAATCTTTATAAAAATTGTATGCCAATGAGTCATGAATAATTTAAAATTCAAATGGTGCTTATATTTTCTGCATGAGTTAAATTCAGAATCTTGTCAACAAGACTTTTCAAGGACGACTTACATCTCGGCTGATATCATGGAGAGTGGCAATTAAAGTTACCTTTTTGCTTACCTGTGCAAGAAGATTTTGTATAAGTGGTTTTAATTTATTTTTCCTACCTGTTCAGTAAATATGAAAATTGCAGAGAGAGGGTCTGATGTACAGAGACAGTCTGTCCCATAGGCAACAGATTTTCGAATGAATTTGGATAAATTTGTCGAATTCCAAAAACGTGTCAATTTTAATAACTTTTATAGAATATAAAAAATTAAAAACAAAAACTTTAAATTAAATAATTAACTTTAACTTGTAAGAATTTGAAAATAAGGGTGGATGTCATTTTCACAGATGCACTATGTGAAAACAATTTTCTAATAAAAGATGTGTGTGTGTGTGTGTGTGTGTGTGTGTGTGTGAGAGAGAGAGAGAGAGAGAGAGAGAGAGAGAGAGAGAGAGAGAGAGAGAGAGAGAGAGATTTAAACCCTACTCAATATTCTTTCACTTAAATCAAGGTTTTAACTTCTTGTATAGAAACTACCATGCCTAAAGAAAACCAGACTTTGTGAAAGTTAATTAACAGCTTTCTCACATTACGATCTGTCCAAGTAGGGTTGAAATCTATATGCAGAGTGTGGTGTTTTAAACAATAAACATGCCTGCACTTTAAACCACTTGGCCACTGCGAGTGAGGGAGAGAAAGAAAGAGAGGGGTGTGAGAGAAAGAGAGGGGGTGTGTGTGTGACAGAGAGAGAGTTCACATTGTGTAGTGCCCCGGCATAACAATCATACTAATGGCATTTTTTGTTCTAAGTGTGAGAACAAGTAAGAGTATATATGTGTGTGTGTGTCAGAGGTTTTTAGGTACATTTCTAAATCATTGTAATTACCGTAAGTATTTTTGACATGCCAGTATGTGTGTTCCTTCTTGGGTACAATTTTAATACCTTCAAGTGGAAGATTATGTAGAAACACAGACAGCAAGACAGTAAACAAGTAGAGATTTGTCCATATTTAAAAATTATAACTCTAAAAATTAACAATTTGAAGAATAGACAGCCTGCTGAGGTAGTAAGTAGATAATGGCTTATCAGATTTTTCTGTAATAGAAAGAAAAATCCCCCTCCTTATAATTCTTTTACCCTGCTAGAACTTAAACTGGTCAGCCATCTAACTGAAAAATAAAACTCTATGTGCCAAAGTATTTACAAACAATCAGGCTAACCAATCTGTGTTTATTATTTTTAATTTTTTTTTCTTCCGACTTTGGAGCCTCAAGGCTAAGTTGTAAAAAGTTCAGACTCAAGGAACTCAGTGCCTATCACAGTGTAGATTCAAATTCCACCTGGGCAGATCCTAGAATGAGAAAGTTTGAAAGTTTGCTTGCCAAAAGTCAATGACTCTGGTTTCCTGTACCATGCAAGAAGTGACCACCTCAATGTAAATGAAAGAATTTTGACTGAGGCATAAAACGAAATTACTCAACTCAAAACGGAAAAAAAAATCACTTTTTAATTTCACTTTTTCGGACAGTTTAAAAGTTTAAAGAAGATTCAATTGTATAAGATCAGTATATTAGGTTGCATTTTGTTATGTCACCAGTATTATTTTAAACTTTCTGCAAGTACAAGATCAATCAGTATCATTAGAAACTTATAGTTATAAAACCCCGGATAAAAAGCCTCAAATTGAACAAACACAGGTCTTAAAAAGGTTATAAAGCTTAGCTAAAACTGGTTAGTATCACATATTTGTGAACGGATAACAAGATACCATGTAAAAAAAATTTAAGAAATGAAATAAAATTTACTTAATAAATATAAAGTAATTTATTACTTTTCGCATAAACAAGGAAAGCTCATCGGTATGTCATCAATTATATATCTAATGAGCAGGAATATATATCAGTTATTTATCACTTCATAAAGAAATTTCTCACACAAATGAATACTGATTCATTTCATAACTTGTCTAACCCGTTTTTCTTTTCCTCCTACAGACTTCTAGAGACCAGTTACCTCCTAGCATGTTGAGAGTTAAATTTCATGACTGACTGAGAATTACATAATAAATATATTAGAGTATTTTCTAATTATAAACCTTGATTAAAATCCATTTAAAAAGCACCAAGCAAAGGTGTAATGATATTTTTACCTGTGTATTCATACTTGGTGACCTATGGGTCAACTTGGTGACCTTAAGGTCAACTGCTTATTCTTATAGACACAATAACTTATAAAAAAATTATCACTTTGTAAAATAAAACTTTAACTGTCATAAATGTCATCTTTTGTGTAATGAAATTGGAGATGAATTACATTTCTTTGTCAGCATTTAAATATGACAAAGACTAAATTTAACATCACACAGAGAAGAAAAAACTGTTTACAAGTTTGCAGTAATGTTGGTATATATACTCTAGTATATATATATATATATATATATATATATATATATATATATATATATATATATATATATATATAATACTTCCTTACATGCACTATGTCCTCATCAAGACACCAGGGGTAAAACTTAAACCCATTTTTTCTCTCTTAAAAGTTCACAAGTGATATTTACATTGGCAGCTTGTCATCAAAACCCACCAGGGTACATGGAATATAATCTGCACTTACTTTCCTTCTAATTTTCCTACCAGTAATATTCATAAGGGCAACATCAAACCAACACTCAAATTCTGTTTTCTGTAACTAGATTTTTTTACCGCTCATCAAGAGAGTGATTTTCTGGATATCAGTGAAGTAAAAAGACAATACATGTACTACCGCCATGGACGTAATTTCAATTCATTGCAAAGTTAACTCCTGGTAGTCATTAATTGGACAGCTAAGTGGCTGGGTGGACTTAAGCCATGTGAAATGAAATGTTTTACTCTAAGAACCAAGTTGAGTTGAGGTTAGGAATACCATTTTTACACCCCAGTCAAGAATTCTTCACATATCAAGCTGGTTGGTTCTGGGATGGTGGAGGAAACAGGAGTGCCAAGAGAAAACCATGGACCTTTGGCAAGCGTACAGACCAACTTTCTCACACTAGGATCACATCAGATTGGGATTTGAACCTACACATTGAGAGACACTGTAATCCACAAACTTGTGCTTTGGACCACTTGGCCACAGAAGCCCCTTTATATTCTAGGATATAACATACAGTATGATTAAAATTAGGAGTCTCTGGTCTTTGGCACATATCCTAATGTAAGACTAGGTTTTCAAATGGGACCCAAGTCTTTGATCAATCAAACTAGTAGTTACAAACTGAATTATTCTTACTTCTTTTGAAATTTTACTACTAGACAAATATGATTCACTCATTTAAAGAAACAACAACAACTAAAAAAAAGAAGAAAACGAAAAAGAAGGAGGGGGAGAAGGGGCAGAGGAGAAGAAGAAGAAGAAGGAGGAGGGGGCAGAGAAGAAGAAAGGAAGAAGAAGAAGAAAAAGAAGAAGAAGAAGAAGAAGCAGGAAGAGGAGGCAGGGAAATAACAGGTCAAATGTCAAACAAGGGATGCCTAACATAGATATCGTCCTTTCTGATACTATAGAGTTGCATAGAAAATGAGTATTCAAGATTGTTTCAATACTTAGTGTGTGTGTGTGTATATATATATATATATATATATATATATATATATATATATATCAGCATATAGAGCTTCAGGTATATACAGTAATGTTAAAACTAAACTGCCAAACTGCCAATACATAAATTAGGATAAATTTCCATATTACTAAGTATTTATTGTCATTGTGATCAAAAAAAAAAAAAAAGAAAAAAATTTATATGAAGGATATAGCTAGAAATTAAATTATATTAAAAGAAAACAAATAAAAATAAATCAATTTTTTTTTTAAATTAATAAATAACAAAATAAAAAACCACAAACATTTTTTTCATTTCTGTCAACACCCTCTAAGTTATTTATGAAAATTGTCATATTGATCAAAGGGAAATAACTCATAAAACACTGGGAATGGTGTCGTTTTGATGCTTGGATTTAAAGAGATAAATAATGACATTTTCAACCAAGACAAGATTCTTTCGTGTACCAAAGCAGTTAGTTCTGGGTCTGTTGAAGAAACTGGAGGGCCAGAATTACAGTTCTTTTTTAAGTGAACTGACAAATTTTTCTTACACTAGGATGTGCTCGAGGCAGATTCAAACCTAGAATGAGTGGCACTGTGATCTATACACCGGCACTTTAGACCACTCTGTCACTGAGGCTTTCTGATTTAAAGAGGTGAAAAACAATTACAGAACAACAGCAATATATATCATAATTGTTCTGAAAGTTGACTTTCTCACAAATAAGAAAATTTTCATATTGATGTAATACCATGTAATTCAGGAATCATATACCTTGCAATAGCTGTTGGGATTTCTTTTCACAAAAAATTTTGAACTATATTCTTTCAAAATTGTACTGTATGAGCATTAAAATTAGACAAATGGTATTTTGGAAATCATAAGTTTCCACGTTGATGTTACTTAAAATGTATTTAAATGTATGTAATGAGGTAAAGTCTCAGATAGTAAAAAATAAATCTGATTTAACTGTATGAGGGTTGTAACTTGAAAAAGAACACCATGAGGTTTCTGGACGCTCACTTGAAATTTATCTGCATTTACCTTGCTTGAACTGTTTAACTAATTTTTTAGTAGTAATATTTCAAAAAAGTAAAAAGTAAAGTATTGGCCATTTAATTGTTTTGTCAAATATGATAAAACAAACTTCTGTTTCATGATGTAATTGTAATGTAATTGAAATGTAAAGGCATTACATGACCTTTTTATTGTTATAAATTAAATTATGATTACAAGTAATTGAAAAAAGGTTAATTACATGTTACATTCAATTACTTGAAAAATTGTAATTAATTACAGTTAATTACAATTACATTTTTCAATTACCCCTCCCTGTTTATTACCCTCACCATGAGCACAGTTGTGCTACAAAGAGCTAAACAATCATTACATTTATGAAACTACAGCAATATTATAACTGATATGTATGATAGTAACTTACTTTTGTGTACAGCATTTGTGATAAACTTGTCTTCATTCACCAGGATTTTTCTTGTGTTTTCTGAAATTATATCTCTACATCGATCAATAACACCAGTTACACACCATCCATCTCTCTCATCACAAACTTTTTCCTATAAAAAAACAATTTCAGGTAGTGTGTAAATCCATAAAAATGTTTGTTCTGATTTGCTTTGAAATATCTACATTTTATTTTTGCATTATCTACAAAATAGTTTTTCTCTTTAACCCTTATCTTGTATATTATTACTTATACTACAATATTTTAACTCAGTGTTGCTCATATTTTACTGGCTTATTTTTTACTATTCCTAACAGGAAAGACCACTATGGTAGCTCAGTTGGTAGAGTACTTGCTTCTTATGTTGGAAGTCAAGGTTTCCAACATGAGCTGGGTCTGACCAACACTTGAAAATTGGTAGTGACTGTTCTCTTCACCAAGCACTCAGCATTTAGAAATGAAAGTCATGGTGTCCTTTGGATGAGACCTTAAAAACTGATGCCTGTGTCAGGGCAGACATAGCATGTTAAAGAACCCTCCCTGCATATTGCCCTAAGCACACTACAAAGGTAAAAATTTGGCCACCTCACCTTTAGCTGGTGACATTTCAATATAAGTGAAATATTCTTAAACGGGATGTAAAACCCCATTAAATCAATTGACCAACAAGAAACTTTTTTCTGTTATCATTTCATAATTAGTCACACTTTTTTACTATTATGTATGATATAGCAGTTTCCCACAATGTAAAAACAAACATAGTGATAGAATGCACAATCAATGTTTGGCTTTCAAACAATCTAGAGAATTGCATGACAACACTAGCACACACAAACAACAGCTAATAGAAAGTCTTAAAAAGTCAGTTGTTCATAGTTCAAGTTTTTGACATAATTATTTAAATAAAGGACAGTGCAAGTGTTAATAAGATGACCTTTAAATACAATGTAACTAACACAAAAAGTGCAGAAAAAAAATTAAAACCTCAGATGGAAAATAAGTTGTAGCAAACATAAATGTACATAAAGTAGGACAATTTTATGCAAAATGGGCAACTCCTATTTAAAACCACGGTTCTTCATTTGACCAGACAATAAATAATGATTATCTAACCAGCAAAATTCTGGACGGCTCAACCCTACTCACCTACTGCTGGAACACAAAGAAAAGATAGAACTCTTAAGTCAAGAGTTTTGCTTTGCCCTTATTCCTGCAAGATTCTTGTTTATAAAAGAGACCATTAAGTCGGCTAAAAGATAGTTGATTCAGCACAGATTTTAGTTTTTTATAACAAAATTAACAAGATACTATGTCAGTATATTTAATATGATATATAAATTTTAGGTTGCTGTATAAACAAATTATTGTGGTAATAGAAGTAAAGTATGTAATTCAAGAGTTCAAGCCCAACGTGTGTGGCTATGCCACAAATTTTTATAAAAATTAACATGATACTATATCAGTGTATTTATTATTATATAAACTTTAGGTTGCTTTATAACAAATTATTGTGGTAATAGAAGAAGGGTATGCAATTCAAGAGTTCAAGCCCAACACATATGCAGCTATGCTACAAATGTGATTAAATTTTTAGAGCAGTTTAGACATCTCTTGGGGACTTCCTAAGATTATTAATATAAAGTGACTTCACTCACCTTTCCATTATTTGTCAAGAGTTCAAGCCCAACACATGAGTGGCTATGCCACAAATGTGATTAAATTATTAGAGCTTTTTGTGGCTTAAGATAATTGATATAAAGTGACTTTACTTACCTTTTCATTGTTTTTCAACAGTTCAGCCAAACATGTGCGGCTATGCCACAATTGTGATTAAATATCGATGGCAGTTTAGCGAACTATTCTGGCTCAGGTGATTGATATGAAGAGATTTAACTCCTTTCTATCTCGCCTTTCTATCATTTGTCAAGAGTTCAAGCCCAACATATGTATGGCTATGCCACAACTGTGATTAAATTTCCATGGCAGTTGAGCAAATTTGATATGAAGTGATTTAACTCACCTTTCCATCATTTTTCTTGATCATGTATTGTATTTCATCTACTAACAGATCACATAGTTGATAATACATCTGTCTACAGGGAGGAATCTTATCTGCTGTATACACATACTGTAAAGGTAAAAATAAACAAATGATGGCAGAAAAACTGTACATCTGAACACGTAAACAAACAAATAATGTCAGAAAAACTGTTCATCTGAATATGTAAACAAACAAATAATGTCAGAAAAACTGTACATCTGAACATGTAAACAAACTAATAATGTCAGAAAAACTGTTCATCTGAATATGTAAACAAACAAATAATGTCAGAAAAACTGTACATCTGAACATGTTAACAAACAAATAATGTCAGAAAAACTGTACATCTGAACATGTAAACAAACAATAATTTTAAAAAAAACTGAAAAACTGTACATCTGAACATGTAAACAAACAAATAATGTCAGAAAAACGGTACATCTGAACATGAAAACAAACAAATAATGTCAGAAAAATGGTACATCTGAACATGTAAACAAACAAATAATGTCAGAAAAACTGATCATCTGAACATGTAAACAAATACTCTCAGAAAAAAACTGTACATCTGAACATGTAAACAAACAAATAATGTCAGAAAAACTGTACATCTGAACATGTAAACAAACCAATAATGTCAGAAAAACTGTACATCTGAAAATGTAAACAAATACTCTCAGAAAAAACTGTACATCTGAACATGTTAACAAACAAATAATGTCAGAAAAACTGTACATCTGAACATGTAAACAAACAAATAATGTCAGAAAAACTGTACAACTGAACATGTAAACAAACAAATGCTGTCAGAAAAACTGTACATCTGAACATGTAAACAAACAAATACTGTCAGAAAAACTGTACATCTGAACATGTAAACAAATAATGTCAGAAAAACTTCATCTGAACATGTAAACAAATACTGTCAGAAAAACTGTACATCTGAACATGTAAACAAATACTGCCAGAAAAACTGTATATCTGAACATGTAAACAAACAAATAATGTCAGAAAAACTACATCTGAACATGTAAACAAATAATGTCAGAAAAACTGTACATCTGAACATGTAAACAAACAAATACTGTCAGAAAAACTGTACATCTTAACATGTAAACAAATACTGTCAGAAAAACTGTATATGTGAACATGTAAACAAATACTGTAAGAAAAACTGTACATCTGAACATGTAAACAAATACTGTCAGAAAAACTGTACATCTGAACATGTAAACAAACTAATACTGTCAGAAAAACTGTTCATCTGAATATGTAAACAAACAAATACTGTCAGAAAAACTGTTCATCTGAACATGTAATCTATAAAAAAGCACTTAACCAATACTTCTGATATAAGTAGGTCAATTTATATAATAAATAATTTGAAAAATTTCTCATGATTTTTTTGGTTAAAAAGTGAAAATACATTTAGGTCATTTCTGAACATAAATTAGCCACGTCCACTCACATGCTGAAGCGTTTGACGATGATGCAAACTAGAACGAACTACTTTTAATGCATGTCATTTTATCTTGTTTTGTATTGCATAAAGTCATTCTCTCGTTTGATTAAATTGTCTTTAAAATTTAATTTGCGAATTACACAATTATTTCTCAAAGACCCGAATGAAAACCAGAATCAATGCTTAAATGGCTATAGCTGTCTTATTTAGATAAGTACCACAGAGATCTGCTTGCATCATATAACATATAATTGAAAAATGTTATTTACAAGTATATAATTCTCATATTTTGACAAAAGCAGTAAAAATAAGTCTTTTTTATGCATTTTTCATCAGTAAAATTTTGTATCATTCTGCATCCTCTGGCTCCTATTTCAGGAAGATAAACAACTGAGGAATAAGCAACATATGTAACAAAATCCAGCCAGAGTAAAAGATTACTCTGTGTATCGACAGAAAATTTCTTTTTAATACTTTGTCATTTGCCTCTAGAGGATTTTATGCACAACAGATCATAATTAATGTGGTGTAATGACTGTAGATTAAAAACAAATTAAAAACAAAAAAAAAGGTTTAAATTATTTAAAACCTTTTAGTTTTGATGATACTGGCATCTGTATTTCCTGCACATCTCTTTTAATGAGCAGCTGGAGTTTGCAGCAACAATGGTCTTTGGAAACTGATTCCAGAGGGATATTTCAGCAATAAATTACAGCAAAGAGGGTGCCAATGGAACAGTAAGTAAGAAAGAAGGTAATGTTGTATTAGGCTTCTGTTAAGATTTTTTCATGTCATAAAGTTATACTAATGCAGTCATGTTCTGGAATGGTAAAGAAAATAAGGCACTCAAGAGAAAATCAACAACCTTTGACAAGCAAAACAACAAACTTTGACAAGCAAAACAACAACCTTTGATAAGCAAAACGACAACCTTTGACAAGCAAAACAACAACCTTTGATAAGCAAAACAACAAGCTTTGACAAGCAAAACAACAAACTTTGACAAGCAAAACAACAACCTTTGATAAGCAAAACAACAAACTTTGACAAGC
Source organism: Tegillarca granosa (assembly GCA_029721355.1). Taxonomy (NCBI): domain Eukaryota; kingdom Metazoa; phylum Mollusca; class Bivalvia; order Arcoida; family Arcidae; genus Tegillarca; species Tegillarca granosa. The sequence goes on from CM056606.1 coordinate 27,561,565, forward strand.
AAAACAACAAACTTTGACAAGCAAAACAACAACCTTTCTCAGGCTATGCTCTGCCCAGGTTTGGGTTTGAACCAAGATGGTTAGATGGGATAGGCCATGATCAATAGGCTCTAAGCAACACTTAGCCCCTCTGGTTTGAAGAGTAAGAAATGCTATGTCCAATCATCATTCATCATATGTTACATCTTACCACACAATTATTTGTATAGACTGTAATTATTGAAAATGAATGCTAGTCATTTTTTTAATATCTAAACCAGGAAGGATGTAAATGCTAATGCATACATATATGTACTTACAGATACATACATAAATTACTTGTGTCAAACAAAAAAGGCTCACTTTTTCATCAACATCATGAGATACTAGGCAAATAATATGTGAATGAAAATAACCCAATGTTTTTTTTTTCAAAATATTTATAAATCAGTAAAGTTAACACAATGGGAAATAAAACTCAATAAAAAATGTTATTTTAATTTTTGTGAATATCACCAAAAACTTAACCACAGCAAGTTTTTTCTGATTTACAATAAAAGTGGTCAATATAACAGGTTTTGTCGCAAATTGATAACTTAATTCATCTATAACAGTTTTGTCTGTCACTTCAGATCTAGATACATCAAGTCTGGTTGAATCTAACTAATCATGGAAGGTGAGGCCCAAACAAACACAGCATATGCAGATAAACCCTTATCAAATTCTCTATCTAGTAATTAATTTTTAATCTAACCTCTGTATAATGACCACCATTATTATAATAGAGTCTCAGTGGCAAAGTGGTTAAGAGTTCACACTTAGAGATCTCAGTGGCAAAGTGGTTTAGAGTACACACTTAGAGATCTCAGTGGCAAAGTGGTTTAGAGTACACACTTAGAGGTCTCAGTGGCAAAGTGGTTTAGAGTACACACTTAGAGATCTCAGTGGCAAAGTGGTTTAGAGTACACACTTAGAGGTCTCAGTGGCAAAGTGGTTTAGAGTACACACTTAGAGATCTCAGTGGCAAAGTGGTTTAGAGTACACACTTAGAGGTCTCAGTGGCAAAGTGGTTTAGAGTACACACTTAGAGATCTCAGTGGCAAAGTGGTTTAGAGTACACACTTAGAGATCTCAGTGGCAAAGTGGTTTAGAGTACACACTTAGAGATCTCAGTGGCAAAGTGGTTTAGAGTACACACTTAGAGGTCTCAGTGGCAAAGTGGTTTAGAGTACACACTTAGAGATCTCAGTGGCAAAGTGGTTTAGAGTACACACTTAGAGATCTCAGTGGCAAAGTGGTTTAGAGTTCACACTTAGAGATCTCAGTGGCAAAGTGGTTTAGAGTACACACTAAGAGATCTCAGTGGCAAAGTGGTTTAGAGTACACACTTAGAGATCTCAGTGGCAAAGTGGTTAAGAGTTCACACTTAGAGATCTTAGTGGCAAAGTGGTTTAGAGTACACACTTAGAGATCTCAGTGGCAAAGTGGTTTAGAGTACACACTTAGAGATCTCAGTGGCAAAGTGGTTTAGAGTACACACTTAGAGATCTCAGTGGCAAAGTGGTTTAGAGTACACACTTAGAGATCTCAGTGGCAAAGTGGTTTAGAGTACACACTTAGAGATCTCAGTGGCAAAGTGGTTTAGAGTACACACTTAGAGGTCTCAGTGGCAAAGTGGTTTAGAGTACACACTTAGAGGTCTCAGTGGCAAAGTGGTTTAGAGTACACACTTAGAGATCTCAGTGGCAAAGTGGTTTAGAGTACACACTTAGAGATCTCAGTGGCAAAGTGGTTTAGAGTACACACTTAGAGGTCTCAGTGGCAAAGTGGTTTAGAGTACACACTTAGAGATCTCAGTGGCAAAGTGGTTTAGAGTACACACTTAGAGATCTCAGTGGCAAAGTGGTTTAGAGTACACACTTAGAGATCTCAGTGGCAAAGTGGTTTAGAGTACACACTTAGAGGTCTGTGGCAAAGTGGTTAAGAGTACACACTTAGAGATCTCAGTGGCAAAGTGGTTTAGAGTACACACTGAGAGATCTCAGTGGCAAAGTGGTTTAGAGTACACACTTAGAGATCTCAGTGGCAAAGTGGTTTAGAGTTCACACTTAGAGGTCTCAGTGGCAAAGTGGTTTAGAGTTCACACTTAGAGATCTCAGTGGCAAAGTGGTTTAGAGTTCACACTTAGAGATCTCAGTGGCAAAGTGGTTTAGAGTACACACTTAGAGATCTCAGTGGCAAAGTGGTTTAGAGTACACACTTAGAGATCTCAGTGGCAAAGTGGTTTAGAGTTCACACTTAGAGATCTCAGTGGCAAAGTGGTTTAGAGTACACATTTAGAGATCTCAGTGGCAAAGTGGTTTAGAGTACACACTTAGAGATCTCAGTGGCAAAGTGGTTTAGAGTACACACTTACAGATCACTAAACCTCACATTTGGTCTGAATTCAAATCTTATTGTGAGAAAGTTTGTCAGTTTGCTTGCCAAAGGTCACTGGTTTTCATTGGGCATTCCAGTTTTCTCCATTATTTTTGACATCATGGAAGAATCTTAACTGGGGCATAAAACACCGTTTTCCCACCCCACTCCACTCCACTATTAATATACTTACATCCTCTGTATCAGCTATATCTGCTGCTTCTGTTGCATCATCAGGTTTAGATATACCAGTCAGTTGTTCTTTCTCTATCCTGGCTACATTTGGCTGTGTCCGAGTGTTGGATGGAAATGCCATTATATTCTCTCCTCTCTTACATTTGATACCCACTGGATCTCCAATAGAAGCTAAATAGAAAATAATCAGAACTGTCTGAAGAACAGTATTTAATGTAGTCCATTAAAAATCTTTCACAATAAACTTTAATACTGTATGCCACTTACACTTCCCTCAGACAAGAGGATACATGTACTTAAAGCACTGTAAAAGAGAGACAACTCTTATGTACAAGTACCTTTATTTGGAATGAAAGTTTTTGCAACTTATAAAAAAATAAGAAATTTATAGTATGATAATGGCAGTCTCTTTTATAATTTTTATAGATCTTTTTTGCTTTTTCACATGACATAATTTAGATGTTTTTGTTGATAAATAATTCTTTAGCATGCTATTTTATAATGTTTTATGTATTATCACTTACTTTGCCTTTTCCTGAAGTCTACAGATTGGTATATTTTTGCTTTAGGATCCTTCTGGGGGTCGTATCCGAACCTGACCCAAAGACATCTCCAGGGACCTGTCAGGTAATAATAGGCACATAGGGGCAATATAAACTTCAATTTATCTTTTCTGCCTGTGAAATGGTTATTTAAGGCAATTCTTGACCATACTGGACGCAACTGAAATAACTAAAAAGAAAAGTAACAAGATATCAGCATATATCTCACCAGAGTATATATCATTGTATGTAAAACAGCATAGGATTTATAGTAGAAAATAAAGACGTCAGTAAGTTCAGAAAGGTCATCAGCGTTCATAGCAAATGACTGCAAAGAAGATCAATAGAGTCATAGAAAGATAATAGAAATTGTAAATATATCATCATAGCCAACTACCTTAAAAACTTCAACTTATAAAACCTGACCCAAAATGGCACAACTTTGTTGGGATGAAATAACATGTTAATATGAAAATACATGTACCTCTTAATAAATTAACTTTGCTTTACACATGGTCCACATCAGTTTTTCAATTATTTAATAAAGGTCTACGATGTTAAAGTTTTCCATTTTCCTTTTTTTCTCAGAAGGTTTAGCAAAACATTAACAATGAATTTGGCAAATTTTTATATCAACCTGAGGCCCATTTAAGAGAATGTACGTAAGTTTTGCTTTGTCAAGCAAGCCATTCAGGAATGATTGTTTGCCAAAGCACATGCATGCTACTGGTATCAATATCATAAGGATCTTCACCTTAGATTAAAAACATTGTCCCTCTGACAAAGTTTATAAGAAATGTTTTAATAAGTTCTGAAACCAACATGCATTTCAATTTATATTTCAGTGAAAATATAAGGTATCTTTATAGAAAACTTGTGTACACATGCCTGATTCAATTTATATTTTGACAATTTTTCTCCAGTCCATGTCCAAATCTAAGGGAGATTATTTTTAAAGCATCTGGATGATTATGATGACTTAGATTCAATGTGATTGCTAGCACCTGTTAAATAGACATAAAAATTGCATGCACAAGTGCAGTGGAAGGCAACTAGTCTCTTGAACAGGCCCCCCAAGCAACACGAGGAAAGGGAAATAACTCTAACCTTTTTTAACTCTTCTTCATATTCTTTATTTATATACTTTTTAGCCAACTGTGTCTTAGCAAATTCAGAAGGTCCTTGTGGAATTGGATCTTTAAAATTGACAAAAACTGTGAATACTGTTCTTTTCTGTCTAACTGTTGAAAAAGAAATATTGTATTGAAATATGTTACAAGATTTTAAGAGAAAACATTAAAAAAGCAATCAGGAACTCTTGAAATACCTGCGAACCTCACCTGTATTGTGCTTGTATACTCCATTTCACTGGTGCTAATTGTGTAATAGTAATGTGAAGTGATCCCAAATATAACCCCCTTCTACCCCATGGATGATCATAAGTCTACACAAAGTTAACCTCCAGCATATTTGCCAATACTGATTCATTTGTTATCTAGATGGACTAGGCATTTAGAAATTAAATGTCATGCTCAAGGACATACCATACAGCCTAGTTGAGCTTTAAACTCAACCTGATACAAGAGTCTGTAACCTCAACAACTGTACCAAGTGCCTCAACTTTTAGTCCATCATTTCAATTAGATGCTTACACTTACACTTAGAATAAAAGCTTTTCTTTAGGTATGGTATAAAATCTCTTTTTTAACTGACAGTGCTCAGTGTAACTATATTGTGTTGTGCATGCATATATTCAGGACAGACATTGGATATTCCTCTTTTGCTCAAATGTAACAGATAATGAACCAAGCATTTCAGACTGTTTTCACAACTCGTACTGCCAATCAATATCAATATCCAGCATATCTACTATTAGTATGTACTCATATCTGTGTAAGCTTCAGCTATGTGAACTTCTTATTCAAGGACATAAAATGTAGCTAAGGTGAGGTTTGTGCCAAAAATTCTCTTTCAGAATAAGCAGGTTAATAAGAAATTAAATAATGATGCAAATATGAAAATTCTGGTATTAGCATTTAGAAATATGATAATTCCAATACCTGTTCCAATTAGATTCTGTGGTCTTTTTATATCTGGGTCAACATATCCTTCACGATGTGCAACAGAGGGACGAAACAAATATGCCTTGTCTGGCAAATCAAATCTGGAAAACACCATTGGTGGTAAATACATTGGAACATCTCTACTTAAAAATTCGTTCCTATCTACCATTGTATTCATGTTCAGTTTATCCAAAATACTTTCATACTGTGGTATGGAACTCCCAGTTTCTTGATCGTGTGATTTTGATGATTCCATATAATATGGAGTACAAGTTTCCAACAACTGACTAGAATCTTTTCTAACAATGGGTAAAAATTGAAAATCAGCCATTCCTGCAAAGATATAAAATATCAAATAATACATGTATATGTATGCATTAAATTAAAGCTCTTTCATCTTTTTGGGGGAATGATGATTGCTGTGGACATTGGTATGATTCTGCCCCATTTTAAGAAAACAGATAATATTACTTTCAGTCAAAGGGAGAAAACTCTTTTAAATTTTCAATTAACTATATAATTAACTTAAAATAACTTAAGGTGGAATGCATTATTAAAAGCAATTATATATATATATATATATATATATATATATATATATATATATATATATATATATATATATATATATATATCAGGGGTCCAGAAACGGTCATATTTACCGACATGTCCGGCAAAAAATATTTTTGTCCGATGTGAAATATTGCTTGTCGGACATTTTAAGTTTAAAATAGAATTCAGTAAATCGGACACGTAAATAAATATGTTTATCAGTCATTATTTTACTCGAGTATTCTTTGCTATCACCTGCCAGTCATTTTCAATAAATAATACAGATCTAATAATTAGGCTTTTGTTTATTAATCAGTTAAAATCCATGGTCTCAATCTGTTCCTTTTGTTTCATCGTCCGAATCATCATTACTTTTGTTGAGAAGTTGTTTATTAAGTAATCACATAGCTTAACAGACGAAAGCCATAAACAGCTGATAACGAGTCCTTGAAGGTCATGGTCGTCGGACTATTTCAAAGAGGTTCCACGCGGGATGTTAAATAATAATACAACGCGCATAGTACGGTCTTGGCAAACTGTTTAGTTATAAATAGATAATTTTAAAAAAAGTCTAAATAAAATCAAAGAGGTCTCAAAATGAGGTTCAGTAAAGTTCGTGTAACTTCGGGAAAACGAAAATGCGCGATTGTCAATAAACAAAGATGGCCGTCAAGCCATGAGTTGTCAACGCCGACAGTTCAAAATCAACACTTCAATATGTGGACATATATATTTATTTAAATAACTTCGTGATAGTTAAACCCTTTTTAAAAAAAACTTCTATATTGATATTAAAAACCTTTTAAATATACGTAGTCAAAAACAACGTTTTTTTTTTTTTTTTTTTTTTTTTTTTTTTTTTTTTTTTTTTTGCTTTTCACTTCACTGCATCGGTTGTACAGTTGCTTTGAAAAAAAATGTCCGACACCTCAGTCAAAGTTTTCCTGAGCCCTGATATATATATATATAGTTAAGGATTGAACTTTGATTGTACTGAATTTATTGGGTGATAACTTCAGTTGGTCATGCGCAAATTGAATGAATGGCAAAGCCATTCATGAAAAAATTTGCACGTGACCAACTGAAGTTATCACCCAATAAATTCAGTACAATCAAAGTTCAATCCTTATATTTACAATCTTTTGAAATTTCTACGATAAAACACAAGGTTTCCTTAGTAATGAATTTTATTACAAAAAATTCCGACATGGTCTTGGTTTTCTTGTATTAAAAAAACACAAAAAGATTGATCCTTTGCATTTATCACTAAATTTTATTTAATTTCTGAAAAAAATTCTAATCGGATTGATAAACTAGCGATTTCGGAAAAAACAGCAACAAAAATACATAGCGATCAGTTGATCGCCACTGCAAGGTTTTGATTGTAAACAAATGTTTTTGATGTATACGCCAGTGATACAGGTCCTGACGTCACGGGTTAAAGGTCGCACGTGCCCAACTGAAGTTATTGGGAAATATCTTCAGTTGCTTTCAAAGGGCTTACTGTAGAGAATTCAGTACGATTGTAAATTTTTTCAAATTAAGACATAATTATTAAAACAAAAACATTGTTAATTGTTTAACAATTAATGTTAATCTCTTCAAAATGATAACCAATATATATATATATATATATCAGGGCTCAGGAAACTTTGACTGAGGTGTCGGACATTTTTACAAAGCAACTGCACCACCGATGCCGATGCAGAGAAAAGCAAAAAAAAAAAAAAAAAAAAAACCTTATTACTGACTGTGTATTTTAATATTTTAAGAAGATTTTTAATATCAATATAGTAGATTTTAAAAAGGGTTAACTACCACGTTATTTAAATATATATGGTCAGACTTATGTGTTGATTTTGAACTGTCGGCGTTGACGACACATGGTTTGACGGCCATGTTTGTTTATTGACAATCGCGCATTTCCGTTTTCCCGAAGTTACAAGAACTTTACTGAACCTCATTTTGAGACCTCTTTGATTTTATTTAGGCTTTTTAAAAATTATTTGTTTATTACTAAACAGTTTGCCAAGACCATACTATGCGTGTTGTATTATTAATATTATTTAACATCCCGCGTGTAACATCTTTGAAATAGTCCGACGACCATGACCTTCAGTTAAGAGGTGTTTATGGCTTCCGTCTGTCAAGCGATGTGATAACTTAATAAACAACTTATAAACAAAAGTAATGATGATTCGGACGATGTAACAAAAGGAACAGATTGAGACCATGGATTTTAACTGATTAATAAACAAAAGCCTAATTATTAGATCTGTAGTGTTTATTGAAAATGATTGACAGGTGATAGCAAAGAATACTCGTGTAAAATAATGACCGATAAACATATTTATTTACGTGTCCGATTAACTGAATTCTATTTTAAACTAAAAATGTCCGACAAGCTACATTTCACATCGGACAAAAATAATTTTTCTCGGACATGTCCGGCAAATATGACCGTTTCTGGACCCCTGATATATATATATATATATATATATATATATATATATATATATATATATATATATATAAAGTTAGTTTCTCAGTGTCTGGTAGGATATAATGAAATAAATACCGGTAAGTACAACGGTTTATAGTCGTTTCGTACCATAACCGTTTCGTACCATCCATTTCGTACCATATTAAAAACCATTTCGTACCATGACCATTTCGTACCATAACCAGTTCGTACCATCTTGTTTGACCATTTCGTACCATAGTGTACTGCTAACGTTAAGTATGATTTTTCTTTTGTTTTAACACTATGATACCAATTGGAACGATGCTATTGTCTACCAAATGCAATGTATATATTTTTCGTGCGTAAATGTTTTATTCTTAAATAATTGGTGCCGCATGATGATATATTCATTGTTCACGATTTCACACACACACACACACACACACACACAAACACACACACTGAAATAATTAGTGGAAGTTCGCTTCTTTTTATAATGACATTTCATAGAACTTTATTTGTTTAAAAACTTATTTGAAAACATTTGTTTTGCTTGTTATCAGCTTCAGACGGTGATCTGAAATTCCGACTTGCTGTGTTTCAGGTCTTCATTTGTAATTCATGAATTAAAAAAAAAAAAAAAAAAAAAAAAAAAAAAACGAAAAAGAAGATGCCGTTTAATTAAATAAAAGTTGAATATTTTTAAGTCAAACGAACACCCTAAAAAGTAAATTCCCCATAAAAATTGTTTTAATTATAATATTTTTATTATTATTTACTTCAATCTTTTTTGACGTCATTGGAAGCAAATGGTAGTATCGCTGAATACTGTATGGTACTACAATAATACAAATGTATTATAAAAGGTTTCATTATACCACATGTGAAAACACTTATTCTTGGACACAGTTTTATTCATCGGTTAAGAAAATGGATGAAAGATAATGATAAGAAAATGTTTATAAATTACAATATATTGAACGATGTAAATGGAATCAGTGGTAAATCGGAGATATGATCTCAGTTACGTGAGACAAAATAGACCAGAGATTGTTTTTTATAAGCATGCGGTAACCATATATAAGTGTTGATTGTAGTGTGAAAGCAATTTCAGATGATATTATGTTATTAGCTGAAGTTCTTCATAATTTCTGAGTGAAAAATGTGATTATTTGATCTGTTTTTATGAGACTAAACCCTAGGAATATGAGTTCCATTCAGTATGACAGAAAGAAAAAAAAATTAGCAAGATTCTCCACAAAACGTTTGGAAATTTCGTTTACAGCGCCCGTGCCTCCAAGAAAATCTTGTTTTTTAAGCATTGATTTATTTAGTCAAACTAACACCCTAACTTGAAGAATATTTCAAATAAAAATTTAATAATTAATAATAAATTTATTATTTTTTATTATATATATATATATATATATATATATATATATATTTTTAAAAATTAGAAAACCTTTTAATTGAAGTCAATGGTACGAAATGGTAGTAACACCAAATACCGTATGGTACGAAACGGTCAATGAAATGGTACGAATCGTACCGATTTGGGTACGAAATGGTCATGGTACGAAATGGTTATGGTACGAAACGACTAGCTTCCAGTACAACACGATCTTTGTATGATGTATACAACACAAAAACATAAACATACTTATACAATACAAATCTTGTTATACTTATTTATTTTATTGTATCTATCTATCTATCTATCTATATATATATATGTAAAACACATTTAGTTTAAAAGGTGACATTTATTGCGCAAAAGTCAGGATGACAAATTCAACACTCATTATTTATTTCTTTTATTAAGTTGGGCTTCAACAATGCTGTAACTATACCAGTGATTTTGCTATGGTTTTTAAAAACTACCTTCCACCTTTCAGATTGGGAAAATTTGGACCCTTTTTATGTCACATATTACACTCAGAATTTTTAAATTCATTGCAAAGATTTTATATTGTGACAATATCTAACATGTTTTGTCTGTCAAAATAGTTTTGGACAACTGGATTTAACTTAAACTATTTGAATGTGTGTCACTGTTGCCTTTTGGGGAATTTTAGCTGTCAAATTGGGAAATTTTGGTCTTATTTCTCAAGGGGAAACTACCTTTATTCGGTAGTAATTTTAGGCAAACAAAACCACTGTATACACTTTACAATTTGAGAGTTTGGGAGGACAAGATCTACTTTCAAGAATGAGGCCCACAGTTGGACCGAAAACTGACCATCTGAGAATTCTGGAATAAAAGTTTCATCTATTTTATGAGATCTCAAAGATCTTAAATTTTTTCATAGCAATTTGAATATTATTGATGAAAATCAAACTGATGCTTTTAGCACAACAAAATTTAAATCAGATGGCTATTAAATCTCTAACAGATAAATAAAACCTAAAAAATCATAGTCAAAAAAAAACACATTTATCAAAGTTTTATTCTGTATGAAAAATGCAAAATACCAGTAATTATCAAAGCTGAATTTCCAAATTAGTAAAAAGCTGAAAGGAAAGAATATTATTTCAAAAAGACAAAACATCACGATAAAGAAGTTTGATTTAGCATTGCAACTGTTCAAACATAACTAATATTGTCAGCCAGGTTTGAATCCCTATTTAGCAACAAAGCTACCTGGTAGTTACTATGGTATTAATAGTAAATAACACCTCAAACAACTAGTGACTAAATGGCATGTCAAACAAGTTATAGAGTTAAACAGCTTGCCCAATAAGGCTAGTTTCTTAATAATATGTCCAACAAAGTGCAGTGCAGCAATAGTGTTTTATGCCCAGATCAAGATTCTTTCACTTATATTGAGGCAATTAGTTCTGGGATGGTGGAGGAAACTGGAGTGGAGAAACTGAAGAAAACCATTGACCTTCAGCATGTGAACTGACAGACTGTCTCGCTCTGGAATATGCCCAAGTTGGATCGGAACCTAGAGGTGTTGAGAGGCACTTTGATCCCCAAGTGCATGCTTTAGGCCAAATGACAATCAAGACCCCTTGTCCAACAAAGATTGTGGCTATAAATAACAAACTTAACAAAACTATTGAGTTAGCTGTTAGAAAACATGCCCAAACAACCTGGCTGCTAAATAACACACAAAACCATTGGATGAGTCCTAAATAAGCTGGTAGCTGAATAACATGCCCTGCAAAGCTGTTACCTGAATAAAGCAATTTTATTACTGATAATAAATTTACCTTGAAATCTGTAGGACACTTCAACATCACCTAAAAACTCAACCTGATATTGATCAGATGTCCCAGAGTCATCTCCCTTTCTACGCCTTCTACGTATTTTTAGTAGTATGCTAGTAGTCTGACATCTTTCTGCAAAAGCTGGTTTACAAAATATATCATTGGGTCTCCAATTAAGAGCTAGTCTTTTATTAACTTCAGAGTATGTCTGAAAAAATTAGAATACTGTTGTTTTACTACTTAGGGATTTACACAGTTAAAGATTGTATTACTACTTAGGGAATAACAGATTAATATCCAGCTTGATTTTAACTACAAAATATGGAGATACATTGAGACTGCCTCAACATCAGGAAAATAATCTTGACTGGAGCTAGCAAAAACACTAATTAAAACAACCAAATTTTTTATAACAATGTTCAAAATGATATAAAAAAAATGTTGTATAAGTAAAGATTAAAAAGTAAGAGTATTTTTAATGATGCCCAAATTTTTGTTATTTAGGAGAATGTGTCTCAATCAGTAAAGCATTTTATAATGTGTCTCAATCAGTAAAGCATTTATAATGTGTCTCAATCAGTAAAGCATTTTATAATGTGTCTCAATCAGTAAAGCATTTTATAATGTGTCTCAATCAGTAAAGCATTTTATAATGTGTCTCAATCAGTAAAGCATCTTATAATGTGTCTCAATCAGTAAAGCATCTTATAATGTGTCTCAATCAGTAAAGCATCTTATAATGGTCTCAATCAGTAAAGCATCTTATAATGTGTCTCAATCAGTAAAGCATTTTATAATGTGTCTCAATCAGTAAAGCATCTTATAATGTGTCTCAATCATTAAAGCATTTTATAATGTGTCTCAATCAGTAAAGCATTTTATAATGTGTCTCAATCAGTAAAGCATCTTATAATGTGTCTCAATCAGTAAAGCATCTTATAATGTGTCTCAATCAGTAAAGCATCTTATAATGTGTCTCAATCAGTAAAGCATTTTATAATGTGTCTCAATCAGTAAAGCATCTTATAATGTGTCTCAATCAGTAAAGCATTTTATAATGTGTCTCAATCAGTAAAGCATTTTATAATGTGTCTCAATCAGTAAAGCATCTTATAATGTGTCTCAATCAGTAAAGCATTTTATAATGTGTCTCAATCAGTAAAGCATCTTATAATGTGTCTCAATCAGTAAAGCATTTTATAATGTGTCTCAATCAGTAAAGCATCTTATAATGTGTCTCAATCAGTAAAGCATCTTATAATGTGTCTCAATCAGTAAAGCATTTTATAATGTGTCTCAATCAGTAAAGCATCTTATAATGTGTCTCAATCAGTAAAGCATTTTATAATGTGTCTCAATCAGTAAAGCATTTTATAATGTGTCTCAATCAGTAAAGCATTTTATAATGTGTCTCAATCAGTAAAGCATCTTATAATGTGTCTCAATCAGTAAAGCATCTTATAATGTGTCTCAATCAGTAAAGCATCTTATAATGTGTTTCAATCAGTAAAGCATCTTATAATGTGTCTCAATCAGTAAAGCATCTTATAATGTGTTTCAATCAGTAAAGCATCTTATAATGTGTCTCAATCAGTAAAGCATTTTATAATGTGTCTCAATCAGTAAAGCATCTTATAATGTGTCTCAATCAGTAAAGCATCTTATAATGTGTCTCAATCAGTAAAGCATCTTATAATGTGTCTCAATCAGTAAAGCATCTTATAATGTGTCTCAATCAGTAAAGCATCTTATAATGTGTCTCAAACAGTAAAGCATCTTATAATGTGTCTCAATCAGTAAAGCATTTTATAATGTGTCTCAATCAGTAAAGCATCTTATAATGTGTCTCAATCAGTAAAGCATTTTATAATGTGTCTCAATCAGTAAAGCATCTTATAATGTGTCTCAATCAGTAAAGCATTTTATAATGTGTCTCAATCAGTAAAGCATCTTATAATGTGTCTCAATCAGTAAAGCATCTTATAATGTGTCTCAATCAGTAAAGCATCTTATAATGTGTCTCAATCAGTAAAGCATCTTATAATGTGTTTCAATCAGTAAAGCATCTTATAATGTGTCTCAATCAGTAAAGCATCTTATAATGTGTTTCAATCAGTAAAGCATCTTATAATGTGTCTCAATCAGTAAAGCATTTATAATGTGTCTCAATCAGTAAAGCATTTTATAATGTGTCTCAATCAGAAAAGCATTTTATAATGTGTCTCAATCAGTAAAGCATCTTATAATGTGTCTCAATCAGTAAAGCATCTTATAATGTGTCTCAATCAGTAAAGCATTTTATAATGTGTCTCAATCAGTAAAGCATCTTATAATGTGTCTCAATCAGTAAAGCATTTTATAATGTGTCTCAATCAGTAAAGCATTTTATAATGTGTCTCAATCAGTAAAGCATTTTATAATGTGTCTCAATCAGTAAGCATCTTATAATGTGTCTCAATCAGTAAAGCATCTTATAATGTGTCTCAATCAGTAAAGCATCTTATAATGTGTCTCAATCAGTAAAGCATCTTATAATGTGTCTCAAACAGTAAAGCATCTTATAATGTGTCTCAATCAGTAAAGCATTTTATAATGTGTCTCAATCAGTAAAGCATTTTATAATGTGTCTCAATCAGTAAAGCATCTTATAATGTGTCTCAAACAGTAAAGCATCTTATAATGTGTTTCAATCAGTAAAGCATTTTATAATGTGTCTCAATCAGTAAAGCATCTTATAATGTGTCTCAATCAGTAAAGCATCTTATAATGTGTCTCAATCAGTAAAGCATTTTATAATGTGTCTCAATCAGTAAAGCATCTTATAATGTGTCTCAAACAGTAAAGCATCTTATAATGTGTCTCAATCAGTAAAGCATCTTATAATGTGTCTCAAACAGTAAAGCATCTTATAATGTGTCTCAAACAGTAAAGCATCTTATAATGTGTCTCAAACAGTAAAGCATCTTATAATGTGTCCTCAAACAGTTAAGCATCTTATAATGTGTCTCAATCAGTAAAGCATCTTATAATGTGTCTCAATCAGTAAAGCATCTTATAATGTGTCTCAAACAGTAAAGCATCTTATAATGTGTCTCAATCAGTAAAGCATCTTATAATGTGTCTCAATCAGTAAAGCATCTTATAATGTGTCTCAATCAGTAAAGCATCTTATAATGTGTCTCAATCAGTAAAGCATCTTATAATGTGTCTCAATCAGTAAAGCATCTTATAATGTGTCTCAATCAGTAAGCATCTTATAATGTGTCTCAAACAGTAAAGCATCTTATAATGTGTCTCAATCAGTAAAGCATCTTATAATGTGTCTCAATCAGTAAAGCATCTTATAATGTGTCTCAATCAGTAAAGCATTTTATAATGTGTCTCAATCAGTAAAGCATCTTATAATGTGTCTCAATCAGTAAAGCATTTTATAATGTGTCTCAATCAGTCAAGCATCTTATAATGTGTCTCAAACAGTAAAGCATCTTATAATGTGTCTCAATCAGTAAAGCATCTTATAATGTGTCTCAATCAGTAAAGCATCTTATAATGTGTCTCAATCAGTAAAGCATCTTATTCCTGATCAATGGTTTTTGGTTTAAACCATGCTTATAATGTATAAACATTGTGGAATATTATTAAAACCATCTTACCAGATGTCAGGATAATGCACTGTTGAGCTTTCAACACACTTTATGCCTGGCAGTTGTGTTTATTAAGGGATAAGTATAGGGTTAGACTGAAGCATGAATCTGTCAAACTATAAAAGAGCACTCTATCAACTGAGTTTACCAGGCTGAGTAACTGGAAGTTTTCTGGACTTTTTAAAGCCAATGTATTTCATGTGTTAAGTTTTATCTGGTATGGATCAAGATTACATTTAAAGTGAGTCATGTGAGAATGAAAATCTAAAAATTAATTTTTATGAATAAACCTTTATGAGAGAAACATAAGCTTTAAGGCTGACATTATTTACACATACGGTAGAATGACGCATGTTGTTGGCTGGCATTATTTACATGTACGCATGCGCAATACGATAACTTATATCAGCTGTATACGGACAAGGTTTGTGTTCAATGAAGTATAACCGCCAATTTAATATGCTTATTATTATAAATCAAATGATAAAAAAAATCTTAAAAATAAAATAAAATAAATAAATAAAAAAAGATAATTAATAAAATAATAAAAACAATTTAGTTTTAAAGAAAATGGTTAAAACGATAAATAAAATAATATCTATATATGTATATTATAGCTATAATATAGCAAGGAATGAAAAATTAACACTATTTCAGCATTATCGCAATATGATAATTTTGAAACATATTTTGGAAATACATCATCAATGCACAGCACTGGTCAGTACTTGTCTGTAGAAAGCAATATAATAACAAAATGAATATATCCAATATCTATATGATTTTAACTTATAACTCTAAGACTTTTGCTGATTTTATAGACGAACAGAATAAAAAGTCCAAAAGAATTAAAACTTAATGTGTTTAAATTAAAAAACATACCAGATCAAAATTTCCTACTTCAAAAAGTATCTTAACATTTTGTGAAGGAGAGCGTGTGGTGCAAGGTTATTACAGGTATTACAAATCAGAGATCAAGAAAGCAAAAGAAAGAACATTGACAACAGTGCTGATTAAGACTTATCCTTGTCACAACATTAACATATGGTAAGTAATCACACATACACCTGTATTTATCTTATATTTCACAATTTAATACTTTATTTAACACATGTTGGCACTTTTAAAAATCTGTTGTAATGGATAACAATATCATTTCATTTCATAATCATTCAAATGCACACCATCCTAAGAATAATCATGAGGGAAGTTTATGTTGTTGAATCTTACTACATATCTTCCATACAATTTGCAAAACTTTTTATTCACTCACTTACGAACAATTTCAAATAAACTTGATTCACACCCCGCAATTTTACGAAATTTCTTCTCCTAAGAATTTCACCAACATACATTTTTTTAACACCTGTTGATTTCAAATTATCCACTAGCTCAAAAATATTTCTAAATATCCGTCGGCCCACAAGTTGTAGAAACTTCATTACCATCTGACTGAATAAACACTACATGGAGCTTATAAATAACATAAAAACTGACGAAACAATTTACTATCGATGCTTTCCGGTCTCATGCCGTCTTTTCCGAAACAACAAACATTCACCATCTGACACCTTAAAATCACCCTTGCACAACATGACAACTCTTTTCATATAACTCGACCCGAAAACACCAACTCTTGTCATACAACTATCACACTTTTCTCTTAGCGCCATTAACATTTTTCTGAACACTTTCTCTCCATCACCATATCTTTCACCCCTCCAATATCAGCCACAATATGTACAATCATTCTGTCTCTACTATTTATTAGATATTGCGCAAACACTTTCACTTGTTCAAACTTCATATCAAACAGTTCATCCATAATTTTTCTTTTACTCTCATGCCAAAAACGACTTCTGCACAACACATTCAACAAAAACTTTGCATCCTTTCCAGTTCCGCAACTCTTAATCTCACTTGCTAAGTCTAAATTACCATGGTCCACAGCCTTCCGAAAATTGATATGCATGTTCAACATGTTACAAACTTGTCCCATATAATATATTTTACACAGATCTAAATTAGACAACTCTCATTTTTCAATAATATTATTACTGAGACCAGGAATTAGTGACAACTTTTTCAATTGTAGCATCCTATGTTGATAGGTACTTAATTACCTTGACACGAGCGGTCAATTAATTACTCATCATCATGTGATCAAGATCTTAATTGCATCATGTGATTAACAGAATCTTGTGATCTTACTTTACCGGTAATCAAACCAAAAATCGCATTAATTAGGTGAATATGCTGAACACCATTCACAAAATCTTTTTTTTTTTCGAACCCGTACACTCGTCTTATATTATTATTGATTAGAATAATAATAATAATCTTTATTTGCAATAAAGTACAAAATACTTGTAGCAAAACAAATGACATTTTTACAATTTGACAAAATGAGAGAAAACAAGTTCATAACAGTGGTATCACAACTATTATTAGAATGTATAATAAACCTAAAGTATTTAATTTTAATTTTACCTAATACAATTTTTATTTTTTCATAATTGATTATAAGAATTTAATTTTAATTTCACCTTTTAAATTATAAATCAATATTTTTTAATTTTATGAAAAGCATTCTGATTATCAGCTGCAACATGTCGTTATCAAACTTTTTACATTAAATAATCATTTTATCTTAAATGGTTTCATTAGTTTGATAGGTTATTTTACATAATCTTATCTAAATTAAGTTTCATATATAGCCGATATACATATTGATCAAAATGATCCTATTAAATTGTTGGACCATATGTCCAATATACTTCATTGAACACAAACACTGTTTGTATACAGCCGATATGTTATCATATTGTGCATGCATACATGTAAATAATGCCAGCCAACAACATGCGTTATTCTATGCGCAAATCATCACTCCGAAGTTTTAATGTACAAAATGTCACTCAATGGAGATGATCGTTTTTACCAAACGAGCTCTCCAGAACATGCTCATTGCTAGCTATGGGCATATCTTTGGCTACTGTGTGTTTGGGGGCATTAGTGCCAAAGTAATATGTAAGATGCTATGGATTTGCATGTCCAATTAGCCCATAATGCCAAACAGGCTTTATAGCACTGATCATACTTTTGCAACATTCTCTGTCCCGCCAATGGTTTTCAAGGCTTTATCTACATTATGAATGATAGCTGGATGTTCAACACATAAATATTTTCTGTCAGCTCCATCAGCGTTGACTAAATCTCCAGAGTCTGTCCATTCCCGCGTCTTCTCCATTTCACATATCACTTTTGCTTGTAAATGCTCCTACTTTCATTTTGTGATTTTACTCTTTACCACTTCCGGTATATTATTTCGTGAAATATCCATTTTTCTTTTTAGTAAATGTTAAAGAATTCAATATTTGAGAGATTCTTGTGACTTTAAAAAAAACCAAATTAAAAACTGCAACCTAACTTTTTTATGTAAGGCTTCAATTTGAGGTTGACGTTTGGGTGTGAGAGTACAAACAAATATGTCTGCGCCCTAAAATTGACGTGACGTTGTGAAAGCATTAGCGAACTTATTTTCGTTGTAAGGGAGTTCTTTTATAATCTTCGAAGTTCACATATTGAAGGTTTTACATTCAAATATCGTAGCTTATAGTTTAACTAAAATTAAACTTTCTAAATATTCATAAAATTTGTACAACCTCCAAATTACACTACTGTAACCAGTTTGGGAAACATCGTGTCATTTGGCTAGTGATACTGAATTTGCAGTAGATAATGTACTAATTCATTGATTTTCAATTTTAAATTGTGTACTAATTATTACTTTTCAATTCAAGGTCTAAACTTTTGAGTTTCTTTCCTTACATGGACAATTTGTTCTGTTTTAGGTTTTAAAATTAATAATAACTTTCGTAAAATTGAAATTTTAACCATATCATTCCAAAAATGCTTTAACTTTGTAACAGTTCTAAAATTTTCAAAAATGTTCAGCTTTGACATTATACTTTCATAAAATCAGACATAAATGAAGAATATATTTGTTTCTGGTGAGAACTTCTCTGATTTGGAGTAAAGTTTCCTTGGTTTGAAAATTAGTAGAGAAAGTTTGTCAGCTCCCTTAGTATGTGGTTTCCCTATGAGGGAGCTAGTCGTTTCGTACCATAACCATTTCGTACCATGACCATTTCGTACCCAATTTTTCCATTTCGTACCCAAATCGGTCTGATTCGTACCATGTCATATGAACGTTTCGTACCGTACGGTATTCGGTGTTACTACCATTTCGTACCATTGACTTAAATTAAAATGTTTTTAAATTTTTTTTTTTTAAAAAGTACATAATAAAAACAAATAAATTTATTATTAATTATTACATTTTTATTGGGGATATTCTTTTTAGGGTGTTAGTTTGACTAAAGAAATCAATGCTTATAAAACAAAGTTTTCTTCGAGTCACAGGCGCTGTTAATGAAATTTTCAAACATTTTGTGGCGAATCTAGTTAATGTTTTTTTTTTCTTTCTGTCATACTGAGCGGAACTCATATTCCTAGGGTTGACTCTCATAAAAACAGACCAATAATCACCCTTTTCACTCCCAAATTATGTTCAAGAACTTCAGCTAATAACATAATATCATCTGAAATTGCTTTGGCACTACAATCAACACTTACATCATTACCGCATGTTTGTTAAAAACAATCTCTGGTCTATTTTCGGTCTCACGTAACTGAGATCATATCTCCGAATCTCCGAACAGTTTTACCACTGATTCCATGTACATCGTTCAATATGTTGTCACTTATAAACATTTTCTTTTCATTATCCTTCATACATTTTCCTAACCGATGAATGAAACTGTGTCCAAGAATAAGTTTTTTCACATGTGGTATAATGAAACCTTTTATGATATTGTTGTAGTACCATACAGTATTCAGCGATACTACCATTTCGTTCCAATGACTTCAAAACAAGATTTCGAAAAAAAAATTAAAGGAAACAACAACAACAATAAAAATATTATAATTAAAACAATTTTTATTGGGGATTTTACTTTTTAGGGTGTTATTTTGACTTAAAAATATTCAACTTTTACTGAAAATGTTATTTAAATTAAACGGCATCTTCTTTTTCGTTTTTTTTTTAATTACAAATGAAGACCTGAAACACAACAAGTCGGAATTTCAGATCACCGTCTGAAGCAGATAACCAGCAAAACAAATGTTTTCAAATAATTTTGTTTTAAACAAATAACCGTTATGAAATTTCATTATAAAAAGAAGCGTATTTCCACTCAGTGTGTGTGTGTGTGTTTGTGTGTGTGTCTGTGTGTGTGTGAAATCGTGAACAATGAATATATCATGCACCAATTATTTAAAATAAAACATTTAAGCACGAAAAATATATACATTGCATTTGGTAGAAAAAAAAAACATGGTACGAATTGCTATTCTTTGTTAAAACAAAAGAAAAATCATACTTAACGTTAGCAGTACACTATGGTACGAAATGGTCAAACAAGATGGTACGAACTGGTCATGGTACGAAATAGTTTTTAATATGGTACGAAACGGTTATGGTACGAAATGACTATAAACCCCCTATGATACTCAAGTTTCCTCCATCATTCTAAAACTGACCACCTCAAAACGATGAAAAAGTTTTTGATCTCATTCAGTATTGAAATTTATTTTTTCAAAAAAAAAAAAAAATGAAGCAATTGTACATTTTTCTATTTCCTATAGAATATGGATAAAAAGAAAGTTATTCAAAACAAGGAGGAAGAAGAAAAGAAGAAAAAAGCAGCATTGGAAACAAAGATCAGGAAAAGAGTGGCAGCAGAAGAGAAAGCTTATAGAGTTGTTGAAAGATTTGTTGATGAAACTGTATCTGAAGATTTTCTCAAAGATGCTGTATGTGGCCAATTTTATTTAGTTTTCAGTTTAGTGATTACACATTCTTAGTTTTGTATGTTATTTATCTTCCATTTTACTAAATTTTTCAATACAAGTAAAAAAAAAAGATATTAAAAACAATCTTCCACACAAAATACATGCACTACTTATAAGACTAAGGTTCAAGCACTTAGAAATTTGAAAATGTTTCATGTAGAAATAAAAGTAATTAATCATTTGGACAATTTTCTCACAAAAACATGCTGATATGGATCAGGTTTCATGTAACTTATAACAAATGTTCCAGCAAATAATTTGCATCTGACCATTATGTTTTTAGCTCCTCTAGCTATAGCAAGCAATGCTCATGGCTTTGAGTTCTTTTTTGAAACCACAGGACCAATTCAAACAAGTTTTGGTATGGTTCCTAGGTGGACTTAATTAAAGTTTGAACTAGGAGACCTCAGCTGACATTACTACAAGTAGCAAAAATACAAAATTAGCCACCATGAATCAAAATTGTTGAAATTTGTAATGCAAATTAAAGATAAGGGGAGATGTCATAAATGTAAGAGATTTTTTCAGAGAAATATATTTTTGTTCAGATGTTTATGAAATGACTAAATTTAAGTAATTGTTTACTTGTTTATTTTTTTAACAGGGCCAGCTAATTACACCTAGTCACTATGATGATATAGTAGTAGAGAGAGCTATAGCAAAGCTTTGTGGATATCCCATCTGTAAGAACATACTAACCAATGTAAGTAGTAATTACACCTAGTCACTATGACAATATAGTAGTAGAGAGAGCTATAGCAAAGATTTGTGGATATCCCATCTGTAAGAACATACTAACCAATGTAATTAGTAATTACACCTAGTCACTATGACGATATAGTAGTAGAGAGAGCTATAGCAAAGATTTGTGGATATCCCATCTGTAAGAACATACTGACCAATGTAAGTAGTGGTGTTGGTCTTTGACAGTTTATATGACATGTATTTTTCTATTTCTCTTAATAGTGATACAAAAATTATTGGAAAGTTTAATTTTGTTAATAATAATCACATTCAGGTTAAGATAGATCTGCCAAACTTTTTTAATTTCGCCAAACTTTTGTCTAATTTTTAAATGGTGATTCTAAAGTCCACTTGAAACATTACAATTTTACAGGGAACAGACTTTTATTTTAGTGTGTGTGTGTGTGTGTGTGTGTGTGTGTGTGTGTGTGTGTGTGTGTGTGTGTGTGTGTGTGAGATTTTTATTTGCATGTATATACATGTATATATTTTTTTTCTATTTTTCGGGGGGGGGGGGGGGGGGGGGGGGGTGGTTGGGTTGGTGGGATTATTTGTAATTTTTATTTTTGCTTCTTTATGGAGTTGAAATTATTCATACAAAGAACAGTATGTTCTTTTCATTACATGTATTTAAATATTTTTCAGGTTTCTAAGCAGAAATTTCAAATATCAACACGAACAAATAAAGTGTATGACATTACAGAAAGAAAGGTATTTAGATTTGTATAAGTTATCCAATAGTTTCTTGCTTATGTTATATTGTATTAGAGAGAGGGGGGTGCATTTTTGATTAGAAAAAATGTAGACGTAATAGTGATTATTGAGTTATAAAAAAATAGCAGCTGCACAAGTAGAGAAAAACATAACAATACAGTTAACAAAAAACTGAAAGACTGTGAGAAAGTTGAATGTTTTTGGTGTTGGTAATTTTCCAGTCACACGCTTTTGGCTATTACTGAAAAAAAAATAGCATGAACCTTAGTCTTGACAATAGCTGGAGGAACCAAAACTTACAACCCTCCAAAGAAAAAGACAAAATCAATATAAACGTATGTATAAAGGATAGTTCTACCTCCATCTTGACATTTATGGATCAAATGCTGTTGGTTATGCTAGATGATTTTTTTTTCTAGTAGTGTCATTTTACAATGACGGTAGCTCAGTTGGTAGAGTGCTGACTTGGTAAGTAGAAGATTGAGGGTTTGAAATCCAAGACTTGAAAATCAGTAGTGACTGTTCTTTCGCCATGAACTCGGCTTTTAGAAAAGAATGTCATGAGTTCCTTCAGATGAGACTTTAAAAACTGAGAACCTTCCCTGCAAATTGCCCTAAGTGCACTGCAAAGGTCAGAATTTCTGCCACTTCATCTATAGCTGGTGACATCTCGATATAAGTGAAATATTCTTGACTGGGATATAAAACCCCATTAAATCAATCAATCAATCATTATTGTAAAATGCATATTTACACTTGTCACATGTCTATAATTACATATAACACTGCTTATAACATGACAAAAATTTTTCAAATACATGTATAATGTTATTTTGATATCAACTAATGTTTGATTTGCATTTTAATTAGAATTTCTGCAGTAATCAGTGCTACAAATCATCCAAGTACTTCCAGAAGCAAATCTCAGATACCCCAGTCTGGGGCAGAGAAAATGAACCCAGAGTGCAGTTTGATTTGCTTTCACTGGATTCTAAAAGGTAATGGCAAAACAGAATACTTTGTTGTTGCATTAAATGATGAAAAATGGGTAAATAAATCCATCCCCTGGATCTCTGTCTTTACAATGTTAGAAAGACTTTAATGTTGCACCTGTCAAAAATTTTTTTTTTACTGAAATGGCTTAAGAGTGATGAAAATCAAACAATTTTGAACATTTTTGTAAAAATATTTTTTTTAAATTTAATGTAAAATTTAATAGGTGGAAGTACAAAAGCAATTCTTACCAAAATGTTTACATTTGGCAATTTTGTGGAAAGTTAAATCAGATATTTATAAAGATTCTGACATATTATGCATCAATGACATGAAGTGTGATAGGTGCAACATACATGAAAAATTGGAAGAAAACTATTCTCATAAGCATTAGGCAATACATGAGTTTTGTGTTATGATAGGAATGGTACATGTATATTAAGTTAATACTATATATATATACTTCATTTATATTTATTATTCTAATTCAATTAAAAAGGTAAAACAAAAACATATTGACTTTCTTCCTTGATACCAGCTTGTAGTTAATTTTTATAAAATTCCACCCGAATCACACATTTAGCTGTTGATAAGCTGTAATAAAAAACATTATGTCAGGAAAATATTTTTGGTGAAGTCTTCAAGTATACTTCTTATTTTTTAGTGGTTCATCAGGACTGGAAGTTATTGGTGGAAAAACCGAGGTCATGGCTGAGATAACACATTTAGCAAAACTTGACAGATACGAATCAAATCAGAAACAAAAAGTAAACAAAGGGGACAAAAACCAACATCAAAGTGAAGATCAACTGAGCAACATGGAGAATATGAGTACATCAAGTGATATAGAGAAAGGGGATACAACTGAAAGACATAATGATTTCTGTACACAGGTGGCTGGTGGAGAAACTTCTAGTAGAAACTTTGAGACAGAGAGTATAGAAAATTCAGAGGCAGAAGAAACAAAAAGTGCAAATAAACATAAAAGTATTATACAGAGTGACAATTCAAAGGTGGAAGTTACAAAAAGTGCAAGTCAATCTGAAATTGATGCTGGGGCAGAAGGTACAAAAAGTACAAGACTTGAGGGTGAACAGAGTGATAAGAATATAATAGATTGTAAAAACTTAAATAACACTGAATTAGAAGACACAAAAAATGAAAGTAAACCATGTAATATGGAACAGGTAGACAATCAGGCTAAAATAGATTATCTGATGAAGTTGTTAGATAAAAGAAAACATTTGTTAAATAAAATGGCTCAAATTGAAACTGTTGATGTGGTCAGAAAAGATGACAGGTCTCCATCTGAAGGAAGTAAAATTGTTACAACAGGACAGGACGTATGCAGTACAGCTATGAAGTTAGAAGATCAGTTTAGCTATTCTTGTAATGTAAGTAAAACAGAAACTGTTGAACTTGGTACATCTGCACCTATATTTTTAGAAAAGACTGAATGTGACGAAAATGATTATAGAAAGAAGGAACAACGCAAAGAAACAATTTTAAAATCAAATAATGACAATAAAATTCTAGACAATAGATCAGGGAAAGCCCCGGTGAAGGATGTCAAAAGTAAGCAGAAATCCAAATGTGATGAGAAAATGTCTGAGGATGGTCTAGGGCATTCTGGTAGTTCTAAACAAGTCCAAAGTAAAAAGTCCAAAAGAAAATTAAATACAATTGAAATGATCTGCAGGTCAATGAAACCATGGATTACAACTAATTCACTAAAATTCTTGAAAATTTCCACCAACGAAAGTGTTGATGATGAAAAGAGTATGGGAGTAGAAGCTAGATATGAAGAACTTGAAAAACAATTAGGAATCGATATACTTGTTGGTGAATCTGCTGCGACAGGACCAAGTGATCATCCACAAAACCCTGTACCAGATTATGCTGCTCTCGAAAAAGATACAGATTATTTTAGTGTTAAAGTGAAAGAATATTATAAAGGAAGTTTTACTTATAAATCTGCAGATACTGAAAAACAGGTAAAATTGTTATGATCGTAAATGAATAAAATTGTAATAACTGCATTTATAAGCCTATTGTTTTAACAACAATAGTTATATACAATTTAATTAATTTTATTTTTTAAGTTCATACTAATTGAGAAATTTCATTGGATATTAATTTATTTTTCTGTAATGTCATTGCAAACTTGATTTTCAAACCCCTAGGTGCCATATAAGCCACATTTCTATAAATGCAAGGTTTTCACTTTTTTAAATGGCATTTAAAGAAATTTGGCTGTACACACACATGCCAGTGTGTTAGATTAATTAATTTACGGCCTAAATTTTTGCAGCCAGATTTTGTCACAGTTTAAAAAGTGTAAAAAATTCATAAAAAATCATACAAATAAAGATTAGTTTTTTTTTCAGTTTGATCACAGCAAACAAGGATTCACTGGGCACTGGAATTATTATTTGTGATTGCATTATGTTTTTTTCATTTACATTTGTGGTTTGTAAAGTGGCTTTATTTTTGTATAAGTTTTGATCAGAAGTATTAAAAAAAACTTTAAGATATATATTTATTACCTTTCTAAGAAATATAAAGATGCAACTAATTTGACATACATGTATTTTCAAAGTTAAGGAAAAATTAATATAAAATTGTTTGCGAAAATCCAGTGAATAAAATGCTTCTAAGCTATTAAAATGAGTGAAGTTTTTATGTTGTAAAAAGTTTCTTTTCTTGATTGTGTATGAAATATATTTCAATTTTTTCAAATTTTCTTAAGGTTATTTAACATATAATCATGATGTACTACATTCTATATTACATATATGCTACATAGAAATCTGAAAATCAACGTCATGTTATATAGTTTATGGCATCAGTAAAATAATTTTTATATAAGCAGTATTTGAGTTGCTTAAACATTTATTCAATGGGTACAGTAAAATCAAAATTAAGTGAAAACATTCCAAATCTTTTTTTTTGTATCTCAGAAGATTTATCTTAGTTATAAAAAGTTTGTTTCTACCAATGAAAATGGTTATGATGTCATCGATACAAAGAAGTCTCATTAAATGAAAGATGATGTTATTTTTTGTTACAACAATGGTATAATGTACATAATTTTGGAGATCACAGTTATACATGTATTACAAAAGTGTATTATGATTTTTATTACCTGTTCCTATTACATTATCTACTAAATATATACATGTATATTTTATTTTAGGTGGATGAAAATATTCCAGTTTACCTACCTTCTGTAGATTCACACAACCAGATGCTTATTAGAAGAAAAATTGTGATGGAGAGATTTGACAAGTCGTAAGTTTTAATGCAATATGAGTGATAAATGATTGAGTGAATGCAGTTTTATGCCTAATTAAGATAGATGATTTTTTAACATACATGTATATAACCAGCTACAGACAAAGTTTTTTATGTCTATAGCTAACATAACAGGCAGTGACTTTTTAGCCTCACCAGAACAGTGTTTTTACAACAGAAAAACTTAAATTTGACACTTTTTGCTTCCAAAATACATTTTACTCCAGGCTCCCTATAGCAAGTACAGGAGAATGGAGTAGAGTAATGTTGTTTAATGTCCCAGTCATGATTCTTACATTTTTATTGAGGTGGTCAGTTTTGGGATGATAGAGAAAACCGGAGTGCCCATAGAAAACCACCAATTTTTGGCAAGTGAACAGACAAATTTTCTAACACCAGAATCTGCCCGAGTGGGAATCAAACCTAGGCAGTGAGAGGTACTGTGATCAGTAAGCGTGCACTTTGGACCACTCTGCCACCAAATCCTTCAAGTGCACAAGGGCTTTTATCATTAACTTGTCATTCGTGGAATGTGCAGTAATGGTGCTTAATGTCCCTGTAAATATTTTACAATTAATCAAAGCTGTAATTTTGGGAATGATAGAGGAAAAACACTTGGAGAAACAACTTACTGATGAACTGACCAAGTCTCTTACACTAAAATCTTCTCATGTTGGATTTGAGAAACAACTTACTGGAGACTAATGAACTAACCAAGTCTCTCACACTAAAATCTGCTATGTTGGTTTGAAACCAAAGTAGTTAAAAGTTTTATCTTTAAACTACTAAGCCAAATGATTGTTATGCATAAATTTTTTGATGGACAAAATATGCAAACTGATTATAGTTTCAACATAATAGTAAAAAATGTAAAATGACCATAAAAAAGATCTAATACATGTATTTAATTGACAGTAAATGTGAAGAAAACTTGTTTTTACATGGATGTAAAACCAAAGATTTTTCTATTTCTCCATTTTAGGATGCCAGATTTGTTACCACCAATGAAGTTATCTATTCAAGATGTGTTTTCAGATTTACGACAGTTAGTAGCTACATTCAGGTATGGACACTTTTATGTACAGGTGGTCGTCATTGTCATAAATCGCCTTTTGCTACTGAACAAAAACAAAACATTACTTGTATTTAATTTGTCGCATCAACCGTATTTGCATTTGTGCTGGATGTTCCTGACAATTTGAACTAAGGAGTTACATTTCTCACAACCCCTGCCAGAAAAATTTACATGCCATTTAATTATATGCACTTTTAACACTTGCCTGTGACAAACAGTCTGATTTGTTGATAATAATGACTTAAGATTTTTTTCCATTTCAACCTGGTCTCTTAAAAAGGAATCCAAAATAAAGGAGTGGGTATTATAAGGCACCAAAATACTTAAACTTGTGACTTTAACAGTAATGAATACTCCAGTATCATGAGTATCATATACATGTACCGGTACATGCACATGTATTGTTTGATGTGTTTTTGATTGCTTCAGATAATGAGATCATTAACATTACTCTCTTTTATTTTGTCCAAAAAAAAAAAAAATTTTTAAATCTTAAATCGTAAAAATTATATAATTTCATGCTTTTTATTGTCTACAGACAAATTTTTTACAAAAGTTTCTAACCTGACATGTTAGGTGAAAGAACGTTTTAGAATTAGACAACTTCTGTAGCAAATTCTAGTTACGAGTACATTTAAAGATCACCTGATTTGTTTTGTAAACCTGTTATGACATTGTTATGATGTAAACTGAAACTAAGCTGCTTTCTAAGTAAATCATTGTAGTGACTTCATATCCATGATATATGTATGACTAAGTCAGTTATCAAAAACTTTCTTTGAGACATTAAAGACATATTGCCATACCATGATTTAAAACAACATTTTACATGTAATAAATATTTTAACTTGTTTCAGTTTGGACAATAAGAATATTTTATTGAAGCCAGCAGAATGGATTATTGTCAGCCTAGTTATTTTAAAACTGTAAGTCAAAAGATACAATAGATTTTTCATTTCTGTACATGAACAATACACTATTTTTCTTATTTTTATCATTACTTCTTAACTTTTTTTTTTTAATTTGACATCATCTCATAATTTTTAGCTCACCTGAACAAAGGTCATGTGAGCTTATGGCATAGTGCAGCATGTGTATGTGCATGTGTGCATGGATGTGTGTGTGCGTGCATGTGTGCATCATTAACACACATTTTCGACTTCTCCTTTGAAAGTACTGGACAGATTATAATGAGACTTGGTCAAAAGCATGTCTGGGTTGGTGCAATTAAGATTTATTTGTGGCATTGCCATGGCTACCAAAACTAGGTCAAGGTGACGTGGGGGGCAAAAATCTTTAAAAATCTTCTTCTCCGAAATCAATGATATGAGAAAAAATCTGATGTGATATTTGGCTTCTCTAGGATCTTAAGCCTGTAGTTTTTTCATTTCGTGAAATTTGGTTGAAAAATGGGTTACACGTTTTTGGGTTAAAATTTTGTATTTGAAATTATCTTTAAAATGCTGTATTTTGATTATTTGCAAAGATAATGACTTGGGGTCTTCAGTTTTGATGTCAACTTGAAATGTCCTTTAAAGTGAGGTCAAAGGTTAAGGTCACGACCTATTTTTTTACCTTTGAGTTTTTAACTAACCTGACCAAACAATCATGTGAGCTTATGGCATGGCATGGCGCGGCATTTGTATGTGCATGCATGCATGTGTTTGTGCGTCTTTAACACCTATTTTCGACTTCTCCTCCAAAACTGCCAGACAGATTTCAATGATACTTGGTCAGAGGCATGTATGGGCCATTGCAATTCAGATTTGTCCATGGGTTACGCGTTTTTTTTGTTTAATTCTTAAAATTTTGTAAAATAGCTTCAAATTGTTATAACTTGACTACTTGAACAAATATTGACATGGGGTTTTCAGTTTTGACTTTTTCTTGAAATGACCTTTAAAAAAGGATCAAGGTCACAATTTCAGGTCATGACTTAATTTGTAATTAATGCAGTTTTAGGCAATTTTCTTGCAAATGTTAAGAGATATATGAATTCAAAACGTTTTTAAAATGTTCAGCATGACAAAATTTAACAAGGTACCAGGTTTTGTAACTGTATGTTAATCCATGTAGGAGTTGTTGCCTCTGAAATGTTATTTTTGGCTTATAAATACTAAAATTGTGCATTATATTGATATATGGTTCAAGGTCAAGGTCGTAGCCGCAGAAGAAGAAGGAAATTGTGAATTATTTTGAAAACCATCAACTTTTTGTACAAGCATGTATATTTGAATATTGTAGGTATTGATATTATGATTATTTTGATATATAGTTCAAGGTCATATGATGAAAGTTAAAGGACATAGCTGCAGAAGAAGACTGAAATTGTTAATTATCTTGAAAACTATGAACTTTTTGTATAGGCATGTATAATAGAATATTGTTAGTATTGATATGATGATCATTTTGATATATGTTTCTAGGTCATAAGTTCAAAGATCAAGGTCATAGCTGCATAAGTGTATTGAAATTCTTAATTATCTTAAAAACTATTAACTTTTTGTATAGGCATGTATATTAGAATATTGTAGGTATTGATATGACAATCATTTTGATATATGGTTCAAGGTCAAGCTGAAAGATCAAGGTCATAGCTGCATAAGTGTACTGAAATTGCGAATTATCTTGAAAACCATTAACTTTTTTGTACAAGCATGTATATTAGAATATTGTAGGTATTGATATTATGACCATTTTGATATAAGGTTCAAGTTTATATGTTCAAAGGACAAAATCATGGCTGCATAAGCATATGGTTTATGATTTGGAAATTATTCATAGTACTATAGTCAAATCATGCATATGAGCTATTTACAAATGAAATGTGACTAGATATTTTTGATTAATTATTGCAGGATTTCCAAACTTGAGGAATTTGTAATTAAGTTCTTTGCAAGTTTTTTGACATTTCTTCAGGTGAGCGTTAAGGACCATGGACCTCTTGTTTAATCATGTAGTCTGTATACAGCTGTTCAAAATCCAATACATAAACATTTTATGCCTCACATATTTGCCAGGTTTTAAAACAACCTATACCTGTAGTTTTATATATAAGTAGTCATTTCTTTTTATACATTATCTGATTATTTACGTGGTTAATGTCTGGTTTGAAAATAAAGACCTAGACACAGTTGATCAAATCTGTTAGCTTATATCCAGTTTGTTAGTGAAATTTTGCATCTCATTTCTTGCACAATGTATTTTTTTCTCATAAAATTTATGTTAAAAAATTAATGCATACAATTGCTATTATCAAAAGAAAAATTACAAATTCAAAATTTATAGAAAATATTTTAATTCAAATAATATTTTTAGCTCACCTGGCCTTTAGGTGATGAGCTGAATTGAATTATATCGACTTAAACGCAACATTCAAAAATTGGTTTACTTGCCAAGGCACATCGAACTATGTTTATAAGTATGTCAAGTTAAATAATTGCACACAATGTTCTGCATTTAAGGGAAGTAAATTGTATATCTGGTTAAGGGAAACAGTATTGTGAAAAGGTTTGCACTTCATACAAAATACAAATTTAAAGTTAGAAAGACAATAAGAAAGTTGACTAATACATGGTACATGTTTTGACAGGTTAAGCTGCCCCAAAGATAAATGTACTATTCCTTAAGCTGTTTAACCTGCAAAAGACCAGAATAAATTATTATGCATCGGGAAAAACGAATCAAATAAAAATATCTTCATTTATTTACAGACTTTCAAGAAGGAATCAGAAAGTAGCAGAAGCTTTTGACAAGCCTTCATGTAAAAGTTACCTGTCAGTTTTGTTTAAAGGAATCAATGAGACTTTAGAAAGTTTTGAAACTCATGTTTCAGCTTTGATATCATATTAATGGTGGAGTAGTTATATTTAATATGAATAAAAAAACGAAAAGTTATGATTGTATTTGTGATTATTTTTGTACCTGGTTCAATGTACTTTATGTGTACAATTGTTTTTTATTTTCATAATACTAAAATTATTAATTAAATTTCATTGTTAAATATTGAAATTAAAGGACCAATACCATATGTTTAACAATCATATAACTGAAAACTTTTTCATCTTAAATTTTATTGGAGCTGGTCATCTTTTTGGTTATTTTAAAATCGTTCAATGCACCTAGAAAGATAAATTAATACTAGGTTTTATTTCAGGGGGGGATGGATGTTTACAAATTTCTTACTTCATTGTCAGGAATTTCAGAGAATTTCTATGGTTATGAATTGTATATATTTTGTGTAAATTATTACATAATTGATGAACTAAGTGGAGGATTGAATTGTATAAATGGTGTTTCATACCCCAGTCAAGATTCACTGATATGGAGATGGTCAGTTCTGGGATGGTGAAGAAAACTGGAGTGTCCAGAGAATACCAATGACCATCATTTCACAAGCAAACTGACAATCTTTCTCATACTAGAATCTGCCTGAGCATGATTCGAAATTAGGCAGGAGAGGCACTATGATCCTTAGGCACATTCTTTAGATCACACAGGCACTGAGTCCCTTAGTTAGTGGAAGAAATTGACAGTATTACTTGCAAGTCATTTATATTGATACTATTATCACCAAAACAATTTCTAAACTTCATTTTCTTAAACATTTTCCAGCATAATATGCCATGCATTATAAATTTGAATTCAATGAAAGAAAAAAATTGTAACTGAAAAACTTGACAAGTATAGAGAAACAACTAATGAAATCAAGAAAAACAAGAAAAAAAAAATATAAACAATCAAATAAAATAATACAAAGAGAAGACAAACACATATTCGGACCTCTGGATATGAAACTTGACAGGGACAGAAACTTGAGTAAATTACAGTGCGAGTTTATCTAGTGCTAGGGACATCAACCATCCACCTTATCTCACAAAAAATTGTTCAGATATAATGTCCACAAAAAATTTAAAATTTAAATTTAAAATAATGGAAAAATTAAAAATGTTAAAAGACTAAACATAAAATGACATTTTTACAAAATGATGAACTAACAAACAAAGCATGTATATGATATCCATAAACGTTTAAGGAAAACTTTTATTTTGAAAAAGAACATTTTAAAAAACCTTTCATTATGTCATACTTGTCTATCATATTACACCTAAGATAAGTGTCAGGTGTTCAAATAATGTAGACTGAAGATTGCTATGAAAACAAAATTTTGAACTTTTTCCACACTTGACAAATTTAACATGTGTTTTTACACTTGTCAGTTACTGTTGACTAAAGTGTATAGTTTTTGCTCATAGTTAGAATGTGATTTTTTTATTTAAAAAAATTATTAATAACAACTGGTATTGGAATCTGATACTTAAATGCAGTTTTAAATTACCTTTTGTATAGTTATAATAGAGATATTACTGAAGTTACTGTGCTAAAAATGACAAACTGCTATTTTATTTATTTATTTATTTATTTATTTATTTATTTATTTATTTATTTATAACCTTAACTATCCCATCTTTATACAACCAGTAGTTCCTCAACATGAAATTTTTAGAGTTAAATTAATCTTTTTTCAGCTAACTGCGAAACAATCAGACATCTTTTTGTTAAAAATTACTAATTATACACCTGGTTCCCCTGTATGAAATGCACCTATGCCTATTAGGAGTTCTACATATGCATGTTTGGTCCTTGTCTATCGAACATTTAACAAGAATTTTCTGTATGTATGTGTAACTTCACACCAAAGAGTTTGATATTCATTCAATAATTAATTTTGTAATATGGCATTAAATCGTCTGACTGTAGACACCAAAATAGATCTTAAATTGGGTTGCATTTTAAAAGCCTTGTCTATTTAAATTTAAAAAACAAATTAAACCGTGTATTTAAAAAGACACTTCAAAGTACACCTATTAAAATAGGAATTAAAACACATTGTTGTTTAAACAGGCACTTGTTTTATTAAGGTTAAATATGGAGCAATTCATCACTTGATCATTAAGTGGTAAAAAGGATTTAAATACTATACTAGTATCTTTTTTATTACTTACACAGCTAAGTTACACATTTTGTATAATTAAGCTTTAAGTAAAGTATCATACTTATAATGTAAATAATTTTGAAGTGAATTGGCATAAAAGATATATATAAATATACCCGGTAAGACATATATATGTGTACTAAAAAATGTATGAAAAAATAAAACTTTGCAATTTTCAGCGTAGATAAAATGATTGAAAGCACATACATAGAATAGTTGCCAAAGTATGCAAACAAGATATTTTTAAAATGTCTTTAATTCTCTAATGACTAAAGTTCTTAAATTTTGGTTTACAAATAGAAAAAGAAAATATGGACTGATAAAATCGTATATCTTAAAAACAGAAGAGTTGTGTAAAAATTTGTAATTATTTTTGTCGATCCGTAATACAATAGATATTATATTCGTTATTGTTTAAATGACAATTGAACACCGGACGTTAAATTTAATTATCTACATTTTGTAACCTTGAAGTTTTCCTGTCTGTAGAAGACCGGTTCTGATCAGCAAGCCCCCACGGGTAGTTTTGCAAGTTGTTTTTTTTTGTTAGGAGTTTTGAGAAAGTAATTTTGGTCTTTTTGCAAATCGTTTTCATTTTCAAGCCAGCGTGATCTCTTCAAGGAGGCGTTACAGGATAATTCAAAAAAATCATTGCAGTATTTTTAAGAAAAAATTGATAATGTTGTTTGGAAAAAAATAGATAAAAAAAATAGATATTCATATTCAGAAAGTGCAACGTCTTTTATATATATTAAGAAACAGTAATATAACTTTAGTGTAATTTCCTGAGATGGCTTCCAAAAATAGCGCCGTTTCACAGATGAGAACAAACGTAATTAGAAGAGGACAACATCTGAAGTTTAACGAACCATTTGTTTCATCATTTGGAGCTTCTAGTATCAAAGATGATGTTGTACCACAACTGTACCACTCTGCCGTAGAAGATGTTATACAGCTCAAATCAAAGGAAAGAGGCGACATGCAAGGCTTAAATGAACGATTTGCAAGTTACATAGAAAATGTTCGCTATCTAGAGGCTCAAAATAAAGAGCTTTTGGCTCAAATTGAAAATCTGAAAAAGAAAAGGAGTACGATTCTTCAGAACTAAAAGCACTGTATGAAAAAGAACTGGAGGAATGTAAAAGAATAATAAATGACTTATCTACAGAGAAAGTTAACAATGATGCACAAGTCGTGGCCCTGGAAGAGAGACTGGATACTGAAAAGAAAGAGTAAGTATAGTTAAGTTTTGCATATTCATACCAAAATTATTGGGTGTAAACATGTTATATTTTCTCTAGGGTTTTGGTTTTTGGGTAAACTTGACAAAGGAAATAGGGGATAACTAATTCAAAAATACCTTTATCAAAAAGCTTTTTACTTAAATACTTTAAGATTTTCTTAAACGCGACTCTTTTAATTCTCCTCTTTTTTTTCCCATGGGTCTTTTGGATGAGCAGTCCATGGATTTTCATATGAAATAATAATCACGATTTACAATGTAACCAATATAAACAATAAACTTATATATGTCGTAAATTATAGAACTAAATTGGGGTAACATAAGGGAAATGAAGAGATTGATATCTTGTTCAGTTCTTTTTCAAAATTAATTAAATTAACAGCAACTCGGAACAATTTTAAAAAATATGCATATTAGTCTATTACTAGTAAGTTTAATAAACTTCACAAGTTGTAAGTAATACTCAAAACTAGTATTTGAAAAAGGTGTGTGTGTGTGTGTGTTAATCTTATTGTAAGAAATTGCTGATTACAGTTTTAATTTAGTTAAAATCTAATAAATGATGCTTAATCTCGAGTATCACATTTCTATGTGCTTCCAAACATCGCTTACAAACTATATAGCATCTTAAGCATTTTATAACTGTATGGTTTAGCAGTTAACATAAATTCGAATCAACCTAATGACCTAATGAATATTTACCGATATATCAGATTTCAGCTAGACATATCTTTGTAATATTTCATGTGTAATAGGTATGATTTTTAATTAAAATATAACGTAAGTATTTATTTATTCTTTAAGGTTGTTACGTTATACGATCCTTGAGAACGAGATAAAAACCATACACGTGATATACCTGATTGTGTGATATTTAAATCAGTTAATCTGACAGCTAATTCAACTGTTCTGATTAATGTTTGTCTATATTTATGTTACATGTCAAAGTCAATCACCTGTTTATAAAGGCCAGCTGGTTCACCAGGTGATCTTACTTGAAAAGGGGAAGTCACGAAAATAGTCTTACAAAACAAATGGCGTAGTAAGATTAAGTGTCGGTTGTCTTTTAAACAACACCAACCACTTTATCAATTTTTCTGAGCCAACCATTATTTCTGTCACTTGCGGTTGACCGGATTCGGACCCACAGCAATGAGAGACGCAATTGTGGTTGAAATTACATCTTAACATGGCGTAGAAAGAATTGTGCCTTAAGCGCATTGCACGTAGAAACAATAGTTCTATTTACTAGAAATCAAAATGACATTGGCAATGGCATCAATTAATTTTTACAATTACATTTAAGCAAAGAGGACTTAGAGAAACAAAATGGTGACCTTAAACATAGAATAGATCGTTTGAACTCACACATTGGTGATTATGATGGTGAACTAACAAATCTGAGAATGAAAGTGGAATTTATTGAAGATGAAATGGACAAACTAAAAAGCACAAATAAAAGATTAAGGGATGAAAATAGTCGAATACAGGGAGTAAGATTAAAGTTCTACTTTGTTGTTTTATCTATTTGTATTTTGCCTATATCTTATTACTAAATATAAATATAATCACTAAATAAACAACTACTAAAAACAACTAGATATAAAAAGAAAACCTGCTCTTGTTTCAACACTTGGAAACTCGAATTCAGCATATTGCTTTCTCTCCGGGTTTTTTTAATGGAGGAATTCTATCATCAGCCAAGTTATGTGTATATGTAATTTACTTCTTTAAAATATTTTTGGCATGCACGAATAGAAAATCATTCTTAGTGGCTTTATCTTATTGAGACCAGATTTTCAACGTGAGAAAGATTAACAACTTATGCCACTTGAGGTAAAGTGCAATTGTAGGAAATGCATTTAAGAAACTCCGATACTTATCAATGATAAAATTCATATTTATGATTTTCAATATCCATTTTTTTATATTTTTAATTTTAACAGCTACTTTTATGTACAAATTCCAAATCAATGGGAAACATTTGTCGTTTTATATAGTGGGTTATGTCCCCCTGATTACAGGTGGCGTACGAATCGATCCGGTCCTAGCTTGTTGCGACCGCCATATTGACGTACGTAACGTAGGCTGTATTATAATATTGAATGTGATGATGGCTTGCAACTTCGGTGATTATGGATCGTGGGATCTTTCT
>CM056606.1:27598863-27629788 GCA_029721355.1 Tegillarca granosa
TTATCATGTATATGTCGGTAATATCAATCTGGATAACATATCCATATATCATGTATCGTCAGTTAATA
Organism: Tegillarca granosa; assembly: GCA_029721355.1. Classification (NCBI taxonomy): domain Eukaryota; kingdom Metazoa; phylum Mollusca; class Bivalvia; order Arcoida; family Arcidae; genus Tegillarca; species Tegillarca granosa. Next base: position 27,598,932 of record CM056606.1, read on the forward strand.
ATCAAATACTGGATATCATATCCACATCTTGTATATGTCGGGTAATAATCAAATACTGGATATCACATCCATACATCTTGTATATGTCGGGTAATAATCAAATACTGGATATCATATCCATACATCTTGTATATGTCGATAATAATCATATGGATATCACATCCATACATTTTGTATATGTCGGTAATAATCAAATACTGGATATCATATCCATACTCTTGTATATGTCGGTAATAATCATGATGGATATCATATCCATACATCATATATATGTCGGGTAATAATCAAATACTGGATATCATAAGCTAAAAGTCACTATTTTGATTGTTTAAAAATGACATGCTAGTATTGAAATAATAATAATAATAAAATTCAAAGTCCTTTTTAAAAAACATTTTTTAAACCAATACAACAATGGTATATATCAGCCTTTATGTATTTATATTACAACTAATGATTAAATAATTATAGGGGAAATATATGATATAAATGTAAATATATAAACCAGTATATTATTTATATTATTATTATAGGCAATATATGTTTCACATAAAAATAAAGGATAAATTCCGATTGGTGTTAGCATGCATATATATATATTGATATTTGTCACATAAAATTGTTTCGGTCTGAGATCTCCCCAAATCCATTTTTCATATTATATTGCACACTTTGTCAAGTGATACTGTCACCTGAATCATGACTGAAGAGGACATTTTTTTCAAAATGATATTGCACTAGTTTTCATATCAATAAACATATATAAGAACCAGTGCAATATTTGTGTATTTTGAGACAAAAATGGTATTTTAAGATGAAATACAAGTGTGAAGCAAATGAAATATATTTTGCTATATAAATAAAAAGGTTATTGAACTGATATTGTGAAATACATGTATTGTCTCTTGTTGACTTGACATTACACGAGCTTGTGAGTGCAAATGTAGAGTCAACTTGGGACAATATTTCTCATTCTCAGTTAAATAACCCTATATATAATTTTCCTATATAATTATATCAAATGGTTTTATAGCCTTTTTCCATAGTATAAGCAAAGTAAATATATAACACAAATACATGTTAAATGTTGATATGCCATATGTGCAGATTTCGCAAGTAACCAAGTTTTACTAATCTATAGTCTGTTCAGTTTACTACTCTATATTCTGTTCAGTTTTACTAATTTATAGTCTGTTCATGTTATCTCTTAAATCAAAAGAATGAAATATAATTTTATTGTTAAAATAAACACAATTTTGTTACTAACACTAAACAATGATTTAAACCCCACATCATAAATAAATTAAGTTTTTAGTGACCAAAATTTACCTAGAATATACTCTGAAAAATGACTCAATTCTTAATAAAAATACAACTTGATTTTTCTTTTAACTTTTATAAAAATTTTCAAACTTGAATATTTAAGTATTCATGATGTTATACATTAGCGGTTTTTAGCTCATGTGAGCTATTACTATCAATAGAGGCAGACCCTCCATCGTCCATCTGTCCCATCAACAATTGCTTCAAACGACTTCTTCTCAGAAACTTCTGGTCACATTTTGTTCAAACTTGGTCAAAGCATCTATAGAACATTGCCTTTCAGATTTGTGTTTTTTGGTTGCCATAGCTACCAAATGTAGGTCAATGTACATAGTTGAAAACCTAAAAAAATCTTCTTCTCCAAAACCACTTCACTGAGATAAAATCTGATGTGATATTTGGCATCTAAAGCATCTTATATACCAAGTTTGTGAATTTCAATAATTTTTGTGAAAAATTAGGTTACGCATTTTTGCGTTAATTTTAATACATTGTAAATAGTACTTTTTTACCAAAATTTCAATAATGAATAATTTAGGTGAATTCTTTTCCAAACATTATTTTCTTATGTGAAGAAACATATGTTTGACAATTTTTATGAAATTCTGTAAAGTACAAGTCGCTTTTTTCAACTGTTTTCATTTTCAATTCTAGCAACCCAAGGGTTGAGGGTTTCAAATCCCAGTGAGGCCACTTTTTCTTTCTTTCTTTCTTTCTTTTTTTAATTTCTGAATTTTATGACTTACAAATGGTGCATGGAAGAGATTTTATGAATTTTTACATTTTAGGTTGCCATAGCTACCAAATGTAGGTCCTACATAGTTGACAACCTAAAGAAATCTTCTACAAAACCACTTCACCGAGATGAAATCTGATGTGATATTTGGCATCTAAAGCATCTTATATATCCAAGTTTGTGAATTTCAATAATTTTTGTGAAAATTAGGTTACGCATTTTTGCGTTAATTTTAATACATTGTAAATAGTACTTTTTTACCAAATTATAATAATGAATAAATTTAGGTGAATTCTTTTTCCAAACATTATTTTCTTAAGTGAAGAAACATAATGTTTGACAATTTTCGACCTTTTTCATTTTCAATTCTAGCCAACCCAAGGGTTTGAGGGTTCAAATCCCAGTGAGGCCACTTTTTTTCTTTCCTTCTTTCTTTCTTTTTTTTTTTTTTTTTTAATTACTGATTTTATGACTTACAAATGATGCATGGAAAAGATTTTATGAATTTTTACTTTTTGGGTAATTATTAATTTTGAAAATACATTGATACTGACCGATATGTAGATATAGCTAAAACCTTGAAATATTTTTTTTTGTTTTACAAAATCACTGTTATGTGACATACTTTAAACTAATTGAACAAATTTTTTAAATAATTTGCAGTTGACTTTTACAATTTTTTTAAAAATATTTTAATTAATGTGTCAAATCTGTAAAGTCTTAAATCTGGATCTGAAATTGCTCATGTGAGCTTTTGTTATGGATAGTCACTCTGCCATCCATCCATCCATCCATCGAAAGACTTCTTCTCAGACACTACTGGTCACATTTCATTCATATAAGTCAATAGCATCTGAAGACTATTGCCATTCACATTGTGTTTCTGGTGCTATGGCTACCAAAAGGTAGGTCACAGGATTCCTACATAGCTAAAAACCAAAACAATAAAAATAATGATCCCTGAAACCACTTCTATTGAGGGCAACATGTTATGACTTACTAGGTATTATCAAGACATAACAGTTACATTTAAACTTAGGTGAGCAAAATTAGGGCCATCTTGGGCCTCTTGGTTATTTATACATAGTGAATCACCAAGAAGAATGTCAAATGAACCTCTCCGAAAACACATTAAGTTGTATTAGGCGAGTAGAAACATTGGCTAGAGACAAAAAATTCTCCAACTCTAACAGAATGTAATATATATAAAATTCATATATTCTATAATATTTCTCCAACTCTAGCACAACTGTAATATTATAAAATTCATATATTCTAAATATTTCTCCAACTCTAACACAATGTCAATATTATAAAATTCATATATTCTCAATATTTCTATCTAAATGATATTGAGAGTTTCCAAGGGAATCATATGTCTGGCCTCTAGCTTACTTTTGTTCATTTAGGGTTTTTTAAATCACAGAATCTAGAGAATTTTATTTACATGTATTGATATTACAATATTAATTTGTTTACTGCAGCATTTTTCTTCACATGCAAAAGGTATGTATCTTAAAGAAATTGTATGTTTGACAATGTCAAATAAAGAGCTTTTTAAAAATTTCTACAACATTTTCTAAAAATTTCAGAAACATGTATAGTACAATTGATATTGTCAACACTGTGTTATTACCTATAAATGTAAAAAAAAGTCTCAACAATTGTTTCAATCAAACTGTATATTGTTCCTTTTCATTTGTTACAGTCTCTACAGTACTGTCATTTCATATTTGTTAAAGATAAATTCAAGTTTTGGCATGAATAATCTTTTTGTTTTCTGTCTTAATAAAAACTTTGTTATGACTGACAAAAGATGAAGAACATCTCCAATCAAATAGATTATAAGGGTTTTGACCGATTGTTCTTGTAACATGTTCTGCTATGCTCGTTTTCAGAACCCATTCTTGAACTTTATACATATATTAAACACAATTACAAATACCATTATAAATTTCATTTTCTCAACTTTTCTCAATATTTCACACTCAATGCAAAAGGTAAACAATAATAAATATACCAAAATCAGTCAATATATATGGTGTTTGTTGATTTTTTTTTTTCAAAATTTACTTCTTTACACAGTGATCAGCCATAAGTTACACATCAAAACTTACTACCAGTATACACAATAAAAGAACTGTATCTAATTAAAAGAATCTATCATTACTTGTGGTGCCAGATAGGGAAATTTCAACTAGAGTTTTAATATATCTGGTCCAGAACGAGGCTTGCCGAGATTTCGCTATCTGACACCATAAGTAGTGATTGATTCTATTTCTTGCACCACAAAATATACAAGTTCTATTAAAATCAAATTCAATATAATATGGAAGTGGCGTGTGAATACAAAAGACAGAACAAGCGCGACGTCATAATTCATTTTAAAATTACGTCATATTAAAATTACATCATATAAAAATCAATGTAATATGAAATAAACTTGTTATTGATTTAAAAAAAAGTTTTTAAAATTACATTTTAAATTTAAACTGTAGTATTGCCTGTTGCGTTTATTTGTTTGTGCAAAGGTATGCCAGATTCTTGGGTTTAAGATGGTTCTCAAAGTATTGATACATCTCTGATTTCATTGATAAATCTTCGCAGGAAAAAGAGCGTGTAAGCTTTCTTGTACAGGGGACCGCTCTTTATATGGAAATTTCTATCTGGGGTGCAAGAAAATGTTATATACCACATTTCAAATGTTATTTGAAAACTAAAAAAAAAATAATAAAAATAAATGAAGCCAATTGCCTTTTGCCAGGTGTGCTGCTATGTCTGTCTGTAATGTTGTACTGTATCTGTTTTGTATGTGATGTTATGTAACTATAATGATTGTTACTCGTGATGTGATTTGCATGTACTTTCAGAGTCTTGACATATCATGTGACTGGCCAGACTGGTCGAATACTAGAAATAATAATTAACAGGAGGCCCAATAGGGCCTGTGATGCTCAGCTGGCTGCATATGTAAGACAATGTTTGTTTTTGATTGTAATGCTGGTTAACGTTCAACTCAAGAATATTTCACTTATACGGAGACTGTCAGTTTTGGGAATGGTGGAGGACACTGGAGTATCAGAGAAAACCACGACCAAGCAGCAAGTTAACTGACAAACTTTCAAAGATGAAGTGCTAGCACCACTGGGATTTATGTGCAATTCAGGGGTGAGAGCACTGTGATTTGAACATCGAATGCTTAAGACCACTCGGCCAATGTGGCCCCTGTAAGACAATGTGATGTGGTTACCATAATTGGTTCATCAGTTAAAGATGGCAAATAAATTGAGCTTATGACCATTTTTGCTTCAATGAAGCCTACTTTGCAACACACACATGCAGGCATGCTTCGCTATGCCATAAACTCAGCTGGGTTTAGCCAGTTGAGCTTAGAATGGATCCACAATGGCTATTTTTGTTTGTTTTTTTTATATCTAGTAATGATGGGCATCTTGGACTGGTTTAAACTTTTTTCAGGCCAATGTAGGAACCTTCCACACGATATTTGGTTCCAATTCGCCCGGTGGTTTTAGAGGAAAAGTTTTTTACTAAATATTACACCTAATTTGCATATTTCTTGAAAATTGGGTCAATAAAAATTTTCTCATAAATAAAACATATATTTTGAATCCCACACAGTATACTTTCTATATTTAAAATTTGAGCTCAATTGGTGAAAAAAAGGATCCACAATGGCCATTTTTTTGGGTTTTTTTTTCTATATTTAGTTACGACGGCAATCTTGGATGTCAGACGGGGTTGCCTGGTACAACCTTTAGTCAGGTCGATGTAGGGACCTTCCACACAATATTTCATTCCAATTGGCCAAGTGGTTTCAGAGGAGAAGATTTTAAAAAGATTTCGCTAAATATTACACCTAATATGCATAATTCTTGAAAATCAGGTCAACGAAAAATTTCCCACAAAAACTGGTACAAACTGGTACAAATCTGGTACAAACTTTAGTCAGGCCAACATAGGGACCTTCCACACCAAATTTGGTTCCAGTGGTTTCAGAGTAAAAGATTTTCAAAGAATTGATTAAATATTACACCTCATTTGCATAATTCTTAAAAATCTGGTCAATGAAAAAAATTCTCAGAAAAACTTGTTACATATGTTGAATGCCCCGCTATCTACTCTCTACATTTCAAATTTGAACAAAAACGGTTAAAAAATGGATCCACAATGGCCATTCTAGTGTTTTTCTATTTATAGTAACAGCAGCCATCTTGGATGTGGGCTGGGTTGTCTGGTACAAACTTCAGTCAGGCCAACATAGGGACCTTCCACACCAAATTTGGTTCCAGTGGTTTCAGACTAAAAGATTTTCAACGAATTGATTAAATATTACACCTTATTTGCATAATTCATAAAAATCGGGTCAACGAAAAATTTCTCAGAAAAACTCATTACATATGGTCAATGCCCTGCTATCTTCTCTCTACATTTCAAATTTGAACAAAAACGGTTAAAAAATGTCTCAATAATGGCTATTTATGTGTTTTTGCTATTTATAGTAACAGCGGCCATCTTGGATGTCGGACGGGGTCGTGTGGTATAAACTTTTAGTCTTCCCCACCTAGGGACCTTCCACACCAAATATGGTTCTAGTTGGCCCAGTGGTTTCAGAGGAGAAGATTTTCAAAGAATTGATTAAACATTACACCTCATTTGCATAATTAGTAAAAAATTGGTTCAATGAAAAATTTCTCAGAAAAAACACATTATATGTGTTGAATGCCCCGCTATCTACTCTCTACATTTCAAATTTGAACAAAATGGTTAAAAAATGACTCAACAATAGCTAATTATGTGTTTTTGCTATTTAAAGTAATAGCGGCCATCTTGGATGTTTGGCTGGGTTGTCTGGTACAAACTTTAGTCAGGCTAACATAGGGACCTTCCACACCAAATATGGTTCTAGTTGGCCCAGTGGTTTCAGAGGAGAGGATTTTCAAAGAATTGATTAAACATAACACCTCATTTGCATAATTCGTAAAAATCAGGTCTACGGGAAATTTCTAAGAAAAACATGTTTTATGTGTTGAATGCTCCGCCATCTACTCTCTACATTTCAAATTTGAACAAAAATGGTTAAAAAATGACTCAACAATAGCTATTTATGTGGTTTTGCTATTTAAAGTAACCGCGGCCATCTTGGATGTCGGGTGGGGTCGCCTGGTACAAACTTTAGTCTACTCCACCTAAGGACCTTCCACACTGAATTGGACCCAATTGGCCCAGTGGATTCAGAGCAGAAGATTAAAGTTTACGCATGCACAGATGCATGCAAAACCATGCCATAAGCTCAGCTGGCTATAGTCAGTTGAGCTAAAAACTAATCACTAATCTTTCGTTTGGTGCTAACTATTTCTAAAAATCATTCTGGCTCTGAGTTTCCAACAAGTAACATCTAATTTTAATTTGATTCTAGTATAATTCAAATAAAACAAACATACCAGTCCTTGTCCAAATCACAATCCCAAAAACAAAGTAAAAACTTTGAAAACTGGAAAAATTAGTTATACACATGAACTTCCATCAAGGAAATGAGGCTGGGTGCTCAGTTATGTGATCTACTTTGGTATGTAATTTTTTTCATATTCAAATTATATTTTCTAAATTATATTTATCAAATTGGTTGGATTTATTTAAAATTATTGTAATTGATTTATTATTCTTTCTGAATATATTCTGAAATATGATCACTTTGTGTATTTGTAGGCAAATAAGAGTATTACTATATATTTAAATCTATCCACGACCAGAATAAATATGTGAATGTTAATCCAATAAGGAGTTGTTATTATCTTTATCAGTTATCCGGTTTCATAAAAGAAATAAATAAATAAATAAATAATACAAAGAAATATTTCAATGCAAGATTGTATCAAATATTTTGACTTTAACATAAAACTTACACATTTTGACAAGCCAGTATTTCTCAAAATCCATTTTTATAAGAAAAACTGAATACTTTATCCAAATGATAACAAAACTGCATACTCATACGAGTAATCATTTGCAATACTAAAGATAAAATACAATTTTTTTTTCATTTCAATACTAGTTGTATGAAATATTTGGACTTTAACATAAACTTTATATTTTGACATGTCCCTGACACTGGAAAAGTAACATCTAACTAAGTTATGCCTTATGGTGATGCCATGCTCGACAGAATGTCAATGTCACATTTTAAACAAAACAACTCATATTGGTCATATCATCAACAAGTACATGTATGAACAATTATTTAAGTTCACACACACACACACACACACACACACACACACACTTCTTATTTATTCTTCTTTTTTTACAGACTGTAATAGACACAATGAAGACAGTGACAATGATGGTCATGGTGGTAGTAATCCTAATAATCTGAAAAAGAAAAAGAGATGTCTGATTTCTGATTATTTAACTTATTTAATTTAGCTTTAACTCTAAACTGATTCACAGTAAAATAAAGAATACTTAAACATTACATATTGTGTTTAAGGTGACCTTTGTCAAGGTCATCAATACTTCATCTTTTACTTTTATTATTTATTTTGTTATCACATCAATATTAAGGGTTGAACAAGTCATTTAAGTTTTAAGTGATAACACAAAATTGTTTTTCAATCAAACCTTGAATGATGTACATCACACCATCATTATTAAAATGATGAGTTTTTCACACTGAAATATAATCTTTAAACTTATAACATTGGCAAATGGCCTAAATAAATTCTAAAACTACTTATTTAAAAAACAAGAGTGCCATGAAGGCCCTGGATGCTCACCTGAAAATGATGTACACTCAGCTTGATTTCGGCAAACTGGAGCTTCTGTTCTTAAAAGAGATTTTTTCCTATATTTCGAGCTAGTGACCTACTTATTGACACAAAATGACCCCATATATAAACTTGAGCTAGCTTTTGTCAAGAGCATCATTCTGAGACAGTTTGATAAGATTAGTCCAAAATGGATCCCCTCATATGTGTTAACAAGGTTTTTATATAATTCGACCTAGTGACCTACTTATTGACCGAACATAGCCCATATACAAACTCAAGCTAGCTTTTGTCAAGAGCATCATTCTGACTAAGTTTGATGAAGATTGGACTAAAATTGGGTCCTCAGGAGTGTTAACAAGGTTTTTCTACAATTTGACCTAGTGACCTACTTATTGACCCAACATGGCCCATATACGAACTTGAGCTACCTTTTGTCAAGAAGATCATTCTGACTAAGTTTGATTAAGATTGAACTAAAATTGGGTCCTCAGGAGTGTTAACAAGGTTTTTTCTACAATTTGACCTAGTGACCTAGATATTGATCCAACATGGCCCATATACGAACTTGAGCTAGCTTTTGTCAAGAGCATCATTCTGACTAAGTTTGATGAAGATTGGACTAAAATTGGGTCCTCAGGAGTGTTAACAAGGTTTTTCTACAATTTGACCTAGTGACCTAGATATTGACCCAACATGGCCCATATACGAACTTGAGCTACCTTTTGTCAAGAGCATCATTCTGACTAAGTTTGATGAAGATTGGACTAAAATTGGGTCCTCAGGAGTGTTAACAAGGTTTTTCTACAATTTGACCTAGTGACCTACTTATTGACCCAACATGGCCCATATACGAGCTTGAGCTACCTTTTGTCAAGAAGATCATTCTGACTAAGTTTGATTAAGATTGAACTAAAATTGGGTCCTCAGGAGTGTTAACAAGGTTTTTCTACAATTTGACCTAGTGACCTAGATATTGACCCCACATGGCCCATATACGAACTTGAGCTAGCTTTTGTCAAGAGCATCATTCTGACTAAGTTTGATGAAGATTGGACTAAAATTGGGTCCTCAGGAGTGTTAACAAGGTTTTTCTACAATTTGACCTAGTGACCTACTTATTGACCCAACATGGCCCATATACGAACTTGGACTAGTTTTTGTCAAGAGCATCAGTCTGACTAAGTTTGATGAAGATTGGACTAAAATTGGGTCCTCAGGAGTGTTAACAAGGTTTTTCTACAATTTGACCTAGTGACCTACTTATTGACCCAACATGGCCCATATACGAACTTGAGCTACCTTTTGTCAAGATGATCATTCTGACTAAGTTTGATGAAGATTCGACTGAAATCGGGTCCTCAGGAGTATTAACAAGGTTTTTCTACAATTTGACCTAGTGACCTAGATATTGACCCAACATGGCCCATATAAGAACTTGAGCTAGCTTTTGTCAAGAGGATCATTCTGAGAAAGTTTGATTAAGATTGCACTTAAATTGTGGCCTCAGGAGTGTTAACAATCAAAAGTTGACGCACGACGCACACCGGACAATGACCCACCACAATAGCTCACTTGAGCACTTTGTGCTCAGGTGAGCTAAAAATTAAAAAGTAGCTGAAAGTGAAAATACTAAATTACCTTACTGTTTTATCTCTTTGAGTCCAGATTGTTTTAATTTGTTCCTTCTTTCTCATATAAGACCACCCAGATAATCCAGATCACTGAAAAATAAATCAGAAGAAACCACAAAGAACCATATCCTATAATTAATTCTCTAAAAATATTGCATATACAAGAACCATAACTGGATATAATATTTTAGTTTTTTTACCATCTCTGATCGGAATAGAGATGTTCCTCTAATCAGTTGCATGGAATCTTCAATGCATGTACATGTATGGATCCATTTTTTGTAAATATAATCATTCAATGTACCATGGTATGTATATTTATGCTGTTAATGCATGGATTGTGTAAATATATTTAAGTAAAAATATGTTTAGTATGCAAATATATGTTTAGTATTCAAAATACTTGTGTATGTACAGAAAGATATATTTAATAATTATGATTAGAGCCTCATAGTACTTACTTGTAACTGAACTTCTTTTATTATGACCAATTACAACGACTTTAATTATAAAAATTAATGCGGTAAAAAGATAATTATTACAGTGTGTTTTTAACAATTTTTCATTATTATACTGTATTATACTGACTTTATAACAGTATTTACCAGTTAAATATATGTCTTGCTTTACTTGAGGCCTTGGTGACTGAGTGGTCTAAAGTCGGCATTTATAGTACACAGAACCTTTCACTGACTAATCACACTATGGCAATCTCAAATATGATAAAAACACTGTTGATTTAACTTTACAGAGCATTATTGAACCAAATATAGTATGACAGCTGTCAGTACAAACCTAATTCTATGTTACACTGTAACATGTCTTCTTCAAAACCAGCAAGATGTAGTACATCAACAAAATAGAAATACTTGTAGGTTATCTCTTTTAACATCAAACTAATCTGTATTATCACTAAAAAACCAAGAAAAGAAAAACAAAAGTTGAGTATTAATGCTCACTAAATGATACATGTATCAGTAACCTTCAAAAATGTCAAATTGTTAAAAAAAGTAATATAAATTATAGAGTGACAGTATAATATAATAAAATCAATGATAGATTGATACATAACAGTAAATGATTTACAAAAATTGGTGCACAGTAAATGATATACCATCCATGTGATAAAATTATACATCAAAGTAAATGATCTACAAAAATTGGTGCTAAAAGTATACATCCCATGAATGATATACCATCCCCGGTGATAAGGATATACATCAAAGTAAATGATATAGCAACCATGGTGATAAGGTTATACATCACAGAATATGATATATAAACCCTGGTGATAGGGTTATACCTCACAGAAAATGATATATCAACACCCGTGATAAGGTTATACATCACAGTAAATGATATATCAACCCTGATGTTAAGGTTATACATCACAGTAAATGATATATCAACCCTGGTGATCAGGTTATACACCATAGTAAATGATATATCAACCCTGGTGATAAGGTTATACATCACAGTAAATGATATATCAACCCCGGTGACAGGGTTATTCATCACAGTTAATGATATATCAACCCCGCTGATAAGGTTATACATCATAGTAAATGATATATCAACCCCCGTGATAAAGTTATACACCATAGTAAATGATATATCAACCCTGGTGATAAGGTTATACATAACAGTAAATGATATATCACCCTGGTTATAAGGTTATACACCATAGTAAATGACATATCAACCCTGGTGATAAGGTTTTACATCACAGTAAATGATATACCAACCCTGGTGATTAGGTTATACATCATAGTAAATGACATATCAACCCTGGTGATAAGGTTATACATCACATTTATTGATATATCAATCCTGGTGATAAGGTTATACACCATAGAAAATGACATATCAACCCTGGTGATAAGGTTATACATCACAGTAAATGACATATCAATCCTGGTGAAAAGGCTATACCTCACAGTAAATGATATATTTACCATGGTGATAAGATTATTTATCACAGTAAAAGATATATCAACCCCAGTAATAAGGTTATATATCACAGCAAATGATATATCAATCCCAGTGATAAGGTAATACACTATAGTATTAATGATATATCAACCCTGATCATATGGTTATATATCACAGTTAATGATATATCAACCCAAGTGATAAGGTTATACATCACAGTAAATGATATATCGACCCTGGTGATAAGGTTATACATTACAGTAAATGATATATTGACCCTTGTGATCAGTTTATACAGCACAGTAAATGATATATCAGCCCTGATGATAAGGTTATACACCCTAGTAAATCACATATCAACCCCGGTGTTAAGGTTATATACCATTATAAATAACATATCAACCCAAATGGTAAGGTAATACATCACAGTAAATGATATATCAACCCTGTTTATAGGTTTATGCATCACAGTAAATGATATATCAACCCCCATGATAAGGTTATACATCACAGTAAATGATATATCACCCTGGTAATAAGGTTATACACCATAGTAAATGACATATCAACCCTGGTGATAAGGTTATACATCACAGTAAATGACATATCAATCCTGGTGATAAGGTTATACCTCACAGTAAATGATATATCACCCTGGTAATAAGGTTATACACCATAGTAAATGACATATAAACCTTGATGTTAAGGTTATTTATCACAGTAAATAATATATTTACCATGGTAATAACATTATTTATCACAGTAAAAGATATATCAACCCTAGTAATAAGGTTATATATCATAGCAAATGATATATCAACCCCAGTGATAAGGTCATACATCACAGTAAATGATATATCAACCCTGGTGATAAGGTTATACATTACAGTAAATGATATATCGATCCTGGTGATAAGGTTTTACATCACAGTAAATGATATATCAACCCTGGTGATAAGGTTATACATTACAGTAAATGATATATCAACCCTGGTGATAAGGTTATACCTCACAGTAAATGATATATCACCCTGGTAATAAGGTTTCACATCACAGTAAATGATATATCAACCCTGGTGATAAGGTTATACATTACAGTAAATGATATATCAATCCTGGTGATAAGGTTTTACATCACAGTAAATGATATATCAACCCTGGTGATAAGGTTATACATTACAGTAAATGATATATCAATCCTGGTGATAAGGTTATACCTCACAGTAAATGATATATTGACCCTTGTGATGAGTTTATATATCACAGCAAATGACATATCAACCGTGGTGTTCAGGTTATACACCATAGTAAATCACATATCAACCCCGGTGTTAAGGTTATATACCATTATAAATAACATATCAACCCAAATGGTAAGGTAATACATCACAGTAAATGATATATCAACCCTGTTTATAGGTTTATGCATCACAGTAAATGATATATCAACCCCGATGATAAGGTTATAGACCATAGTAAATAACATATCAACCCTGATCATAAGGTTATATATCACAGAAAATGACATATTAACCCTGATCATAAGGTTATACATCACAGTAAATGACATATCAACCCTGGTGATAAGGTTATACATCACAGTAAATGATATATCACCCTGGTTATAAGGTTATTCACCATAGTAAATGACATATCAACCCTGATCATAAGGTTATACATCACAGTTAATGACATATCAACCCTGATTGTAAGGTTATACATCACAGTAAATGATATATCAACCCTGGTGATAAGGTTTAACATCACAGTAAATGATATATCAACCCTGGTGATAAGGTTATACATCACAGTAATTGATATATTAATCCCGGTGACAAGGTTATTCATCACAGTAAATGATATATCAACCCTGGTGATAAGGTTATACATTACATTAAATGATATATTTACCCTGGTGATAGAGTAATACATCACAGTAAATGACATATAAACCAAAATGGTAAGGTAATACATCACAGTAATTGATACATCAATCCTAGTGATAAGGTTATACACCATAGTAAATATCATATCAACCCTGGTGATAAGGTTATACATCACAGTCAATAATACATTTACCATGGTGATAGGGCCAGCATTACATAAATGACATATCAACCCTGATAGTAAGGTTATACATGACAGTAAATGATATATCAACCCCAGTAATAAGGTTATATATCACAGCAAATGACATATCAACCCCGGTGTTAAGGTTATACACCATAGTAAATGACATATCAACCATGATGTTAAGGTTATACACCATAGTAAATGACATATCAACCCTGGTGATAAGGTTATACATCACAGTAAATGATATACCAACCCTGGTGCTAATGAATTTTAACACCACAGACATCATGTTTTTACAGGCCATACCAGGATTGAAACTCGAACCTTTCCGATTCTAGTGAGAAGGTCAACTGATTTAACAGCCAGCCACCTATCAAGGCTGGTCAACCAAATTTCTAACCTTCTGTTTTTTCAATATAACTACTTCGAATCCAAACTACTAATTGAGTGAATGATTGTTAAACTGGGGCCAGGTTTCCTTAGTGGTGTACCAAAACAAAAATTATAAACTAAATGTTGAATTGGAAACGACAAAAGGAACAAATCTGAAGTGGTCGCGCAAGCCGGTGATAAGGTTATGCTGGTGATAAAATCGTAAATGTTATATAAAACATACCTCTGGGATATGATGAGTAAAGTGCCTTGATTTCAGCCATTTTTAATCTGACATTGGGTTCATACATAGCCTGTTTACTTAAGCTTGTTGCTAAGGTAGTGAAAAATTTCTCTGGTTGACATATGTAAAGCTAGCTTTTTGATATGTTATTCATTTCAATTAGACGAACATTTCCATACTATCATTTAACCTCCACTTATACTTATGTTATTTTAATATTCCCTATTATGGTATCTGTATATCTGTATCTGTATATGTATCCTGTACGTTGTAGGACCCAAGTCTGTTTTTTTTTTTTTTTTTTTTTTTTTTTTTACAACAGCTATAATGTAAACCTTTGGCAAAATAATTGTAGAATCTGGCCAGATAGTATTTATTCTTTTACATCCAAGGACCTTCTAGATCTATACCTTATTACATTTTGAATTGTCACATTGGTTTCAGAAGAGAAGATTAAAGTTTACAGGAATGCTTTATGATGCCACGAGCTCATCCTAGCTTTGCCAGGTGAACTGAAGATTAGGCATATATGGCCCTTTTAAGTTAAGAAGTTACCTCCGATCACATCGGACAGTATGAACACAAGATTGTCTGGTGTAATATTGACAAAGGATATTGACAAATTTATGACAATATGTGTATAAGCATACTGAAGTAAGCTTGTACAATGTCCAAAATATAGATTTAACTCGTAACAAATTGTGCAATAACTTGAAAAATCGATCTTTCAGGAAGAATGTTTGAGTCAAATAAATGATTTCAAAATCATAAAATAGTTTAGACACATTCATAATACGAACAAGACACGAAAAATGTGTTTTAACAAATTTTCAAAAAATATTTAGTTTTTTAAATAAGCAAAGACTAGTCTAAGTTTAATAAATTTTAATACTCAGAAAATATTATAAACATGTCATTTTGAAAGTTAGAATATCTAAATAGCAATTTGAAAAGTAAGCCCATAGGAGAGACTATTCTTTCCATATCTCAAAAACAGGAACCCAAGCATATATATTCTATGTAACTACATGTTCACCCATCTACCATGTGGAACAAACCTCATAACATTTTGCAAAATGACATGGAGTTACAAAATTCAAACTTTAGTTTTTTCAATCCCTACAAAAGAAGTTTGGAATGGAATATGCACCAAGTTTCAGCAGTAAAAATGTTGCAGTGAGCGAATGTTTAGGAAAGGAGAAATGGTATTTTACATCCAAGTCAAAAGCATGTCATTTTCACTAGTACTGAGACTTGTACTCTGACAAATTAAATCTATAAAGGACTATAGGTATGACTAAGTGCCTCTGGTGCTCCAAGGTTTAATGTTTCTTAGCATTTATTTACTCAGTAATATTATCATTATTTTCTCAGTAATATTATCATTAATATTAATATAAAGTCTCTCAAAATACTTCACTAACAAAATCAACTATACTTTAAGTTTACACCATTTACAACATCACTAAAAAGAAGAAATGATGTAAAATACAACATTTTTCTTTGGTTAAAATCTGCCGAAACACCTAAATAACTTCTTAAATGTACATATAGTTAAAATTTTGGAATGTCTTAGGTACCTGAACATTTCTAAACCATTGGTGAGGAAGAAGGGACTGTATGACATGTATAAACAGGGTTCAACTGTATATAGCATCCGACAAAACCTGGGTTGTTGAATCCATAACTAGAAAGAAGAGTAAAGGAAGAACACATGTAAAATTAGAATCAAAGGTAAAAAAAATTGAGACCCTGTTTTCATATTCCTGATACCGGTATGATGAACATCCTTTAGAATGCTTAGAACTTGATTTAATTGTACCTCAATTTTTAGATAATTTCAAAATCTAAAAATAACTTATAACTTGGTTTTTTTTTTCCAAATTTAATGCAAAATCCTTAAATCATAATGTCAAGATGTCACCGACTGATTGGTGGTTGTAAAACAAAGGTTTACTGTATATTGATTAATATGAAATCTAACCTTTGAACTTTTGGTATGTTGAAACAAAGATGATATACCCGGTAACATTTGTATGACTAAATGTTGTATCTTTATCATCTCTATTGTTGATCTCATTCTGCAATGTCTTGTGTCTGTTGTTCTCCCTTTTGATCACCATCTTCTTCATGTGTATCTTTAGTAACACCAGTTTCCTCAGTTGTGGTGTCTTTCTTTCCATCCTGTGCTGGCAACTGATTCTTGAATTTTTCTTTTCTCCTTGCTTTAATTCTCTCACCCTGAAAATTAAATAAAGTGATTTGTTTTGATACACATGTGTGTGTATTTGGATTTCCAAGATAAACTAGCTTTTTATGGTTTGCACATCTTACACAAACACACTGTGTCCAGTGAAATAACTGGAAATTCTAGCTGATTTAACACAGGAAAACAAAACCAAACAAAAAGAAACTTCCTTTTTAAATTATAAAAATCACAATCATGATACATTATGATGTAGTGGTTTGGATAGCTCAGTTTGTAGGGCACTCGCCTACAGTGTGGGAGGTCCCAGGTTTGATCCCCAGTCTGACCCTGCATTTTTCATTTTTCTTCTTCCTGTTACAGTTTGGTGGCCAGTGTGGTTCTCGGAAGTGGTGGACTGGCAGTTACGTGTCATATAAAGTCCATCTGAGGGAATTTAGGGTGAGATTTCCTATAGGACCACTGGAAACTCAAAATAACAAGGGAGGAATGTATCAGTCTAGGTAGCTCAGTTGGTAGAGCATTCGCCAATTATGCGGGAGGTCCTGGGTTCGATCCCTGATCCAACCCTGCATTTTTCTCCCTCCTGTTACAATGACATCCTAATCCAAAACAGAACATTAAAATACATCAGTTACAACCATTTATTGACAACAGAGACATAATGTCTCTGTTGACAATGACCTGTAGTAAATATATAATTTTTCACTTATTATATGTATAATTTACTTGGAAGCATATCATGGAGATTATATTTTTCCCTAATTGAACACTAGTCCTAAAAATCATGACCCTTAACGGCTTTGCCAAATGGATAATGGAATAATGACGAGATAAATAAGAATTAAAGTTTAATGAACAATCTAGATAAGAAAACATCTGATTCATCACTGATCATCCCCCTACTAGTAGACCTATCATTTAATTGATATATTACCCTCTTTCTGCTCGTTCATCTCCAGCTATCAAGTACTATGATCAGGCAGCGTTACTCTAATTGGTAGTTTACCTGTGCCATTTAGAGTTGTCGTTACTGTCAGATAACGTACTTGCTGATGATTTAACTTTACACTGATGTATAAGGGAGAGCGCTCTCTCTCTCTCTCTCTCTCTCTCTCTCTCTCAATTATTCTTTAAAATTTAAACACGGATTTAAGAGAGAAAACATTTCTCATTAAAATTTATGGCCTAATTTTGATACATTTACTTTATTGTGGATGAAAGAAACCTCATAATCCCTTATTGGTATGATGTAAATCTTGTTTGTATGTATGATTACTTAATGAAATAAATATGGTTTAAACTAACCTGACATAATATACAATACTGAGAACATCTATTAGTAATAATACAATATATATAATAGCATACATGAGTTCAAATAAGATGTTAATGAGATGTTAACCATCAAAAACAGCACTTTGACACTTGCAATTAAGAAATATTTTATTAATTCTGATCAATTTCTTATTAGCTTTACAAGAGTCCAAACATTTTTTGAACTTTTTTGCCAAAAAGGTTATTTATTTATTAATTTATTTATTTATTTGTTTGCTTGTTTGTTTATTTGTTTGTTTGTTTGTTTTATCTATTAACTTGTATTCCAATATTCGAAAATTACTTTTTGAACTTTTTTTACCTTATTGGGGCATTTTCTTCGAACTTTTTTGTTTGAAATTCTATTTCTTTATTTATTTCATTGTAAATTTATTTCCGTTTTATTTCTGTATGCTATAATCAATTTCAATAAGTCATTTATTCTTATTTGGTCAATTCTTTACTTTGTTTATTTATTTAGTTATTTATTTATTTATTCAATTAGTGCTGCTTTAACTATTTTTTTTTACCTTACTGATGAATTTCATCAAATCCAATTTTTTTTTTTTTTTTTTTTAAAATTAATTTATACCATTGTAAAGTTATTTTCCATTTATTTTTATTTGCAATAATTAATTTTTAATAAGTCCCATATATTTTATTTAGTAATTTCTTTATTAAATTCATTGTTAAGTTATTAATTATTATCTATTAATTTTTAAATTATTATTATTATTATAATTTTTATTGTTATTATTATAATTAAATCTTAAAATAGCTTTGACGCTACACAAGATGTGTGCTAATCAAGAGGAGTTAAATTGGTACGTGTGGTCTATTTTCATATATTTTTGAATTGATTTTGAAGTAATTTAGCTTTTGAATTGCATATTGATATTTAGATGTCTAATGAGATAAATATTTTCTCTGCACGTAAACATGCATAAATGCAATATTATTTTAAAACTTGGAGATATAGTTGTTTTAACAACAGATATATTTCAATTTTTAGCACATTTTAGTGAATACAGTAGAACTTCGATAACTCGAAGTGCTCGGGACTGGGCTGGGGACTTCCAGTTATCGGGGTGTTCGAGTTATCGAAGTTGAAGGATAATGTCCAAGAATGGTGTCACCTTAATATAATTATGTTTCCGCTACAGAAATCTTGATGTTTTAAATAGTTACCTGTACTCGAATGTAAAAAAAAAGGAAAAGATAATTTTTAAAGAAAATATAATAAATAATTTTTTAAAAATTGATATTGACGGTAAAAGCGTGCGAAACGTGTTATTTTATTTTAAGATCATGATATATACGAACAACGAAATGGGATATCAGATATATGTACATTTTATCAAAATGCTTAATTTTTACATTCGTTAGACAATACGAACAGAAAGTAAATGAAATTATAAAGCAGTGCAATAAGTCATTTAAGATTTTAATGGAGTCGTGAGTACAACTGAGTTTAACGTTTTAATTAAACTTGGAGAACTTAAGTCAAAAGTAATCGACCGCGGCATATTAATTGGTTTCTTTTGTTAAGAGTAGGGGATTAGCGTTCATGTTAGGCTTAATTGTCCGTGACGGTACTGAATATTAATCCGTTAATTGATACTAATTTATATGATAGATAACAAGAACTACTCGGTTCATTTCTCTACTATAAGGGTAGCCTAATTACCGATATGTGATTTCTCCATTGATCATACATTGTTACAAAAAATTCGAGTTTTTGAAGTTTATTTTAATAGATTTTTAAACTACAGACCAAATTTTTACTTCAAGTTATCGGGGGTATTCGAATTATAGAAGTTTGAGTTAGCGAAGTTTTCCTAATATAGTTTATATAGAAAACCGGTCGGGACAAAATAAAGACTTCAAGTTATCCGTGGTATTCGAGATATCGAAGTTTGAGTTATCGAAGTTCTACTGTATATACATATAGTGCACTTTACCTCGTAACTTTGAATGAATTTTGAAGTAATTTCTCATTGACCAAAAAATTGAAAAATATCGGAAGAATCGGAAGGAAAAGAAGAACACAATCAGGGGTGCATAATTTAAAAATCTTTATCTGTTACGAAGATATAGAATAAAAACCAACACGTCCCTATACATTTTATAGACCGTATTTTAGACTTCAGCTTCATAGGTAAATTTTTTCCTTCTTCTGTCTATACTCAAAATTCCGATTGGCAGAGAAGATTAAGTTGGATATTGTCGTCAATCGAGCTCGCCATTTTTAAATTATTTAGTCCTACAAAATAATCTAACAGCAATGGTCTTGAACGGAATTCAAAACGTAAACAGAAGCATGTGTTGCATGTTTGAACGTTATCTATTTGTTATTTTACCTTCTTTTCTAGAAGAGCATAATTTTTACCGCATAGTTTCTTCTTTATCTAGGGCACCGCATTAATTATTAACATGTAGAAGTCATTCAGTCAACCATCGCCAATCACTTCAACTATGAGAAATGGGTGTACGTTTTAATCAAGATATCATTACTTTTATCTTGCATTTATAAAGGTATTATTGTGTGTAATTAATGAGCTATGATTTTTATCACTTAATGAAAAAGAGTCACGATTTGACAATTGTTCTACCTGACCCTTACACGAAAATACAAAAATAAACTTTAGGTGAGATAAGTTTATCTCTGTAAATGTATGTTTTCATGTCTTTGTAATATATGTATAGTCGAACAAAAGCTCCTTAGACTTATGTTATTTGTTATTTTAATTTTTCGACTTTAAATAAAGATTTATTATTATTATTATTATTATTATTATTATTATTATTATTATTAGTTTAAAATAATCTTTAAGTCCTCCGTATCTTGAAAGCAATCAAAATCACCAATATTTAGACTACTAAGCTGTCAAATTTGCCAAATATGGAAATTTAATGGACCATTAGCCATTAATTAAGTTAACATAAATCACTTAATATTAAAGCCATTGTTAAATGATTAAGGAAAAAGATACAATTTCGATATTGAATTAACTTATATTTGAAAACATTGGTTTAACATTAATTATTAAAATAATCGTAAAGCGGACAATAAAACATTAAATCCGTATCCATTAACACAAACCGTTTTATAACAACACGGAAGTCGATTATGTTGAGTATATATCTAAAATATAACTGATTGTCAAATCGCCATGCAGTGAACTAAGTAAACTTAACCACATACTGAATAAGGTACATATTAAAAGAATAATTTGTTTTAATTCCTTCGTGTCTTCGTGTTCCTTCTTTGAATCCTACGTTGTCACGTATACAAATTAAGCAATAAACATGCTTTATATAACCCGTAACCTCTTGCTTACTGAGTGGGATTATCAGATGGTCCATGTTGACATGAAAAGGCTGAGGTTGCCGAGTAGATTGGGGTAAGCCTTCAAACACAAGACCTCTAACCACTTTGGGTTCGAACATGGTAGATAGCAAGTAAGAAAGGATTTCTTACTGGTTTGCTTAATACAAGTAGAATGTCTGCACATTGGCCTCACGAACACAGGACCTCTAACCACTTTGGGTTCGAACATGGTAGATAGCAAGTAAGAAAGGATTTCCAACTGGTTTGCTTAATACAAGTAGAATGTCTTCACATCGGACACATTTTGACGTTAAATTCCACCAACTGTCATGGTATTTTTGATTTCGTAGGCAACTGTACTAGAACTCTGTCACCATAAGTGTGCCCTAGTACAATGCAGATTACGAGTACTTATATAAAACTCACAAAACCACACATTACATGTAGTTTTTCAAAGAAAGATAGCTAAAAAATAAAATAAAAAATACCCTCACCTACCACGACACACACCCCAGATGATTCAAATATTGGAGAGTTTCAAGTTTCGAAAAATTTTATTATTTTATGTTTAATTATTTGCTTACAATTATGCTGTCATGTATTTTTTCTTTATCATCATCATCATCATCATCATCATCATCATCATCATCATGTTAAATGTAAATTGCTTATTTCTAAAAAATTATATTTGCTAAATATTTTTTTTAATTCAAAAATCGGCATTTCAAAACCAATTATCTTGAAATTATTATTTTTAGTTATCTATTATAGATGTTCATACGCGTGACTATTAATAAACCTTAATGGTTTTACCGCAATTTAGTTAAACGCTATTTTAAACATAAAACAACTTTTGCGGGAGATTACACATGGAACGTTTTGCACAATATAGATTAAAGCTTTTCCGAACAAGATAGAATCTGACATAGCACATTTACGCTAGATTTATCAAGCTCCGAAATATGTACACTGTCAACCTTCTAGCATGGTGTTATAAAAGAAGCACGAATGTTGACAGCTGTTCGGAGCTTGTGATGTATTAAAAACAAATGAAATGTACAACTCAAAGATCGAATGTAGTTTACATTTGGATTTTAAAATAATTTTATGAACTTCTATGGCACGGATCAACTAAGCCAATGTCAATATGCGGAAAGCTTTGTACCAGAAAAGGTCATGACCTTGTTAGACGAAAGCCTAATGTATTTTACTCTACATATAGACATTACATTAAACATGTATAAATCATCGGTAATTTCATTAGAAACAATACTCCTTTATTCATAAAAACTCTACTCTTATATAATAATAAAAACGACCTTTTGAAACTTATCTCATTTTTCTTAATTTGAAGTAAGATTAATCTTTTTAATCGACAATGATTGCATTTAAAACACAAACATTCTTTTGACAACGTGATAAATTCATTTAAAACACAAACATTCTTTTAACAACGTGATAAATTCATTTAAAACACAAACATTCTTTTAACAACACGATAAACTATTATGTAAGTGATTTAATGAATAATTTATTATACATCACACGCAATTTGTTACAGTAAACCTTTATGAAGTACATTCAATTTGAAAAGAACATTTTACTTAATTTCTGCTAACAGAAAATTTCTACAACTTCAAAGTTACAAAATGCACGATTATTGATTAAATAATTCCAGTTTTAATTGGTTTTCATTAATATGTACATCCGGGTGTTACAAAGGACAGATTTTTACCAATTAATGGACCGAGAAACCTGCTGTAATTGATTTTAAGAAACATAAAAAACCGATTGCAGCAAATTTTTCGGCATAATTTGTACTTGGATTTTACTTAGTTGTTTTAACATCAATCGATTGTTTTTGCCTTGTTTCAACCAACACCAAATAACCAAGAAACATAATTTTGGTACCTACGGAAAAAGGCAATCGATGTTCATGCTGAAAACGCAAAAAGAATTGAGTGCTTTCCGAATCAAAGCCTTACTTCTATGGTATTTAAATATGCAATGGTATAAAATGGAACAGGGTATTCTCTTATCTTATAAGCGTGTCTACCTACTGTTTCCATTAATTCCATGTGTAATTTTGTATAATGCTAAGGCTCAGGCATTCTGAATGATAACTTTTTCTATATCATTTTTTCCTTTTCATACTGCTCAGATTTCATTCTTTTTATTTGGAGAAGCATGCCGGCGGACGACGCGACTCTTCGATTCTCTGCTAATAACCCTTGCTAAAATCCTGCCCCAAAAATGCCAATATTAATTAATAATTTTAATTTTCTAAGATTTTACTTCCCAAAAATAACGAAATAGTAGTGATATTTTTATGCTTGTACATATATTCTGATTAATTTTTCAATTTTTTGACTCACTAAATCTTTTTATTACTTCGAAAGAAAACGGTGCATTTTTTGTCTTTAAAATTTCGCCATCAATTTGTACATAAAACACTGCCAATCTTTTTAATTCAAAATTGTTTACCAAAATTTGTTTGTGATACGAAATTTTCGTAAAATTAAATTCATGATGCAATAAACTACAATTTTACACCCTACCAACCATATTTCGAACACTACTTTCGCTATACGTTAACGCGTGCTCATGAAAATGCTCGCGAAAGATGGTTTGTTGTAATTCGTATCGTTCGTCCGATTGTTTCAAAATTAGCAATCCTAATTTGCTCAGAGTTACCTTTAAATTAAATTCTCTGTAAAACTTTTGATAAATTATTTTTACAGAAAGTTTTAAAATAGCTTTCTTTAAATCAATTCAAAATTTAGATGAGAGGCACAAGTAGAACCGCAATTTCAAATATTATCTCTCTCTCTCTCTCTCTCACACACACACACACACACACACACACACACACACACACATAGCCCTTTTACGCTGCCGTATGCTCTAGTAAGTGAAGAAAATAATAGTGCAGACCAAAATGTATATACGTTTTTGAGCAGGGACTTATACTGTATGTCAGACCACCTCTTAGTAAAGTTTTTTTATAGCACTAGGTTTTAAAGCCAGAATCTTTCTTCATATGTATTGTAAAAAAATGAGATCTTAGCAGATTGCAGAGCCCACATTTGACTAACATTTTAGGTCACAGAGACGTGTAGTTGTAAGAACGTTAAACAACTTCCTGTCACAAATACAAAGCTATATTCTTCAAATATAGCAAATGTATATAAAGATACTGAAAAACAATATATATATATTATATAGCAACATCATATAAAGCTCAAACAATTTTGCAAAACTGGTTGATCTTGTAAAATAATTCTATCATATTTTTGGTTTTTGTGATTTTCACAGGTAAGCGGTTTAAGGTCAATATGTTTCTTGTTTTGGAATATGCTCTTCAATACAATCCTTGTTGTGTTTGAGTAAAATACATGTATTTTGTTGTCATTAAAATAACAACATGGCGGGTATTGATTGTGATGCATTTAGAAAGAAATTGCATTCCGCAAATTATACTACAAATAATACCCAAGGTGACAATAAAACTGGAATAGATATAAACTGTAGATAGATTTTACAATGGTGTTGCGTACTTGCGTACTAGATAAATTCGTTCTTCTTTGTAAAGTTTTTTATGATGATCAAATATTGATAAAATTATACAATATATATATATATATATATATATATATATATATATATATATATATATATATATATATGGTAATTAGTTTTCTTCATACATCCTAAGAGAAAGGTACATGCATGTGATTAAAAATGCGAGCAATACACTCATCAAAATACATTATTAGACTATTAGACTACATATGTTCAAATTCAGTTTAGTTCCGTCTAAATGCTAGTAGTCAGCAAAGTTGATTTTAAATTTCAAATGTATAAATAATGTTTGGTAATGAAAAAAATTGTGTAGCAAAATTTAGAAATTGAAGTAAAATAACGCACTTATACAGGTCACTGAAGTTAAATGTTCATGAATATTTTAGAAAAATTCAATCACGTCTTCGTGATGTGTTTTTGAATAAACAAAATAAAATTTTACACACGAAAAGCCTCTATATAAAAGTATTGAACTTAATTTCCCCGTTAGTTGAAATTGTTACATATATTCTTTTAACGTACATAAAAACGTGTTTCTTTAGAAAAAGGAAAGTGCCAGTGCGATAATCCGAGAAGATCCACACCATTAAAGCATTAACATCAATCAATTGTCAAACACGGAAATTTACATTTTGTTACCACAATAATATTTTTTATTTTATAGAAATGTAAAAGATCTCCCATGAGCAAACAACCGGATTTTTTTTCAAATTCAATTTCTTCAAACAAATCACGGTTGTATCTAATTAAACCATTTTGTTATCATTAAATAACAAAGTAGTGAGTACGATTATTGATTTTGATGCATTGATAAATATATAAGTATACCGGTCTGCAAATAATACTAGCAATTGAATAAAAATAAGCTAGATAAAAGCTGTTGATTCTATATATGCCGATAATGTGTACTAAATGAATCGTCCTTCTACCGAGGATAAGTGAATGCTAATGTAATATACATAAGGGAAAATTACACCAGTTATTTGATGTTTATATGTGAATTTAGGTTTTAAAGCATGAATTTTGTATAGGATAATATCTTTGGTTGAGGGATGACGTGAATAGCTTCAGTTCTTAACACATTACCTGATAGGCTATCAGATTAACTAATCTATATTATAGAAATATTGGGAGAGAAAAGAATGGGAAATGAGGTAAGTTATAACAGAGAGAGAGAGAGAGAGAGAGAGAGAGAGAGAGAGAGAGAGATCTAAAAGAATTAACGCCACAAAAAGGGTTGGTCAAAACCGTTCTTATAGTCGAAAGATTGGAAACATCGATTTTGTCAGTTATGTCAAAGTCTTTATTATAGTACAAAGTGCAGTTTACCACGAGTCACTAGACACTCCTAGCATGTACTTTACGTAGTTGTAAACGTTTAAGTAGTTTTATAATCAGATAAGTTAAAGTATATCTGACCAAAAAGTTTAATAAACACCAACGTATAAAACAACTGACATGACATAAACATATAAAATGGCTATTATTTCAGGAAGGGTAATGTACACAATGAATAGACATTAAAATATGAGGAGGATTTAGAGTATTTGGCAATCAAAACGATATAACATAGGAGTTTTAAGTAAAATTGTTCATAAGTAAGAATTTTTCACAAGACTGAATGTTAACAGATTATATATCCATAACAATTATACCTCCGCCTAACGTTTAAGAAAGAAAAGTTCCAGGAAATAAACTTAGCGAAACGTGACACAAATATATCTATTATTTTTATATTGTCCTTCATTACGTAAATCTTCATGTATTCACAAATAATTAGATTCGGATTCATATAATTTTGTAACTTTGGATTTATTGTTTTTCAAATATTTGAATTATCTTTTTATATATCAACTTTTTCAGCTTAGTTTCACTGATAAGGAATAGATTTCTGAAATTTGCACATATGACACTTTAGTAAGTGATAAAAAATAAAAATAAGGTACTCAGAAACTAAAAAAGACACGTTTTAGGGATTTGGTAACAATGCTGATAAATTAGCACTTTTTCAGTAGAATTAATAACCATTAACCTATTGCTGGGGTAAAGGTTTGCCTTAATCAAAATGCTAAAAGTACAAAAATAATATTATATAATAAGATACTTGTCGATACATACATTACTACTATTTTTTTTTTTTTTCTTTTTTTTTTTTTTTTTTTTTTTTTTTTTTTTTTTTTTTTTTTTAAAAATCCTATGTGGATGCAGACGCGGTTCTCTACAATACTACAATCAGTAAAGTAAATGATTGTTATCACAATTTAAAAAAAATACAAACGTCCTGGGCAATAATATAATTTGTGTTTACCACTTTATCATCAGTGGTTAATATGATATAAAGTTCTATCTATAACCAAAGATCATGATTAAGTTTAATTTACAATAGGATATAAATGTGACATCAAATTGGAATGAAAGCTTAGATGAACATCTCTGATATAATCAAACTTGAGATTGTAAGGTATTTGTTACTTAGTTTCCGATTTAACTTTAGCCCATCCAATATTTTTCAATATCTTCATAAATGATTATTTATATTTCGCTTATATAATTACAGTGGTTAAAACCTTTAGTAATGCAATTGTTTCTAGATTTCATTATTTAATCTGACATTTGCTTGGGAGATCAGCTTTAAAGGTGACCTTTAAGCTTTTGATATTTTATTTTGTAAGTCTGATGTCAATCATCACATTTCAATCCGCACACGAGTTAAGAGTTATGAGTTTCACATGGTTCATACAAACAGGATTGGCCTTCTAAATCTTCTTCTTGAAGCGTTTCTCTTCTGTCTGCAGCGTGCTATCCATATAATTTACATCACGATTTAATTTAAAATGACTTGCTGTAGAATTGTGAAAATTTGAGAAAAAATATAGATATTTTTGAAGACCAGCTATTAAAGGAAGAGATGTATATCAAATGAATTATTTACTCTGGACCCATGTATCCATCTAGTCAGTCACCATTAAATCACAATTTAACTTTTAATCTCTCTCTCTCTCTCTCTCTCTCTCTCTCCTCTTCTCTCTCTCTCTCTGTATATATGTAAGAATACTTCTAGTAGGGACCGATTGCTGTAAAATTAAATGGATGATGACGGTCCTCTTTCATATTACCGCAAAATTAGATACCTATGTTTTCCCAAAAGTTTTAAAGTAGGGATTGGATAATCCAAGGTTTTCTTTGTTCTTGTTTTGGTTTCTTAGATTATTGTTTCGATCATTGGTTTGTGGTTTATATTATGTTACGTTATGCCAGTACCAGTTTTCTGAGGTTTCAGTTGGTGCTTGTATTCCGGACAAAAAATTAGTCAATAATTTGTTATTATGTTTAGTCTGTTACACGAATTTCAATCCATTTACTCTAGAAATTAAAAGCAAACTCTGAAATTAATCGTTTTGCAGAACTACATCTTAATATATTTAGTATTAACAAGATAAGCCCTGATCGATATTATTATGAATAGCGAATGCAGATAAATAGTTTTTTATTGACAACATTCCGAAAAACTAAAGAATTATAAACCTGAACAGAAATGTTACAACGATATTCCTGTATTCGATTGTTTGTTTCTTCAAAGTCCAAGGGGAAAATAATGATTAATAAATCAATGTACTATTAAGTCATTTTCTTGACAAAAGTTTTTATTGCAGTTACAAAATAAATAGAAAATCAAAAAGATTCAGTACTGTTTTTAACAAATAATGTTGCCATATTTCTGCCAAATATGTGCCATATTTCTGAATTTTATATAAAATAACAAAATAAATACTGTAGCCTTTAGCTGGAAAACATGTACTTTGTCGACGTCAATATTAAAGAATATGAAGTAACGAAATTAAGAAAAAAATTTGATAAATTCTGAATAATTGAATGTATCTGCAAAGAGTAAAACCCTTTAATATGACGATGTCTCGATGTAAATAAACAATTTAGTTTAAACACGAAATAAATCAACTCAATGTTTATTTTGTATTTAAATACACGTAAAAAATATCACTCGTGAAATTATTCTAGTATAACAATAACACGTAGCAATTTAACAGCTCAATATTTCTTGCTTTCCTCGTTCTTCTAGCTTTTGAGTGATATCGATGAAAAGTGTTTAAGTTATCTTTTCAATAAATACATTAAATGATCAAAGATACGTAAAATTTTTGGAAGCATAAAACATGATTACTTGTTTATACTGGCTTTTAATTGTATACAATGTACACAATCGTTAATACTATAAGTTGTTTTAACTTATCAAAAAAAATCTACAGTTGATAATTGCATATTTAAGGTATTACAATAACATTACAATATTGTTGATAAGCATAAAATCGTTGTATCCAAACTTATACTGGCGTTTTATTTGGCGTCTCTTAGTTTCAAATTTTGCAAGTCGCGGTTGCAGCTAATAGCTAAACAGGATGTGCTTACCCTTCCGGTGTACCTGGCCTCACTATCATGATAGGAGTGAACATGCATAACTGAATTGGCCAGTTTTCATGTCTATCATTTTGCTTTTGGGATTGTGATTTGGACATGGACTGGTATTTTTGTGTTTAATATTTGTTCACTTTATAGAACAATAAAGAGTAAAGAATTACCATTATATATCGTACAGACATTTACACCCACACACACACACAGAGAGAGAGAGAGAGAGAGAGAGAGAGAGAGAGAGAGAGAGGAGAGAGTTTGTCTTATTCCAAATGAAAAATTGTTTTCTATTTCTTAATTTAATTTCATGGATCGTAAAGTATATTGTAATACATATTCCAAATTTCTTCTTTGAAACTCTATAAAAAGCAAAGATTTAAACAGTTTTCTTTTCCTATACTTGTGTCATTCCTGTTGTGAAATTGCATTTTTCAGATTCTTTTCTCACCAGTATTGCGTGCTTCATGATAATTAAACTTTGATTTTTAACGATCAAACAGGTCTTTATCGTATTGAGGAAATCTAAGTTAATTTCACGTCCAGACATCAGCGGTAATATGATTCAAAACAATACTCTTGTATTCATAACAAACAAACGGTTTCATTAAAAATATTTAAGAAATATATATAATACAACTTTTATTATTTTCCTCCTTTCGACTTAAATAATCATTCAAATTGGCAATACAATAGTTTCATTTGAAACAAATATTTTTGTTAATAAGGAACTATTGTTATGTAAGGCATTTAACGAATTATTTATAGAAATAATTTATGTACCCGAATAACAGTTGGTTAATCTGTTATCACAATAATTAGCTTTGGTACAAAATTTGACAACTGCTATATTAGATAAGACGTATTTTACAATAAATCGTTTTGACTAAAAGT
>CM056606.1:27629888-27784888 GCA_029721355.1 Tegillarca granosa
CAATTTTGTCATGCTAACATTTTAACAATGTTTTGATATTATACATCTTCAAAATTTTGAAGAAAATAGACTAAAACTGCAAAATTAAAAACAAGGTCTTGACCTTGAAATTTGACCTTGACCCCATTTCGAAAGTTATTTCAGAAAAAGTCAAATCTGAAAATCCCATGTCAATATCTGTTCAAATAGTCAAGTTATAACAATTTGAAGCCATTTTACGAAATTTTTAGCTCACCTGAGCTTGGTGAGCTGAAAGCTCAGATGAGCTACTGCTATCCATCTTCGTCCGACGTGCGTCGTCCGTCGTGCGTCGTCCGTCGTGCGTAAACTTTTTACATTTCAATCTTCTCCTCCAAAACCACTGGGCCAAATTTAATGAAACTTGGTAACCATCATGCCTGGGTGCAGCCCTTTCAGATTTGCACAAATGAAGGAGCTATGTCCCCTTGTGGCCCCATAAGGGGGGAAATAGTGAAAACTTTAAAAATCTTCTCCTCTGAATCTACAAAATATATACCTAAGTTATTTCATATATAACATCCTTAGGTCATCAATTTTAAGATTTGCACAAATGGTATCCATGGGGCTCAAAATGGGGAAATTATAAGGCACTAAGTGGGGAAATTGCTGAAAATTATATATTTGTCACTATATCTTGAAAACTATTAACTTTTTGTATAGGAATGTATATTAGAATATTGTAGGTATTGACATGATGATCATTTTGATATATGGTACAAGGTCATATGTTGAAAGGTCAAGGTCACAGCTGCAAAAGAAGACTTAAATTGTCTTTGGTCAGGTGAGCTAAAAATGTTTATCAAGTATATCTATTTCCTAGCTGAGTTATGCCATGCACTCTTTATTGTGTTGAGATCAACAACTATTAGCAGAAACAAGTCAAGGAGAGTTGAGATTTGAAATAATATTTCCAGAATATATAAAGGGTGGCTATATTTTGAGATAATAAAAACAGACTGTGTGTGCCAGTATTGTATTTATAATAACATCATTATACCTTTACTTTCAGATTATGTTAGGGGAAACTATTGTGGATGCCCTCTGAACCAATGAACACCAATAGTCTTACAGGAGTACAAGTACCTTCACCACTTTTTGTTGAATTTAAGCTTAGCTTAAGCTGAAAAAAGCAGAAGTTTTGATAGTCAATTCAACAGAGACCCTTGTAAAGTGATAGAAATGTGCTATTTAATGATTACTCAAAAAAATATATGTACATGCAATTTATCAGTCTTGGAAATAAGTTCTAAATTTCACACAGTCCTTGTCTTATATTTCAACATTTTCTGTGGTGATATATAAGAGACTATTGAAAAAACATCCAGCCCTTTCCAAAAGTAATCTGTCTTAACTATTAGACCGGCTGTTATTTCCAACACTGACTTAATATATTACTTGTAATACTATCACTTAAATTTGAACTTTAAATGTTTGTTAAAGCTGCATTAAGTTTTTCTAAGAAAAAATTAAAACAGTCCTGAATTACTTCATAATGTTCTTAATGAACAATGTTACATTTGGTTCAGTAATTAAAGCTTGAATAAATAAAGAGTAATTTTCTAGCAAGATGTAGCCTGGGGAATCTAGTTTTAGAACATGGTTTCGTCATAAATATATAACAAATACCTGCTAAATTTTGATGTGCCAGATGTGCACATTTCGGAAAATCAATTCTCATCAGTGACACTAAGGGCCGAAAAGTTTGATAGATAAAAAACATAAGCCATAAAAAATATCATGTAAACACAACTTAAAAAATGGTGAAATAGGATAAATTAAACACAGAATTTCATTTAATATGTCATTTGTAACTTTGTAAGTGATAAATAACATCATTGCTTATACATTTGAATATTAATGATGTACAATTAATGCAATTTATGTTAGGTTTCTCCTACACCTCATTGGAGTCTCTTAGTAAAAAAGTGTGCATGCTTCCAAACTAATAAGAATCATTGATAAATATTTGACCAACATGATAGAGTATTCCATTTAATTACCGATAATAAGAATGAAATTTTAAAATATGAATCTCACAGATATTGATTAGCAGTTATCTATTTTTAAAAAAATGTATTTTTAGAAAATTAAAAAAAAAAATTAAAAATTGAAAAACTAAATGCAGCTTTGAAAGGTTTATATATTACCTTTTTGCAGAAAAATTTATCAAAAATATATTTATATAGAAAAATTTTAGTTTCATAGTAAAAGTGAAGCATTATTTTTCATTAGTCCCAAATTTAAAAATCATGTGTCAGATCTTGATGTAGATAGTGTAGACTAAACATAGATTTTCAATTTTTATTTTTCTATTATTTGCATTGCATTGTGTGTGCCCTTGTCCTATAATACATGTATACACTTTTTGCGAAACAACTATATAGCATTATGTTGGCTTATATGAATATGAAATATTTATTTAGTTATCATATCATATTATATATATATATATATATATATATATATATATATATATATATATATATATATATTCTTTTTCATTTCTCTTATTTATAGTTTAGATTCATTCTGTTGGTGAAAATTGTTAAAATTTTGATGAAGGGTTTTTATCAGTATCTAGTTGATAATAATTCCATCTGTGAAATTCATTGCTGTTTCATAATGTTAATTTTCTGTAGATATCATTCTAGTTTTTCCTTTTTTTTCCTTTAAATTAGTTTCATGTTCCTGTTAAACCTAATTTTTAAAGGAAAATAAAAATATAAGTTTAGTTTTAGAAAAATTTATGATTCCAAACCTGCCTTTATATATATGTACAAAGTTAAATACATCAGTAGTGTAGAGAGTTTTTTTTTCAAATCATGTCAAAAATTGAGAAATCAAAATAATCCATCTGTAATCATAAAGATGGAGGTAAAATACAAAATTTTGAAGTTTATTTATTATTGAATCTTGTACCAATTTCAATCTACCAACTTTATTTATTTATTCATTTATTTTCATTTTTATACAGTTTTTATAATGTACATACATGTATTGTAAATTCTTAACTTTAGAGTGTTTACACTTCCCAAATCCACATTATACATGATATTCTTATTATTTAAATTTGAAAGCAAAAATGAAGATTTTTTTCTTTGAAGTTTTTTTTTTAAGTTTGTGTTTTCAAAGGATAGGATTCTTTTGCTATTAAATAATATGTTAAAAATCGTCAAAATTCATTTCTTGAATGACAAGGTTTGAAGTTTTCTGAAAGTTTTGTTTTCAAAGGATAGGATTCTTTTGCTATTAAATAATATGCTAAAAATCGGTCAAAATTCATTTTTTGAATGACCATGTTTGATATGTAACTATTTTGTACCATAATCTTTTACCATGACAATATATAAGCATCAAAATGAATATTCTGAAATTTTACTGCAAATGTTAAGACTTAAATATGTCTAAGGTGATAAAAACTGTATTAATCGATTATTTAGAACTCATGCATAGGAACATTAAAGAGTTAAATATTTAAGTTAGGTAATATTTAGGCTCTAAATTAAATTTTTCAATATCCTTTGTTTTATTATAATTTCTTTCTATTCAAACAGTTTTCCACCAGAAAATTCTGAAGATAACTTATTGGTATTGATAGTTATGAACAGTCTCAATTTACATGATTATTGGTACATTTTTTGTTCATTTCTTTTTTAATGTAAAGAAACAGATGATTTATTTAAAGTTGACTTTGCAAGAAGATAAATGTAATCTTAGGTGTTTATTTTATCAGTCATTGTAAAGTCTTTAAAGAAACATTTAGGTTTTTTAACATATAAATATACACTTATTTTCAAGACCATAGAGCATAACAAAGTTTAAACATCCTATTGTTTTGTTCTACTCAAAAAATAGTGTTAAATTTCAATTTAGACTAAAGATCTACCATTAGTCCATCAGACTGAAATCATCTTTATTTTCAACTACTGTTATTTTTTCAGTATTTAACATCATTACCTACTTTTTGTCGAGCCTGGCATTGGCATAAGGTAAGACTTAGATGTTACTTTTTTGGTGTCGTTATAGGCAGCAGCATGTCAAAATGTGAAAGTTTATGTTTAAGTAATTTTTTTTACTCAGTCAAAAACTAACCAGGCGAGACATTTAAATCCATGGAATTCTTGTTATGTTTTTAAAATTAGACACAGCAGCATTCAATGATTTTATTGTACTTGCTAGGTTTTTTCATTGTCCTTCCCCATTCATCACAATGTACTAATTGTTCAGTTTAGAAATAAGTCATGCTCATTGCTTATTTGAAATTTTAACTTATCAATCATGTTGATCTGTTTATATAAATTCACAATCAGTTATCTGCATGAAGAATTTCAGTGAGTTTGTATTTGTATTAGACTTTATCATTGTGAGATCATTACCATATTTTTGTCAAACTAGCTATCAGTTATCATGGTTACTGTAGTCATTAATCAACACATAGATTACCATACTTGTGCACAAATTTTGTTATCAGTTATTGTATGGCATCACAGTATACATGTATTTAATACATGTACTGCTTTTGTAACATGTGGTCATTTCATACGAAAGGATTGTATGACAGATAGTGAAATATTAAATAAATATATATTATGAAATTGAAATCTGTATTCCATTATTGTTATTAAGACATTTATAATGGGTAAATTATTTTCTCGATTTAAGTCAATAATATTTACTTTGATAAAAACTCTTATTTGAGTTTAGACTGACTTAACAACATTTATTTTACCGAAAGTTTCATAATCAGAATCATTAAGGGGCTACAGTTGTATTGTGTGCAACTTTATAAAATAGTTTGTCCTCTCAACATAATAATTATAATACTGGTTATGAGAATTAAATTTCAAAGTTTAAATTGGTCTGTTGGTCTATAGTGGACAAACAAAATAAGTCATAGTCTGCATAAACATAGTGTATACATTACATTAGTCTGCATAAACATAGTGTATACATTACATTAGTCTGCATAAATATAGTGTTTACATTACATTAGTCTGCATAAACATAGTGTATACATTACATTAGTCTGCATAAACATAGTCTATATATTACATTAGTCTGCATAAACATAGTCTATACATTACATTAGTCTGAATAAACATAGTCTATACATTACATTAGTCTGCATAAACATAGTCTATACATTACATTATTCTGCATAAACATAGTCTATACATTACATTAGTCTGCAAAAACATAGTGTATACATTACATTAGTCTGCATAAACATAAACATAGTTTATACATTACATTAGTCTGCATTAACATAAACATAGTCTATACATTACATTAGTCTGCATAAACATAGTGTATACATTACATTAGTCTGCATAAACATAGTGTATACATTACATTAGTCTGCATAAACATAGTGTAAACATTACATTAGTCTGCATAAACATAGTCTATACATTACATTAGTCTGCATAAACATAAACATAGTGTATACATTACAATAGTCTGCATAAACATAGTGTAAACATTACATTAGTCTGCATAAACATAGTCTATACATTACGTTAGTCTGCATAAATATAGTTTTTACATTACATAAGTCTGCATAAGTATAGTCTATACATTACATTAGTCTGCATAAACATAGTCTATACATTACATTAGTCTGCATAAACATAGTGTATACATTACATTTGTCTGCATTAGCATAGTGTATACATTACATTAGTCTGCATTAACATAGTGTATACATTACATTAGTCTGCATAAACATAGTGTATACATTACATTAGTCTGCATTAACAAAGTGTATACATTACATTAGTCTGCATAAGCATAGTTCATACATTACATTAGTCTGCATAAACATTGTGTATACATTACATTAGTCTGCATAAGCATAGTCTATACATTACATTAGTCTGCATAAACATAGTCTATACATTACATTAGTCTGCATAAACATAGTCTATACATTACATTAGTCTACATAAACATAGTGTATACATTACATTAGTCTGCATAAACATAGTGTATACATTATATTAGTCTACATAAACATAGTCTATACATTACATTAGTCTGCATAAACATAGTCTATACATTACATTAGTCTGCATAAACATACTCTATACATTACATTAGTCTGCATAAACATAGTATATACATTACATTAGTCTGCATAAACATAGTGTAAACATTACATTAGTCTGCATAAACATAGTCTATACATTACATTAGTCTGCATTAACATAAACATAGTGTATCATTACAATAGTCTGCATAAACATAGTGTAAACATTACATTAGTCTGCATAAACATAGTCTATACATTATGTTAGTCTGCATAAATATAGTTTTTACATTACATAAGTCTGCATAAGTATAGTCTATACATTACATTAGTCTGCATAAACATAGTCTATACATTACATTAGTCTGCATAAACATAGTGTATACATTACATTTGTCTGCATTAGCATAGTGTATACATTACATTAGTCTGCATTAACATAGTGTATACATTACATTAGTCTGCATAAACATTGTGTATACATTACATTAGTCTGCATTAACAAAGTGTATACATTACATTAGTCTGCATAAGCATAGTTCATACATTACATTAGTCTGCATAAACATTGTGTATACATTACATTAGTCTGCATAAGCATAGTCTATACATTACATTAGTCTGCATAAACATAGTCTATACATTACATTAGTCTGCATAAGCATAGTCTATACATTACATTAGTCTACATAAACATAGTGTATACATTACATAAGTCTGCATAAACATAGTGTATACATTATATTAGTCTACATAAACATAGTCTATACATTACATTAGTCTGCATAAACATAGTCTATACATTTCATTAGTCTGCATAAACATAGTCTTTACATTACATTAGTCTGCATAAACATAGTGTATACATTACATTAGTCTGCATAAACATAGTGTAAACATTACATTAGTCTGCATAAACATAGTCTATACATTACATTAGTCTGCATAAACATAAACATAGTGTATACATTACAATAGTCTGCATAAACATAGTGTAAACATTACATTACTCTGCATAAACATAGTCTATACATTACATTAGTCTGCATAAATATAGTTTTTACATTACATAAGTCTGCATAAGTATAGTCTATACATTACATTAGTCTGCATAAACATAGTCTATACATTACATTAGTCTGCATAAACATAGTGTATACATTACATTTGTCTGCATTAGCATAGTGTATACATTACATTAGTCTGCATTAACATAGTGTATACATTACATTAGTCTGCATAAACATAGTGTATACATTACATTAGTCTGCATTAACAAAGTGTATACATTACATTAGTCTACATAAGCAAAATTCATACATTACATTAGTCTGCATAAACATAGTGTATACATTACTGTAACATTAGTCTGCATAAGCATAGTCTATACATTACATTAGTCTGCATAAACATAGTCTATACATTACATTAGTCTGCATAAACATACTCTATACATTACATTAGTCTACATAAACATAGTGTATACATTACATTAGTCTGCATAAACATAGTGTATACATTATATTAGTCTACATAAACATAGTCTATACATTACATTAGTCTGCATTAACATAGTCTATACATTACATTAGTCTGCATAAACATAGTCTATACATTTCATTAGTCTGCATAAACATAGTGTATACATTACATTAGTCTGCATAAGCATAGTTCATACATTACATTAGTCTGCATTAACATAGTGTATACATTAGTCTGCATAAGCATAGTTTATACATTACATTAGTCTGCATAAACATAGTCTATACATTTCATTAGTCTGCATAAACATAGTCTATACATTACATTAGTCTGCATAAACATAGTGTAAACATTACATTAGTCTGCATGAACATAGTCTATACATTATATTAGTCTGCATAAACATAGTGTATACATTACATTGATAGACATATTGAGCATATTCTGTAGTCTGCATAAACATAGTGTATACATTACATTAGTCTGCATAAACATAGTGTATACATTACATTAGTCTGCATAAACATAGTGTAAACATTACATTAGTCTGCATAAACATAGTGTATACATTACATTAGTCTGCATAAATATAGTGTATACATTACATTTGTCTGCATTAGCATAGTGTATACATTACATTGGTCTGCATTAACATAGTGTATACATTACATTAGTCTGCATAAACATAGTGTATACATTACATTAGTCTGCATTAACAAAGTGTATACATTACATTAGTCTGCATAAGCATAGTTCATACATTACATTAGTCTGCATAAACATTGTGTATACATTACATTAGTCTGCATAAGCATAGTCTATACATTACATTAGTCTGCATAAACATAGTCTATACATTACATTAGTCTGCATAAACATAGTCTATACATTACATTAGTCTACATAAACATAGTGTATACATTACATTAGTCTGCATAAACATAGTGTATACATTATATTAGTCTACATAAACATAGTCTATACATTACATTAGTCTGCAAAAACATAGTCTATACATTACATTAGTCTGCATAAACATACTCTATACATTACATTAGTCTGCATAAACATAGTCTATACATTACATTAGTCTGCATAAATATAGTTTTTACATTACATAAGTCTGCATAAGTATAGTCTATACATTACATTAGTCTGCATAAACATAGTCTATACATTACATTAGTCTGCATAAACATAGTGTATACATTACATTTGTCTGCATTAGCATAGTGTATACATTACATTAGTCTGCATTAACATAGTGTATACATTACATTAGTCTGCATAAACATAGTGTATACATTACATTAGTCTGCATTAACAAAGTGTATACATTACATTAGTCTGCATAAGCATAGTTCATACATTACATTAGTCTGCATAAACATTGTGTATACATTACATTAGTCTGCATAAGCATAGTCTATACATTACATTAGTCTGCATAAACATAGTCTATACATTACATTAGTCTGCATAAACATAGTCTATACATTACATTAGTCTACATAAACATAGTGTATACATTACATTAGTCTGCATAAACATAGTGTATACATTATATTAGTCTACATAAACATAGTCTATACATTACATTAGTCTGCAAAAACATAGTCTATACATTACATTAGTCTGCATAAACATACTCTATACATTACATTAGTCTGCATAAACATAGTCTATACATTACATTAGTCTGCATAAATATAGTTTTTACATTACATAAGTCTGCATAAGTATAGTCTATACATTACATTAGTCTGCAAAAACATAGTCTATACATTACATTAGTCTGCATAAACATACTCTATACATTACATTAGTCTGCATAAACATAGTATATACATTACATTAGTCTGCATAAACATAGTGTAAACATTACATTAGTCTGCATAAACATAGTCTATACATTACATTAGTCTGCATAAACATAAACATAGTGTATACATTACAATAGTCTGCATAAACATAGTGTAAACATTACATTAGTCTGCATAAACATAGTCTATACATTACGTTAGTCTGCATAAATATAGTTTTTACATTACATAAGTCTGCATAAGTATAGTCTATACATTACATTAGTCTGCATAAACATAGTCTATACATTACATTAGTCTGCATAAACATAGTGTATACATTACATTTGTCTGCATTAGCATAGTGTATACATTACATTAGTCTGCATTAACATAGTGTATACATTACATTAGTCTGCATAAACATTGTGTATACATTACATTAGTCTGCATTAACAAAGTGTATACATTACATTAGTCTGCATAAGCATAGTTCAAACATTACATTAGTCTGCATAAACATTGTGTATACATTACATTAGTCTGCATAAGCATAGTCTATACATTACATTAGTCTGCATAAACATAGTCTATACATTACATTAGTCTGCATAAGCATAGTCTATACATTACATTAGTCTACATAAACATAGTGTATACATTACATAAGTCTGCATAAACATAGTGTATACATTATATTAGTCTACATAAACATAGTCTATACATTACATTAGTCTGCATAAACATAGTCTATACATTTCATTAGTCTGCATAAACATAGTCTTTACATTACATTAGTCTGCATAAACATAGTGTATACATTACATTAGTCTGCATAAACATAGTGTAAACATTACATTAGTCTGCATAAACATAGTCTATACATTACATTAGTCTGCATAAACATAAACATAGTGTATACATTACAATAGTCTGCATAAACATAGTGTAAACATTACATTACTCTGCATAAACATAGTCTATACATTACATTAGTCTGCATAAATATAGTTTTTACATTACATAAGTCTGCATAAGTATAGTCTATACATTACATTAGTCTGCATAAACATAGTCTATACATTACATTAGTCTGCATAAACATAGTGTATACATTACATTTGTCTGCATTAGCATAGTGTATACATTACATTAGTCTGCATTAACATAGTGTATACATTACATTAGTCTGCATAAACATAGTGTATACATTACATTAGTCTGCATTAACAAAGTGTATACATTACATTAGTCTGCATAAGCATAGTTCATACATTACATTAGTCTGCATAAACATAGTGTATACATTACTGTAACATTAGTCTGCATAAGCATAGTCTATACATTACATTAGTCTGCATAAACATAGTCTATACATTACATTAGTCTGCATAAACATACTCTATACATTACATTAGTCTACATAAACATAGTGTATACATTACATTAGTCTGCATAAACATAGTGTATACATTATATTAGTCTACATAAACATAGTCTATACATTACATTAGTCTGCATTAACATAGTCTATACATTACATTAGTCTGCATAAACATAGTCTATACATTTCATTAGTCTGCATAAACATAGTCTATACATTACATTAGTCTGCATAAACATAGTGTATACATTACATTAGTCTGCATAAGCATAGTTCATACATTACATTAGTCTGCATTAACATAGTGTATACATTAGTCTGCATAAGCATAGTTTATACATTACATTAGTCTGCATAAACATAGTCTATACATTTCATTAGTCTGCATAAACATAGTCTATACATTACATTAGTCTGCATAAACATAGTGTAAACATTACATTAGTCTGCATGAACATAGTCTATACATTATATTAGTCTGCATAAACATAGTGTATACATTACATTGATAGACATATTGAGCATATTCTGTAGTCTGCATAAACATAGTGTATACATTGCATTGATAGACAAATTGAGCATATTCTGTAGTCTGCATAAACATAGTGTATACATTACATTGATAGACATATTGAGCATATTCTGTAGTCTGCATAAACATAGTGTATACATTACATTGATAGACATATTGAGCATATTCTGCATAAACATAGAATAC
Source organism: Tegillarca granosa (assembly GCA_029721355.1). Taxonomy (NCBI): domain Eukaryota; kingdom Metazoa; phylum Mollusca; class Bivalvia; order Arcoida; family Arcidae; genus Tegillarca; species Tegillarca granosa. The sequence continues at coordinate 27,641,324 of CM056606.1, forward strand.
ATTACATAGACATATTGAGCATATTCTGTGGTCTGCATAAACATAGTGTATACATTACATTGATTGAAAAATTGAGCATATTATGTAGTCTGCATATACATAGTGTTAACATGTACACTGATAGACAAATTGAGCATATTATGTAGTCTGCATAAACATAGTGTATACATTACATTGAAAGACAAATTGAGCATATTCTGAAGTCTGCAAAAACATAGTGTATACATAACTTTGACAAATTGAGCATATTCTGTGGTCTGCATAAACAAAGTGTATACATTACATTGATAGACATATTGAGCATATTCTGTGGTCTACATAAACATAGTGTATACATTACATTAATAGATATATTGAGCATATTCTGCATAAACAGTGTATACATTACATAGACATATTGAGCACATTCTGTGGTCTGCATAAACATAGTGTAAACATTACATTGATAGACAAATTAAGCATATTATGTAGTCTGCATAAACATAGTGTAAACATTACATTGATAGACAAATTGAGCATATTCTGTAGTCTGCATAAGCATAGTGTATACATTACATTAGTCTGCATAAACATAGTCTATACATTACATTGGTCTGCATAAACATAGTGTATACATAACATTGATAGACAAATTGAGCATATTCTGTAGTCTGCATAAACATAGTGTATACATAACATTGACAAATTGAGCATATTATGTAGTCTGCATAAACATAGTGTATACATTACATTGATAGACATATATTGAGCATATTCTGTAGTCTGCATAAACACAGTGTATACATTACATTGATAGACAAATTGAGCATATTCTGTAGTCTGCATAAACATATTGTATACATAACATTGACAAATTGAGCATATTATGTAGTCTGCATAAACATAGTGTATACATTACATTGATAGACAAATTGAGCATATTCTGTAGTCTGCATAAACATGGTGTATACATTACATTGATAGACATATTGAGCATATTCTGTAGTCTGCATAAACATAGTGTATACATTACATTGTTAGACATATTGAGCATATTCTGTAGTCTGCATTTGAACTAATTTACTAAAACCATGCAGACTAGAGATTTTTACTGTAGAATACACTTTAGTGAAGATTTCATAATGACAAACTATTTAAACATAATTATCCAATTAAACTGGAGGTGGTCTGCTTTTAGGCTCACCTTAGCCAAAGATTTTGACGAGCATCATCTGGGACAAAGCATCTGTTTTCTACTTCTAAGCCTATCACATAAATGACTACCTGTCCAGAATTGGTGAACTATGACAATGAAACTTGACAGAGATATTCCCTGGTTTGAGCACTTTCAAATTTGCAAAGCAGGTTGACCTTGAACTTAATTCAAAGTCACAGTGACTTTAAATAGTAAAATACTCAAATATCTTTAATGAATTTGAATGCTTGAAGCTTGAAACATCATATATAACATTTATATGTGGAGCTTTGCCAAGTTTTTAAAGCTTGCTAATCCTGACCTTCATTTAAGGTCTAGGTGGCCTAAACATTAAAACTTTTTAACATCTTGTAATGCTTAAAATTCCTGAAAATTAAAGCATCATATAGAGCATAAGTACAAGAGACCCTATAAAGTTTATAAAGTTGTTTCTCCTGGACCTTCATTCAGCAACCTTAAAATAAGAGTTATTTGCACAAACCTTGGCATCATTAGTTTTGCGGACTTTTTTTAAATGCCTGTAGATATTAAATTCAAAGTTGGTATGTGATTCTACCATCATGAGATACAAAACAAGTTTGAGTTGGGTTCCGGTTCAATGATTTTTTATGAAGTTATGGGACTTGGACTTACCTAACGTATATAATATGAACTTGCAACTCAGCTTGTGCACCTTGGTGTCTACAAAAAGTAACAAAGTGATATTTTGCATTCACCTATTTACATGATGTGTAAATATCCAATACAGGATATCAATCATATCAGTAATCTATGTATATGTAATGCAATGGTAAAATATGTATTATAATTTAGATAAGTCAAGCATATGTTGGATAATGGTTAGAAACAAAATATCATATCGATATATTGTGTATATCTCGGGAAATGGATATCATATCCATATACCATGTATATGTCTGTAGTAAACAAATACTGGATATCATATCCATACATCTTGTATATGTCGGGTAATAATCAGATGATGGATATCATATCCATATATTATGTATATGTAGGGTAATAATCAGATACTGGATATCATATCCATACATCTTGTATATGTCGGGTAATAATCAAATACTGGATATTATATCCATATATCATGAATATGTCAATTAATGATCAAATACTGGATATCATATCCATATACCATGTATATGTCTGTAGTAAACAAATACTGGATATCATATCCATACATCTTGTATATGTCGGGTAATAATCAGATGATGGATATCATATCCATATATTATGTATATGTCGGTAATAATCAAATACTGGATATCATATCCATACATCTTGTATATGTCAGGTAATAATCAGATGATGGATATCATATCAATACATCTTGTATATGTAGGGTAATAATCAAATACTGGATAACATATCAATATATCATGTATATTTCAGGTAATAATCAAATAATGGATTTCATCTACTCACATCTTGTATATGTCAAGTAATAATCAAATACTGGATATCATATCCATACATCATGTATATGTCAGGTAATAATCAAATACTGGATATCATATCCATACATCATGTATATTTCAGGTAATAATCAAATAATGGATTTCATATCCATACATCATGTATATTAAGGTAATAATCAAATAATGGAATTTCATATCCATACATCTTGTATACGTCAGATAATAATCAAATACTGGATATCGTATCCATATATCAAGTATATGTCAGGTAATGACCAAATACTGGTTATCATATCCATATATTATGTATATGTCGGTAATAATCAAATACTGGATATCATATCCATACATCTTGTATATGTCAGGTAATAATCAGATGATGGATATCATATCAATACATCTTGTATATGTAGGGTAATAATTCAAATACTGGATAACATATCAATATATCATGTATATTTCAGGTAATAATCAAATAATGGATTTCATCTCCTCACATCTTGTATATGTCAAGTAATAATCAAATACTGGATATCATATCCATACATCATGTATATGTCAGGTAATAATCAAATACTGGATATCATATCCATACATCATGTATATTTCAGGTAATAATCAAATAATGGATTTCATATCCATACATCATGTATATTCAGGTAATAATCAAATACTGGATATCATATCCATACATCTTGTATACGTCAGATAATAATCAAATACTGGATATCGTATCCATATATCAAGTATATGTCAGGTAATGACCAAATACTGGATATCATATCCATATATCATGTTTATGGCAGGTAATGATTAAATACTGGATAACATATCCATATATCATGTATATGTCAGGTAATAATCAAATACTGGATATCATATCCATTCATCATGTATATGATGGGTAATAATCGGATACTGGATATCATATCCATACATCTTGTAAATGTCGGGTTATGATCAGATACTGGATATCATATCCATACTTATCATATGTTTACTAATGATATCACTATATTTTTGTATGTGTGATAACTCAAATTTACACAAGTTGATATCAGCCCGAGTGATATCACACCCCTAGAAAAGTGATATCCAGCCCTAGAAAAGTGATATCACACCCCTCATAAAATTCCGATAATGACTGATTTTTCGTGTCTCTTCAGCTTGATACTTACTGTTTATGGTTAACATGATAAGCAGGTGTGCAGTACAGTTAAATCTTGTATACGTCAGATAATAATCAAATACTGGATATCATATCCATACATCTTGTATACGTCAGATAATAATCAAATACTGGATATCATATCCATATATCATGTATATGTCAGGTAATATTAAAATACTGGATATCATATCCATACATCTTGTATATGTCGGGTTATAATCAAATACTGGATATCATATCCATATATCATGTATATGTCAATTAATGATCAAATACTGGATATCATATCCATTTATCATGTATATGTCAGTTAATAATCAAATACTGGATATCATATCCATACATCATGTATATGTCAGGTAATAATCAAATACTGGATATCATATCCATACATCTTGTATATGTCGGGTAATAATCAAATACTGGATATCATATCCATACATCATGTATATTTCAGGTAATAATCAAATAATGGATTTCATCTCCTCATATCTTGTATATGTCAAGAAATAATCAAATACTGGATATCATATCCATACATCATGTATATGTCAGGTAATAATCAAATACTGGATATCATATCCATACATCATGTATATTTCAGGTAATAATCAAATAATGGATTTCATATCCATACATCATGTATATGTCAGGTAATAATCAAATACTGGATATCATATCCATACATCTTGTATATGTCAGGTAATTATCAAATACTGGATAACATATCCATATATCATGTATACGTCAGATAATAATCAAATACTGGATATCATATCCATTTATCATGTAGATGTCGGTAATAATCAAATACTGGATAACATATCCATATATCATGTATACGTCAGTTAATAATCAAATACTGGATATCATATCCATACATCTTGTATATGTCGGGTAATAATCAAATACTGGATATCACATCCATACATCTTGTATATGTCGGGTAATAATCAAATACTGGATATCATATCCATATATCATGTATATGTCGGTAATAATCAGATGATGGATATCATATCCATACATCATATATATGTCGGGTAATAATCAAATACTGGATATCATAAGCTAAAAGTAATATTTTGATTTTTAAAAATGACATCTAGTATTTAAATAATAATAATAATAAAATTCAAAGCCTTTTTAAAAACATTTCTAAACCAATACAACAATGGTATATTATCAGCCTTTATGTATTTATATTACAGCTAATGATTAAATAATTATAGGGGAATATATATGATATAAATGTAAATATATACACCAGTATATATTTATATTTATTATATAGCAATATATGTTTCACATAAAAATAAAAGGATAAATTCCGAGGTGTTAGCATGCATATATATATATTGATATTTGCACATAAACTATGTTTCGGTCTGAGATCTCCCAAATCCATTTTTCATATTATATTGCACACTTTGTCAAGTGATACTGTCACCTGAATCATGACTGAAGAGGACATTTTTTTCAAAAATGATATTGCACTAGTTTTTATATCAATAAACATATATAAGAACCAGTGCAATATTTGTGTATTTTGAGACAAAAATGGTATTTTAAGATGAAATACAAGTGTGAAGCAAATGAAATATATTTTGCTATATAAATAAAAAGGTTATTGAACTGATATTGTGAAATACATGTATTGTCTCTTGTTGACTTGACATTTACACGAGCTTGTGAGTGCAAATGTAGAGTCAACTTGGGACAATATTTCTCATTCTCAGTTAAATAACCCTATATATAATTTTCCTATATAATTATATATCAAATGGTTTTATAGCCTTTCTCCAAGTAAATATATAACACAAATACATGTTAAATGTTGATATGCTATACGTGCTGATTTCGCAAGTAACCAAGTTTTACCATTTTATATTCTGTTCAGTTTTACTAATCTATAGTCTGTTCATGTTATCTCTTAAATCAAAAGAATGAAATATAATTTTATTGTTAAAATAAACACAATTTTGTTACTAACACTAAACAATGATTTAAACCCCACATCATAAATAAATTAAGTTTTTAGTGACCAAAATTTACCTAGAATATACTCTGAAAAATGACTCAATTCTTAATAAAAAATACAACTTGATTTTTCTTTTAACTTTTATAAAAATTTTCAAACTTGAATATTTAAGTATTCATGATGTTATACATTAGCGGTTTTTAGCTCATGTGAGCTATTACTATCAATAGAGGCAGACCCTCCATCGTCCATCTGTCCATCAACAATTGCTTCAAACGACTTCTTCTCAGAAACTTCTGGTCACATTTTGTTCAAACTTGGTCAAAAGCATCTATAGAACATTGCCTTTCAGATTTGTGTTTTTTGGTTGCCATAGCTACCAAATATAGGTCAATGTACATAGTTGAAAACCTAAAAAAATCTTCTTCTCCAAAACCACTTCACTGAGATAAAATCTAATGTGATATTTGGCATCTAAAGCATCTTATATACCAAGTTTGTGAATTTCAATAATTTTTGTGAAAAATTAGGTTACGCATTTTTGCGTTAATTTTAATACATTGTAAATAGTACTTTTTTACCAAAATTATAATAATGAATAAATTTAGGTGAATTCTTTTTCCAAACATTATTTTCTTAAGTGAAGAAACATATGTTTGACAATTTTCATGAAATTCTGTAAAGTACAAGTCGCTTTTTTCGACCTTTTTCATTTTCAATTCTAGCAACCCAAGGGTTGAGGGTTCAAATCTCAGTGAGGCCACTTTTTTTTCTTTCTTTCTTTCTTTCTTTTTTTTTTTTTTTTTTTAATTACTGAATTTTATGACTTACAAATGATGCATGGAAGAGATTTTATGAATTTTTACTTTTTGGGTAATTATTATTTTTGAAATACATGTGATACTGACCGATATGTAGATATAGCTAAAACCTTGAAATATTTTTTTTTTGTTTTACAAAATCACTGTTATGTGACATAATTTAAACTAATTGAACAAATTTTTTTAAATAATTTGCAGTTGACTTTTACAATTTTTTTAAAAATATTTTAATTAATGTGTCAAATCTGTAAAGTCTTAAATCTGGATCTGAAAATTGCTCATGTGAGCTTTTGTTATGGATAGTCACTCTGCCATCCATCCATCCATCCATCAAAAGACTTCTTCTCAGACACTACTGGTCACATTTCATTCATATAAGTCAATAGCATCTAAAGACTATTGCCATTCACATTTGTGTTTCTGGTTGCTATGGCTACCAAAAGTAGGTCACAGTGACCTACATAGCTAAAAACCAAAACTATAAAAATAATGATCCCTGAAACCACTTCTATTGAGGCAACATGTTATGACTTACTAGGTATTATCAAGACATAACAGTTACATTTAAACTTAGGTGAGCAAATTAGGGCCATCTTGGGCCTCTTGTTATTTATACATAGTGAATCACCAAGAAGAATGTCAAAATGAACCTCTCCGAAAACACATTAAGATGTAATTAGGCGAGTAGAAACATTGGCTAGAGACAAAAATTCTCCAACTCTAACAGAATGTAATATTATAAAATTCATATATTCTAAATATTTCTCCAACTCTAGCACAATGTAATATTATAAAATTCGTATATTCTAAATATTTCTCCAACTCTAACACAATGTAATATTATAAAATTCATAAATTCTCAATATTTCTATCTAAAATGATATTGAGAGTTCCATGGAATCATATGTCTGGCCTCTAGCTTACTTTTGTTCATTTAGGGTTTTTTAAATACAGATTCTAGAGAATTTGTATTTACATGTATTGATATTACAATATTAATTTGTTTACTGCAGCATTTTTCTTCACATGCAAAAAGGTATGTATCTTAAAGAAATTTTATGTTTGACAATGTCAAATAAAGAGCTTTTTAAAAATTTCTACAACATTTTCTAAAATTTCAGAAACATGTATAGTACAATTGATATTGTCAACACTGTGTTATTACCTATAAATGTAAAAAAAAGTCTCAACAATTGTTTCAATCAAACTGTATATTGTTCCTTTTCATTTGTTACAGTCTCTACAGTACTGTCATTTCATATTTGTTAAAGATAAATTCAAGTTTTGGCATGAATAATCTTTTTGTTTTCTGTCTTAATAAAAACTTTGTTATGACTGACAAAAGATGAAGAACATCTCCAAACAAATAGATTATAAAGGTTTTGACCGATTGTTCTTGTAACATGTTCTGCTATGCTCGTTTTCAGAACCCATTCTTGAACTTCATACATATATTAAACACAATTACAAATACCATTATAAATTTCATTTTCTCAACTTTTCTCAATATTTCACACTCAATGCAAAAGGTAAACAATAATAAATATACCAAAATCAGTCAATATATATGGTGTTTGTTGATTTTTTTTTTTCAAATTTACTTCTTTACACAGTGATCAGCCATAAGTTACACATCAAAACTTACTACCAGTATACACAATAAAAGAACTGTATCTAATTAAAAGAATCTATCATTACTTGTGGTGCCAGATAGGGAAATTTCAACTAGAGTTTTAATATATCTGGTCCAGAATGAGGCTTGCCGAGATTTCGCTATCTGACACCATAAGTAGTGATTGATTCTATTTCTTGCACCACAAAATATACAAGTTCTATTAAAAATCAAAATTCAATATAATATGGAAGTGGCGTGTGAATACAAAAGACAGAACAAGCGCGACGTCATAATTCATATTAAAATTACGTCATATTAAAATTACATCATATAAAAATCAATGTAATATGAAATAAACTTGTTATTGATTTAAAAAAAAGTTTTTAAAATTACATTTTAAATTTAAACTGTAGTATTGCCTGTTGCGTTTATTTGTTTGTGCAAAGGTATGCCAGATTCTTGGGTTTAAGATGGTTCTCAAAGTATTGATACATCTCTGATTTCATTGATAAATCTTCGCAGGAAAAAGAGCGTGTAAGCTTTCTTGTACAGGGGACCGCTCTTTATTTGGAAATTTCTATCTGGGGTGCAAGAAAATGTTATATACCACATTTCAAATGTTATTTGAAAACTAAAAAAAAAATAATAAAAATAAATGAAGCCAATTGCCTTTTGCCAGGTGTGCTGCTATGTCTGTCTGTAATGTTGTACTGTATCTGTTTTGTATGTGATGTTATGTAACTATGATTGTTACTCGTGATGTGATTTGCATGTACTTTCAGAGTCTTGACATATCATGTGACTGGCCAGACTGGTCGAATACTAGAAATAATAATTAATAAGAGGCCCAATAGGGCCTGTGGTGCTCAGCTGGCTGCATATGTAAGACAATGTTTGTTTTTGATTGTAATGCTGGTTAACGTTCAACTCAAGAATATTTCACTTATACGGAGACTGTCAGTTTTGGGAATGGTGGAGGACACTGGAGTATCAGAGAAAACCACGACCAAGCAGCAAGTTAACTGACAAACTTTCAAAGATGAAGTGCTAGCACCACTGGGATTTATGTGCAATTCAGGGGTGAGAGCGCTGTGATTTGAACATCGAATGCTTAAGACCACTCGGCCAATGTGGCCCCTGTAAGACAATGTGATGTGGTTACCATAATTGGTTCATCAGTTAAAGATGGCAAATAAACTGAGCTTATGACCATTTTTGCTTCAATGAAGCCTACTTTGCAACACACACATGCAGGCATGCTTCGCTATGCCATAAACTCAGCTGGGTTTAGCCAGTTGAGCTTAGAATGGATCCACAATGGCTATTTTTGTTTTGTTTTTTTTATATCTAGTAATGATGGGCATCTTGGACTGGTTTAAACTTTTTTCAGGCCGATGTAGGAACCTTCCACACGATATTTGGTTCCAATTCGCCCGGTGGTTTTAGAGGAAAAGTTTTTTACTAAATATTACACCTAATTTGCATATTTCTTGAAAATTGGGTCAATAAAAATTTTCTCATAAATAAAACATATATTTTGAATCCCACACAGTATACTTTCTATATTTAAAATTTGAGCTCAATTGGTGAAAAAAAGGATCCACAATGGCCATTTTTTGTTTTTTTTTTTTCTATATTTAGTTACGACAGCAATCTTGGATGTCAGACGGGGTTGCCTGGTACAACCTTTAGTCAGGTCTATGTAGGGACCTTCCACACAATATTTCATTCCAATTGGCCAAGTGGTTTCAGAGGAGAAGATTTTAAAAAGATTTCGCTAAATATTACACCTAATATGCATAATTCTTGAAAATCAGGTCAATGAAAAATTTCCCACAAAAACTGGTACAAACTGGTACAAATCTGGTACAAACTTTAGTCAGGCCAACATAGGGACCTTCCACACCAAATTTGGTTCCAGTGGTTTCAGAGTAAAAGATTTTCAACACATTGATTAAATATTACACCTCATTTGCATAATTCTTAAAAATCTGGTCAATGAAAAAAATTCTCAGAAAAACTTGTTACATATGTTGAATGCCCCGCTATCTACTCTCTACATTTCAAATTTGAACAAAAACGGTTAAAAAATGGATCATCAATGGCCATTCTAGTTTTTTTCTATTTATAGTAACAGCAGCCATCTTGGATGTTGGGCTGGGTTGTCTGGTACATTGTACAAACTTCAGTCAGGCCAACATAGGGATCTTCCACACCAAATTTGGTTCCAGTGGTTTCAGAGTAAAAGATTTTCAACGAATTGATTAAATATTACACCTTATTTGCATAATTCATAAAAATCGGGTCAACGGAAAATTTCTCAGAAAAACTCATTACATATGTTCAATGCCCCGCTATCTTCTCTCTACATTTCAAATTTGAACAAAAACGGTTAAAAAATGACTCAATAATGGCTATTTATGTGTTTTTGCTATTTATAGTAACAGCGGCCATCTTGGATGTCGGACGGGGTCGTGTGGTATAAACTTTAGTCTTCCCCACCTAGGGACCTTCCACACCAAATATGGTTCTAGTTGGCCCAGTGGTTTCAGAGGAGAAGATTTTCAAAGAATTGATTAAACATTACACCTCATTTGCATAATTAGTAAAAAATTGGGTCAATGAAAAATTTCTCAGAAAAACACGTTATATGTGTTGAATGCCCCGCTATCTACTCTCTACATTTCAAATTTGAACAAAAACGGTTAAAAATGACTCAACAATAGCTAATTATGTGTTTTTGCTATTTAAAGTAATAGCGGCCATCTTGGATGTTTGGCTGGGTTGTCTAGTACAAACTTTAGTCAGGCCAACATAGGGACCTTCCACACCAAATATGGTTCTAGTTGGCCCAGTGGTTTCAGAGGAGAAGATTTTCAAAGAATTGATTAAACATTACAACTCATTTGCATAATTCGTAAAAATCAGGTCTACGGGAAATTTCTAAGAAAAACATGTTTTATGTGTTGAATGCTCCGCCATCTACTCTCTACATTTCAAATTTGAACAAAAACGGTTAAAAAATGACTCAACAATAGCTATTTATGTGGTTTTGCTATTTAAAGTAACCGCGGCCATCTTGGATGTCGGGTGGGGTCGCCTGGTACAAACTTTAGTCTACTCCACCTAAGGACCTTCCACACTGAATTGGTCCCAATTGGCCCAGTGGTTTCAGGGGAGAAGATTAAAGTTTACGCATGCACGGACGCATGCAAAACCATGCCATAAGCTCAGCTGGCTATAGTCAGTTGAGCTAAAAACTAATCACTAATCTTTCGTTTGGTGCTAACTATTTCTAAAAATCATTCTGGCTCTGAGTTTCCAACAAGTAACATCTAATTTTAATTTGATTCTAGTATAATTCAAATAAAACAAACATACCAGTCCTTGTCCAAATCACAATCCCAAAAACAAAGTAAAAACTTTGAAAACTGGAAAAATTAGTTATACACATGAACTTCCATCAAGGAAATGAGGCTGGGTGCTCAGTTATGTGATCTACTTTGGTATGTAATTTTTTTATATTCAAATTATATTTTCTAAATTATATTTATCAAATTGGTTGGATTTATTTAAAATTATTGTAATTGATTTATTATTCTTTCTGAATATATTCTGAAATATGATCACTTTGTGTATTTGTAGGCAAATAAGAGTATTACTATATATTTAAATCTATCCACGACCAGAATAAATATGTGAATGTTAATCAAATAAGGAGTTGTTATTATCTTTATCAGTTATCCGGTTTCATAAAAGAAATAAATAAATAAATAAATAATACAAAGAAATATTTCAATGCAAGATTGTATCAAATATTTTGACTTTAACATAAAACTTACACATTTTGACAAGCCAGTATTTCTCAAAATCCATTTTTATAAGAAAAACTGAATACTTTATCCAAATGATAACAAAACTGCATACTCAAACGAGTAATCATTTGCAATACTAAAGATAAAATACAATTTTTTTTTTCATTTCAATACTAGTTGTATGAAATATTTGGACTTTAACATAAACTTCATATTTTGACATGTCCCTGACACTGGAAAAGTAACATCTAACTAAGTTATGCCTTATGGTGATGCCAGGCTCGACAGAATGTCAATGTCACATTTTAAACAAAACAACTCATATTGGTCATATCATCAACAAGTACATGTATGAACAATTATTTAAGTTCACACACACACACACACACACACACACACACACACACACTTCTTATTTATTCTTCTTTTTTTACAGACTGTAATAGACACAATGAAAACAGTGACAATGATGGTCATGGTGGTAGTAATCCTAATAATCTGAAAAAGAAAAAGAGATGTCTGATTTCTGATTATTTAACTTATTTAATTGAGCTCCAACACTAAACTGATTCATAGTAAAATAAAGAATACTTAAACATTACATATTGTGTTTAAGGTGACCTTTTGTCAAGGTCATCAATACTTCATCTTTTACTTTTATTATTTATTTTGTTATCACATCAATATTAAGGGTTGAACAAGTCATTTAAGTTTAAGTGATAACACAAAATTGTTTTTCAATCAAACCTTGAATGATGTACATCACACCATCATTATTAAAATGATGAGTTTTTCACTGTGAAATATAATCTTTAAACTTATAACATTGGCAAATGGCCTAAATAAATTCTAAAACTACTTATTTAAAAAACAAGAGTGCCATGAAGGCCCTGGATGCTCACCTGAAAATGATGTACACTCAGCTTGATTTCGGCAAACTGGAGCTTCTGTTCTTAAAAGAGATTTTTTCCTATATTTCGAGCTAGTGACCTACTTATTGACACAAAATGACCCATATATAAACTTGAGCTAGCTTTTGTCAAGAGCATCATTCTGAGACAGTTTGATAAGATTAGTCCAAAATGGATCCCCTCATATGTGTTAACAAGGTTTTTATATAATTCGACCTAGTGACCTACTTATTGACCCAACATGGCCCATATACGAACTTGAGCTACCTTTTGTCAAGAAGATCATTCTGACTAAGTTTGATTAAGATTGAATTAAAATTGGGTCCTCAGGAGTGTTAACAATGTTTTTCTACAATTTGACCTAGTGACCTAGATATTGACCCAACATGGCCCATATACGAACTTGAGCTAGCTTTTGTCCAGAGCATCATTCTGACTAAGTTTGATGAAGATTGGACTAAAATTGGGTCCTCAGGAGTGTTAACAAGGTTTTTCTACAATTTGACCTAGTGACCTACTTATTGACCCAACATGGCCCATATACGAACTTGAACTAGTTTTTGTCAAGAGCATCAGTCTGTCTAAGTTTGATGAAGATTGGACTAAAATTGGGTCCTCATGAGTGTTAACAAGGTTTTTCTACAATTTGACCTAGTGACCTACTTATTGACCCAACATGGCCTATATACGAACTTGAGCTAGCTTTTGTCAAGAGCATCATTCTGACTAAGTTTGATGAAGATTGGACTAAAATTGGGTCCTCAGGAGTGTTAACAAGGTTTTTCTACAATTTGACCTAGTGACCTACTTATTGACCCAACATGGCCCATATACGAACTTAAACTAGTTTTTGTCAAGAGCATCATTCTGACTAAGTTTGATGAAGATTGGACTAAAATTGGGTCCTCAGGAGTGTTAACAAGGTTTTTCTACAATTTGACCTAGTGACCTACTTATTGACCCAACATGGCCAATATACGAACTTGAGCTAGCTTTTGTCAAGAGCATCATTCTGACTAAGTTTGATAAGATTGAACTAAAATTGGGTCCTCAGGAGTGTTAACAAGGTTTTTCTACAATTTGACCTAGTGACCTACTTATTGACCCAACATGGCCCATATACGAACTTGAACTAGTTTTTGTCAAGAAGATCATTCTGACTAAGTTTGATGAAGATTGGACTAAAATTGGGTCCTCAGGAGTGTTAACAAGGTTTTTCTACAATTTGACCTAGTGACCTACTTATTGACCCAACATGGCCCATATACGAACTTGAGCTACCTTTTGTCAAGATGATCATTCTGACTAAGTTTGATGAAGATTCGACTGAAATCGGGTCCTCAGGAGTGTTAACAATGTTTTTCTACAATTTGACCTAGTGACCTAGATATTGACCCAACATGGCCTATATAAGAACTTGAGCTAGCTTTTGTCAAGAGGATCATTCTGAGAAAGTTTGATTAAGATTGCACTTAAATTGTTGCCTCAGGAGTGTTAACAATCAAAAGTTGACGCACGAGGCACGACGCACACCGGACAATGACCCACCACAATAGCTCACTTGAGCACTTTGTGCTCAGGTGAGCTAAAAATTAAAAAGTAGCTGAAAGTGAAAATACTAAATTACCTTACTGTTTTATCTCTTTGAGTCCAGATTGTTTTAATTTGTTCCTTCTTTCTCATATAAGACCACCCAGATAATCCAGATCACTGAAAAATAAATCAGAAGAAACCACAAAGAACCATATCCTATAATTAATTCTCTAAAAATATTGCATATACAAGAACCATAACTGGATATAATATTTTAGTTTTTTACCATCTCTGATCGGAATAGAGATGTTCCTCTAATCAGTTGCATGGAATCTTCAATGCATGTACATGTATGGATCCATTTTTTGTAAATATAATCATTCAATGTACCATGGTATGTATATTTATGCTGTTAATGCATGGATTGTGTAAATATATTTAAGTAAAAATATGTTTAGTATGCAAATATATGTTTAGTATTCAAAATACTTGTGTATGTACAGAAAGATATATTTAATAATTATGATCAGAGCCTCATAGTACTTACTTGTAACTGAACTTCTTTTATTATGACCAATTACAACGACTTAATTATAAAAATTAATGCGGTAAAAAGATAATTATTACAGTGTGTTTTAAACAATTTTTCATTATTATACTGTATTATACTGACTTTATAACAGTATTTACCAGTTAATTATATGTCTTGCTTTACTTGAGGCCTTGGTGACTGAGTGGTCTAAAGTCGGCATTTATAGTACACAGAACTTTTCACTGACTAATCACACTATGGCAATCTCAAATATGATAAAAACACTGTTGATTTAACTTTACAGAGCATTATTGAACCAAATATAGTATGACAGCTGTCAGTACAAACCTAATTCTATGTTACACTGTAACATGTCTTCTTCAAAACCAGCAAGATGTAGTACATCAACAAAATAGAAATACTTGTAGGTTATCTCTTTTAACATCAAACTAATCTGTATTATCACTAAAAAACCAAGAAAAAAAAAAACAAAAGTTGAGTATTAATGCTCACTAAATGATACATGTATCAGTAACCTTTAAAAATGTCAAATTGTTAAAAAAAGTAATATAAATTATAGAGTGACAGTATAAATATAATAAAATCAATGATAGATTGATACATAACAGTAAATGATTTACAAAAATTGGTGCACAGTAAATGACATACCATCCATGTGATAAAATTATACATCAAAGTAAATGATCTACAAAAATTGGTGCTAAAAGTATACATCCCATGAATGATATACCATCCCCGGTAATAAGGTTATACACCATAGTAAATGACATATCAACCCTGGTGATAAGGTTATACATCACAGTAAATGACATATCAATCCTGGTGATAAGGTTATACACCATAGTAAATGACATATAAACCTTGAAGATAAGGTTATACATTACAGTAAATAATATATTTACCATGGTGATAAGATTATTTATCACAGTAAAATATATATCAACCCCAGTAATAAGGTTATATATCATAGCAAATGATATATCAACCCCAGTGATAAGGTCATACATCACAGTAAATGATATATCAAACCTGGTGATAAGGTTATACATTACAGTAAATGATATATCAATCCTGGTGATAAGGTTATACATCACAGTAAATGATATATAAACCCTGGTGATAGGGTTATACCTCACAGAAAATGATATATCAACACCCGTGATAAGGTTATACGTCACAGTAAATGATATATCAACCCTGATGTTAAGGTTATACATCACAGTAAATGATATATCAACCCTGGTGATCAGGTTATACACCATAGTAAATGATATATCAACCCTGGTGATAAGGTTATACATCACAGTAAATGATATATCAACCCCGGTGACAGGGTTATTCATCACAGTTAATGATATATCAACCCCAGTGATAAGGTTATACATCATAGTAAATGATATATCAACCCTGGTGATAAAGTTATACACCATAGTAAATGATATATCAACCCTGGTGATAAGGTTATACATAACAGTAAATGATATATCACCCTTGTTATAAGGTTATACACCATAGTAAATGACATACCACTAAGGAAACCTGGCCCCAGTTTAACAATCATTCACTCAATTAGTAGTTTGGATTCGAAGTAGTTATATTGAAAAAACAGAAGGTGAGAAATTTGTAATACATCAAAGTAAATGATATATCAACCCTGTTTATAGGTTTATGCATCACAGTAAATGATATATCAACCCCTATGATAAGGTTATACACCATAGTAAATGACATATCAACCCTGATCATAAGGTTATATATCACAGTAAATGACATATTAACCCTGATCATAAGGTTATACATCACAGTAAATGACATATCAACCCTGGTGATAAGGTTATACATCACAGTAAATGATATATCACCCTGGTAATAAGGTTATACACCATAGTAAATGACATATCAACCCTGATTGTAAGGTTATACATCACAGTAAATGATATATCAACCCTGGTGATAAGGTTATACATCACAGTTATTGATATATTTACCCTGGGGATAGGGTAATACATCACAGTAAATGACATATAAACCCTGATGATAAGGTTATACATCACAGTAAATGATATATCAATCCTAGTGATAAGGTTATAAACCATAGTATATATCATATCAACCCTGGTGATAAGGTTATACATCACAGTCAATAATACATTTACCATGGTGATAGGGTTATGCATTACATAAATGACATATCAACCCTGATAGTAAGGTTATACATGACAGTAAATGATATATCAACCCCGGTAATAAGGTTATATATCACAGCAAATGACATATCAACCCCGGTGTTAAGGTTATACACCATAGTAAAAGACATATCAATCATGATGTTAAGGTTATACACCATAGTAAATGACATATCAACCCTGGTGATAAGGTTATACATCACAGTAAATGATATACCAAACCTTGTGCTAATGAATTTTTAACACCACAGACATCATGTTTTTACAGGCCATACCAGGATCGAAACTCGGACCTTTCTGATTCTAGTGAGAAGGTCAACTGATTGAACAGCCAGCCACCTATCAAGGCTGGTCAACCAAATTTCTCACCTTCTGTTTTTTCAATATAACTACTTCGAATCCAAACTACTAATTGAGTGAATGATTGTTAAACTGGGGCCAGGTTTCCTTAGTGGTGTACCAAAACAATAATTATAAACTAAATGTTGAATTGGAAATGACAAAAGGAACAAATCTGAGGTGGTCGCGCAAGCCGGTGATAAGATCATGCTTGTGATAAAATCGTAAATGTTATATAAAACATACCTCTGGGATATGATGAGTAAAGTGCCTTGATTTCAGCCATTTTTAATCTGACATTGGGCTCATACATAGCCTGTTTACTTAAGCTTGTTGCTAAGGTAGTGAAAAATTTATCTGGTTGACATATGTAAAGCTTTTGATATGTTATTCATTTCAATTAGACGAACATTTCCATACTATCATTTAACCTCCACTTATACTTATGTTATTTTAATATTCCCTATTATGGTATCTATATCTGTATCCTGTACGTTGTAGGACCCAAGTCTGTTTTTTTTTTTTTTTTTTTTTTTTTTTTTTTTTTTTTTTTTTTTTTTTTTTTTTTTTTTTTTTTTTTTTTACAACAACTATAATGTAAACCTTTGGCAAAATAATTGTAGAATCTGGCCAGATAGTTTTTATTCTTTCACATCCAAAGACCTTCTAGATCTATACCTTATTACATTTTGAATTGTCACACTGGTTTCAGAAGAGAAGATTAAAGTTTACAGGAATGCTTTATGATGCCACGAGCTCATCCTAGCTTTGCCAGGTGAACTAGAGATTAGGCATATCAAATTGGCCCTTTTAAGTTAAGAAGTTACCTCCGATCACATCGGACAGTATGAACACAAGATTGTCTGGTGTAATATTGACAAAGGATATTGACAAATTTATGACAATATGTGTACAAGCATACTGAAATAAGCTTGTACAATGTCCAAAATATAGATTTTACTTGTAACAAATTGTGCAATAACTTGAAAAATCAATCTTTCAGGAAGAATGTTTGAGTCAAATAATAGGATTTCAAAATCAGAAAATAGTTTAGATAGATTTCGGAAATCGTAATACGAACAAGACACGAAAAATGTGTTTTAACAAATTTTCAAAAAATATTAAGTTTTTTAAATAAACAAAGACTAGTCTAAGTTTAATAAATTTTAATACTCAGAAAATATTTTAAACATGTCATTTTGAAAGTTAGAATATCTAAAGAGCAATTTGAAAAGTAAGCCTATAGGGGAGACTATTCTTTCCATATCTCAAAAACAGGAACCCAAGCATATTTATTCTATGTAACTACATGTTCACCCATCTACCATGTGGAACAAACCTCATAACATTTTGCAAAATGACATGGAGTTACAAAATTCAAACTTCAGTTTTTTCAATCCCTACAAAAGAAGTTTGGAATGGAATATGCACCAAGTTTCAGCAGTAAAAATGTTGCAGTGAGCGAATGTTTAGGAAAGGAGAATTGGTATTTTACATCCAAGTCAAAAGCATGTCATTTTCACTAGTACTGAGACTTATACTCTGACAAATTAAATCTATAAAGGACTATAGGTATGACTAAGTGCCTCTGGTGCTCCAAGGTTTAATATTTCTTAGCATTTATTTACTCAGTAATATTATCATTATTTTCTCAGTAATATTATCATTAATATTAATATAAAGTCTCTCAAAATACTTCATTAACAAAATCAACTATACTTTAAGCTTACACCATTTACAACATCACAAAAAAGAAGAAATGATGTAAAATACAACATTTTTGTTTGGTTTAAAATCTGCCTAAACACCTAAATAACTTCTTAAATGTACATATAGTTAAAATTTTGGAATGTCTTAGGTACCTGAACATTTCTAAACCATTGGTGAGGAAGAAGGGACTGTATGACATGTATAAACAGGGTTCAACTGTATATAGCATCCGACAAAACCTGGGTTGTTGAATCCATAACTTAAAAGAAGAGTAAAGGAAGAACACATGTAAAATTAGAAATAAAGGTAAAAAATTGAGACCCTGTTTTCATATTCCTGATACAATGTACCTGTATGATGAACATCCTTTAGAATGCTTAGAACTTGATTTATTTGTACCTCAATTTTTAGATAATTTCAAAATTTCAAAGTAACTTTCTTCTGGTTTTTTTTTTCAAATTTAATGCAAAATCCTTAAATCATAATGTCAAGATGTCACTGACTGATTGGTGGTTGTAAAACAAAGGTTTACTGTATATTGATTAATATGATATCTAACCTATGAACTTTTGGTATGTCGAAACAAAGATGATATACCCGGTAACATTTGTATGACTAAATGTTGTATCTTTATCATCTCTATTGTTGCTCTCATTCTGCAATTTCTTGTGTCTGTTGTTCTCCCTCTGATCACCATCTTCTTCATGTGTACCACCAGTTTCCTCAGTTGCAGTGTCCTTCTTTCCATCCTGTGCTAGCAACTGTTTTTTAAATTTTTCTTTTCTCCTTGCTTTAATTCTCTCACCCTGAAAATTAAATAAAGTGATTTGTTTTGATACACATGTGTGTGTGTGTTTGAATTTACAACATAAACAAGCATTTTAATGGTTTGCACATGCTATATATAAACACACTGTGTCCAGTGAAATAACTGGAAATTCTAGTTGATTTAACACAGGAAAAAACTAAACAAAAAGAAACCTCTTTTTTATATGCCCGTCAAAGACGGGGCGTATTATGGGATCACCCTTGGCGGGCGGGCGGGTGGGCGTACTGGCAGCGGGTTTGTCCGGCCCATAACTCTGACATCTATGGTGCAGGAACCGTAACTCTAGCTTCCTTAATTTATTCTACCAGGGAGCAGATACACATAGAGTTGTAGGCTGAAGAACTTGCTGTCTTTGAAACAACCCAGTATACTAGAGATTACCTCAATTTTGTGATGAAGGTTACAAGAACATGATGGTAAAATTATATAAATGGTGTGGCTGGTGGAAAGTCTATTTTGTTACTGAAAATAATACCAAAATCTCAATAATTACTATTGGTTTTTATGGTACTTGTTGACTTGCGCACTGCATTTTGTATCATTGTGATGAATAATTGAATTGACTTATTGATTATGAACAGCTCATATGAACTGTATAAGTCCCTTTACAGTTCATAATAAACAAAATATCCACATAAATGACTTGCAGATTTGACGGGCGTATCATGCTCTGCCATGCGGAACTCTTGTTTAAATTATAAATATCACAATCATGATACATTATGATGTAGTGGTCTGGATAGCTCAGTTTGTAGGGCACTCGCCTACAGTGTGGGAGGTCCCAGGTTGGATCCCCAGTCTGACCCTGCATTTTTCATTTTTCTTCTTCCTGTTACAGTTTGGTGGCCAGTGTGGTTCTCAGAAGTGGTGGACTGGCAGTTACGTGTCATATAAAGTCCATCTGAGGGAATTTAGGGTGAGATTTCCCTTAGGACCACTGGAAACTCAAAATAACAAGGGAGGAATGTATCAGTCTAGGTAGCTCAGTTGGTAGAGCATTTGCCAATTATGCGGGAGGTCCTGGGTTCGATCCCTGGTCCAACCCTGCATTTTTCTCCTTCCTGTTACAATGACATCCTAATCCAAAACAGAACATTAAAATACATCAGTTACAACCATTTATTGACAACAGAGACATAATGTCTCTGTTGACAATGACCTGTAGTAAATATATAATTTTTCACTTATTATATGTATAATTTACTTGGAAGCATATCATGGAGATTATATTTTTCCCTAATTGAACACTAGTCCTAAAAATCATGACCCTTAACGGCTTTGCTATATGGATAACGGAATAATGACGAAATAAATCAGAAGTAAAGTTTATTGAACAATCTAGATAAGAAAACATCTGATTCATCACTGATCATCCCCTACTAGTAGACCTATCAATTAATTGATATATTACCCTCTTTCTGCTCTTTCATCTCCAGCTATCGGGTACTATGATCAGGCAGCGTTACTCTAATTGGTAGTTTACCTGTGCCATTTAGAGTTGTAGTTACTGTCAGATAACGTACTTGCTGATGATTTAACTTTACACTGATGTATAAGGGAGAGCGCTCTCTCTCTCTCTCTCTCTCTCTCTCTCTCTCAATTATTCTTTAAAATTTAAACACGGATTTAAGAGAGAAAACATTTCTCATTAAAATTTATGGCCTAATTTTGATACATTTACTTTATTGTGGATGAAAGAAACCTCATAATCCCTTATTGGTATGATGTAAATCTTGTTTGTATGTATGATTACTTAATGAAATAAATATGGTTTAAACTAACCTGACATAATATACAATACTGAGAACATCTATTAGTAATAATACAATATATATAATAGCATACATGAGTTCAAATAAGATGTTAATGAGATGTTAACCATCAAAAACAGCACTTTGACACTTGCAATTAAGAAATATTTTATTAATTCTGATCAATTTCTTATTAGCTTTACAAGAGTCCAAACATTTTTTGAACTTTTTTGCCAAAAAGGTTATTTATTTATTAATTTATTTATTTATTTGTTTGCTTGTTTGTTTGTTTGTTTATTTGTTTGTTTGTTTGTTTTATCTATTAACTTGTATTCCAATATTCGAAAATTACTTTTTGAACTTTTTTTACCTTATTGGGGCATTTTCTTCGAACTTTTTTGTTTGAAATTCTATTTCTTTATTTATTTCATTGTAAATTTATTTCCGTTTTATTTCTGTATGCTATAATCAATTTCAATAAGTCATTTATTCTTATTAGGTCAATTCTTTACTTTGTTTATTTATTTAGTTATTTATTTATTTATTCAATTAGTGCTGCTTTAACTATTTTTTTTTACCTTACTGATGAATTTCATCAAATCCAATTTTTTTTTTTTTTTTTTTTTAAATTAATTTATACCATTGTAAAGTTATTTTCCATTTATTTTTATTTGCAATAATTAATTTTTAATAAGTCGCATATTTTTTATTTAGTAATTTCTTTATTAAATTCATTGTTAAGTTATTAATTATTATCTATTAATTTTTAAATTATTATTATTATTATAATTTTTATTGTTATTATTATTATTAAATCTTAAAATAGCTTTGACGCTACACAAGATGTGTGCTAATCAAGAGGAGTTAAATTGGTACGTGTGGTCGATTTTCATATATTTTTGAATTGATTTTGAAGTAATTTAGCTTTTGAATTGCATATTGATATTTAGATGTCTAATGAGATAAATATTTTCTCTGCACGTAAACATGCATAAATGCAATATTATTTTAAAACTTGGAGATATAGTTGTTTTAACAACAGATATATTTCAATTTTTAGCACATTTTAGTGAATACAGTAGAACTTCGATAACTCGAAGTGCTCGGGACTGGGCTGGGGACTTCCAGTTATCGGGGTGTTCGAGTTATCGAAGTTGAAGGATAATGTCCAAGAATGGTGTCACCTTAATATAATTATGTTTCCGCTACAGAAATCTTGATGTTTTAAACAGTTACCTGTACTCGAATGTAAAAAAAAAGGAAAAGATAATTTTTAAAGAAAATATAATAAATAATTTTTTAAAAATTGGTATTGACGGTAAAAGCGTGCGAAACGTGTTATTTTATTTTAAGATCATGATATATACGAACAACGAAATGGGATATCAGATATATATACATTTTATCAAAATGCTTAATTTTTACATTCGTTAGACAATACGAACAGAAAGTAAATGAAATTATAAAGCAGTGCAATAAGTCATTTAAGATTTTAATGGAGTCGTGAGTACAACTGAGTTAATCGTTTTAATTAAACTTGGAGAACCTAAGTCAAAAGTAATCGACCGCAGCATATTAATTGGTTTCTTTTGTTAGAGTAGGGGATTAGCGTTCATGTTAGGCTTAATTGTCCATGACGGTACTGAATATTAATCCGTTAATTGATACTAATTTATATGATAGATAACAAGAACTACTCGGTTCATTTCTCTACTATAAGGGTAGCCTAATTACCGATATGTGATTTCTCCATTGATCATACATTGTTACAAAAAATTCGAGTTTTTGAAGTTTATTTTAATAGATTTTTAAACTACAGACCAAATTTTTACTTCGAGTTATCGGGGGTATTCGAATTATAGAAGTTTGAGTTAGCGAAGTTTTCCTAATATAGTTTATATAGAAAACCGGTCGGGACAAAATAAAGACTTCGAGTTATTCGTGGTATTCGAGATATCGAAGTTTGAGTTATCGAAGTTCTACTGTATATACATATAGTGCACTTTACCTCGTAACTTTGAATGAATTTTGAAGTAATTTCTCATTGACCAAAAAATTGAAAAATATCGGAAGAATCGGAAGGAAAAGAAGAACACAATCAGGGGTGCATAATTTAAAAATCTTTATCTGTTACGAAGATATAGAATAAAAACCAACACGTCCCTATACATTTTATAGACCGTATTTTAGACTTCACCTACATAGGTAAATTTTTTCCTTCTTCTGTCTATACTCAAAATTCCGATTGGCAGAGAAGATTAAGTTGGATATTGTCGTCAATCGAGCTCGCCATTTTTAAATTATTTAGTCCTACAAAATAATCTAACAGCAATGGTCTTGAACGGAATTCAAAACGAGCATGTGTTGCATGTTTGAACGTTATCTATTTGTTATTTTACCTTCTTTTCTAGAAGAGCATAATTTTTACCGCATAGTTTCTTCTTTATCTAGAGCACCGCATTAATTATTAACATGTAGAAGTCATTCAGTCAACCATCGCCAATCACTTCAACTATGAGAAATGGGTGTACGTTTTAATCAAGATATCATTACTTTTATCTTGCATTTATAAAGGTATTATTGTGTGTAATTAATGAGCTATGATTTTTATCACTTAATGAAAAAGAGTCACGATTTGACAATTGTTCTACCTGACCCTTACACGAAAATACAAAAATAAACTTTAGGTGAGATAAGTTTATCTCTGTAAATGTATGTTTGCATGTCTTTGTAATATATGTATAGTCGAACAAAAGCTCCTTAGAGCTTATGTTATTTGTTATTTTAATTTTTCGACTTTAAATAAAGATTTATTATTATTATTATTATTATTATTATTATTATTATTATTATTAGTTTAAAATAATCTTTAAGTCCTCCGTATCTTGAAAGCAATCAAAATCACCAATATTTAGACTACTAAGCTGTCAAATTTGCCAAATATGGAAATTTACCGGACCATTAGCCATTAATTAAGTTAACATAAATCACTTAATATTAAAGCCATTGTTAAATTATTAAAAGGATACAATTTCGATATTGAATTAACTTATATTTGAAAACATTGGTTTAACATTAATCATTAAAATAATCGTGAAGCGGACAATAAAACATTAAATCCGTATCCATTAACACAAACCGTTTTATAACTACACGGAAGTCGATTATGTTGAGTATATATCTAAAATATAACTGATTGTCAAATCGCCATGCAGTGAACTAAGTAAACTTAACCACATACTGAATAAGGTACATATTAAAAGAATAATTTGTTTTAATTTCTTCGTGTCTTCGTGTTCCTTCTTTGAATCCTACGTTGTCACGTATACAAATTAAGCAATAAACATGCTTTATATAACCCGTAACCTCTTGCTTACTGAGTGGGATTATCAGATGGTCCATGTTGACATGAAAAGGCTGAGGTTGCCGAGTAGTACAAGGGTAAGCCTTCAAACACAAAACCTCTAACCACTTTGGGTTCGAACATGGTAGATAGCAAGTAAGAAAGGATTTCTTACTGGTTTGCTTAATACAAGTAGAATGTCTGCACATTGGCCTCACGAACACAGGACCTCTAACCACTTTGGGTTCGAACATGGTAGATAGCAAGTAAGAAAGGATTTCCAACTGGTTTGCTTAATACAAGTAGAATGTCTTCACATCGGACACATTTTGACGTTAAATTCCACCAACTGTCATGGTATTTTTGATTTCGTAGGCAACTGTACTAGAACTCGTAAGTGTGCCCTAGTACAATGGAGATTAAGAGTACTTATATAAAACTCACAAAACCACACATTACATGTAGTTTTTCAAAGAAAGATAGCTAAAAAATAAAATAAAAAATACCCTCACCTACCACGACACACACCCCAGATGATTCAAATATTGGAGAGTTTCAAGTTTCGAAAAATTTTATTATTTTATGTTTAATTATTTGCTTACAATTATGCTGTCATGTATTTTTTCTTTATCATCATCATCATCATGTTAAATGTAAATTGCTTATTTCTAAAAAATTATATTTGCTAAATATTTTTTTTTAATTCAAAAATCAGCATTTCGAAACCAATTATCTTGAAATTATTATTTTTAGTTATCTACGCGTGACTATTAATAAACCTTAATGGTTTTACCGCAATTTAGTTAAACGCTATTTTAAACATAAAACAACTTTTGCGGGAGATTACACAGGGAACGTTTTGCACAATATAGATTAAAGCTTTTCCGAACAAGGCAGAATCTGACATAGCACATTTACGCTAGATTTATCAAGCTCCGAAATATGTACACTGTCAACCTTCTAGCATGGTGTTATAAAAGAAGCACGAATGTTGACAGCTGTTCGGAGCTTGTGATGTATTAAAAACAAATGAAATGTACAACTCAAAGATCGAATGTAGTTTACATTTGGATTTTAAAAATAATTTTATGAACTTCTATGGCACGGATCAACTAAGCCAATGTCAATATGCGGAAAGCTTTGTACCAGAAAAGGTCATGACCTTGTTAGACGAAAGCCTAATGTATTTTACTCTACATATAGACATTACATTAAACATGTATAAATCATCGGTAATTTCATTAGAAACAATACACCTTTATTCATAAAAACTCTACTCTTATATAATAATAAAAACGACCTTTTGAAACTTATCTCATTTTTCTTAATTTGAAGTAAGATTAATCTTTTTAATCGACAATGATTGCATTTAAAACACAAACATTCTTTTGACAACGTGATAAATT
The DNA here is from genome assembly GCA_029721355.1 of Tegillarca granosa. NCBI lineage: Eukaryota > Metazoa > Mollusca > Bivalvia > Arcoida > Arcidae > Tegillarca > Tegillarca granosa. The sequence goes on from CM056606.1 coordinate 27,667,916, forward strand.
CATTTAAAACACAAACATTCTTTTAACAACGTGATAAATTCATTTAAAACACAAACATTCTTTTAACAACACGATAAACTATTATGTAAGTGATTTAATGAATAATTTATTATACATCACACGCAATTTGTTACAGTAAACCTTTATGAAGTACATTCAATTTGAAAAGAACATTTTACTTAATTTCTGCTAACAGAAAATTTCTACAACTTCAAAGTTACAAAATGCACGATTATTGATTAAATAATTCCAGTTTTAATTGGTTTTCATTAATATGTACATCCGGGTGTTACAAAGGACAGATTTTTACCAATTAATGGACCGAGAAACCTGCTGTAATTGATTTTAAGAAACATAAAAAAACGATTGCAGCAAATTTTTCGGCATAATTTGTACTTGGATTTTACTTAGTTGTTTTAACATCAATCGATTGTTTTTGCCTTGTTTCAACCAACACCAAATAACCAAGAAACATAATTTTGGTACCTACGGAAAAAGGCAATCGATGTTCATGCTGAAAACGCAAAAAGAATTGAGTGCTTTCCGAATCAAAGCCTTACTTCTATGGTATTTAAATATGCAATTGTATAAAATGGAACAGGGTATTCTCTTATCTTATAAGCGTGTCTACCTACTGTTTCCATTAATTCCATGTGTAATTTTGTATAATGCTAAGGCTCAGGCATTCTGAATGATAACTTTTTCTATATCATTTTTTCCTTTTCATACTGCTCAGATTTCATTCTTTTTATTTGGAGAAGCATGCCGGCGGACGACGCGACTCTTCGATTCTCTGCTAATAACCCTTGCTAAAATCCTGCCCCAAAAATGCCAATATTAATTAATAATTTTAATTTTCTAAGATTTTACTTCCCAAAAATAACGAAATAGTAGTGATATTTTTATGCTTGTACATATATTCTGATTAATTTTTCAATTTTTTGACTCACTAAATCTTTTTATTACTTCGAAAGAAAACGGTGCATTTTTTGTCTTTAAAATTTCGCCATCAATTTGTACATAAAACACTGCCAATCTTTTTAATTCAAAATTGTTTACCAAAATTTGTTTGTGATACGAAATTTTCGTAAAATTAAATTCATGATGCAATAAACTACAATTTTACACCCTACCAACCATATTTCGAACACTACTTTCGCTATACGTTAACGCCTGCTCATGAAAATGCTCGCGAAAGATGGTTTGTTGTAATTCGTATCGTTCGTCCGATTGTTTCAAAATTAGCAATCCTAATTTGCTCAGAGTTACCTTTAAATTAAATTCTCTGTAAAACTTTTGATAAATTATTTTTACAGAAAGTTTTAAAATAGCTTTCTTTAAATCAATTCAAAATTTAGATGAGAGGCACAAGTAGAACCGCAATTTCAAATATTATCTCTCTCTCTCTCTCTCTCTCTCTCTCTCTCTCTCTCTCTCTCTCTCTCTCTCTCTCTCACACACACACACACACACACACACACACACACACACACACACACACACATATATAGCCTTTTACGCTGCCGTATGCTCTAGTAAGTGAAGAAAATAATAGTGCAGACCAAAATGTATATACGTTTTTGAGCAGGGATTTATACTGTATGTCAGACCACCTCTTAGTAAAGTTTTTTTTTATAGCGCCAGAATCTTTCTTCATATGTATTGTAAAAAAATGAGATCTTAGCAGATTGCAGAGCCCACATTTGACTAACATTTTAGGTCACAGAGACATGTAGTTGTAAGAACGTTAAACAACTTCCTGTCACAAATACAAAGCTATATTCTTCAAATATAGCAAATGTATATAAAGATACCGAAAAACAATATATATATTATATAGCAACATCATATAAAGCTCAAACAATTTTGCAAAACTGGTTGATCTTGTAAAATAATTCTATCATATTTTTGGTTTTTGTGATTTTCACAGGTAAGCGGTTTAAGGTCAATAGGTTTCTTGTTTTGGAATATGTTCTTCAATACAATCCTTGTTGTGTTTGAGTAAAATACATGTATTTTGTTGTCATTAAAATAACAACATGGCGGGTATTGATTGTGATGCATTTAGAAAGAAATTGCATTCAGCAAATTATACTACAAATAACACCCAAGGTGACAATAAAACTGGAATAGATATAAACTGTAGATAGATTTTACAATGGTGTTGCGTACTTGCGTACTAGATAAATTCGTTTTTCTTTGTAAAGTTTTTTATGATGATCAAATATTTATAGAATTATGCAATATATATATATATATATATATATATATATATATATATATATATATATATATATATATATATATGGTAATTAGTTTTCTTCATACATCCTAAGAGAAAGGTACATGCATGTGATTAAAAATGCGAGCAATACACTCATCAAAATTCATTATTAGACTACATATGTTTAAATTCAGTTAGTTCCGTCTAAATGCTAGTAGTCAGCAAAGTTGATTTTAAATTTCAAATGTATAAATAATGTTTGGTAATGAAAAAAATTGTGTAGCAAAATTTAGAAATTGAAGTAAAATAACGCACTTATACAGGTCACTGAAGTTACATGTTCATGAATATTTTAGAAAAATTCAATCACGTCTTCGTGATGTGTTTTTGAATAAACAAAATAAAATTTTACACACGAAAAGCCTCTATATAAAAGTATTGAACTTAATTTCCCCGTTAGTTGAAATTGTTACATATATTCTTTTAACGTACATAAAAACGTGTTTCTTTAGAAAAAGGAAAGTGCCAGTGCGATAATCCGAGAAGATCCACACCATTAAAGCATTAACATCAATCAATTGTCAAACACGGAAATTTACATTTTGTTACCACAATAATATTTTTTATTTTATAGAAATGTAAAAGATCTCCCATGAGCAAACAACCGGATTTTTTTTCAAATTCAATTTCTTCAAACAAATCACGGTTGTATCTAATTAAACCATTTTGTTATCATTAAATAACAAAGTAGTGAGTACGATTATTGATTTTGATGCATTGATAAATATATAAGTATACCGGTCTGCAAATAATACTAGCAATTGAATAAAAATAAGCTAGATAAAAGCTGTTGATTCTATATATGCCGATAATGTGTACTAAATGAATCGTCCTTCTACCGAGGATAAGTGAATGCTAATGTAATATACATAAGGGAAAATTACATCAGTTATTTGATGTTTATATGTGAATTTAGGTTTTAAAGCATGAATTTTGTATAGGATAATATCTTTGGTTGAGGGATGACGTGAATAGCTTCAGTTCTTAACACATTACCTGATAGGCTATCAGATTAACTAATCTACATTATAGAAATATTGGGAGAGAAAAGAATGGGAAATGAGGTAAGTTATAACAGAGAGAGAGAGAGAGAGAGAGAGAGAGAGAGAGAGAGAGAGAGAGAGAGATCTAAAAGAATTAACGCCACAAAAAGGGTTGGTCAAAACCGTTCTTATAGTCGAAAGATTGGAAACATCGATTTTGTCAGTTATGTCAAAGTCTTTATTATAGTACAAAGTGCAGTTTACAACGAGTCACTAGACACTCCTAGCATGTACTTTACGTAGTTGTAAACGTTTAAGTAGTTTTATAATCAGATAAGTTAAAGTATAACTGTCCAAAAAGTTTAATAAACACCAACGTATAAAACAACTGACATCACATAACATATAAAATGGCTTCTTTTTTCGGGAAGGGTAATGTACACAATGAATAGACATTAGAATATGAGGAGGATTTAAAGTATATGGAAATCAGAGGAGTTTTAAGTAAAATTGTTCATAAGTAAGAATTTTTCACAAGACTGAATGTTAACAGATTATATATCCATAACAATTATACCTCCGCCTAACGTTTAAGAAAGAAAAGTTCCAGGAAATAAACTTAGCGAAACGTGACACAAATATATCTATTATTTTTATATTGTCCTCCATGACGTAAATCTTTATGTATTCACAACTAATTAGATTCGGATTCATATAATTTTGTAACTTTGGATTTATTGTTTTTCAAATATTTGAATTATCTTTTTATATATCAACTTTTTCGGCTTAGTTTCACTGATAAGGAATAGATTTCCGAAATTTGCACATATGACACTTTAGTAAGTGATAAAAAATAAAAATAAGGTACTCAGAAACTCAAAAAGACACGTTTTAGGGATTTGGTAACAATGCTGATAAATTAGCACTTTTTCAGTAGAATTAATAACCATTAACCTATTGCTGGGGTAAAGGTTTGCCTTAATCAAAATGCTAAAAGTACAAAAATAATATTATATAATAAGATACTTGTCGATACATGCATTACTACTGTTTTTTTTTTTTTTTTTTTTTTTTTTTTTTTTTTTTTTTTTTTAATCCTATGTGGATGCAGACGCAGTTCTCTACAATACTACAATCAGTAAAGTAAATGATTGTTATCACAATTTAAAAAAAATACAAACGTCCTGGGCAATAATGTAATTTGTGTTTACCACTTTATCATCAGTGGTTAATACCATATAAAGTTCTATCTATAACCAAAGATCATGATTAAGTTTAATTTACAATAGGATATAAATGTGACATCAAATTGGAATGAAATCTTAGATGAACATCTCTAATCAAACTTGAGATTGTAAGGTATTTGTTACTTAGTTTCCGATTTAGTTTTAGCCCATCAAATATTTTTCAATATCTTCATAAATGATTATTTATATTTCGCTTATATAATTACAGTGGTTAAAACCTTTAGTAATGCAATTGTTTCTAGATTTCATTATTTAATCTGACATTTGCTTGGGAGATCAGCTTTAAAGGTGACCTTTAAGCTTTTGATATTTTATTTTGTAAGTCTGATGTCAATCATCACATTTCAATCCGCACACGAGTTAAGAGTTATGAGTTTCACATGGTTCATACAAACAGGATTGGCCTTCTAAATCTTCTTCTTGAAGCGTTTCTCTTCTGTCTGCAGCGTGCTATCCATATAATTTACATCACGATTTAATTTAAAATGACTTGCTGTAGAATTGTGAAAATTTGAGAAAAAAATATAGATATTTTTGAAGACCAACTATTAAAGGAAGAAATGTATATCAAATGAATTATTTACTCTGGACCCATGTATCCATCTAGTCAGTCACCATTAAATCACAATTTAACTTTTAATCTCTCTCTCTCTCTCTCTCTCTCTCTCTCTCTCTCTCTCTCTCTCTCTCTGTATATATGTAAGAATACTTCTTGAAGGGACCGATTGCTGTAAAATTAAATGGATGATGACGGTCCTCTTTCATATTACCGCAAAATTAGATACCGTTATTTTCCCAATAGTTTTAAAGTAGGGACTGGATAATCCAAGGTTTCTTTGTTCTTGTTTTGGTTTCTTAGATTATTGTTTCGATCATTGGTTTGTGGTTTATATTATGTTACGTTATGCCAGTACCAGTTTTCTGAGGTTTCAGTTGGTGCTTGTATTCCGGACAAAAAATTAGTCAATAATTTGTTATTATGTTTAGTCTGTTACACGAATTTCAATCCATTTACTCTAGAAATTAAAAGCAAACTCTGAAATTAATCGTTTTGCAGAACTACATCTTAATATATTTAGTATTAACAAGATAAGCCCTGATCGATATTATTATGAATAGCGAATGCAGATAAATAGTTTTTTATTGACAACATTCCGAAAAACTAAAAAATTATAAACCTGAACAGAAATGTTACAACGATATTCCTGTATTCGATTGTTTGTTTCTTCAAAGTCCAAGGGGAAAATAATGATTAATAAATCAATGTACTATTAAGTCATTTTCTTGACAAAAGTTTTTATTGCAGTTACAAAATAAATAGAAAATCAAAAACATTCAGTACTGTTTTTAACAAATAATGTTGCCATATTTCTGCCAAATATATGCCATATTTCTGAATTTTATATAAAATAACAAAATAAATACTGTAGCCTTTAGCTGGAAAACATGTACTTTGTCGACGTCAATATTAAAGAATATGAAGTAACGAAATTAAGAAAAAAATTTGATAAATTCTGAATAATTGAATGTATCTGCAAAGAGTAAAACCCTTTAATATGACGATGACTCGATGTAAATAAACAATTTAGTTCAAACACGAAATAAATCAACTCAATGTTTATTTTGTATTTAAATACACGTAAAAAATATCACTCGTGAAATTATTCTAGTATAACAATAACAAGTAGCAATTTAACAGCTCAATATTTCTTGCTTTCTCGTTCTTCTAGCTTTTGAGTGATATTGATGAAAAGTGTTTAAGTTATCTTTTCAATAAATACATTAAATGATCAAAGATACGTAAAATTTTTGGAAGCATGAAACATGATTACTTGTTTATACTGGCTTTTAATTGTATACAATGTACACAATCGTTAATACTATAAGTTGTTTTAACTTATCAAAAAAAATCTACAGTTGATAATTGCATATTTAAGGTATTACAATAACATTAAAATATTGTTGATAAGCATAAAATCGTTGTATCCAAACTTATACTGGCGTTTTATTTGGCGTCTCTTAGTTTCAAATTTTGCAAGTCGCTGTTGCAGCTAATAGCTAAACAGAATGTGCTTACCCTTCCGGTGTACCTGGCCTCACTATCATGATAGGAGTGCACATGCATAACTGAATTGGCCAGTTTTCATGTCTATCATTTTGCTTTTGGGATTGTAATTTGGACATGAACTGGTATTTTTGTGTTTGATATTTGTTCACTTTATAGAACAATAAGGAGTAAAGAATTACCATTATATATCGTACAGACACTACACACACACACACACACACACACACACACACACACACACACACAGTTTGTCTTAGTCCAAATGAAAAATTGTTTTCCTATTTCTTAATTTAATTTCATGGATCGTACAAGTATATTGTAATACATATTCCAAATTTCTTCTTTGAAACTCTATAAAAAGCAAAGATTTAAACAGTTTTCTTTTCCATATACTTGTGTCATTCCTGTTGTGAAATTGCATTTTTCAGATTCTTTTCTCACCAGTATTGCGTGCTTCATGATAATTGAACTTTGATTTTTAACGATTCAAACAGGTCTTTATCGTATTGAGGAAATCTAAGTTAATTTCACGTCCAGACATCAGCGGTAATATGATTCAAAACAATACTCTTGTATTCATAACAACAAACGGTTTCATATAAAAATATTTAAGAAATATTATATAATACAACCTTTTATTATTTTCCTCCTTTTCGACTTTAAATTAATCATTCAAATTGGCAATTACGATAGTTTCATTTGAAACAAATATTTTTGTTACATAAGGAACGATTGTTATGTAAGGCATTTAACGAATTATTTATAGAAATAATTTATGTACCCGAATAACAGTCTGGTTAATCTTGTTATCACAATAATGATAGCTTTGAGTACAAAATTTGACAACTGCTATATTAGATAAGACATGTATTATTACATAAATCGTGTTTTGACTAAAAGTGTTCGTTTAATATGTAAATATATAACCTCAGAGTCTGTAGGTATACAAAGGCACAGGACGTTGTTTGTATGCGTAAGTGTATATGTTTGCGTTTTTAAATAACTGGTGAAAGTGATGCTTTTTGAAGTTTTTAGAGAGAAAAAAGATATTTAGTCAAAGAATGCAGCTTGAATAAATTTTATAGTTCATATTTGGATAATAAAAATAATATAAGGGCTTCGCCCTCGCCAAATATCGATTTCACTGGCCCTGTATTAACCATATTAGGTCACCAACTCACCCTGTGGCTAATAATGTCAGAGCAACATTGCAAGTATCCTTTTCTGTTACAGTCTGAAAAAGGCAGATATTTCATAAGGTTTCTCAAAATGCTTCGTAAAAGCCCTACAGCAGCAACATGACAAATGTACACTTTCAAATGTCTTAGGCGTCTTCGAAGCTGTGTTAATATGTGCGCGAGCGCACATGTATTCCTCATTGTGCATTTATGAGTATGCGTAAGAAGGAACATTCTTCAAGCTAATATCAAAATATTCACCAATCAATCAATCTGATCAAATATAGGATATCATAAGAAAGCCAAAAGTCTATCAATAAGACAATATACATAAAATAATTCTATTTTGAAATCAAATGTGAAAAAAACACGTGAACAAATATTTGGACTTTCAATCAAAGATAGAGGTGAATATTTACAATCATTTTATCAAATACTGCTTGTATTTAAACAAACCATTTCGTTGTCATCAAAATCAAAGTGGCAGGTATTGATCTGAGTGTTTAAAAATTACAAATATATCATGTTGCAAATAATACACTCGATTAAAAGTAAAGCAATTTGTAGATTTAATATATATATATATATATATATATATATATATATATATATATATATATATATATATATATATATATATATATATACACTAAATGAGTCAGTGTTTCTGTTTCAGCTTATTGGCCGTAAAAGTCATACGAGGTAGGTAATTACTAATAGCAGATTAAAATAAGGAGTTGTGATATATTTGTGTGAAGTTAGTTTTGTGAGCACGCTCTGCAACAAGTTTAGAATACGTTTACATTCTTATAAATGTCAGATCAAGTTTTTTCCGTACTGGAGGCTATTTGTGTGAAGTAATACCTATATTAATTAAATATATATAACATAACTTTATGACTACGATGTCACAAAATTAAGATTCTGGTAAGTTGCAGAGAGAGAGAGAGAATTAATATTTTATGAATAATAGTTATATATATACATATATATAATATATATATATATATATATATAGAGAGAGAGAGAGAGAGAGAGAGAGAGAGAGAGAGAGAGTATTAATAATTTTATTTTTATAATTAATATGCTTATTTTATTACGTTATAACATAACATTACCTAACGGGTCTCTACATAATTGTTTATGTAGTCACTGTATCCAAATTTATACTGGATATATTTGACTTACCATAATAGTTCTTTGTTCCTTTCATTCTCAAAATTGACTTGCACGTGACGGGTGAAGCTAGCTAGACAGGAGGTGCTTACCCTTCCGGAGCACCCGGTCTCACTTTCTTGATGGACATTCACGTGTATTACAAAATTTACCAGCTTTCAAGGTTTTTACTTTGTTTTGGGGATTGTGATTTGGACAAGGGCTGGTATATTTGTTTTATTTTTTTACAACATTTATAGGTTAAGTATACTTATTATGCTGTCTAGATCAAGTGTTGTCTAGTGAATTTCGTTCTATAATAATTATTTAATATAAATTTATTATCACTCCCTTTAAGACTTTGCAGCGGTTAACAATCCGAAATGACACCTCATATGATAAAAATTTAATTTTTTCGGTTTGTTAATTTGACTGTTTCAGTCATGTATACCATACAATGACTTTGTTTACGAATGATTTAAATTATTTGTGTATTAAGACTATTTTCAACGGCTGTTTGGTATTTTCAATTTTTTTGTCCATATTTTAGCTATTGTTTATCATAAGTTTTTTATTTACAAGAATAGTGTGTTTTAGGAACTGTTGTCTTTTATATATTTAACTTTACCTTAAGAGACGAGTCTGTGCTGATTATATTAATTAGAAAAAAGTGGCCAGGTATTCAATCTATCATAAAATGCGGGACTCTGGCTCCAAAGTCACAAATATTTCTTAACAGAAATTTAGATCTAGAAATTTCAAGTCTTTATAATACGTGTAATAAAAATAATTTGAAGCTTTTACACCTCTATAATTGTTTTCAAGAAAAGTTTTCTGTAATTCAGAAGGAGATTGATTGAAAGAATTATAGAAGACATTATAGTCAAGGATTAATAGTAAAACTGGGCCAAGGGTCATGAAACAGAGAAGTTTGTGTTTTAGTAAGGTTCAATTTAGCTTTCAAAGGGTCCAAAACATCAAAGAATTTTACAATGAGTCCTCTATGAAAACGCTTCTTTAATATCAAAAACCGTTTTTAATTTTATAGCGAGCCAGCAATTCCAGCAATTTTTGTTATAATGATCGAGAATGTAAGAATAAGAAATATCCACATATGGCACATCAAAATCCTACAGGCTTTTATGTTAGACATATACCTTAAGAATTGTTTTTCATAATTTATACTTGTTTTTCTTTATAATATATAAGAAATGAATTAAAATTATCAAATTAAATCCTGTAAACATAACAACCATAGATTTTATAATCAACGAAACAATTCTTGAAAATTTAAAAGTTTAATTGCAGTAAAAATTCGATTATGTTGCGTGTCTAGATGAATGCTCGGAACTTTAGTTTAATTATTTGAGAATTTCACATAGTCCATACGTAAAAACATTATTGCTTGTTTTTTTTGAAATAGAAAAACTGCTTAAATTCTCATATACGAATTTTTTATTTAACATTTACCTTTCTTTTTAATGATATGAAAAAAGGTATTGTAACTTATTGCTTCAACTGCAAACTTAGTTTTATATTTGCCTTTTTAAAAATCAGATAAAACAGTTTCTTTATTGTACGAAAAAACGAAAAAAACAAAATTCGATATTAGAACCATCACCGACAATTTAGGTTTAATCTTAAAATTCTTTCTTAATTGCGTCTGACTTTATCTGTTTAAACGTCAACTAACTTTAAACAAAAGCCTGTGCTATCAAATAAATTCTCTAATATACTCATCACAATTGTAATGCAATTTAAAGTGTTGGGAAATCTACACTTGATTTAAGTCACTTTCCATCTAATTTGTAGATCACAAAAACTATTTTTGTTTGCATTTTATGACATCACAATAACAACGAAAAGTGGTTTTTGACGTCACAGGTCGATAAAGCTAATAATGCTTTTCAATTCTTAATTAATTCATATACAATGATGAAAAATTGTATATTATGACAGTAAACAGTTCTGAAAAATTACAATAGTATAAATAATGTTAATATTAAAACTACCCATAACCGATCAATCATTATTGCACGATATGTCATCTCCCACTTCCAAAATACTCCAATGAGTAAAATCAATAAGGCGAATGATTTTTTTTTCGAAATTAGTTTTGCTCAAATTAAATTTTTTAAATGAAAAGTAAATCAAAAGATTGTTTGCTTTTTTATGTGTTAGTTTTGTATTTTTTTAAATTTTAAATTAGCATTAATTTGAATACAGTCTTCATGTTGTTAATAAAGCTTCAACATTTTTTTTCAGATAATTTTTTAGGAAAAGCTAGACACATAAACAGATGTTAAACAAATGCACAAAACATACAATTATGCAAAAAAATATATCTTATTTAAAATATTTTGAGATATTCATACAGTTTTAATTGATGTCAATAAACATAACCATTAAAATACTCCGGTAGCGCTCTGACTATTCTATTCAAACCCAGGAGTAGAACAATATGCCAATTCCTGAACAATTTATGTCTTATATTTTTAGCAAATGGCAAATGGTCATTTACAAGACCCCCTATCACATTACTACATCTTTGCTAAATAAATGCATTTTTGTCTATTGAAGATAAAAGATAAGAATAATCTTTACGTATTTTTACTGTTAAAAACATGCCTCATCATTGTCAATAAAGTTGTAAAAATAACGTCAGGATTTTTGATTTTTAAAAGTTGTCTTGATCGGCTGTGTTATCATCTACTGTTTTGTGTTCGTGGTTACGTTTGTTGCTACGAAGTACATGTTTTTCAGTTACAAATTGCTTCTTCTTTGAAATTAGTGTTTTTAAACCGTTAGTTAAACAAAATGTGACGGCTGGAACTCTCTTGCAGAACAGTTTAAAAAGTTTTAGACAATATTAACTTTAAATCAAAATAACTTTGTTACATTGCTTGTTGTCACCGTATTTTGAACTCCAAAATTCAATTGAGTTCTCGATAAATGTCTCGCGGTGAACCTTTTTATAAATCAAAAATCTGACTGCAAAATAATAGGGATTATTTGCGATATTTCTGTACAATATTCAATTTTTTCTTTAAAACAAGTTATTTTACTCTCCTTTTCAATATTGATTCATAAGTTGCTGGTGTAGCTAGTCATGTAGTAGGTGTTCACACTTAATTTGCTACTTCTTTTAAAACGTTTTACTTAGCTATTGTCTATATGGCTGAACAAGGAAAGATATGTTTGTGTCTGATTCTAACTCAATTTCTTTTGATCTTTTGTTCAGGTCATCGACTGCATTTGTACCTTTTTATTAATACCAGGTTTTTGGGAGAATAAGTTACATGTTATAAATTATAATTTATATTCTATAGTTGATTAACCCTGGTAAGATGTTTTATGATTAAGTTTTTAACAATAGTTTTTTTAAATCATCTTTAATATAAAACTTATATAGAATTGACAGAAATATTCGATAGACTCTTTGCTTCATGTAAGAAATAGAAACATCAAGAAAAATATTTCGTAACATAGTATTTAAAAGTTTATAGTTTTAAAAAAGTTTTGTTCCATACATTTATCAATTTCCTTTTTAATTCGAGAAATCCAACCAATTTACCAAAACAATATGGATAGTACATATATGTAAGTGGATAAGAACGTATTAAAATGAATCATTGGCATTTAATGGTATTTAATTTAGAAAGTTATAAATTAATGGCCTTTACTAAACATTTCTTTTACTTAATCTATCCATTAAAAAAGGCTTTTACATTTTTGCATTTAAGTAAGCATTTGCTTTGTGTTTAAGAGTTATTTTAACTAAACAGAACTATAGTGGCCTAGAACTCTTTGGAATAAGTCTTTTTTATAATAAATTCAAACTATTACCGTATTATGGAAAAACACTGCATTTAGATAATGTCCACACATAAACAACAAAAAACACTTTTAGAACTCTCATTATCTGTCACATCACGCTTAATTCAGCTGAATCATTATAACAGCTCAATTCTGATTTTATATAAAACTTTAATAATAAACGCTATCGTTTCTCTTATTAACGTTTGCTACATCCATTAAGATCAATATGTTATGTATATTTTGGTACTGAAAATTATTTTGTCGTGACAGTTACTGACATATGTACAAATTTAGTCAGAAAAAACCATGTAACCATTAAAACAGAATTTTTGGAACGGACAATTGGACAATTAAATGAACTTTGACAAGCAAGTATTACAACATTTTACAAGAAGTGTGTGATATTTACAAATATATACGCAATTGTCTTGTCTACGTCTTAGTTAAAGCCCAATTATTCTCCAGACTGTAAACATCATTGGTAATCTGATTTCTGTTACGGATTTTGCAATGACAATTTTTCAAAGTAGTAATCAGGCTAAAAAAAACAAAAAATCTTCATATGGTCAAGAGTGTTTTAAAAATTGTGTACTTTGCAAAAAAAAATGAATGTTAAAACACACCAAATAACAGGTAAACAATAAATTCAAATATCAGGGCCACTGACCACTGACTACAAACCTCAAAATTTTGAACTTGATTTTATGTAAACATTAAATGATGTGGTTTTTATCCCACTTTGAAAATAAACCAGCAATAATCCCTTCTTAACTTAACCTGGATCATTGTTTCTTCATACACTCACATTTGCTTATACCTAGGTATAAGCCAAAAACATACTTAAACAGTTGTTGGAAGACGTTCAACTAGTCTTAAAAACAAACCATAATCGAAATATAATAGACAGACTAAAGTAAAGAACTGTTGAACAAAACATTGTTAAAAGAACACTTTGGTCTGTACTTGACTACTGAATAATCAGTTATGAAAAGAGTAATGAATTGATTGCCCTATATATCTTTAAGTTGACAGAGAACATATAGTTTAAAAGGTTTCACAATTATGTGTAAACAAAAATGACAAACTTACATGTAAAATGAAAAAAAATAAACATCAAAAATTTTAATTGCTCATCAGAACACTTAAAAAGGTATCATAATAAAATCTTATTTAAATGAACATTATTCAATTAGTCTATCTTCCGTAGTTTTTAATTAAAGCATCTTTTTTAGACACTGGTTTATATTTGCTTATTTGATGAAAATAGTTTGAATATGTTAAATATAACACATAATAAAGATAGAAGTTCACGTGTATTACTAAATTTGCCAGCTTTCGAAGTTTTTACTTTGTTTTTGGGATTGTGATTTGGACAACGACTGATATGTTTGTGTTTTATTTGCTTATCAACGGTCAATTATTTTCTCAGACATTCTGTTTTTTTTTTTTTTTCATCATCCCTGTCCTAACGGTCCTAATGCAACTAAAAAGAATCGTTGCTGGGGCGTCAAACTTCATAATTATTTCACATTTTACTAGCATGTCATATTAACTGTGAATTACTACTGTAATAATATTGCCACTATAGATTTATATTATAACCCAGACACTAGCTCAATTTAAGCTATATCTAACAAATGTATCTGGTTTATGTGCAATGACATGTGCATTTGAAATTTATGAAATAAATGAAAATCAATTAACTTATTAAACGTTTCATTAAACGGGTAACAACTAAGATTGAAAATTTTATAACTTCACTTACAAATTGATTTTGTGTCAAATGCGGGTAAATATATAACACAAATACCAGTTGAATTTTGATGTGTCAGATGTGCACATTTCGGAAATTCTTTCCTCATCAGTTACACTCAGACCGAAAAGTTTGATAATAAAAAACATATGCCAAACAGTTGGAAATTAATGAATCGAAAGTTCCAAAATTATATTAATCCAAATACAGCTAAGGAATGCTTTGCATGAGGGAACAAACCTTAGTTTTAAACATATTTTACAATTAAAGGCAGCTGAAAATTTTGCTAAATTGTACATTTGAATTTTGATGTGCCTAATGTGCACATTTCGGAAATTCATTCCTCATCAGTGACACAAAATACGATCAAAAACGAACAGTAGGTAAAATACTGGTTGTTAAAATAATTCATTAGTTAATTGAAAATTCAGAAAAAGTTTATAAAATTGAACAAAATTGTTATATTTTCATGCATTTGACACCTACCAGATACATTGTGCCCTTTGAAAAATTACAGTCAAATATTTTATTCAAAGCTTTGATTTTAAATATTGAAACCACTATAATTAACCCTAAAACTAACATAAAAACAATTTCTATATCATTTCATATGTCATAGTATCTTACCCTACAGATGACTGCATGTAAAAAGTAACTCATTAATAGGTATTTTTCCTAAAGATGAAGATGTAAAATATGGTGATAAAATTGAAATAAATTAATTGCATCGAATGCAAACATACCCTTAATGTTCCTATCACAATACTAAAACCAAAGTTACATTATCAAAACCGGATAATTAAGTTAATCACTTGAGCTTCCACCAGGAAAACTAGCTGGCTAGGTAAAAAATAGATTTGAGAATAAAAGGAAAGCGGAACTTTAAGACGTCGTATATATTCAGGATAGTTTGGGATACAGCTACATCATATTTGATTATAGTGATAACGACCGTGAAACTTATCAAAGGCCTTTAAACGCCTAGACTAGCAATATCCTTGAGTCAACAAATTCTTTGAAAGCTGCTTGCTTCGTTGTTTCCGTTGAAGGAAAATCGACAATTTTTCCCCATTTGTATACAGATTGGTTTACAGAAAACTATTATGCGAAAGACAACAAATATGAGTGGCAACAAATGTCTTTTGTTGATTCTTTCTTGAGTATGTTTTTAGTTTGTATTCCGTATATGACAACTAAATAATTTTAGACGTTCTTTCAATTTAATTGTTGTGTAAAGAGTAGAAAAATGAAAACTGTTAAATTGTTTTACAAAAGTAAAATGTATAAGAAAAATTTATCTAAGTAATTTTGGGGATTGTTTAATCAACATTTGGTTGATCTTAAATGTAGAATAAAGTGTATCTGAAAAAAGACTAAAAGGTAACTTTGACGACTGTCAAAATTTCTGTAAGAATATTGAAAAAATGCAAAAGTTTGACACAATTCAAATCAAATAGTTTAATCTGAGCTATCAGTGATGCAGTTACCATAGTTTTTACAATTTTCAAAAACAATCGACAAACATTGAAAATACAAATATCAAAATTACTGCCGTTCATTTCTACCTGCAATAATGTATATACAATCTATCAGCAAGGATTCGCATGATACATTAAAGCTATGAAAAGAAGGGTTCGCCTTATTTACAGTTATATTTCTTTATATGGGATTGGGCTTGCTGTAAATTCAATTTGAAACACACTGATGTTGATGTCGACTCTTTTAAAGATTTTTCCGTTGATTCTTTTCTCATTATTATAAAAACTAATTGGCTGTTATAAAAGCTGATAAATATTTAAACAAAACCCATTATTAACGACATATTCTCAAAATATTCCATAACCTATTTGATTTTTTATTCAAGGTAAATTTAAAAAAGACATAAAAATCAATTGCACCACTAACTGTCAAATTTTTCAGATATAAGATAACAATATCAAATTGAAAATATACATAAAAAATTGCCACAAAATGGTTTCAATGGTTGAAATATTAATGTTGAACAATATGTATAAATTATTATTTATATTTTTAGAACAATGTATTGTGTGTTAAACAATTTAAATTTAGATCCAGTACAGGTAACTGTTCAATATAACATCTAGTTTATAGACACTTTAACGCATTGTTGATTCAAATTTTCACTATTTTATTAGTTCCATTTTATATTTAACAATAACTATATATTTTATGATGAAATTGAATTAAGCTTCTTGTAGTTCAAGGTTGTGAACTTCAAAATGACAAAGATGGCCAAAACTCAATACATATTAAAA
The DNA here is from genome assembly GCA_029721355.1 of Tegillarca granosa. Classification (NCBI taxonomy): domain Eukaryota; kingdom Metazoa; phylum Mollusca; class Bivalvia; order Arcoida; family Arcidae; genus Tegillarca; species Tegillarca granosa. The sequence goes on from CM056606.1 coordinate 27,684,679, forward strand.
ATATGCTAACCGTACAAAAGGACTTTATCATTATTTTAAATACTGAATTATGAGTAAATAGAATAAAACACTAAAAGTATGTAAAAATGGAAATAAGCACAAAAGTCAGCAGTCATAAAAAATCTTTTTTCGACACTACAACTTATTCTTTCAAAAAATAAATATAGTCATCTTCATAAGAGCCTTTTATGATCCCTTCAAAATCTTTGAAATGTCATTTTCCAACAAGCTACAAATTTAACATAGCTTTTGCCTATTGCACAATACTTTAAGCGATGCATTAATAAATAATTAATTTCTCTTATACAGGCTAAGCTAAGGTAAACCTGGTATGAACATTGGGTTTATGATGTTTGATTTTGACCGTGTAACTTTTTAACAATAATTCTAATAAAAAACAATGCCAGTACGTGTGTGTTGTAAAATATGATTTTGAATCAATAAGAGAATTAAACTGGTTTTCTTTTCGTTGACTTGGCAATTAATATAACAGTTTAAAAACTGTTGTTACATTTATTGCATAATATATATCATAATTTACAAAAATGCTTTAAAATAGTAACCCGTTATGTTGAGGAAAACAAGTATTCAAGCATTGTTTATAATATGACGATAGCTATTAAAATGAATTATTGATGCAATGTAAATCGCTTTTACCATAGAAATTTTCCAGTGAGAATTGGATTATATAACTAACGTACGTTGTATTATTCCTCATCTATTTTAGGCAACGCTATGTGCATGTTTTAAGGACTTTTATACACTTAGTGGTTTTAACAATAAATAGCATAAATCATATTCCAAAACTGTAAATTACTACATGTATATCCACTCAGGGAAACTAAGATGTTTTAAGTTGCTAATTTTTGTTAAATCTGACCTTGTCTTTTGTGAAATATGATCATTTTAGCTACAAACGTTGTATGAACAAATTAAATATCATATAATGTAAAACGAGTCTATTACTTTAACGTTCCGTTTCAAAACTATCATAGATTTCTTTTTGCTTATTATCTTTTATGTATAATGCTATAATAAATAAAACATTAATTTACCAGTTCATGTCTAATCAAAATGATAAATATTAGAAAAATAAAGTTGTCTCATTGCAAATGGCATAATTTACATTTCTAAAGATTTCAGTTTTATTAGCAATATTTTTTTTTCAAATATACAATTACAATATGTATAAGTTTTATGGATAGGATATATAAGTAAAGAGATTATGGTTCGCTGTTTGGTGTTTAACCCGTCTAGGTTTGATTGTTTGCGGATGTGGTTGGACAATTAAATGTTCGTCATTTACCAACTTCTCTTCCTCTCCAATCATGTAGTGCTCGTTCCGTAATTTGAAGGTCGTGGGTTCGAACTCCTGCCGGGTCTGACTCAAGACTTGAAAGTGGGCAGTGATTGTTCTTTCGCCAAACCTCGGCATTACGAAATGAAAGTCACGGTTATTTCGGATTGGAACTTAAAATAAACGAGGTCCCGTATCACGGCAGGCATGGAACGATAAAAAAGCCTGCTGTATAATGCCTTTAGCGCAACGCACAGGCAAAATTTCTGCACTTTCGCTTATAACTGGTGACATTGCGATATAAGTGAAATATTCTTGACTGGGACGTTAAACACAATTACTTAACTCAACTCTCCAATCATGTTTATTTCAAAATTGTACTGTTTAAGAAAAAAAGTTTCAATAAGATCTTTAAATTTTTCTTTGCTACGGTAGTTTCAACAGGTAGTTATTTAGCGGATGTAGTTTGGAAACTTTTCAGGTTTGATAAATTTTCCATTTTAATTTCCCAAATTACGTTTGAATCTTTTTTAAACAATTACTTTTGTTAATGTATTGAACACTAAAAGCAACAAAGAACTTAGGATGTTTGGCATGATAGACATTTATAGTAATTTTATATTACTATATAGTAATACTAATTCTATAGTAATTTATTAAAATTTAAAGATTTCCATCAAATTTATAAATAATAAATATTTCAAATAAATTTGTTTTATTGTCGAAAAATCCTTTTGTTAAAACATACAAAATTTAGTAGGAAATTATATAAAAAATAAAAAAATACAAATTATGTAACTACCTACGATACAACGTAGATTAAACTTTGTAGTAAAAGTACTCAATGGTCTTTTTCATATTATTTATTGGAATCTTTAATACCCCACCACGTGTTACAAATAAAATACCTTATTCATATTCTTGATTTACGTGTCTAAAATATACCACATTTATAATTAACAATGCTGGCGTTAAAAGCAGAAAAATCACATCATTAAACAAAGTCAACTTTCTTTCATTTAATCAAATACCATTTATTTGACCAAAATGCTAGTTGATGTATGGAATTACCTGAAACTAATATTGAACATATTGATATTGTCCTCTTACAAATTATTTCCAAATGAAGATATAACAAGAGGTATAACGAAACACGAGATGTTTACAAGATGATAATTAGTAAATACATCCAGGATGTTAAGAGCTCGTTATAAGATAATTAATGTTTTGTTAATTAATTGTACAGATGTCATGTTTTAGATAGGGGATTGTGTAAAATTGATCAGTACGTTTTTGATTTAGTTTTAATTAAGTGCTATATCTTTTCATCAATATATTAAATCAAGTGTGTTTAGAATATATAATGCAGTTTTTATTAGTTTGAAGGACGATTCCTTCCAAAATGTGGTTTAGGAGTTATGTCGGAAAGTCTATCATGCAGTTTAATCTAATTATAATTTAAGCTAAAAATCAAATAGCTAGTTAATTTCAAGTTCAGGTTAAAATAGCTGTTTCTCAAAGGTTTTGGGTAAAAAAAATCCGATATTAAAAAACCGTAGCCAAATTGAGTAGCTTTTTTATCCTCGTTTAAAAAACATTCTGAGATATCATAGATATTAAAAGCTTTTGTAATCATATGTTATAATCTAAACGAATGTTTCATATGCACTGTAGGCGCAAGTAATATGAGTAATGAATTTAAATTAAAGCGATTACCTGATAACACTTGTCGCAAATAAGAATACGACACAATAAAAAGGACTATAAAACTAACCACTGGATATATTTGGCTTTGTGGCAGAACTTGAATCAAATCAAGTAGTATTGTTGTAGTATTATTAAAGAACTATTGGTCATTCCGTTACTGTAAAACCAGTTATCGAAAAATGTCAGCATAACACTTTAATGATATATTTGTTCAATGATGTAAATGAGAGAATAATCCACAAATTGTGTTCAAACATTATAATTAAGAATTCTTTGACTAGACCAAATCTAAATTTGTAAAATTATGATTAACAATTGCCCCTTCTTGAATAAAATATTTTAAAATTTGAAGTAAAAGCATTGCATTTAAATATAAGAAAAAATCATAAAACACTCTTGTCAATATTTTTCATAAAATATTGTATTAATGAGGTACATGTAAATAACTTGACAAGAATAAGATACAATATCATTATAAATCGATAAAACGATTTGTTTTGCATATTTGTCTAAATATTAAACAAATACACTCAACAAATATACCTTTTTGATTTTGCGTCATATGTGCACATTTCGGAAATTCATTCGTCTTCTTTGACACTAAGGACCGAAAAAGTTGATAGATAAAAAAGATAATCAAAACATTTGAAAATAGATAAAAAAAACTCGTCTAAACATGGAAAACGAGAGATTTAATCATTTTTTAAATTTTATAATTCTTGGTCAACGAATTATAAAGACTTATGTTTTTATTGCCTAAAAGGAATTCGTATAATCGCATATTGTTGTAAATTGTAATTTTTTTAAGCCATAACCAATGGCCTTAATATTAATTTAAGTTTTTGACACACAATTTTTAAATAAGAATCTATTTTCCAGTAATACAAAGTAGAAAAGACATTGCAAAAAAAATATTATCGAAAAAAATAAAAAAGAAACCTTTTTAAGATATGATTGTATTATAATGAACCATTAATTATATATACACGTTAATTACTCTGATTCCACTTTGATTTGTAGTTGGCGGTTTAACGACAGGAATAAAACTACTTTTGAGCAAAGGAGCATGGCGCAAAAGATATGGCCTTTTTATGTAAAAAACTTATCTTTGACATAAAATTTACAAATCAGGCTCCTTTCGTTATCTGTCATATTAAAACATATCTAAAAAGAAACCTACTTATTTCAAGATTTCTCAAATGTAACAGAAAGAATTTGGAGATTCTCAAGTTTGCAATTCATCAAACATTTGAGTGGTTTTTTATCTTGTTAAACAAGTCTTCGCCTCATTGTAGTTAAAATGTCCACTTACTTTATATATCTATATATATATATATATATATATATATATATATATATATATATATATATATATATATATATATATATATATATTATAAAATGTAGAATTTAAAAAACTGTTTGTTTTCCTTACGATTAAATAAGTAAAAAAATCCGGGAAATGTTTGTTGGACCAGAATCACTCTTCAATGCTTTTGTGAGTAAATCATGTTAAGCGTCAAGACGCTAACTAGCTTTGCAAGCTTGACAGTATTTGTAGCGAAAATCTATGCAATAAATAAAACAAACATACCCGTCCTTGTCCGTATCACAATCCCAAAAACAAATTTAAATCTTTGCAAACTGGCAAAATATGTTATACACGTGAACTTCCATCAAGGAAGTGAGGCCGGGTGTTCCGGAAAATATGTATTGCTATTCTCCGAATACCTCTTTTATATGTATGACAAACACCAAATATTTTTGTCTCCATGGCCTCATAAATTATGATATATGCTGAATTCATGACTGCCTTGTACTGGGTATTGTTAAGGTGATTTCTAGATACACTGTAACTGTATTATATTGATTCTTATGGTCTAAGAACGCACGTTGAATATATAATTATAGTTTATATATTTAGACAAATGACATTTAGATACAACATATAAATCATCAGCTGGCGAGAGTTCACCGTTAATTGTGTCTGGAACATAAACCACAGATTTTTTCTGATCTTAATAAATTTAATTATATACTACAGCGAAGAATGGACAAGAAGTGTCTCGTTATGATGGGTTTGTTTTTTAGTATAGATTAAGGACTTAGCTCATTAATAAGAAACATAGACAGGATCGTTATTGTAGTTCCTTTTAAGTTTCTAAGGATTTGGGATAATTAAGTTGTTAAAAGGAAACAAATTAATACAAAGTTCAGGTAAGTTGTCTGCATATTATTGATAATATTAGAACCATTTATTTTTTAAAAAATACAAAATGTAATTCTTTAACACCATGTACTTAGTTCTATCCAATCAAACACAAATTAATTTTCAAAGAAAACAATTCAAGGTAAATTACACTTTGTCGACACTTTCAAAAAAGAATTCATATGTTTGACGAACGTATGTTGCTATCAGAAATGGCATTTTTAAACAGATATTTTTTAATATTTATATAGATATATGTTTTTACATTGATTAATGAAGTGCAAAAAATATTAATTTTTGTATACGGAGTGGAGTGGAGAAATGGTGTTTTACGCCCCAGTCAAGATTCTTTCACTTATTTCCAGGCGGTCAGTTCTGGAATGGTGGGGAAATCGGAGTACCCCGAGAAAACCACTGACCTTCGGCAAGCGAACTGACAAACTTTCTCACACTAAGATCTGTCCCGAGAAGGATTCGAACCCAAGCGATGAGAGGCGCTGTGATCTGTAAGCGCGCGCTTTAGACCACTCGGCCACCGAGGCTCCCAATTTTTGTATTATTTTGTAAACTGTTATACATATTTTCACATGTATCTTAATTTTTTAAAATAAAAAATTCAAAATTAGAATTATTAAAGTTCTTTAAAAATGCCAAATTATGTGAGAAAAGCTAGATTATTTAATACTGCTATAAATTTATTTTTTAAATTTTTTATATCATATAAGGAACCACAAGTCAAATCAATTGCATACTTCTCTATCTCGGTTTTTGTTTAAACCGATAACGGGAAAATATTGAATAAGGTAGAAATATACACTTTAAAATAGCATATAAAGCAATGAATAATGTGTTTTTGATTGTAAAATAAAATACATCGCAGTTTCAAAATTTTAATGAACGCATTTCAAAATACGTGGCTTGTTGTATTGACATAAATATTTCTGGTAAAGCCGAGATTTTTTGAACGTTTATAAATTAGAGTTAACAGTTCATTCGAGGTGACTGATTTGCTTAATTAATCTTTAGACGCTTTAATAAATTTTCCACAATGCTGAGTATGCCACCATAATTGGACGTAATGCTGTTTGATTGATGATACATTTAGAAAGACGACACGATACCTTTCAAATCACTGTTGCAAACTGTTGCCTTAATTGTAGTTCTCTATATTTTTCATTGTCTCGAGAAAAATTATATACCAAGTTCACGAATATGGGATTAAAATATATTTTTTGACAGTTATTTTTGCAAATACTTAAATAGCTTTTAGCATGTACTTGTTTGATTGTAAAAATTACATTTCATAATCAATGGTACTAAAAAGGATTGTCGCAAGTTGTTTAGCTCTTATTAATTTGTACTGTATTTTGTGTTGGTGGTTTTAATACATGAACTTCACGGTTAATCCCCCAGTAGATTATTCCTGTAAAAAAGTATGAATGATTTTGACATGATTTTAAAAATGTGCCTCTCTGCTATATTAATATCAAAATGTCAGTTGGAACATCGAATTCTACTGTTTTGTACTGTTAGAAAATGTACCATGTAGCAAGATTTTCAGCCGTCTTATTTTTTGAAACTAATTATTGTTCCCTCCTGTAAGATATTTCTTAACTGGGTGATTATGAAAATTTTAATTGATTAATTTTCAAATGTTCGGTTGATATTTTTTATTTATCAACATTATAGGCCCTAGTGTCACGTACTGATGTGGAATGAGTTACTTGATGTGGACATATGCCATATCGAAATTATGACGGTTAAATATACTTGCATTGGTACCTGATAAAACGTCATTAAATGACAATTTATTGGTCAAGGTTGACCTAAATCATTTGATTGTCTAAATTTGAAATTCCACAAAAGTACATGCTATTCTACGTATAATATTCTCTATCCTAAACCCCTTTGGCACTAAACATTTGATGTAGATGATGAATAAAAAGTCTGCCGCATAAAAGATTACGTGGTCTTAAATAGCCATAAGAGCAGATTCTTCTCCGAGGAAGTTTGTATGTAGTTTGGCACTGTTCTTGTCTAAATCATTTCAAATCTCACTGCCTCGATGTGAAAAAAACAAACACCCAGCGAAATTAAAAATCACTGAAATGTAAATCTAAATACGTTTATAGATCAAATGTTGTCAGTTAAATAAGTTCGATGTTACTAATGACTTTAAATGAAGATTATCTTTCTTTAACCGTGTTTGGAGTTTTTTATTTGTGACGTTACACGGCTATAATTATTTGTATTTGATACAACAATTACAAAGTTTTTGTTCTAAATAAATAAGCCTTGTTCTTTGCTAAAATGTATTCTTTTGTTGTCACGATGAATCACTGCTTATTACACAGCGCCCGTGATATCGTCATGGAAACAAGACTCGCTTTTAATTCAAATCTTTTCTGATTCTTGTAACGATAAGCAAGCTTATGACAGCAAACCGGACCCAAATCCGTCAGAACCGTTCATGAATTTCATACATACCACGAACATTAAGAAAAAAAGGAAGATAAGAGGATTGTTTTTTTAATTATACGTTTTATTTATAATATCTTTTTTTTTTCTTTGCAGGTTATGATGTCAACACAGGATTCATTAGCAAAGAAAATCACCCAAGCTGAGTCTGCAGTTTAATCATAAAACCGTACAAATCAAGAAAAATAAAGAAAGTAATGGGGGCATAGAGGAAAATAAACCAATTGTGAAAACTGAAAACAAAAACACAAAAGTGGAACAAAAAACTAATACCTGCAAAGGGACGCAATCAGAACGGCAAAAGGTTGTTACTATGATAAGTGATATAGAACTAATTTAATCAATTTTGCAAATGGGTATGCTACATCGAACACGAACAGTATCATTTTGATGTTCTTTTCGTCGAAATTAATATGTTTAAATTGGCTAAAGACATAGAATCATTGTTATTATTAACATTATTCTCGATTAAGAAATTAAAATAATTTTATTTCACAAAACAACATAAACCAAACAATAAAATTGTTTTCATGTTATATAATTAAACTTTAAGTTTACTGTCAGAAAAAGTTATCTTTAAAGTCATGTGTTGGACATATTATTATACTTATGTAATTACTGATGTAATGGTAGTCAATTTCCGTCAGTTTAATTAAACAAATGATATATTTTTCATCATATAGCATTCTACTTGAAGACTATTGTTGGAATTTAGCCTTACAAGCATTGCCTTATTAATGAAGCATTCATTTTGTCTGATTTTACGAACATTTTCATCAATTCGTTTTTTTTAATTATTATTATTATTATTATTATTATTATTATTATTGCTGTTGGTGTTGTTATTCAAAAATGGAGCGACCGTAGATGCAAGGATTATTTTTGTCACTTGGTCTAATTTATAATACGCCATCAGATCTTACTTTATGTAACTTATGTGTGTTATATTAAGCTATTCTTTTATGTCCTTTTATGATATTTTTGCTCATCTGCAGGTCGATTTGTAATGTTTCAAAAAAAACATTTAGATGATATGACGAAGAATAGTTGAAAAGTTACCTAATTTTTAGAAGATAATGCCACAAATAAGAACTAAAAGGAATAATGTGATATTTTATAAACATAAGAGACACGCTGGTAGTTAATTTATTATATATATTATATAATATTAAAACGTGCAAGATAATAAACATTTTACTAATACTACTTATATTTATGTTTTAGATACGTTTTTGTTCAATCATACACAGAATATTTAGTGTCAAACTTTTTTTAAAAAAAAAAAAAAGAAAAAAAAGCTATATTAAGGTTTAATTTCAATTAAAGTTTGTTAGTTTATGTTCATGAAAGTGGGATGGTATTTGAGTAATTGTGTTTTAATTTCTTTATCTAGATTAACAGAAACTAGACAATCTATTGTTGAATAAATCGTTTGTAAGCTGAAAATGTATTCAAATCAAAGAAAATCTACACAGCTTATTGTCAAGGTAGAAATTTAAACTCTTGATATATTCTACGCGGATAAATAATTTTGATACTACAAGTGGTTAATACTGTAAAATCAAATTAAATATTTTTGTCGCTTTTTTTGCAGGAGGAGTTATGCTCATTTTTCAGATTTTTTTTTTTTAATTTTAAGAGAGAAAGACACACAGAGAAGGAAATATACTCTCCCGAAAAATATCAGACAAATAAAGTGAATTATTTATGATTATTTACTAGTATTGTAATTGCTTGTTACATCTACAATATCGTTTTTGAAAAAAACAACAACACAGACTATCTGAATGTCTTTGTATAACTGTTTACTGGTTCACTGAAAAATCTCCGATAAGGTTCATATACAAATTGAACAAAGTGACCACTGTGTAGACCCCATTAAAATTAGTAACATCATGCTGCTGAGGCACAATGCAATACAAAATATCTCTTCTGACGGCTTGTTTGTTAATTGATATAAGGAGAAAACTTTAACACAAACACACACACACACACACACACAATATATATATATATATATATATATATATATATATATATATATATATATATATATATATATATATATATATATATATCCGCTTGCCTTGGAAGGCAATGAGAGTATTCATGATTATTTAGTTGTGAATATATATATTCAAGTAAATCAAGTTTAAAGGAAATAAATTAAAAGAAGGTAATTCTTACAACCATTTTAAAAGACATTAAAAAGGCGGATTCATTTTACTTATCGGAAACAACCACCATATGTATAAACTAATGTTGTTAATTTCAACCGCAAGTTTGATGTATAACCTACATGGTGTGAATAAAAGCTTGAAGAAATTATGTTCACAGTAACAAAACTGGTCCACTTGCATTGGTAAAAGATATCTTCTGAAATATGGCACATCAAAATTTCACAGGTAATTGTGTTCTTTATGTGTCTACTCGCTTGCTGTTTCGACCAGATATCAATCTGAGACACCTCGCAGAATTTTCAGACTTTGTTTTAAAGCAATGGATTTTTTTATTTAATGATATATAACCTGAAATTAATGTGTATACAAAATGGTACAATGATAGTATAGAATACGTCAGAGGTAAAAACTTAAAAACAATAATACAATCAAGAAGAAAAAAAAACATTAGAGAATGAAGTTATAGTGTAAAGGAAATGGCACCTAATTTCTTATAAACCAGACAAAACAAATACTTAAGGCACAATAAACTTGTATGTACTTTTACTTTATTACTGTCTTTTTAAAATCAAAACTAAAATCTCAATAAATTCAAACACACGCGTATATACTTCTTTCACTCTAGATAAAACGTCAACGAGTACAGTTAAAGATTAGGAAATGTCAGCCAGGGTATAAACATTTCCAATCAAACAGGAGTACCTTGATAATAAGGTTTTACATTAAATTTAAGAAAAAACTGGATTACGAATTGCTTTTCTAATCTTTCCCAATTAATTATTGATGTTTTTTGAAAAGATGATAAATTAATACTATTACAGCCATGTGTAGAATTCGGATATGCACGTATATATGTTTATCTCTAGAACAAACCAGGTAATTGTGATGATGCTTATGACCAACTACAACGATTTACCTTTGTGATATTTTCTAAAGTAAAACCTTATTTAGTAGTTAATATCGTGACATTGAAATCATATATTATTGTATCTACTCCACCTGAGACTATAACTTCCTTATTGTACAAAATTGTACACTTCGGATCAAAGTTATGCGCAAAATATTTAATTCTTCATTTTTCAAGAAAAAAAATTGAAAATTCTGTATTTTTTTAAAAAAAAAAAAATTAGTAATCACTAGTGTCACTGATAAGGAATGAATTTCCGAAATGTGCACATACGGTACATGAAAATTAAACAGGTATTTTTGTTAAATATTTATAACTAACGTCATGTTATCGTAGATGACAAATACATTTATTTGTATTTCGTTTGCAATAGCGATGTTTGCTTTTTCATTTTTTTTTAAACTTTATTTCTTTTACAACGATTTAGAAACAAGTTGTGCAACTTATATTAATCTAGCTCGTTGGCCCGAATTGTAGCGCGCGTGAGGTCTTATTGTGGGAGGAAAACCGGAGAACCCGGAGAAAAACCCATTCATTTGCTATGATTATAAAATTATTGAATGTCTTAATATGTTTTTACGACATTCTTTAAATTGTTTTATAAAAATGAAAATTATTTAACGTTTTGTTATGGAAAATAAAAGTAATTGGGCATTCTGTGCATTTAACATTATTTGCTACAAATTTGTGTCCAATTGGAGTCATCGCTTATCAATTTTTGTCTACACGGAATATATGTTAACATCCTAGTTTTAGAGGATTTATAAATTAGCAATTGAAAGTCGAAAAAGGCGGCCCTTGTTCAAACAGAAGCTTTATAAACATTTGAAAACGCATTTCTATTCTCATCTTAACTTTAAAAATGAATAGACTCTTATTTTAAAAACAAGAAGAGTAAAAATCTTTTGGTGAACGTTTTTAAACACGGTTATTTTATAGAGAGAAGTTAATAGCAAAACACGGAATTTTCTTTGCGATTGATCTTATTTTAGAAAGATATAATCAAATGATTTATCTTATTTTAAAAAAAAATTGCAGTTTTCTCATTATGACCGTATTGATGATATTTCTTTTTGAAATTTTACAAACCATATACACAAACTTTTTGCTGAATTTCCTCAATTCATAAATGACTAAAATAATGAATAGTATGTAATGTTCTTACATGAAATTGTTTTCAAGTCAATAATGACTTTGCAGCAAGTGTTGCTGCTGTTTCTAAAATATGTAATGTTTCATTGTAAAAGTATAAAGTCAATATTTACTGAAAAAGTCTCATATTAAGGTCATTTTATTGCATCAAGATTTATATACATATAATGCAAATAAACACCACCAATTAAAATTCAGTTTTAATGAAGATGTGTATACTGTCCATCACTGCGTTTGTAGGACGTTTTAGGACAAGACAAATGTATATTTACGTCATTAATTGTTTTTCTTTATATGCAATGCGGGACCATCAATTTGATCTGACAATTTTACTCTTTCATTTGCCTTTTGTTAGAAAAAATTGCACTCTGTATCAAGTTCAAACAAAACAATTGATATATAAAAAATACTTTAATATATGTTTATCACAGAAGTATACATACTGTGAAAGTCTGCATCTTTTATAAAACATACTACTTAAAACAAAATCTTTACTTCAATAACAGTAATGGAATTTGTCGTAAAAAGACAAACATAAATACATCCATATATACAAATAACCAATTATCAAACGCATGAACATCATATTAGATTTTCATCTCAAGGATTGAATTATATATATATATATAACTTCTTTTACGATTTTTAAAACAATTACTACGGTCACTGTAAAGACCAGCAGTCATCTGTTTCACATAAATATGAAAAATAATTGAGGTAAATTGTTTTGAACGTATGACACGATGTCATGTACTGTTATTAAATCAACAACAATCAAGATTAAAACAATGCAATATACCATAGTGTTTGCAAATCACGCCTTACTTACAATCATTATTTCAATCATAATACCAACGTAATGATTTCTTCTGTACATTTTAAACATTGTCGAAAAACTTTTTAAACTTTTATCGTTATAGTAAAAACTACTTATCAAAGCATAAGATAATGAAAGTCCATGGATTTTACATTCAAAGATCTGTTTAAAAAATGTAATATTGTTATTTTTTAAAACTTTCTCTGCCCTTAGTGTCACTGATACGGAATGACTTTCGACATATGCAACATTCATATTAAACATGTCTTTTGTTTGATATTGCAACACTGATGACATTGTTGTGTTTTTTTCGACTGACATGAGGTAAAGAATGTACATTCCAATTTGTTAAACCAGTAGAGAAATATTTGCAAAAGCATTCCTAGTATTATTTGTTTCCTTTCTTCTCTTCTCGTCTAAATATTGCTTTTTCGAGTCCCATCATTGGCGATTCAAACGTTAACGATACCACAAATGCTACTCCATATGAAATTACCAGAAATCCCAGAAACAATATTATCTACAAATAATTTAATAAGAAAACAATTAAAACAACGATTTTCACCTATTCTGTAGTACGTGATGGCGAAGTGTAAAGTAATTCTTAATGTAAAAATGAGTAAGTGCAAAATTTGCATTCTAAAGTGAAAAAGACAAAACAACGTGTTTGACATTACAAACAAAACTAACAAAGCTATGTGTAAAACTTTCCCAAGTTAAGACAAAATAGCATTTTGAAGTTTCTATAGAAACAATTTACAATTTAAAGTTGAAATTTATTTAATTTATGAGATGCATAGACTTTTATTTTTATCTTTATTTTTTCTATGAGAATAAGTTATCCGCAAAAAAAAACTTTTTAAAATATAAAAGTTGTAGATATTATCAATACATTTGCATTGTAAATGCGACCTTTCTATAGTGCATCGTCATGCTAACACAAACAAACGTCAGAAGTTTGTTTATTGGAATCAATTTCTATACAGTACTTCCCCCTCGTATATCCTTTCTTGTCAAAGACCGGAGTTGTTAAGAATATATAAATATTTTTAATTTTTATATGTTCATTAACAATACTAAATAACTGATACAACAAGAGATAACGTACGTTATGTTATACATGGAAATGTATTAAATATTTTACAGGTATTTTTGTTAGTAATGTACTACCCCTGAGCGTGTACAGCTGCTGGTGGAGTAAAACTCCCCGACAGTGTGCTTAACTTAGTAGTCAGTCTTACGTGCTGACAAAAGGTGTACTATTTAACAAAGTCGGCTTGATTTTTTGAAACTTGATTAAAACTAACTAAATTTGTTTTCTTATGCAAAGCTTTTGATCAATTAATTTTCAACTTTACCAGTCCTTGTCCAAATCACAATCCCAAAAACAAAGTAAAAACTTTGAAAACTGGCAAAATTAGTTACACACGTGAACTTCCATCAAGGATGTGAGGCCGGATGCTCCGGAAGGGTAAACACCTCTTGTCTAGCTAGCTACACCCGTCACGTGCAAGTCAATTTTGAGAATGAATGGAATAAAGAACTATGGCAAGTCAAATGTTATCCTGTATAAGTTTAGATACAGTGACTACATACATTTCAACAAGCCTAGGCTTGCAATATTCTTGCGTCGGCAATTTAATTGTAAGCAGTTTGCTATGTTGTAGAAAGTCCCCATAGTGGGAACAAGCTCTACCATAACGTATTGGCATTTAATGAAACAAACAAGAGATGGAAAGCAATTTTGTTAACTATCAATTTAGTTTATATCTATTTATTTTGTCATTGCAAAACTTAGAGATAAATCATTTGCGTTAATAGGAACATATTTATTTTCGCATTCTTACCATTGTAAAGTCTGTAAGATATAAAGGCTGTCTTACACTATTGTAATACGTATACATTATTATAGGATGTACTAAATATGCACAGTATGTAAGTCTGCTTAATGGCACTATAGCTTTCCATGATAAAATTGTATTAACAAAACCTGTAAAATAGGAAAAAATAGATCTTTTTTTCAATCTTCTACATCTGCCATCATAATACTCAATAACAAATGTATTGAAAAGTGAAAACATATTTTGAGCAATTTTGAAATAAAAACACTGCAGTAGCGCATAGTGAAAAAAATAATTCAAGAGTATCAGTACTCGCAGTTTAAAAAAATCACTGAAATGTTTAACAAAGACAAAAATAATCAAAACCTATTGCAATATCTTCTTTTATTTCCTTGTTGAATTTGTTGCAAAAAGTTGAAGACTCAACTCCAGATTACATGAGTTTATCCCCTTTCAGAAATTTTGGAGAGTAATTCTTTTAATATTTTCTTAAAAGATTTAGGTTGACTTTAAGCTTTTTTGTAGAATTTAGATATCTCATAGTAAATTATTTTACAATAAATATTCTTATACAACTAGTTTGCTATTAAGCCCTGTTTTGACTGAACTTATTTATATATCTGCTTTTTCAATACATTTATGTAACCCATTCTATTATTGGTAAATTTATGCAGTATACACGTGTAGGCAATGTAACTAACGTACGGAACTTACCTCCGTTACCAGTTACACATGAAAAAATAACCCAACATAGACAGGCTCCCCACACAGTTCTATGTGTTGTGTTATACAGTGCTGAAACTTCTACACTTAAAGGATTTCGTCCGTTTATTGGATCGTACAGTCCGTATAACACAGCACAGGCTAGTCCTGTTGCAACCGCCCATCCAGCAAGATTCACAAACTGTTTAAAAGTAACGTTTTTACAATTAAAAATCAAACATGTCTGCTACATAAAAATCAATGAGATTACAGCAGTAGCTAAAAAGAACAAAATTCATTAACCAATATTTTGAATAAACACGGAGCTCAAAATCTCATATAACCTTCACATGGTATAATTCATTTACAGAACTTTCAAGTCTATATCGGTACATTAAAATAATTTAAATAAATAAAAAGACAAAAAACACAATGAATTAAATTGAAAACCAAATCACAATAAAAAATCTAAACATAACAATGTAATGATACATCGGTATAAAGGTAATGAAACGATTTAAATATACTTTTGTCAGTAATTAAAACAAAGGTATATAGTATAGTAGCAAACAATATGTAGCTAAAAAGAATGAAATAACTTTGCAATGCAACCAATAACAGGCACCAGAAAATTAACAGGACAAGAAAAAAAACTATACATTGACTACAACTTTAGGTTGTTTTGAAAGATAGAAGCTAAATTTCATAGCAAAACTAATCTTTTAACTTTGGATGTGTTCATTCTAAATATCTGGCGCATTTCTGTTATAAGAATTTGTAATCTGATGAGGCGAAAAAAGTCTGAATAATTTCGAATTTTTTGAGAGAGTTTTTATTTGATCTATATTAAAGGAAATTTAACTGTTATTACTAAGTAAGTGATGTTTAAACATTTTCTTTTGCTTTAATACCAATAACATTATAGTTAAAACGATAATAAATTTTTTAAATGTACTAAAACATGTTGTTTGTTGATTCTTCATAAGATCTCAGTATTTAAGAACAAACACAACGTGAATGTTTGTATTACAAATCTATTTTTGGAGTGGTCTTAAGGTACACAAGCTACATTTAACTGTCTATTTATCATCAAGGAAAAAATAGTGCAAATACGGGTAATAAGGCTATAAATATATGTGACAAATAATAACTCTGGGTAAAGGATGGTTTATTAATGTGCTTAATGGTCATAGAAATCGCATATCTACCTTGTTCAGTTTGACCCGACAGTTTGTTTTATATAATATATAACCAACAAGAATCCCAACTATATAAGGACCCATTCTTGTGTATGGTTTTATATAATAATCTTTCATATAAAAGGTAGCATCTCTAAAATAAAATAAACAACGTGTTATTTTACTGATGTTTATATACCTTGTTTAATCGTACTTTACAATTTGTTTTGTACAATATATATCCCGTTAATATTCCATTTATATACGGGCCCATTCTGCAATAGGGTTTAATGTAATAATCAAGCATGTATCTGGAAGCATCACTGAAACAAAGAAAAACACGATGCAACACTCGAACATGAATACAGTAAAAATTAATGTTTTCTAAAGTAGATATTAGTATCTTAGATTGAACTGTATATATATATATATATATATATATATATATATATATATATATATATATATATATATATATATATATATATATATATATGATCAGTGTTAAATCAATGGAAACAAATATATATGCATGAATTATTGAAATTTGGCCGTCAAACTACATGCTCTAGTAGCAGATATTTCGATATGTAAGATTTAAAAACTAACATTCCTGGTGAGTCACTTTTAGAATTATTTGGTTCAAAATTTACAAACTTGATTTTAACTTCATTTCAATACATTTTGACGTGAAATAATAGAGAAATAAAAACTAACTTTATACGACTAACTTAAATTAAAATCATGTTTTATATAAATAGTTGTTTGTGTTTGACATTTGTTAGAATGAAAGCAAATTCAGCTCGAAAAAGGTTGTTGAGAACAAACATTTATTTAATGTCTAGTTAATTTTAGGCCCCTAGTGTCACTGATGAGCCACGATTTTCAAAATATGCATAAATGGCACCTGGAAATTAACACAGGTATTTTTATCTCAATAGAGGCAAAGAAACTTTTATGTAGGTTACCAGTTAGATAAAATATTTCTATAATAAAATTATTTTTGTAACTGGCTGATAGACTTAATCTTACAAATTTAGTTTATCAAAACTAAAAAAGTATTTTTGTTAAATAATTATGGAAGGACATTGAAGTAAATGCATAATGCTTTAATTAAAGTACAATGGTTAAATTAAAGTACAATTAGAGGACCTAAAATCAATTACATAATTTGCAACCAATTGTCTAGTAATGCGCATATAATAAAAATGTTTTTAAAAAATGACAATTGAATGGCATGTAGCTGTTAATCGGGATCTTTTGATTTGATAATCACAGTGACAACACTTATTACAAGATTACTTCTGATTGATCAGCTTGTGAAACATAATTGCTACTAAGTAAACAAGGTTCTCTCACAATGAGAAACACAGGGTGAAAATATAACTATATAACTTTATATAAATATAAAGAGTGAAATGACAGGCTTGATTTGACTTACGTATTATGGTCTCCTCCTCCAATAAGCGATGGTGGCAGTTTATTAACGGTTGATATAATACCAGTAGTTATGAAAACTCCGATAAGCGTCACCAAACAAAGAATGACCCCAGCTATTTCTGAACTGAAATTAAATCAACCAGTTTGATCAAATCGAAATGAATTATCGTTAATTATATAATCATTCAGGTACCTATCTTGTATATAAGACTGGGATAAATAATAAAGAAAAAAGGTTTTAAGAGCAAGATCTATTAATAATGAAACGAAAAACTTACAAACTAACAATCTTCATCTTAGATTCTAGATGTCTATCTAGACGTCACTATGAAATCTTCAATACATATTTGTTCGCGTTCTAACAAGCAACTAGACAAATTCTAGCCTGTAGCAATGTCTTTATTTAACAAAAGATTCATCATAGTCATTGCTATTTTTACTTCACATTTGTAAAAAAAAATAAAGGCATTGGACAGTCAATATTCTACGATAAATAATTTGCAATCTTGTCTTTAAAAATCCGCTGACATCAGAAAATAGAGATTATGACTATTGATTTCTTGCTTATTTAGATATAAAAACCATTTGTGCGTTTAACTGTCTTTAAACCATTCTTGTCATGTTCATTATTTTGTACCAAAGAAAAATATAAAAATTTGTATCAAAACAAATTCACCTAAGGGTATAAAAAGAAAAGAAAAAAAGAAAGAAAACACTTACTAGAATAAAGGAACAAACAAAAGGGGGCTGATCACATAAAACTGCATATCATTAGCTAGATACCACGCCCAACCAAAACACTGTAAAATAAAGGTATATTTTTTGAATATATATGGCGGAAATCTCAATTTGTCAATATATGTATTTATTTTGTGTAATGCATAGGACCCCCTGAAACCATTTAAATGAAATTGCATATATATATATATATATATATATATATTGTTGATATGGACTTCATACCATATATGTTTAAATATTCTCATTACATTTACAAACTGAAAACAAAATTTAGTTGTTAACCAGAATACAACAACAAAAAAAAAAAGCTTACCCCTGAATCTACTTTTACAAAATTATTAACATAAAGCAAATTAGTCCACCATGAATCTTCACAAAAGTTTTTCTCTACTCCTTTTTGTGGCCATATTGGTCCTTCACTAAAGTATGGAAACAGAGGTACATAAACCATCATCACAAGCATATAGGGTGGCGTTAATCTGCAAATAAATATTAACATATAATAACATTTATGACAGACAAGATTAAAAAAAGAAAATTTTCACATGGAGCGGCATTTATCAATACTTCTTGTTCTTGCAACAAACACACATTTCTCACTTATATATCACATTATATAAGTCCATATTTTATTCCTTATTTCAAATTAAGATTTGTGATTTTAAAAAAAATTGAAACGATCTAACACGACAAAAATAATATCAAAAATGCATATTTATTCACTATTAACTGAAAAAAAATTCTTTCAAATTTAGTCAAATTGATTAAAAAAAGGAAAAAACCCTTTCATTGTAAATATATTGCAGATGTTTAAAATGCTTAAATGTACTAATAATCAACTGCATGAAGGACATCTTTTAGAAGAATCAACTATCGTAGATCGCTAAAAAGGGAAGAATTCTTTAATACATGTACAAATGATATGGCAAACAATTGGGCACAAAAAAATCACATGGTAAATGAAAAAAATGAATTTTCTTAAAGATCCTGAAATATTTAATTTGGTTTTATTTCAACTTTATACGTACCTCCAAAATCGGTGAAAGTAGTACATCGGCCAGTTTAATTTACCATCATTTTTCTTCATTTCTTTTAAAACAAGGTATGACATCAAAAGGCCACTAAATATATAACAAATATATAAATAATATGTTTTTATACTTTTTATTCGTGTTTGAATAACAATTTTAAAATAGCAGTAATAAATAACAGGGAAGCACACCATTATTCTGACATATAAATTGCAATAGAACAAATGTCTTCATATTGCGGTTATATTGTTTCAATTTCGTATGAGTATGTGTATGTTTTTTTTTCTCTCTCTCTTACGAAAGCTAAATCTAATGCGAAATCGGTGTTATTTATACTTATACATTAGAATGTCACATTTTCTTATCACTAGTAATGTTTTTCACATTTATGTTGGTGTTGTTGTTGTAGGTTGTTAACATCACATCAGCATTTTTGTTTTAACATGGCTATTAATCTCTATTGATTAATCTAAGATCAAGTTCATTAATGTGTGTGATATGCGAGTGTATATCATGGCTTGTCGTGTAATACGCAACACTCGGAACGACCCAGAGTAAGGTGCTAGGCTCAACAACTCAGTATGCGTAGACAAGCATACGACTCCCCCAGTTAATTATCCTAAACCGGGTGAAAAACTCGATACTCTACACTTCTAATAAGAACGACGAAGCAATATCTCAAATTCTAAAGTTTTATGTTTGACCTGACCTGTATTCGAACCCATGACATTTGGAGGCGGTCGTTTTATAATTGAACCACCGAGCGGTCTCTATAATTAGGAGATAAAATAACTATCAATAGACTATCCTACCCAAACCTCACACCCCACCATCAACTGCAATATGAAGTTTAAAACAAAGGTCCATCTTGTTTCCATAGACATGAAGTCAAAATTCCTGTAAATTTTTAATATCTTGTAAAACTTAAAAAGTGGTATTTTAATAACTTCATAATTATGTAATGCAAGGTCAATGTTAGGCAACTTTTATCAGTAATAAAGAGTGTGTAAATTATATTTCAAATATTTCAATTTGTTAGCGTCTTTGGTAAATTACTTCACCTGTCCATTTCTAAGTTTAATTTAACCAGGTAATGTAAGTATGACAATATTCACCCAGTTAATTACATATAGCTTTTAAGAAAAGAAAGTGCACATTAGACGACAATATATACCTGATAGTGAAGAATGAATCTACAGAAACCAATGCATTTCCAATCGCCTGAAACGTCCATCTGTTTAAAATTTCAGGGAAAAATGTCGCTAAATTATCTGAAAGTGAAAAAAAAAAGAATTTTGAAACAGATTAAAATGTCATTTAAAAAAAAAAGTTAACCTTGTTTTGTCGGGCAGGGGATGTAAAAAAATACTGAAAACGTTTAAACATGCCATATGACAAAGAGTAATGTATTCACTGGAGATATTGAGCTTTTAATTTAAACAAACAACCCGTGATAATAAATAACCGATTATCTACTTAAGTTTACGTTTTTTTTTCATCGAGTTTTTATTTTGATAATTAAATATATTATATTTTTTTTCTTTTAGAAACTATATTATAACTTTATCATTTTTCTTTATAGTTTCATGATAAAATTAAAACATCTACAGTAAATATACAACAAACACTATTATTTGTTAAAATAATCAGTTCAAAATTTTTTCTTACAATATGGCGTAAGACATCTACTGTGTTCGCGTGTTTTCGCCAAATGATCAGTTGTTACATGACGCCATTAAACTCAAATTACATAAAGACCCCGTAGCTTGTTTAATATCACTTACTTGCGGAGTTAAAACAAAAAGCATACGTGTGACCTAGAATCACCCATGTCATGCTGAAAAAACGAATTCCGTGTACACATTCAAGGCTGCCTGAAGCTTGGTTTGTACTTAACAGTTTTTTACCATTACTGTACATTGAGAAAGACAGAAGCATTTTCTCAAGCAAACCCTGTTCTGTAAAAGTAGCAAAAAGAACTATCAAATGTTTATGGATGATTCTAATTATATTCACAGAGAGAGAGAGAGAGAGAGAGAGAGAGAGAGAGAGAGAGAGTAGAATAATCATCATAAAAAATTCTAACTAAAACTTTAAAATAAGATGCTGTTTCATGTGATACTTTTGAATGCATTATTTAAAAAAAAATCAAACGAGCACATGGCAGCTGAATAACACTAAATTATAGAAACAAACAAAACAAAAAGCAATCAAACAAACAAATAAATCAATAGAAAAAACAAAAGGAAATATTGAGACATTGAGTTGAAAAGGTCTCGAAATGTGTGCTTTAAGTCACTGACTAACAACTAAAATAACCATTTAGAAATGCATAATCAGCAATCTAAATAGGTGTGTGTGTGTGTGTCGTGTGTGTGTGTGTGTGTGTGATTGTTACATTGAATTGTCGACTACATTTTTTCCATCCTGTACCTACCCTTAGTTTTTTCAATAGGTGTTTGATCTCCCAGTAACGGTTTATATTCGTCTTGGTTGTATTTTTCTCCTGAGTAACTAGGCGACTCCCCATTTAAAACCTCTATACTTTTAGCTATTTGAGATTGTTTTGGAAGGAAGTTTAAATACTACATCGTACAAAGTTGCAATAACCAATATGGCTATAAAAATTCCACAAACTACCCTAAACAAGAAAAATAAGGAAGCATACAAAATATAGACATTCGGAAACTTGGTAGTTGTTAGTTGAAATATTGTTTAAATTCACATCAGCAATTTTTAAGCTATTCGATGATATTTGGTACAGTTTAGAATCGTAAATTTACAAATTTAAATAGCGACCTATGGGGTGTTGTATATGGAATGAATCTCGGTGTCCCTATGATAAAGCCTACGTGATTTGACTGAAGTTGAACTTGCAATTGTTATAAGCGGGAACACTATAGAACTGTGTCTTTGAAACAGAATTTATTTTTAGCTTTACAACATCGAAGTTAAACTTCTATATTATGGAGGCGGTCTACTGGGAAACAATCGACTTTGACAAACTTGTTCTGTCCAAACTGATTTCGAATCTCTACGCTAAAAAGACGCTAAAGACAATCTAATCACTAAGGCTCCGTGAGAAAGCAAGTAAAGACAATCTAATCACTAAGGCTCCGTGAGAAAGCAAGTAAAGACAAGATAATGACTTATTTGTGCTTCCTGTGTAGACGAGCTCAAAGAGAAAGAAGTTACTTACAATACAGCGATAGCTTTGGTATCATATTCCAGTGTATTTTCTTGACATATACCAATGTTGGCGGCAATAGTTGTATTACCCAAAGGAAGCAAAGACAAAGCTGTAAAAAAATAATGACATTGTTTAAACATCTTTCCGTCAAATTGTTCTTAATAAGTTTACACTGTCAGTTTTGCAATATGGAGCAAGCATCAAATCAGTAATATAACATTAACTATTAGTTATATGTAATTATAAAATTAGTGTATAATACACAAATACATAACTTAAAACGAATTATAAGACCAATAATTAGAATAGCCTCAACGGGACACTTGTACCCAACTCTGTTATTGTTGCCTTTAAGATATCTTTCAAATGCTTCCAAAATTCAATTTACAACAAATCTAAACATTGCTAACTTTTATAACGTACCTGTGTTTACTAATGCTAAAGCATCGCTGCTGCTACAGCTATCCGGAAAACAGGTGCCCAATTTTAGGTAGGCAAAAATGTTGGACATCTAAAATGAGATTAAACTGGATGAATGCTGTGCTTCAATTTATTGATACAAAGTCGAGATAATTTTGTCATCTTAAACACGTTTTGTTTACAACATTTAAAATATTAGAGCATAACTAGCTTTGTCGTATAAAATCTTACACTGCATGTTATGTAGAACAGAAAAATTGTAAAATGTTTAAAATGTAAGGGTGGATTAATTTAATTAATTTAAATTTATTTTCAATACAGATAACAGAAATGCTTATTTTGCAGATATGAGAGAGAAAGAGAGAGAGAGAGAGAAACGAGGTGTGTGTGTGTGTGTGTGTGTGTGTGTGTGTGTGTGTGTGTGTTATTTACCGGATTTGCCGGATCAACGGGGCCAATTGGTACCCCTATCTGGCAAAATTGGCCTCGAAAAGGATTTTCCTGTACTAATTTTTCCTGAAACATTTTTGCTGACCAGAGCTGTTACTTTTTTACACTCATCATATGAACCAAACCAAGCAAGATTTCCTTCCAAGATGTCTGATGGCAACTTTCCAAGGGCATCGATCACTGAAAACAAAAATTAAAAGGGTAAGTCAGATGTCAGATTGGCAACTAATGTAAAAACCGAAATGTCACAAACCAGATGGACAAAATACTTCGATTTTGTGCAAGTATTTCTGATATGCCTTTGATCCAGTGCGCAGACATGGCATTATTTGGTGCGTTAGGCTACATCAAATTCATTTTGAGTTCTACGGATTTTTTAAGCTGGAAAATATAGAGGCGAGCGAGCGATTGAAAAATTTTTCTTTTTCTAAAGCACATTTTTCTTCAGGCGAACAAAATTTGAACCTGGAGAGTGAGTAAAAATGCACAAAAAGATCATTTTTGCAGGAAAAGGCAAAACTGTTTTTTTTTAAAAATGATAAAAGCAAAGAATATGCTGTTCTGACAAACTTCCATCCAATATAGCAAATAATAAATCAACCAGGAGCTGTTTAAATAGTAAAACACTGGACAAATGTTGCCCTGATATTGTTAAATTTACTCTGAATGCAGCCAATGATTTTGCTGACAAATGGATGCGGGATTTTACCGTAAATTTTAGACAGGCAGAAAACGATTTGAAAATGTTTTAATTCTTAATTAGAGAGACGAGCAGGTCCGACAAACTACATATTAATTTGTCATGGCCTTTAGTGCATTTTGTCCCAAAAGCAACAGTTAAACACTTGAAATTTATGTATTTCACTTACAAAGAATAATGAAGGCATTTTATCGATGGTTTATAAGATAGGTCTTAAATTATCAGACTAGTTTATCATGAAGTATTTAAATAAACAACTATCCCTTATGTTATAACTGATATTAGTTTATTATCAGTTAATTCAATATCAAATATATTCGACCAGTATCATCAACCCTATACGTGATTAACATATACATAAAACAGAACGGGTTCGAGCGCCTGTCCTCATCTCCAAATACCAAGGTTGGTGGGATGGTGTTCTACGTCCCAATTAAGGTGACTTCACAAATAACGAATAAGCCAGGTAATAAATGGTGGGAAACCGGAGTTACCAGAGGAAAATAAGTAAAACACATCGAAAACAGACATTAAATCAAAACATTGCTGATTACATGTGATTAACTTATATATATATCAGCTTTTGAGAATGTTACAAGTAGTTTTGGTAATATATCAACCTCTTTTCTAAATGTCTTATTAAGTAATCCACAGAATGCAGATAAATAATAAACTATTTAAGCGTCTTGTTATATATGTGTGTGTGTGTGTGTGTGTGTGTGTGTGTGTTGTGTGTGTGTGTGTGTGAACCTCACATACAATGTATTCTTCTTTTGAATATGGTCTTATTTCATTAGAGTAAACACACACTTTTTCACCGATTCTACATGGATTTTAGCAACAGCTATTTTTTTTTATTTATCTAATTTTAAAGTAAGGTTTTAACAAGTGTTGCGGGTGTTGCTCATCAGAACTGTTTCGATATGTATAGAATATAATTAGTTTCTATATCCAGTTTGAGTTACATTTATATAAGAGGTTAATGAAACGGCCTATTTATAGGTCAAAGGGTCATTTTCTAGTACGATGTGTTATATACTTACTCTTTAATGCCCATGTTTGCTTTCCAAATAAACCTTCCAAAAATATTTTTGTGTGATTTAGACATTTTTCCGATACATTATAACTAACAGCTACTTTTGAAAGATCGAATCTTTCTTGATTCAAATGATAATTAGCTTGTTGAATTAAATCCCTACGATCTAAGGCGTCGAGAGATTCAATTAGGTCGATAGAGTTCAAGATATGTGTTGGTTTTTCTCTCTCTCCGTTTAGCCGGTTTTCTAATGATCTCATTAGTTCCGTGTAAGACAGATCGCCATTAAAACATTTCACTGAACTGCAGAAATACACAAAACATAATAATAACAATATACTTAATCGAGTCATGGTTGAAATTGACAATATCACATACGACTATACAGCTGATAGCAATGTTCCTAAGTAATACGCTCTGGTGATTTTATAACAGTTGGAAGGTACACGACAGGGTCACGAGGAATTGGTGACTATCACATTATAGATCTAGACTCTAGTGTTATTTTGTGGGACGCATTCTTAGCCTTTCAAACTCTTGAATCATAATATATCCTTTTACGGATATCTATCCGTTGAGTGAGTCTATTTTTAGAAATTACAAATACCTGTACACGTGCATATTGATCATATTGTACAATGTCCATATAAGAATTCATATATATTTATTTAAATATCAGGTAAAAATTGTCATGTTGTCATGTGCTACAACTTTTTATTTTTTTAAGGAAAGTATCGCATGGCAGTCTTTTTTAATGTTAACATTTTACAAAGAATTTTAAAAGTACATGACTTAATAAAAAGTCATTTTCTATTTATTTACCTTTGCAGTTTTCATTTTAAATTTTCTAAATAAATGATATACCTGTAAAATATACAATATATTATCAAAATTAGTTCATTTTTATTTAGTTAGTTAGTTAATTAGCTTCTGTATCAAGTTAAATACAAAACATTACTTTCAACAAAATCTACAAAATAAAGAAACTAAATTATAAGATCTTGGGTTACCGCATTATTTAGTTTGCTTGCAAAGTTTTTGCATTCAACGTTGAGAGCTCAATGGTTTAACAAAGGAATAACGAAAAGATATTGAAAAGAAAAGAAAATAGAATTATGGAAAGTCAAATATATACAGCATAAGTTTGGATACAGCGACTACATACTTATCAACAATATTGTAATGACGACCATAAAACTTTGGAAGGGCCTTGATTAGCTCCTGTTTTAAATTGAAAATTAAAAAAAAAACCGAGTCTCAAGAACTCCCCTATAATTAATTGGAAAAAAAATGGTAAAACTATTTTTGGTATAAGAAGAATTCTCTGATATATTATCTTAACCAAACTCCTTAAATTAATCAGACATTCAACGTAGAATTATTTACAAAAACGAAAAAAAATGTTGTTGAAAGCTAATCAGTTGGAACAGCAAAGTATCTGTTATGTATGTCTGTGAAGATTGCAGAAATCTCGGGGTTTGGGTTTAAATGTGTACTAATAGTTGAGCTTAAGTTGCAAAGCGATAATAGTTAAAAAAATAGAGTGAGACATAAAGGTAGATATTTACATATACATAAATCAATAAATAAGAAAAAGCTAACATAATTTACCAAACAAGAATGAGCTCAAAGTTCATTTCAATAAGTATATCAACAAATATATAGTACATGTATTAAATCTAGGTCGTTATCTAGATCTCTACAGGATATTAATGTTTAAACAACTGCCAAAAAGGAAATGTTGTAAACAAATAAAGTTTGAAGTTCACTAATAAAATCATCTGAACCATTTACAACATATAACCCTTGTACATGTCATGAAGCGAAATGGTTGTGGAATTGTATATTATTATTATTATTATTATTATTATTATTATTATTATTATTATTAATGTCGGCTATATGGTAATTCTTTTTACAGATCATATTTATGCATCGAGTATAATCGATATATTTGAAAAATCAAACTTGTTCTTCGTTACTTTAGATGTTATGACAAAAATTAAAATTGTGAATGAAAAGATGACCTTCTTATTTTTAATTTTACAGATGCATTTAGCGTGCAATTGGGAGAACTTACCTGGTTGTATGTCTCATCCGAAATGCATCATGTAAAGTTTTCATGTGAATAGGAGATTGAAAAAGCCCGTTAAAACATACAAGTATTACTAAAGTTAAAATAAAAAAGCTCTTGCTTTGAGATACATTAACATAACATTGAATCAATTCAATCACATTCTCTCTAGAATACTAAAGTTTGCTTGTGGCTTTTTTTTTCAAATCATCTATTTTCCAAATAGCTATATCGTTGCCTACAACTTCTAATATTCGCATTGTTTATGATGAAGCTAAGATATACGATTAAAAAAATTGTTAATTTTATCAATTCGCAGGTACTTTTTAAGAAAAAAAATCGGATTACAAAGTGGCATTCATTAACGAATTTCTGTGCTGAGAACTATTTCTCTTCCGCTAGGATGTTGCAATCAGGTCTTTTCTTGCGTTTTAGTTTCAACCTTGTTATTTTTAATATATACAACCGTTTGTATAATAAAGATTAACTTTACCAGATACTTACATCAATGTTATTTAAAATATTTAGTTTTTATGCTCATAATTATGATGTCCTGTTAGCGATATTGATGTCAGGTTAATTCACTTTTATGTTTTCATTTCATTTCATTTCATTCCATTCCATTCCATTCATTCATTTCATTTCATATCATTTTTTATTTTATTTTATTTTATTTTATTTTATTTTATTTTATTTTATTTTATTTTATTTTATTTCATTTCATTTCATTTCATTTCATTTCATTTCATTTCATTTATTTTGACATAGTTTATTATAAAGTTTAGGATCATATAATACCAAATACTTATAATAAAAAAGATTTTTATTTCCCTATTGCAGATAGCAACCAACAACAACAACAACAACGCAATTTTGTGATATTGAAGCAAATATAAAATCATGGAAATGCCTTTGATAGTTTTGCTGTAGTTAAAATTTACACGGTCGTATGAATGACGTACTCTGGCTATAGAGTTCAATATCTGGCTCTCAACATTTTATTTGCTTTTAACCCTTTCTGAAATAAAATCACTACCTTTTACGAAGTGTACGATGTCACGCGAATGTCAACAAGTACAGCCATGTGATTATTGACAAACATCAATGATGGTTTCGTAAAACAATATATATATATATATATATATATATATATATATATATATATATATATATATATATATATATATATATATATATATATATATATATATAAACATCGCTTCGTTTGATAAGTTAATATATAAATCTATCACTTGGTTATGATAAATAGTGATTAGTATCTTGCTATGTCAAGGTGTTTCGTCATGAGAATGTTTCAGTCAAACTTATCACAATTTTATTTTTAATAAGATTGTGAAATACTCGGGGCGTGTTTTGGAAAGAGCACTTTCGTAAGTACTGCGTTCATAGTATGCCCGATCTTCATCCATAGTATGGCGATCTCAAAGTGTATTCTTATAACTGGTTTCTTATTTAAATTTTCGTTTTGTTGTTGCGGATTAGTTCTTTGCGTTGTAATGTTCTGATCATTTAAAGTACATGCGATTCTTTAAGTGGTACGCGTTTTTTAAAAGAAATAATATTATTGTTCATTGTCCGGGGTACTGTACCTAAACCACACTACATAAGATCGTTCTGTCATAATGTGTTTAGATTAACATACATGCTTACTTAGTACGGGTAATGATATATTGGTTGCATTCACCTTTTTAATTTTGACTCTTGCCGTGTTGTGCAGCAACGATTTGCTCTTACTTAATCTACATCAATTGGAATTGTTTCTCGTTTCCTAAGCTTTCACTATGGTAGCTCGGTTGATAGAGATCAAACCCCGGTCAGGTCTGATTAAGACTTGCCTGAAAAAATGAAGCGACTTATCCTTAGCCAAACACTCTGTATTTAGAAATAAAAGGCACGGGGTCCTTCGAAAGAAACCTCAAAACTTATGTTCTGTGCCATGGTAGACGTGGCATGATAAAGAACCCTCCCTGTATATTGCCCTAAGCGCACTACAAAGGTCAAAATTCTGCCATTCCATTTATAGCTGGTGCCGTCTCGATATAAGTTAAATACTCTTGACTGGGACGTAAAGCACAATTAAATAAAATCAATTCACTTCCTTAAATGGTTGATCTGTTATGTGTGTGATTAATTTTATTATTATTTAAATTTTTCCCTGGCATATAGTCATTTTAATTTAATTTTTTTATTTCATTTTGCTCGTACTTTTGGTTCTTTTCTTTGTTCTGTTAACAGTAGACTTAGCGGTCATAAAATACTTCCATAGCTAGTAATAATCAAATTACGTTTTTGGTACTAACGTGGAATAAGTCTTAAAAACTCACTGCAAATGTCACATGGTAAATCATTAAATTACATGCTACTGTCGTTTTACCAGTCAAGTATCAATAATAAGTACCTCTATGTCCCATAGTAAAAAGATTAAAGAAAATGGGTTGCTTTTGTAAACAAGTTAATAATAATTTGTTAGTGGAATGCTCTAGCCACGATTGAATTACATTAATGGTTTTTTATTTAAGTCAATGATCTTACACTTATATCGAGGCGGTCAGTTCAGGGGTGGAGCTCCTAGAGAAAACTACCGACCTTCGGCAAGCTTCCTTACACTAGGATTTGCTCTAGTCGGATTCAAACGAAGGCGATGAGAGATCTGCTGTGATTTGTTGTGATCCGTAAGCGCACGCTTTAGACCCCTCGGTCACTGAGCCCCCCCCCCCCCACACACACACACCAAATTAAAATTAAGATTTGTATTTAATAATTTCATGTAATTTTCAATAGGAATACTCTTGTTTCACATCTGCATTTTACAAGGTAAGTCCCAAAGTTCTTTCATTTTAAAAATATCGTTGCTATCTATCGAAAGGGTTTCCTCTGCTTTTTTTTAAAACAAAACTAATAAAATGCACATAACGAAAGACACGGTAATATTAACAGACATAAAAGCATTATTACCTTTATTATTTTTTCCCTTTCAAATGTTAATATAAAATATAAAAAACAAAAAATGTTGCGAGAACAAAATCAAATACGAACGTATACCTCATAAACGTATTATTTGACTCGCTTGTCGGACACTTGTTTGTCTCGCACTTGCATTCCTTTTTTCCTTCCAACTCTATTTTACAAGAGTCAATAGCGGCAATAAATAGTGTCATGTTATGAGCCTTTGTCGACTGCATCCGAATGTAATCTCCAACATCACCTTGTAGACAGGGATGAGATTTATATGATTTTAATAATTCAAGACATTCTGGTAAACATGTTTGAAATGGTCGACAGTTTTGAACCACCATATCGAAAAACAGTTTTGTCGCTGGATTTGATTGGTTGAACATATCTTGTAACCGACATCCATCAATTTCTGGAAATACCTCGCCGTGAATAAGTTTACAGTATGGAATACTTTTCCATGTAAGACAGTATGGGTAATTTATATTTTCCGCGGGAAAATAGGTCAAAAACGAAAAACACATTTCGTCTGATGTTCCCTCTCCGTAGAAAGTTGTTCTTTTGTTGCTTAGTGACTGGTATGTACATTTCACTATTAGCTCGTCTCCTTTTTCTATAACCAAGGGATTTTCAAATCTGAAACAAAAATGTCATATTTCAGTTTGTTGCTTGAAAAACATATAATCACGGAAACAAGAAAACCAAGACATAGAAAACACACACACACACAACAAAGAAAGTCAGATAGAAAGAAAGAAAGAAAGAAAGAAAGATAGATTACATTGTGTTATAAAACATACAATAATATACTACCCATCAGTATTGTTCTGGTACAGAAAATAAGCAACACCAATATTAAATCATGATCTATCTTGTTCGTTTACGGAACTAGACCTAGCCATGTTGCATACAGCTTAAATAAATTAAATAAATAAATTAGCAAATGATTTAGTGTTACATAATTCATTATAAACGTTAATGTTTTGTATAACTGGACGTGGTTTACAAAACAGAACAGAGTCCTTTGTTACCCGTGTATATGTTTGTACATGGTATACAAAACAGAACAGAGTCCTTTTTTACCCGTGTATATGTTGTACATGTTTAACAAAACAGAACAGAGTCCTTTGTTACCCGTGTATATGTTTGTATATGGTTTACAAAACAGAACAGAGTCCTTTGTTACCCGTGTATATGTTTGTACATGGTATACAAAACAGAACAGAGTCCTTTGTTACCCGTGTATATGTTTGTACATGGTATACAAAACAGAACAGAGTCCTTTGTTACCCGTGTATATGTTTGTACATGGTTTACAAAACAGAACAGAGTCCTTTGTTACCGGTGTATATGTTTGTACATGGTTTATAAAACAGAACAGAGTCCTTTGTTACCGGTGTATATGTTTGTACATGGTATACAAAACAGAACAGAGTCCTTTGTTACCCGTGTATATGTTTGTACATGGTATACAAAACAGAACAGAGTCCTTTGTTACCCGTGTATATGTTTGTACATGGTATACAAAACAGAACAGAGTCCTTTGTTACCCGTGTATATGTTTGTACATGGTTTATAAAACAGAACAGAGTCCTTTGTTACCCGTGTATATGTTTGTACATGGTTTATAAAACAGAACAGAGTCCTTTGTTACCCGTGTATATGTATGACATGGTATACAAAACAGAACAGAGTCCTTTGTTACCTGTGTATATGTTTGTACATGGTATACAAAACAGAACAGAGTCCTTTGTTACCCGTGTTTATGTTTGTACATGGTTTACAAAACAGAACAGAGTCCTTTGTTACCCGTGTATATGTTTGTACATGGTATACAAAACAGAACAGAGTCCTTTGTTACCCGAGTATATGTTTGTACATGGTTTATAAAACAGAACAGAGTCCTTTGTTACCCGTGTATATGTTTGTACATGGTATACAAAAGAGAACAGAGTCCTTTGTTACCCGTGTATATGTTTGTACATGGTATACAAAACAGAACAGAGTCCTTTGTTACCCGTGTATATGTTTGTACATGGTTTATAAAACAGAACAGAGTCCTTTGTTACCCGTGTATATGTTTGTACATGGTTTATAAAACAGAACAGAGTCCTTTGTTACCCGTGTATATGTATGACATGGTATACAAAACAGAACAGAGTCCTTTGTTACCTGTGTATATGTTTGTACATGGTATACAAAACAGAACAGAGTCCTTTGTTACCCGTGTTTATGTTTGTACATTGTTTACAAAACAGAACAGAGTCCTTTGTTACCGGTGTATATGTTTGTACATGGTTTACAAAACAGAACAGAGTCCTTTGTTACCCGTGTATATGTTTGTACATGGTATACAAAACAGAACAGATTCCTTTGTTACTCGTGTAAATGTTTGTACATGGTTTACAAAACAGAACAGAGTCCTTTGTTACCCGTGTATATGTTTGTACATGGTTTACAAAACAGAACAGAGTCCTGTGTTACCCGTGTATATGTTTGTACATGGTTTACAAAACAGAACAGAGTCCTTTGTTACCGGTGTATATGTTTGTACATGGTTTAGAAAACAGAACAGAGTCCTTTGTTACCCGTGTATATGTTTGTAATAAAGTAACATGTATAACAGATGTAACTTAACCTTTTCTTAATAAAAGTATTTTCTTTTGTTTCTTTGGAAGAGACTTTATTTGTTTGGTATTTCTAATACACAGTAGTGCTACCTATTACACTTATTTTTTTCTCAACACAAGACATTTTTCACAGAAATGTCATTGATTTCTGATTTTAATATGCTGTTGCAATGGATTTCGTTTTATGGTATGTAGGGTTTTAATACGTACTGATGCTGTACTGGGCTGTCGTAACTATATACCTCATCTACTGCTATATCCTCTAGAAACGTACCATTCCTTATGTGTTCAACTTTCATTTGTCTTCCTGTTAATTATCAAATAAGAATTTTTTCAAAATAAATACTCAAGTTTTATATAGAAGATGTCATATATCAAGACACATATATTTTTCTCTGAATGTTTTAAAAGGTAGGTATCGGTGGTCGGAGGTCTGAATGTAACAGAACAACAATATATTATTTTCTTTCACTCTCTACGCTAGGGGAAATAACTCGTACATGCTCAGACAATAAAAATGATTTTAGCTACCGGCTTTTTCAACAGATGTAATTAATGTTTCATATTTAAGCAAGATCTACATAAATCTATACTAAACTATTTGTCTGTTTAGATATCTAACCGAAATATGAGGTGCCATTTGCTTATTTTCTTTTCTTTTCTCTCTTTTTTGTGAAATAATGCAATTCAAAAGTAGCAAATAAGCTTATGATAGTGCTTTTAATAGACCAACTACCACTTTACCACTTGACAATCTCGTACTTTTTTAAGAGTTATTCTTTGCGTTAGAATTGCAATCTCGTAGACCAATGTTATTTCAAAAAGAAATTACTCGAAAATTGCGATTCTATTTCCAATTTAAAAATAGTTCCAGTCAGAGTTTATAAAGATACTGCTTCGTTCAAGGATAAATCTAAAACATTAACATTAGTATTTTAATAAGATGTAGTAAAGTACCAAGTCTTAACCAGAGGCTTAAGTATCACAGAAAGCCTGAGTACGAACCCCGTTCTCAAAAAAGTAGTTTGAAAGTTTTGTTAGTTGTCCAAGGTTGTAGGAATTCTCTCTTTAGTCTCCTTAACCATCCAGGAAGTAACCGCCTTCCCTACATAAGTGATCTAACATTATTCGGGTCAAAAAACACCATAACTTCAAACCTTTACCTAAATAATGCATGTGATTGAATCCTGCTGTAACGTTTATTGGTCCATTAAACTGGTAGTTACTGCATTCGGGTGTACATTCTCCGATCACTTGGTACTCATTCTTTCCATTGGGTATCTCTAGGTACATCTGTCCTAACATAAGGACCCTGGAATCATACTGACGTCGATTTGGAGTATAGTGAATCGTCAAACCAGAACTATCTGTAAAATCGTCACGCTTATCTGGATTATTATAATGTACCTATAATAATAAATAGTTAAGTCATAAAAAATTCCACGAATTTCATACCTAAATGCTGTATTCTTTGCTTTAAATGGTAACTATCATTTTGTTAGTCTCTTGTTTGTATCTGTTTTAATATTTAGATATTGTTGTCAATGTAAACCGCACCAATACTAGGAAAGTGCATGTTCATAGACCGCTGACAATATCAAGAAGCGAAAGTACTTGATAAATTGATACAATTTTGTCATAAATTTCCTACCCTGTTAAAATTAGTATTTTTATCATCAACAACCTTAATTTCGGAATACCTTGTCTTTTTTCACTCATATGCGAGTGTTTTGGAAAAAAAAAACATATAACGTGGTGAATCCAGGGCTCTTTATTTATTTATTTTTAATTTTTTTTTTACGTTTATTCAACATGATCTGATAGTCTACAGGTCTATAAAACTGTAACATATTAGAAACATACAAGAAGACTTTGCATACTTGGACCAGTCCAGATTCAGAATAAATAAAAACACTTGAAACTTTTCAAAACAATTTTGGACCATGTTATAATACACAGGCATTATTTCCCAAATTTGTAACAATATAGTTCTGTCTGTATTTACGGTAACCGATTTAGATGCCTGTTAGATTCTGTATGCATTCACAATACACACTGTCATATGTATCATTCAAAAAATGCTATATGACAATACCAGTAATCTAGTAAATTTAGGTCTGTTAATTAGTAGCTCTTCCAACATCAACCCCCTCCTCAACTCTTACCTGTATCATTCCGGTCGTGTAACCTCGATATCCGATACGGAATCCGGTAAGATTATGCATACATTCTCCTGCCATTCCAACCGCCCATATACCAAGTAAACTGAAACACTTGTAACTTCCCATACCACATCTCCATGGCTTATTTGGTTCCTCAGTTACTATATGAACAACAAATAAAAACAATAATTAGCCAAGATAACATAGCATTCAAATCATATGTTTCATCTTAAAATTGACAAGTGAAAAAAATGACGTAAAATATCTCCAACTGATATAAAACCTATTTTGACCCGGACGTGAACTACACCTATAATACATTTGTTAACCAGAATTAAAAGATGCTGCATATTTTAAACTTTTATATGTAAATTCCGGATGAAAAAAAGTGTTTTACATACAAATGCTTGAAACAACGAATTGTGGACCACTTTTTAGTTCAGTGATTGAAATTCGATTAAATTCTATTAACCTATGACTCACATTATCCTAGAAATGTTGGTAAGATAGGTGTATTTCTAATGGAATACTGTAAAATCACAAATATTCATGGGGTATTAAATTTCGTAATTACTGAAAACCACGAAATTAAATGTCATCGAATTTTTTTTTAAATTACCATTGCCCTCAATGGATTTATTTTCACAAAACTCAATTCATCCAAAATTTCAGAATTTTTTAAAAATGAAAAACAACTTAGTTTCAACCGAATAAATATTAATGATTCTACAGTAACAGATTTTAAAATAAGTTGGAGAAATTAATCTTAAAAAAGAAACAAGATATCTTTTACTTTGAAATTACTTCTCTAATTATGATATTTTGTTACAAAAACTTACCTGGTTGGTCACAACCAAAAAGTAGTATATGATGAAGTACGTTTTTGTTGTCTATAAATGGCTGATTTGCCACCATGTGATAATCCCCATCCATTGGAAAGTTAAAATACATACAATAATACTGTGTCTCTTCATTTAATATCTTTATTTCTGGGAACTTTATTGTAGTATTTTTCATCCCTAAAATAAAATAATCACCAAACATTGTCAATAAACATTAAATCATAATAAATCTTAGAACAATTTATTTATTTATTTATTTGTTTGTTTGTTTATTAATTTATTAATTATTATTTTTATTTTTTAAAATTTTTATTTATTAATTTATTTATTTATTTATTTATTTTTATTTTTATTTTTATTTTTTTGTTTATTTTATTTATTTTATTGTTTTTTTTTTTGTTCATTTATTTATAATACTTTAGTACTATTCAACTAACTACGTACCAAGTTTTGTAAACAATAGACTAATCAGAATCGTAGCTATTAATTTGAACACTATTTCCGTTTTTATTAGGAAAAAACCCATAACATTGCAACTTTAATATAGATTGATTTTAGACTGAAGAAGAAATTTAAATAAATAAGTAAAGGGTAGTTTAAAGGATACGCAAAAAAAATATGAAAAAAAAAACTTTTGATAAAAAAGGTTTTTAGACGTAATACAGAAAAAAACTTCAATGAAAATGTTTCGGGTTCATAGCACCTAGAAAAGTAAGTAAACAAACTGGATTTAAAATATGCGCACTTTCTATCAATGTATATTCTTTTTATCAAGTTTTGAAAACATCTTGTAAATAATTTTGAATTCTGTAAGATCGAAATTTTGAGACAGACATACTTGCAAAAACTGGTTAATTATACAAATATATGCATATTCTTGAATATTTTAGCTAAGTTTTGTAGCTTTATGATAAATATATTTTGTGAGATTTATACAAACAAGGATTCCCAATTGACATTTCAAAGATACGTAAGTCACATTTAAATAGTTTAACGTTTTTATGTTTATCAAGTCACAGTTGATGCTTTTTAGAAATTTGGTTAAAATCAGATTTTAGTTTCAAAGATTTGATCCAAAAAATAGATGGAAGTTATTTCGAAAATGACACCACTTTATACAGCAGTTGTTACCTCTAATTGCTAAAAGATTAATTTAAAAAATAGCTTTAAACCGTATTTATGCTTCCCTTATAACGGTTTTGAAGAATTCTTATTTTAATTGAAGTAATATATTCCGGAAATGAAATGAGACGGAAGAAATTTTTATACTGACACCTCTTTTAAAACATCTCTAAATGCTTGCGCTAGAAAACTGAACAGCTTCCGTTTTTAAACACCGATTTGAAATCTAACATAAGATAATACAAATGCGATTCAATGAATCGTTAAAAAGCCAAAATATTAGAAAAATACAAACCTGGTTCATGCAGAGCATCACAAAGGAATTGCTTGCTGTCACATGACACAAATTGGGTTTCATTCATACACTGTTCGCTATCTAAAGGTTCACATATACCTAAAACAAAAACGTATTGATAAAGCTAACTGAAACAATAACAACTCAACTGTTATTTTTATGACGTCAACGTACAAGGCTAGAGTAGAGTGAATTGTTTTTGCCCTAGTCCATATTATTTTACTCGTATCGAAAATCTGAAATGGTTGAAAAATCCGGAGTGTCTGGAAAAAAAAACACCGACCTTCGGCAGTGAAAGGACAAATTTGGGTAATCTAGCATTTCGTCTGAGTGTGATTCGAAACTAGACAATGAGATGCGCAGAGAACACAAGATTCGAATGAAAACCATTAGCTCTGTTGCTTTTACCAAAAACAATCAGCCTAAACCATTAAAACTATTCGTTTTCCCATTCAGTTAATGAAACTCTTTTTAACTTCCTTTTGCTGAGTAAATGCAAAACTGTTTGTTTGGGTATTTAAGTGTAAATGTTCCATGCAGCATGGGTTTCTTTAAATATGATTTAAGAGTTTAAACAAACAAGAAATCATGATTGACTTGTTTACGCATGGAACAGTTAGACTATTGGAAATGAACTATCGGAACCATTACATTAGCAGAAAGGTTTCGCCGAAATAATTTTCCTGTAAGGATTTATTCATTAAGAATTACCAAAAATATTCTAAACATAAAATTTTGTAAATACGATTTGAAAAAATAATTGCTTGGAAAAATTGTGAATGTATGAATTTCTTTAAAAATGAAACAAATATGTTCACACCCAAAATCACAGATTTATGAGAAAGATTATACGCGCGCGTGTGTGTGTGTCTTTGTGTGTGTTAAGTTATATGTCTCTCTTTCTGTGTCAAAATATTATTCAAATTGAAATACAAACTGTTATTGCCTAAAATTTGTGTTAGAAATAACGGTTTTACAATATATATATAAATGTCATGTAAAGTTTGAGAATTGAAAAATCGCGACAATTATACATGTAATATACAAGGTATGATAATCCGATCTGTGGATGTTTTAAATGTTATTTATTTATCCAATAGTCAATCGTCTCCAATTGACCTCCAACCATGTCTGTAAAGCTGTAACAACTCATTTAATATTCAAAAAGATATCGCCATAATAATTTTATGTTTGATAGCTTTTGGTTTTCCCTTGATCACTACGGTCTCGTTTAAATGTAAATCGAGGAGCGTCTAGCTGTCGTAATTATTTTATTTTATTCCTTATGCTGTAGGCGTCTATCGTTTTCACCCTATATGTTTCGTGATTTCGTGCTTTAACAGAGTTAACGCCACTCAAACAGGAAGAAACAGCCTGTCCTTGTTCAAATGAAAGTAAATCTTTGAAAACAAGCAAATTAAGTTTATTACGTAATCTACCATGGGGGATTGAGGCCGGGTGCTCCGGAAGGCTAAACACTTTCTGTCTGGCGAGCAACACACATCATGTAAAATGAAAGAAACATGAAACTAAGGGTCGTCAAATATACCCAGGGTGATTTAAGATACAGCGACATCATGTTTCTAACAATATTGTGATGCCGGCCATACATCTTTTTGAGGGTCATGATAAACCTAGGCTTGCAATATTACCGAGTCAACAATTTATTTGCAAGGAACATGCTTCGTTGTCTATAATTCCCGTAGTTGGAACAAACACGACAAAATGAGAAATTAATGCTCCTGTTTTCTTTTCTATATTTTAGTTACCTGGGTGAGTTATGTTTGTAGTACGTTCAGGTAATTCTCCTACTTTCCATTTACATTGTGGATCTCCTAGTTCTTCACCATTTGTCTTTCCATCACCATCAGAATCCTTCTGACAGAAATCTACTGTCCATGACTACAATTACATAGAAAAATGAAATATTTAAATGTATCATTATCGAAATCTATCCACTGACCAATATCTTACTGCAAAAGAGCTATAGTCATAAAGCCTAACATCAGCTGTTTATTGTTGTAGAGCCTTGAAAAATCTACCATTTCTGGTATCATTCTATGTGGAACAGTTACTGAAGCTCATGGCTGGTTGTATACAGATGTATAGTAATATACACCTGTCCATTACGACCAGTGTTATACTTTCATACCTGCTTTATATACAACCTCTATATAAAGGTCACCTTCTATATATTCCTTAGGTTCTATGGCGGTCTGTATATAAAAGTTTTCATTGTACATTATATATCAATCATAGAATGTAACTTATATCTTTAAAAATAATTTCTTTCGCTTGCAGTAGAAATTGTTTCTATCAAAACGTTGTTTATACTATGGAGAAAGTTCTCACATATTACTGAATATATTAACAAACCGACAAAACGGTAATTTTTAATTTTTTACCTTTCCTGCATTTGAGAAATCAATGCCGAACTGATTTCGTTCACCTCCGCCTTTGGGAACCTGGTGCCCTACACCGCGCCACATATAGTTTAGCTTACATGGATGTGGAACATTGTAGCCATTTGGTATAGAAGTTTGGTATGGCTGAAATGACTGAACAAGGCTTAGATAGAACGGAACAAAGTACAGTAAAACGGCAGAGAAGTACCTGAAAATAGAACACTAAGGTCTGTAAATAAATGTTGCAATTAATTTAGATGCATAATCTTACGTATGTCAGTACAAAAGTAGTGAACATTTACTTTTGAAGTTTTTTAAGCTGATAATAGGAGTTGTTACTTATTTCAGAAAACAACACTATTCATTTTGAAAAAGCCTGCAATTCGTTTGTGGTAAGCATTATCGTGAAAAAGAAAATTGGCTTATTGCTATATTCACGATAAATAGAAGATTTGTTAAACAGTTCGTTTAATTGATATTCAGAATTTTTAAATTTAATATTATCAGTCCATCGTCAAATTGCTTAAAATGTAACTAAAGAATTTGGTGAAATGAACAATATTCGACAGTCTAGATGTCGATTGCAGCAACATTACTTGGTGAATCGTTATACTGTTTGACTTGCTGGTAAATACCAATCGTTGTATGGTTGTAGATTACGAATTCTTATCACCTGTGAGAAATTTGCTGTTTAATATAATTTGGTATCGAAGAAAACCTGTCCTAAAATACTAACGTGAAAGCTTTACATGAATGTAAGAACTATAAAATTAGTCTTTTTTGTGTGGAACTACATGTAGCTGCATTTTTATGAAAATAAAACTTGGCACATGAGAAATAAAGAGCTATAAAAACAATTTTCAACATACAGTTACAGAGAATGTATTTCTAAAAATAAAATGGTTGATAATGTCACAAATGGGTGTGTTTCAAATGGAAAAGAAGTCTATTATAGTTTTCTGTGTCTCATTTCAGATTCTTTTATTTATAGTAAAACGGGCAGTAAGTTCTTGGATGAAGAAAGAATCGTGAGTAATAGTAGAAACTATAAAACCATCACTAAATGACCCGATAAACTTTTTTTTACATAAGGATCTGCCTAGATTTAAATGTAAACCTAGATGTTTCAAAGTGATGTGATCATTGAGCCTGTGCTGCTTTAGACCAAATCCGCTCCGAGTAATCTCGCTTGTGATTTCTATTCTTTTTGCATTCAAGTAGAAAATGATGTATGATTATGTTAAAAGTAAATAAAATTCAGGACGGAAATGTCCATCGTTAGAGTACTGTATAGAATTTAGTATTTTGTGGTTTATTTATAAAAATTAGTGCCTCGGCACAACAATAATTTAATTGAAATAAAACGACAATGGAAGGAACACTTTACGTATGACCTAGATCATACAGGATGTTTATTTGTTTGTTTTGCGGTTCGTATTTTGTCCTGAAACATGATCGTATATCTTGATCGTAAGTTTTACATTTTATGGTTGGTTGCTTATCTTACTTCAATTAATGTAAATTAGAGCAATCACCTTAGGACGGAAGTTGTTGTTACAATTTTTTCACCTGTACTACTTTAGTTTACATAATTAAGATCAAAGATAAATTGTATACCTGTATGTAATTAGGGTATTACGTTTTGATGTAGGGGTTTAATTGTTGTATTATTTGTCTTTCTAGTACGTTCATTTCGTGTTTTTTTTATTTTATTTATTTATTTATTTATTTATTTATTTATTTTTTTTTTTTGGTTGCACGTAGACAGTGCTACCCTCCTCTAGATAAAATCTTACTTAAAACTATGACCGAAAATGTGTTACATCAGAGAGAAAGCATGCAGGGTCGCACTGAGAATCGAACCCGTAACCAAACATTTATAGTGGCGTGCTCTATCAACTGAGATACTCTAACAGCTATATACTCATTTTCATTTTTTAAATTCCGTCCTATCTCATTGAATTGAAACAACACCAGTTTCGAGGACCGGACCGACGACGTAGTAAATCGTCACAAGGAAAGGAATAATGTGTTATCCTTCTTTTTCTTGTTTTTCTTCTTCTTCTTGTTCTTCTTGTTCTTATTATTATTATTATCATCATCATCATTATTATATAGGTTTGTGAAACTTTGAGACTTCAAAAACTAATTTTACTGTACCGTGACGTGTTCTTTAGATAGAGGTGGTCTCTTTAGCAGCATCGTCTTGACTTTTTCTAATTTTTATCACTCCTTTAACCTTAGATCAGCTACCAAGTTGCAAATCTTATTATTTTGGGAAGTCAGACCAAGACTTGAATATAGGTAGTGACTGTTCGCCAAACACTCGGAATTAAATAATGAAAATCATGAGGTTCTTCGGAGGGGACCTTAAGAACCGATGCCCTGTCTCGATGTAAGTGAAATATTCCTTACTGGGACTTAAAACCCTTTTCATTCCATCAATCAATTATTTATTTACTTTTATAATATAAATCTAAAAATGTTTGTTGTACAAAGAATCCTAGGTTATTATGTAAACCGAATAATACAGTCTATTTGGTATGAGTGGAGATGTTTCAATCAACTGATACATATGTGGAAAAATAGAATAAATGAATTTAGGGACAGTTTAGCGGTAAGCAATGCAAATGCATCCCATACTTACAAACATAAATCCCGCTAACATTTCAAGTTAGGCAGTATTATATGAATTTTTAAATATTTTATTTCATAACATTTTTAAAATACTATATGACAAAAGCACTAGTCAATGCACATAAAAATTCAGCAATAAAAATAAAAACTAAGTCAGTATGTCACTGTTAACTTTGGATAATGCAGTTATTGATACGTACTCTTGTATTTGCAAAATTTCAGTTTTTAGATCGGAATTTTTCTGTTAAATATAAAATCGCATTCAGAGGTCTGTATGTTAGGAGGAGCAATCATTCAGTCGTTACCTTTCATAGGCAGCTTAAAACTAGCGTGTTAAAATTATGTTAAATGAAAAAAAAAAAGAGAAATGATCCGTTGCATTTGTGAAGTATTAAAAGGATTTCATCAATAAAGTTAGAGACTGAAACTAAATTTGCTTTTTTATCATTATCCTTGAACACGTTAGACCAGTGGAAAATATTGAGTTATTGCTACATTTAACATGCACAAGTGCACCTAAGTACCCGATAGTTTTTCAGTGAGTCACTTACAAAGTCACGATTTAAACTAAAAACTATTATTGGTATATTGAAATACGTAAAAAAAAAATCGAATAAATAGGTTGTCTAGAACACAACAATGCTTTGTGATCACGGATTTTTCATTGTCATGTGCTATGACGGTTTAAAATCACAATTTCTAGCTTTCACAGTGTTAAATTTCACACCAAAACTATAACTGTCGTAACTGAAAAAAAACACTTTTTTGCCTCTTGGAATAACACTTCATATTTGAAAAGAAAGATAATTTAAGCTTCTCGCTGTGGAACATTTCTCATTCCAATAAGCCCGTGTTCAATCCGGAAGTGACGTTATTAGTGACGTATCATATTGTGTACGAAAAATTATCTTTTTGGCCAAGGCCGGCTACATATTGATGAATGTTTACAGACTTCTTATAAAATTAGATGGGCGTCACATCCACAGAAATGCAGATAGTAGCACTGACTCTGAAAACATAACTACAAATTAAATTATATAATCATGTTACTGCGTGCATCAACAAAACACCAATAATGTCGTGTTATGACATATATGAAATATCTTTTGTGTTTCTTTAAACTAGATTAGACATTTCTTGTAAAACTTGAATACTTAATTAGAAAATTATGAAATATGATTGATGGGGCAAATTTTGAGATGAAGCTTTTATTCAAATTTTATCGCTAATTAAGTGTGAAAAGCAACAGATTTTAAATCAAAAGGATTTGACATAAAAGATTTACAGTTGGCTGTATTTGCACGAATACAGATGCTTTGGAATGGGAATTTAATTTTCTTTTCCTACTTTGAAAATTTTAATTTTCAAAAATTTGCATTTTATAGCGGAATTAAAAGTGATCTAATGACATTAGTCCAGTAAACTATTTTTAGACCTTATGA
Organism: Tegillarca granosa; assembly: GCA_029721355.1. Lineage (NCBI taxonomy): Eukaryota > Metazoa > Mollusca > Bivalvia > Arcoida > Arcidae > Tegillarca > Tegillarca granosa. The sequence continues at coordinate 27,728,737 of CM056606.1, forward strand.
CAACTCTCTGAAATTTAAAAACGGAATTCTGGCATCTATAAATATTTATATATTACATATTTTACCGGACTAACGTTAGTCTAGTGGTAATCTTATAATTAATAAAATATCTTGGGATTAATATAACGTGAAAGAAGATATACGTGAGGTTATGTAAAATTTTCGATTTACAATGTAACGACGTTGTAAAATTTGTATAAGAAGTAAAATTGTAAATTAATTGAAAAAAATAAAAAAATATATAAAAAGCACCGTCTTTGTATTGCTATAGACTTATTTACAGACTATTGGGTTGGTGTTTATATCTTTCCTATTTCTTTAAATAAGAGTTTGTCACCTCCGAATCAGTTGAAAACATTTTATTTTGCTGATAACCAGTTCTGAGATCTTGAGTATATACATGTATAAAAATAACTGAATTTATCTTTTCATATTTATATAAGATATTTTTAGTATTAAAATGGAAGTCTTTTCTTTAAAAAGAAAGAAGTTGTCAAACCAAGTTATATCTTTTCGAACTGCGACGAAATAACAAATATTTCTTTTATTTGATCATATGAAATAATTCGAATCTGTTTCTGTTGGGTATTTATATAAGTTATAAACAATCTCTGGTAACACATTTCGTCATGTACTATTTTAATTTTTTACAGAATAATACATTCAAAGGTGTTGTTATATACCTCTTTTGTATGTATAATTCTATAAAAATCAAAAAGTGGTTTATTACAATTGTATCAAAACTTTAATGATGTAATCAATTATTCTCTTTTATTATTATTATCATTATTATTATTATTATTATTATTATTATTATAACATTCTTGATTGTTGTGTTATACATTAATACATCTTACTCATTTCTTAAGGCAAAAAATTTAAACATTAAACTTTTTCTCTCCCTGCTTTAGACGTTTAACTTGGACAGCTAAAATACTTCAAAAATTTAAAAAAATAACTTCTGCTACAACTACTTAATTTATCAACTCTTTAAAAAATCGTACCTACCGGTGTTTTTGAAAACAAATTTTATCCTTACCTGTACATAGCAATAACTTTTATAAAGACACAAAAATTATATTTACAACTTCCACTCTTCTTTAAAATGAAGTAAAACGACACACATTTCCTACTATTTCATACACGAGTCAATTTATACTGACAACTTTGTACCTTGTACAGAGATATATCTATATTAATATTATGTCCTCAAATGAAGCGTAGTAAAAAGTAGCCGAATAACATTATGCCAAACCTTTTTTTTTCATTCGTAATATCACGATATTTTTATTTTTAATCAAATTTTGCACATACCCATTTTTATTATGTTTTTTAATCTTAATGTAAAACATTTTTAGACAAACCCATGGTTTTAGAGAATTTTAAATACTAATTTTTTAATTTTACAAAATATGTTTATCCGCCATGCATCATAAAAAACAAAATAAAAATAACTTTTTATATGATTTTATAGCTTCAAATACACATTTTTTTAAAATTTTCGTTTAATCACTTATACGAAACCTTTCAAGGTTCATTTACACGAAACATTTCGCGGTTCATTTATACGAACCTTTCACAGTTTATTTATACGGAGTCTTTCGCGAATCAATTATACGGAACATTTCGCGGTTCATTTATACGGAACCTTTCACAGTTTATTTATACGGAGTCTTTCGCGAATCATTTATACGGAACATTTCGCGAAACAATGATACTAAACCTTATGCGGATCGTTTATATGGAACCTTTCGCAAGTTGTTTATACAGAACCTTTCGCGGATCGTTTATACAGAACCTTTTTGGATCATAAATGCGGAACATTTCAGAACCTACCACCTACATCAACTTTGTAGATCACTTAGAGCCTGTGAATGTGTCCGAAAATACTGAAACTTTTTTTCTCTTATATATCTTTTTATTTTTCTTTTATATATCCGTTTAAACTTTTGTGCTAAAGGGCGTGGAGTTATTGAAAAGAAGGTCACATCATGCAGTTTGGAAGAGTTTATAATAAGTAGATGAACATCTCCAATTAATCAGGAGAAGATAAAAAATTTGGTCGATATTTTGTGCGACAATCTACTTAGCTTTTTTTCCGAGCCATTTTTTCTGTTGTGTTACATATCTTTCTCAAATTTAATGTGTGTTTAGGTAATACTATTTCCAGTGAAGAATCATGTAAATTGTAATTATTCAGTCTTCTCAAAATGCTGGCTTACCAGACTTTAATTTAAAAAATCAAAAAAAATCACGGAAGTTGCAATTAAGCGAGTTCTTACTCTAGCATCATTCGCCCGTTTTGACAGCAGACTTTCAGAGTTAACAGACAGGTTTAGACCACATACATCCTGCGATTTTATACGGTGAATTTGACCAAGAGTTTTTTTTAGCACGTTTCGATCAGCCCTATTTTTTTTTTGGGGGGGGGTGGGGGGTGGGGGGTGGGGGTGGGGGGTGGGGGTGGGGGTGGGGGGTCTATTGAAGTACTCGGAGTGACCACAGTTTTTTAAAGAATAATTTATAAAATGGTACAAAAAATGTCAACATAAACACGGTTTTTATCATAAAAATGTCTGTTACTTGTCAGACTCTTAATGAACAGTCGACATTAATATTCTCTATTTACAATGTCTTTTTGATTTCACACCTGTAAGCTCCTCGGACAAATGTTTGATCCGAAAATTGTTATCTATAAGTTGACCTCTTGCAATCATTATAACAATCTTTTGCCTAAGTACAACGCATTGTTAGAACCCATTATTTAATTGTGTCAATTAAATCATACTAAGATTCTTTTAATTCGAATTGGAGATATGGAACGCCGTTTTAACATATTTTCAATTATTTATACCTATCTTCAAATAATTGTACCTAGGTTCAATTAATTACACCTAGGTTCAATTTTTAAAAGATAGGTGCAATTGAATTATACCTAGGTTCAATTGAATTATACCTAGGTTTAAATATTTATACCTAGGAACAAATAATTGTTCCTAGGAATAATTCATTTGTACCTAGGTATAATTCATTTGAACCTATCTTAAATAGAATTAGACCTAGGTATAATTGATACGTCTCTTTAATTGAATTTTACTACGTTGAAATTTCAAAGCATTAATGATCAATTCATTTAAATGTAGGTATAATTTAATTTTACCTAGGTACAATTCATTTGAATTGAACCTACGTATTAAATTATTCCTATCTTTAAATGAATTGTACCTAGGTATAATTGAATTATACCTATCTTCAAATTAATTGCTCCTAGGTTCAATAATTTGAAGATAGGTATGAATGTTTAAAAATATCAGGCCTATCAAGTTCTGCATAACATGTAACTAAGTTATACTTAACCAGTTCACCAGACTTCATAGTGGTGAAATTGGTACGATATAATTACTATTTTATCCTCCACCATCTTGTATCATATGTAATACATTGTTACGATATATATTTTTGCCAATATGCCTAACGGCATACAGCTAAATAAAGAGTTGAATTGTGTTAATTATGATTCGGTATAAAAACAAACAAGTTGACCAGAGGTATATGTATTCCTAGGTGAAAGAAATGTTCAAATAACGTCCACTGTAAAGAGATATATACAACATATGTATAATTAACACAAGAAGAGCATTTTTGCACAGGTGGTTTTAAAAAAGAGTCATTTATTTATTTTATTTTATTTTATTCTTTTTTTTCATTCATAGGGCTGTCTCATGTGGGTATTTCGATGACAATAATATCTTGAAGAATTCGATGTCGCAACAATATTAGGTATTTCTGAATAAATATATCATATATATTAAATAATATAATAAATGCATCAAGTAAAATCATAGTTTCTTTCATCTAATTAAAAGGCCTTTTTAAAGTGCTACTTTTAAATTTTCACAATCTTTGATAGGGACAAAACTGTATTTAATCTAGATCTATTTCACATATGTAAGCTCCTGACGACGAATCCGTAAAATCGTGCCAAAGCCAGCCGTTACTTTTCCGCATTCCCACAAAAATCTGAGAATTGTCACTATTGCTGGGTTGGCCACCTCCTGTGTTCCAGTTAGTATAGACCAATTCCGTTCCATCGTCATATAACCACTTCACTGTAGACCCATCGTAATGACGATTTCCTTGTATATATACAATTTCATAACCACTTATTGAAGCTGTAAATGTAGAATGAGTAAGTTATCGTTTAAAGTCAGCATTATTACAATTTTACGCAACTACTTTAAGATTGAGAGTTGAGTTGAGTAATGGTGTTTAACGTCCAAGTCAAGAATATTTCACTTATATCGAGACGTCGCCAGCTATAGGCGAAAGTGCAGAAATTTTGTCTGTGCGTTGCGCTGATGGCATTATACAGCAGGGTTCTTTATCGTGCCACGCCTGCCCTTTACACGGGATCTCGTTTATTTAAAATTCCCATCCGAAAGAAACGTGACTTTCATTTCGTAATGCCGAGTGCTTGGCGAGAGAACAGTAACTACCCACTTTCAATTCCTGGGTAAGAATCGGCCAGGGTTCGAACCCACGACCCTTCACTTACGGAGCAAGCAATCTACCAACTAAGCTACCTAAGATAGAGATAAGATTTTTCGATTTTTCTATGTGATTAAAATTTTCTCACATTTTAAGTTAAAGTAATTAGTAAACACTATTCTCTTTATTAATAAACACAATGATTTTTGTAGAACGGTTAAACCTAATGTGTCCATCCAAAATTTATCCAAAAAAAAGAGTTAAGTTACATAATCCGTTTAAAGATTGTGAAAACTGAAATTGTAACGAAGATGTGCTTATTAATTCTTAATGTTCGTTTATATAATTTTATAATTAACTCTCTCTCTCTCTCTCTCTCTCTCTCTCTCTCTTTCTCTCGTTATTTTTTTTTTCAACAACGTAGCTGAATATATGGATTATTACCTGTTAACAGTCAGATATAATTGATAGAAAAGGTCTTGTTTGGAAAGAAAATGTCACGGAATTTAGTCAAAATTGTCTTTTTGTCGTATTTCTAGTCTCTAGGAAACGTGGGCGTCGACGACCGAGTAATCTGAAGCGATGACATACATAAATCACATGCGTTACATACCATTTTTAAATGAATTAAGCATGACCGGAGTTTAAAATTTTTAATGCTTAGTTAGTGAAATCTTAAAAACTCAATTTTAAAAATACCATTTTGAAGATAGATATCTCTAAGACCTATAAGGAAATTCCTGTTCAAAAATTTTAAAACTGGAATGTGACTGAACACAGCAACATCATCTAAAGGCAACCGAGTACTCCACACAAGATAATGACATAAACAGCCAAAGTCAACCAGCTAAGAAAGATACAATTTTTCATTACTGGCCTCAGTTTTACAATCGTTCTAAACTAGATCGCTTCTAGCATAATCCATCTAAATTTAGTATTTATCTAAATACTTTATTTCTAGTACCGTATCAAATTGCCAGAAGATAAATTTAAGATACATCTTAGTTAAAGAATGGTTGTGTAACAGGTCTGTTAATAAAACTTCCGACTTTCTTCAGACACTTCAGAAAAAAATCTTTGTTACTTACCTAACGCATTCTCAATAATATCTTGTTTACCACTTGAAGTTATCTTCACCAAAGACGAACCGGGATATAAATTGGAACAGCCTTGTTTTGCAGATGAGCCAGTGACAGACGTTTCTACTATTTTAAGGCAATATGTCGATATACGCTGAAATCCCGCTGCTGTACAGGACACTGAAAATATAATGTTTAAAGTTTACAGAGCTGACTATGTGCGTCTGTTCTAATCTTCAGGGCCCAATTTCACAATCATTCCTTACTTAAGAATTACTAAAACTTAAATCTTGCAAATTCGAATATTAATAATTTAGTTAATTCTTTAGATATTTAGGGATTTAGGGCATCATTTTAAAAATCACTTCAAGCTTTTAACATCTGTATTTAGTTTTATCCAAAATGTATTTGTAATTTAAAAAAAAAGAAAAGGTATAAGTGAATGAAAATCTTACCTAAGGAATAATTGTGAAACCGAGACCAGGTGCATCTTCATGTTACCATGCAGTTTTAAGATAGAAATTTATTTTTGATGCTTTCTTGTTTATGTTTTGTTGCACGAATATCAATAAAACCACAGTTTGTAATCATGTTTCAGCCATTGTGTCACTCCTAAAAAAATGTAGATTTGTCTCTGTAGCACAACTGGCTTTGTGAAAAACCCATCTGGTTGCGTTCTGACAGTTAAATCTATATATTCTAACTAACATCTTAATTTTTTTTAAATTTATTTAAAAGGAAGGTTTGTTCCCTCCTGCAAAGAATTCCTTAGCTGGATTTAGATTTATTTAATTTTGGAACTTTGGATTAATTTATTATCAAATATTTGTGTATCGTTTCCATCTATCAAAAGTGTCACAGATGAGGAATAAATTTCCGAAATGCGCACATATGACACTGGCACATCAAAATTAACACAAGGTTTTTTGTTAAACACAAACACGCACACACACACACACACGTATATAAGGAGATATGGTTGCACTCTATTTTCTTTGCTCAAACATAGAAAAACATTCCTACTGACCTTTATTTGAATGAGAGAAACGTTAAAGAATTTACAATTGCAAAAATGATATGAAAGAAATAAAAGAAAGATAAAAGAAAGAAAAAATAGCAACCGAAAAACATGTACTTTGCACTGACCACTGCAACCAAGAATACGACATAATAGAAGTATTATAAAACAACCAAAGAGGACAATATAGAAATTGCCAAAATGAAATGCTTTATTTTATAGGCCATTGTTTGTGAAATCAGTAGATTGATTTGGTTCCTCAAAATTGTATTATCGTCAAAGCACTGTACACATTTTTTCATTAAATCCAATGGACATTTGAAGAAGGGAGTTTAAAATCAGTGGTTCAAGTGTGTTTACATTTGCTTGATATAATTTTCTTCCTTTCCCCTTTGTTATTGCATATGGGGTTTGCTATGGCTATTGCCAAATACACGTTTACGCTAAATAAAGTTTTTTAATTTAATTAATCACTTTAGAAAACATATATTTTAATAAAAAATTCAAACAATAAAAACAATCAGAAAAAATATTTTGCGCAATGTATCAGCGTAAGTAATATTTAAGATAATTAAAAGGTGCATCTAGAGTGCAGTCTAAATATAATTATTAGATGAAGCTATCTGACTAAGAATTGAGAAGTTTGTTAATAAATTAACAAACAAATTGATTAATTAAATAAATAATTAAAACAAACAAACAAACTAATTAATTAAAAAAAATTAAAACAAACAAAAATAAATAAATTAATTGATAAATAAATTAATTTATTAACTAATTTGATAAATAAATAAATAAACCTCCTGGTTGAGCTTTTGTTTCAATTCTGTTTCCGACTAGCTCATACAGTGATGTCCCCGGACTTGGTATATGTGTCACATTCCGGAATGAAACATCGTGAATCTGACAAGAATTTTGTCAATATTGTGGAAAAAGGCTACACACGAGGAGTGTGAAAGACATAGATCTCCGCATTGCCTTCTTGATGAAGTGTTCATTTTTGATAGAAGTCCGTCATTGGTGATTAGACCACTAAAAGAATCATTTTTCTTGAAAAACCCATATCTGAATTCTGGCAAAAAAATTGTTGAATCCACCAGCTCCCACATGCACAAATCTATGAAACACAAAACAGTAAAAATATAAATATATTTTATACACATGTTCGTTATCCTAATATGTATACAATGAAACGTTTAATCGAAATGATGTATGTATTGATACATTAGAGTTTTAAACTGAAAGTTTCAAAATAAATCTATAAAATTCCAAAAATAGACAATTTTATAGTATCGTAAAATACATGCTCTATCTATTTCTCTTACATTTACACTATTGAATCTATGAGGATATCAAATTTAACATCCTGCGAATAAGCTATGAAGATGTTTTCTTTTTTTATAAAAATCAGACGTCGGTATTTTTAATTATTAGTTGAAACAATAGAACTAATCCATGATGAAAATTGACATCTCACACGAAGAAACGAGAATTAGATTTAAACAATGAAATAATGATTAAAGATCCATAACTTTAGATTTAAAAATAAAACGATTTTCCTCTGTGAAACCCTCAATAATTACTGTAAAACCTGTATATAAAGGCAACACATTGTACCCATGTTAAATAAACTTCATAGACAGGTTGTTTTTGGTTGAAAAATGAAGAAAGGTATCTTTAAACAATGGTCTTAATCGATAGGGATCTTTTACAGAGGCGATTGCAAATATCTGTTTCCCTGTATACTTATGTGAAAAAATAGACCAATAGATGGAAGAAAAACAACGAAGTTTACATAAACAATATGATGTCATTTTCTGTTTTTATTTATTTCAAAGATAAAAAATACAAATTTTGCTCTTTCGATACAAAATTTGCAAAATGTTACTCATACCAATTGTTTAACTTTGGTTTCTTTGAAGATATAGACTATCGTAATCAAAAGACAACATACTTTTACCTTAAAATGAACTATTTTATTGGCATGTACATTGTCAAAATATTAGTTAGTAATCTTAGATTTGGTCATTTTCAGTAAGACTAACATCAAAACTCAATATGGTTATTATTTGTCACATTTTTGCAAAAATATTATACCATCGGGCAAATAGAATTCCACGTGTCTTTTTGACCCAAAACACGCTTTAATGTGTAATAAAACAAAATATATTCTTTTGTGTGTCGAACTATTTAAAAATAGCAATACGTAATACAAGATAATTATTTTTTAATTGTTTTAATCCAATTCCTTAATACAAACATTATTTGTATATTAAAGTTGGTCTTACGAATCTGGATTACTAGTTCTGAAGTTAATTTATATAATCTATAAATTGATTTATAATTATAGTCAAATATTTGGTCATCTAAAATAATTTTCATTTTCATTTGGAATTAAAATACGTTATTGGCGATATTGAATTTTGAAATACATTCATAAAATAGTGTAGACCATTAATTCTGCTAATCATCCTCTTTAAATTGTGAGCGGGATGCAATAGATAAAACACAAACATACTAGTCCTTGTCCAAATCATAATCACAAAAACAAAGTAAAAACTTTGAAAGCTAGCAAAATTTAGTTATAAACGTGAACTTCCATCAAGTAAGGCCAGGTGTTACGGAAGGATAAGCACCTCCTGTGTAGCTAGCTACAAGATAAAAAATACTGTTAAAGTTAAACGTAAAGTTATGGGCTATGGTGGTGTGCGAAAATGTGCAAAATATTAGAAACAAGTTAATACTGTTAACACAGTGTTTAAACATATTGCAAATCGTTTTAATCAGTAATATAAAATCATAATAACGTCGGGTCATCGGATGAGCGCAAACGCATAATAAATTTTATTGCAAACATTAATTTTGCGTTAACAAAAATTTGAAATTTTGTGTTCAAAATTTTAGGTAATTCATTGCGAGTGATATTCGAACTTACAAAGTTATCTTTATTTTGTTATTTTCCATTATTAAGAAATAAGCTGACTATAGATACCCAACAACTAGTTATAATGTATGGAACACTGGAATAGCTGCCTTATATGAAACAGAAATGGTATATGGATTCATTTTCTCATTTGCTTTTATCGTTATATGTTTTGGTTTTGAATAACATAATTTTAAAACCATTTCATATAATAATAAAACTAACATATATAATGGTAAAACTAAAAATAACAACGGAAGCTAATGATATTATGATTAAATTAATTCATTTACCATTTTTGTATAAAAAGACAGCTATGGGATTCCAACTTCTTGTATTTTTTTCTTTTTTTTTCTTCCTGCCTTTCTTTCTTTCTTTTTTAATTTTTTTTTTTGTATATATAACACGAGAAAATTTCTATTTTAGCTTACAAAATCTTTGGCAGGAGTTTGTTTCTTTTTAGAGATCAAATCATCACTAAAACACAATATTGTCTATTTTTTAAAGAAAATAAATGTTAAATCAAAGAAAAATATTCCCAAACCTAAGAGCAATACTTATTTATAGATTCAATGGTCTGCACTTCAAATCTACTTTAGGTACACAGTAGTACCTTTAAGGATTGTTGCTTCAAGTTGTGCATTGTGTGTATTATAAATTTTATTATCTAAGATGTTATATAATATATTTATGTTTGTCGTTTTCATTTTTTAATATGACACGATAGTTATTCTTTTCTGTTGTTTGTCTAACAGTTTTTTTTCTTGAAATCACTTTGATCTATAGTATTACACTGCTTACATGTTTATAATAAAAATTCCGGTCTTAAAAGTTGATAACGAAAAGTTCGCAAAACGCGATATTATGAATCATTTAACCATTGATTTCTCCAAGATGCATTGTTTTAAATGATGTTTCGAAATTGTGAACATAAGTGAATAAACTAATCACGTTTTTAAACAACTGGACCCTGGGATTTTCAGGTCCGTGATTTATTATTTTATCGTTTATAAACAAGTATTACTATAATTGCATTGAATTTGATAGTGTTTATTTTGAAAATCATAGAGGACTTAAGAAACAATCTTAAACTACTTTTAAGACTCTCTGGTCATTTAACAGAGGGTTTTGAGGAGTGTTTAAATTATATAAAAATTTACATAATCTAAATTTTCTTGTTTAAGTGTAAAAATTAACCTTTTGTCAAATAATTTCATGTACTTTTAAGTAAAATATACATCATAAGAAATTATAAAATAGAAAGAAATCTAAATATATCATACATTAAGGTTTCTAGAAACTCAATCCAAACTCTTGTCGCTTAGATCTAAAGCAAGAATCATTCCTCCAAGATCCACTTTATTATAAGAATATATATTTTATTTATGTCATTAGATGGTTGCTATGGTTGCTATAGCACTATCTAACTTTTTTCTAAGTTTATTTAATGTCCCTTCAGTGGGCCAACACATCAGTGTCTAATATTGTATATACAAGCTTATCTGTTTTCATTTTTATTTATTTATTTTTTATTTATTTTGTTAAATTTTAGACGTATTTATAGTGTGTTTTTCGGTGATGTAAGATGAACAAAAGTACGTGTGTATATTGACATAGCGGAAATACAGAGAGAAGAAGTTTCTTGAAAACATAATGTCCCTGAACAACAGCTTCTAATGTACATGTTAAAACTCACCATTTTCTGTTTGAATAAAGATTTTTATCAAGTAAGTAAAAGGATCGTAGCTTCTGCATTATATCTTTTAGATTAAAATACCCCCTGCACAAGAATACCGTGATATAAGTTGCATGCCATGCTTTAGCATTTATAAAATTCTAACATTTGGAGGGTTTTTAAATATCTTTTATTTTGACTCATTAAATAATCAATTATTCAACATTATGTCGACTTTTGAAAAAAAGGAACTAAGAAATTTTCCCAAATAAAGAATAGATTCTATATATTGTTTCAATGGTCTGCATTTTAAATGTATATTGAATACACACTCGCAGTTGTTGCTTCGTAAAGTTCAGTGAAATGTGCAATGTTTGTAATATTTACTACGAGTTGTAAAAAGTGAGAAAGTTTCGGTCGCTCATAGTGCTTAGTATAGTGCAATGAAAGATTTTAAAACCCTACTTATAAATATGTTGGTAATTTCTTGTTTTGTTTGGCATTTTTGTCGTGTACGTTTTATTTTGTAATGAATTGCTCGTTTGTTCGTTTTGACCAAGGACCTGTATTTGGCGATTGGCTATTGTTTTTTTTTTTATACTGTTACTGAGAACATTTTTTAGCTGGTTGGCGGTTGTTTTCCTTTATACTAAGCTGTTGATTTTTACTCTTACATTGTACATGTTTTAGCGGGTTGGCATTTGTATATTTACCACCCCTGAGCGGGTACCGCTGCTGGTGGAGTAAAACTCCCCGAGGGTATCCATAACTCAGTAGGCAGTACTTTGTGTTGTCAGAAAATGTACCATTTAACAAAATTTCCAGTCGTTTAAAATTTGAAATTTATTTAAAACTAAGGTTTGTTACCTCATGCAAAGCATTCCTTAGCTGGATTTGGATTTACATAATTTTGAAACTTTTGATTCATTATTTTCAACTGTTTGGCTTATATTTTTTATTGTATCAAACTTTTCGGTCTTAGTGTCACTGATGAGGAATGAATTTCCGAAATGTGCACATCTGGCACATCAAAATTTAACTGGTATTTGTATATTTACCACCCCTGAGCGGGTACCGCTGCTGGTGGAGTAAAACTCCCCGAGGGTATCCATAACTCAGTAGGCAGTACTTTGTGTTGTCAGAAAATGTACCATTTAACAAAATTTCCAGTCGTTTAAAATTTGAAATTTATTTAAAACTAAGGTTTGTTACCTCATGCAAAGCATTCCTTAGCTGGATTTGGATTTACATAATTTTGAAACTTTTGATTCATTATTTTCAACTGTTTGGCTTATATTTTTTATTGTATCAAACTTTTCGGTCTTAGTGTCACTGATGAGGAATGAATTTCCGAAATGTGCACATCTGGCACATCAAAATTTAACTGGTATTTGTATATTTACCACCCCTGAGCGGGTACCGCTGCTGGTGGAGTAAAACTCCCCGAGGGTATCCATAACTCAGTAGGCAGTACTTTGTGCTGTCAGAAAATGTACCATTTAACAAAATTTCCAGTCGTTTAAAATTCGAAATTTATTTAAAACTAAGGTTTGTTACCTCATGCAAAGCATTCCTTAGCTGGATTTGGATTTACATAATTTTGAAACTTTTGATTCATTATTTTCAACTGTTTGGCTTATATTTTTTATTGTATCAAACTTTTCGGTCTTAGTGTCACTGATGAGGAATGAATTTCCGAAATGTGCACATCTGGCACATCAAAATTTAACTGGTATTTGTATATTTACATTGTACATGCTTTAGCGGATTGGTTATTGTTTTTCACTGTTACATTGTACATGTTTTAGCGGGTCGGCTATTGTTTTTCACTGTTACAATTTCCATGTTTTTGGTGGTTTGCAGATGTTTTTCACTGTACGCAAGTACATGTTTTGGCATGTTGGTAATTGTTTTTCACTGTAACTAGTTACATGTTTTTCATGGTTGGCTATTGTTTTTCACTAATATTAATATTTGTTCCCTCGTGCAAAGCATTTCTTAGCTGGATTTGGATTGAAATAATTTTTGAACTTTTAATTCATTTATTTTCAACTTTTTGGCTCATGTTTTTTAACTATCAAACTTTTCGGTGTTAGTGTCACTGATGAGGAATGAATTTCCAAAATCAGCACATCTGGCACATCAAAATTTAACTGGTATTTGTGTTATATATTTACATGTTTTTTTTTTTGGTTGACTATTGTTTTTTAAAATATAAGTCACATGTTTTGGTGGTTTGCTGATGTTTTTCATTGAAAGCAAGTATATGTTTTGGCATGATGGCTATTGTTTTTCACTGTAAATAGCTACTTTTTTGTGGTTGGCTATTGTTTTTCACTTTTAGTAAGTACATGATTTTGGTAGTTGGCTATTGTTTTTCACTGTAAATGGTAACATGATTTTGGTAGTTGGCTATTTTTTTCACTGTAAATGGTTACATGATTTTGGTAGTTGGCTATTGTTTTTCACTGTAAATGGTTACATGTTTTTGTTGGTTGGCTGGTGATTCTCACTGTTTCAGAGTACTTGATTACGGTGGTTGGCTGTTAATTTTTACTGTTACTAATTATATATTTTAGCTGACTGGCTGCTGTTTTAACTGTTACAAGTTAAAATTTTTTGCTGGTTGGCTGTTGTTTTTACTGTTACAAGTTAAATGTTTTTTCTGGTTGGCTGTTGTTTTTACTGTTACAAGTTACATTTTTCGTGGCTGGCTGCTGTTTTTTTTCTGTTACCGAGTATATGTTTTTGCTGGTTGACTGTTGATTTTACTGTTACAAGTTACATTTTTCGTGGCTGGCTGCTGTTTTATTTCTGTTACCGAGTATATGTTTTTGCTGGTTGGCTGTTGTTTTTACTGTTACAAGTTACATTTTTTCGTGGCTGGCTGCTGTTTTTTTTTTCTGTTACCGAGTATATGTTTTTGGCTGTTGGCTGTTGTTTTTACTGTTACAAGTTACATTTTTCGTGGCTGGCTGCTGGTATATGTTTTTGGTTGTTGGCTGCTGTTTTTTTTCTGTTACCGAGTATATATTTTGGTTGTTGGCTGTTGTTTGTCGCTATAATCAAGAATAATTTCTGATGGTTGGCTAATGTTTTTCTATGTTACCGAGTACATATTTTAACAGTTAGCAGTCTCTTTAATTTATTACATTGGTTGTTATAACTACGCAATAATACTATTCAGGTCAGTTATTTTGAACTTGTATGAAGATTTATTGGAGAAATCAAATGAATTGGAATTATATCTAGTTTTAATAACTGAAATGCTGTTAATGCAAGGACTGTGAATATTCAATCAATGGAAAGATTTTTTTTTTGATTTTTTTTAAATTTATTTTTTTCCGCTTAATGATATTGACATGAAGACATTCTCTCCATTTTTAGAAAATAAAAGGAATTATTTCTTTTTCAGTATTTCAACTTATTAGGAAATTTTTTATTGATGAACGTTTCTTTGTGAGGCAATTCTCTTTTCATTTTCATCTAGAAAACAATGGAATAATAACAATCGAACTTATGTAATCTTTCCGGCATGCATATGAAGATGTATTGTTTGTTATAATTCTAAAATGGAGACACTGGGTTTTTTTTTTTAAATCTTTGTATAAGCTTCGGCTCTCGTTAGTGCACGCTTTTGGAGAATAAAGGGAAATTAAGTCATTAATACTGTTATATGATTATGTTACGTATTTGAATTTGAACAATTTAATACCACATAAAAATACAAAATAGATTGTATAAACAATGGTTACGAAATCGAAAGCACGGTTTAAAGAACATTATACACACGACTATTGTAAACGCATACAATATGTCTTACTCCAAACTTAATACTCTTAGTGTGTGTGTGTGTGTGTGTGTGTGTGTGTGTGTGTGTGTTGTGTGTGTGTGCCAGTTATCTCTAAAATGAATATTAAACTGTTTAAAAACTTTGTCTTCTTCAAGATCAATAAAAAACATACCAGTCAATGCCAAAATCACAATCTTAAATTCTGACCAAAAACGTGTTTCTAGTTGATTATTATTATTATTTTTTCATGAATCAAAAATATCATGGTATTTTTTATTGATAAAGGTTTCTTTATATTGTTAAAAGTAAATTTAATCTGTTCCATCCATCTTCAATTGCAGTAGTATTATACACAAGAATCAAACTATAGTATTCTTTTCAGCAGGTAGACATCATTTGATATTGTTAAGAAGCGAAACACTGGAATTTTAAAAAAAATTAAATATGGTTTATCATAAGCAAAAATTGATTTCAAACTCATGTTAAATAAATCATGACAATTTCTAATCCAAAAACAAGTTTCTAATGTCATTTTAATCGATGGGAAATTGCTAGTTAAATAGAACCAATAAAGTGAAAAAATATTAACATTTATCTTTAAAAACGTATTTTTCGATTTAGGAGACAGAAAAAAAGATTATTGTCATCCATTGCGTGCGATTACGTCAAGGATAAATTAGAAAACCGGGTTGTTTTTTTAGTAACCCTGTCTTTTTTTCAAGAACAAGATAAGAAAAATGGGTCAGTCAGTCAGAAACTAAAAGCAATATTAATAAAATCATACGACCCGTCTCGCTAATCTTCGGCAAGTTGTTTTTTAGATTCAAGACTCACACAAGAGGAAAATAAGATGATTTGGTCAACAGAGAGAGAGAGAAGAGAGAGAGAGAGAGAGAGAGAGAGAGAGAGAGAGAGAGAATATAATGCTACATGTAGGGACAGTTGATAATTTTGTATTCAGTAGAACTTTCACACACACACGCGCGCGCGCGGGCGCGTGTGCGTGTATATATGGCGCTGAGCATCTACATTGTATTTTTAAACTACTACCATACATGCTGCCTGCTACAAAATGAAATTTTACTTTTCCTATTAACTTGCAACACAAACTGTCTTAGCTAAAGAAAATATTAAAATAAAACTGGAAATATTTTAAAGCCAGAAACTCTTATATTATGTTTTGACTGGTTGTAAAGTTCCCAATAAAGTTGTGGGATTGTCTCCTTGCAACTGTTCAAAATCGGGTTGTGATAAGTGGTTCGGTCATCTTGCATTCTGTATAAACTTTTAGCTTGATTAGTTATTCTCAATTTCATATATCAAACAAAATTCGTCTTTACCCCCCCCCCCCCCCAAAAAAAAAAAATAAAATAAAATAAAATAAAATAAAATAAGCATATAAATGAATTTTTTTTTAATTTGTTTGTTTGTTTTTATGTTCGTGTATATATATATATATATATATATATATATAGGGAGAGTAGAAGATAGCCATAAAACAATACACGGACAACAATCTCGGTTAACCTACTTTCTCTGTTAATACTATAGTTTTAAGTATGATACAACCGACTATCATACGACCAGTTGTACTTCATGATACCTTTTACTCTAAATTTTGATAAATCCTAGAATTCATTGATTAAATCAACATATTGTATTAACGACAAATGTTAATCAATTTCAATCTGTTTATAAATATAATAGAATTGATTAATTTATGTAAACACCATGCCGTGAGAACTACAAATATGATAATTCGGAGTATACTCAAATTTATTGCCAATATTTGTTCAGTTTAATTTTTATTTCAACATTTACATTTACATCAACAAGTGTGGCGATATCATAGCATTCTTCTGTGTACAAAATCCAGTGTGACGAAATCTTCTCTGTGATTTTATAAATAATGATTATAAGGATCAGAGTCTTTGACCTTCTGAATCAAACTCTAGCAAAAGCAAAAATTGTGAATTGGTCAGTCCCCAATACTTAGCGTGCACTCTTCCAACTCAACTACCGTAGTGGCTTTCACATACATCGAGGTGTTAATAATAAGAAGAAGAATAGAAGAAGAAGAAGAAAGAATAGAACTTTTCAATAATTGATTCGTATTTTTGACGAATGCTACTCTTTATGAAGGGATAATATACAATTATTGTCTTTTAATGAGGTCAATACATGGTTCTATGGACTTGATGCAACCAATATTCACCGAGGCCGAAAATTGTATTATTATATGACAAATAATTATTTGCCTATTTCAAGTGAAATTATGTAGATTCCATTCAATACAAACAATACACAAAATGCCGTCTCCTTCATCATGACTGAGCAACTCAACGGAGTTAATAAAGAAAATAATTGGATAATTTTGTTGTGACGTCATTGAGGCTGAAAAGGGGTTTGAACCAGTCCGGACCTCATATTATTGACCGCACGTGCATTTAGACAAGCAATTCACGAAATATTTAATGACACGTGACAGTATGACGACCAATAGACGAAAAGAAAGATCCATAGTCAGATAATAATAACTATTATTCAGTATTATTGTTTGATGTCACATATATCATCACAAAGGTGTTCCATAAAAAAACAGTCATTTGCATATTTTATCAGTCTGTTTTGTTATTTATAATTTTAATTTCATTTACTTTAGTTCAACAGTAAATGGCCCGTTTAAAACTGTAAAAGTTACCTCTCTTTGTCACAAATAATTTTTTTTCTCTTTGTGTAGAAATTGTATGCATGTATTAATAAAATAAGTTACTTTCATGAATATTATAAAAGTGTTTAATAAAGAGGCTAGACAAGGAATTACAATCAATAATCAGCAAGAAACAGATTAAACTTTCCGTGTTCGAGAGGCGTTATGATCCCTAGACTGGCGTTTTTAAAGACCACTTGGCTACCGATAAAGTATTTCAAGTTACTATCCTATATTATAACTTATGTAATAGGGTTATGTGCAAATGTTGAGTCAAATCGGGACAATATTTCACAAAATCAGTTCAATAACCATTTTATTATATAGCAAAATACCTTTCGTTTGCTTCCCACTTGTATCTTATCTATAAATACCATTTTTTTGCTCAAAATACACAAATATCGCACTAGTTCTTATATATTCAGACGACAGTGTCACGTGACAAAGTGTGCAAATATGAAAAATTGATTCGGACCGGAACAAAGATTGCGTGCAAATATCGATATATATTACACGCTTACACCTCGAATTTATTCCTGTGTGAAACATATATTAATATATAATAACATACTATACTGTATCGCATACGGGTGAATTCAATCTTGTTTTTTTCCGAAATTGAACAGATGATTTAGATAAAAATTCCAATTCAATAATACAGTTGAGTTATATCAATCCTAGACACGTTTAAATTTAACTATCTTATCACCGTCTGATCATGTCAATACAACATGACGGCTCAGAGGATAAGACTTCTTTGGCAACTTAATATAAGCTATGTAGGAATATATATATTGTTCTTCTTATGTTTTCCATGTAATGGAGTTAATGTTTCAGAAATTTTTAAGAATCCAGGTTTTGAAGATTCTTCATTAGCACATTCCTGGAGATGTAGCGGTGGATGTATATTGGGCCTCAGCAATGACTCTCACAGTGGCCATTATAGTGCAAAGGTCACAAACAGGTAATAAATCTTTATTGGTAAACATTTCCTCATTGAGTCTCAGAAATGACTCTCACAGTGGCCACAATCCCAAAAACTTTGAAAACTGGCAAAATTAGTAACACACGTGAACTTTCATCAAGGAAGTGAGACCGGGTAACGGTGACAAAATTATACATGTATTTAAGATAAAGATTATCTATTATCTAATTATTACAAGTAAAAGAGATATATTTGTTTCTAAAAATTGTCTACTGGACAACGACTATCCTACGTAAGATCACGTAATAGATAAAATTTGATGAAAGACACAAGCAAACAAATCTAGAAAAGGCGAAGACATATTTGAACCAAGGATTATAAAGCTCCTTAGTTTAAGACTTTGGAAGGGCACTAGTATTAATGTCCAGTGGTGTGGTATAATATTGCTAGAGTTTACTCCAGCATCCCTAAAAATAACTTAAAACTTAACTTATCTTTATGGGTAACCAATAATGGATCATTTGAACTATTCCTCAAAGCTTTAAGGTTCCGCATATCCTGCTTCGAGACATAGACATGGACTCATAAAAAATGATGAATGTTAAAACATATAAACGACATCAACTTAAATCACTGAACAGAAACAGGCATTTTGTTTTATAGATTAGATTTTAACAAGTTTCAATACATTCTGTGCAATATTACAGAAATCTTAAAATAAAAAAATAAAAAAAAAATCACAAAAATAACCATTCAAATTCAAAGGGGCATAACTTTCAGAATATGCATTTAACTAGAACCGAAAAATTATATGTATGGCCTTGTGTAATTTTTGCCATACCTACCAAAATTATTAAACTAAGAAATAGAAAGTAGAAATACAGAAAAAAAAGTCAGTAAACAAGAAAAAAGGTTGCAGATTTCTGCATGATGTTACAAAGTTTCATCCGATCATGTACTGAAAATACAGATACCTAGTTCGGACAGAAACGCTCATTGAAAATTTCGAAAGAAGCTGACTCTAAGAAATCGCCTATCGAAATGGTGAGTGGGTATGTAACTGACATTGTAGAAGCTATTCGCGGCTTCCCAAAACAAATAGCCCAACTGAAAACAGGAATTCAATATATTTAGCTCCATCTTTAACTTATCATTCTTATAAATTGAAGGTATATGAGTAATGGCGTGGACAAAAGTGTGGCACGAGAACAGACGAACGGAATTAATTGAATCTGCAACAAAATTGTATATTTTTAAAACGACAAGCCTCATACCATGAAACAATAAACTAAACTCCCAACATGCTTATTGCATCAATACCAAACCTAGAAACAGAATATTTCAAGCATGAAACTATATGCTGCGTGTTATTAAAAAAACTTATCAGTTTGAGAATGGTAGAAAGGATCGATGCTCTTTATAGACAACAATAACCAAAATGTTGCATAAATATAAAAAATAAAAATGTTGATTTTAAGTTTTCTTCTAAGAGTAATGTAAACTGACTTACATATCTATGTATATATTTTTTAAAAATTTAATAAAACTTGAAACTCGTTTTTTGATTATTCAAATAACTACCAAATATAAAATTATCATTTTAAACACAAGTAAGTTTTTCTATTTTGAAATATTTTTGGTGCGAAGCGTAGGCTATTCGTTGTTTTTTACTTCTTTTTATGGCGTTTTTGGTTGTATATAAGTCATATAACAACAATTTCTGAATTTCGTATATTATATAAATTATTGATTTCCAATCCACTTTCTTTAAGTTTTTTATCAATGCGTACACACAAAAAAACTAAATCAATCAATACATGTACACTAATTAAATAGGTGCCGTATGATCATATCTTTGTCTTTTTCTAGGACCATGTTTCACAAACGAACACTTGGCGGAAATATAATGTGTCTCCGTCATTCAAAATTGTTATCAAATTGAAGCAAATCATTAGGAAAAGATTCTTAACTGATGTATAAAATCTCATTAAAAAGTTCAATTTTACCGAACATTTTTAATGGTACAGAAACAATATACACATGTTTAAATCATTTAAAATCATTAAAAGTTATTTGATATTTAATATAATTGCACCAAATTTTATACCAAAGTCTTGTCAACAAGCAAATATCAATTTAAAATTTGGCCCGGAAATAAGAATGTAGTACTGTATACAGTTTTTTAGTAATTTACTTTTATTTTAAAAGCTCCTACAACCCTTTACCACTTACAGGTCCTATTTGATATAACATTAATTACGTTTGAAAACCGGGGGACTCGGTGGTGGTGAGGTCTAAAACGCGCGCGTATATGGACCACATTGCCTCTCAACGCCTAGGGTTGAATTCCCACTCGAACAGATCCTAGTGTGAGACAGTTTGTCATTTGTTAACCGATGTTTGTTAGTTTCTCTAAACACTCCTGTTTCTTCTAACACTCTAGGGCTGAGCACCCTAATGTGTGAAAAAAATTTTGTCTAGGACGTAGAACATCATTAATCAACTCAACATCTGAAAGCCAATATGAGGGACAATATATATATATATATATATATATATATATATATATATATATATATATATATATATATATATATATATATATATCAGTACACTAATTATGGACTTTAAATCTGGTTTCTTTTTTTTTTTTTTTTTAGGACACATAACTGGTCGGGTGTCCGACAGACAGTTTCACTACAAGGAGGTAACAGATATGTTGCTAAGGCATTCATCAAGTTACTTAATATGTCTCCAGGCCATATGTATCACACGGTTAAAATGGTAGCAACGTATGACGTAAATGGTAATTAGCATTGTTAATTAATTATCTATTATTGCTAAAAAAAATTACCTGGTGCACTTTGCGTTTAATAACAGAAATTCAATAATCATTAGTTCTAAAAATGTTAGTATTTTTTATTGTGTACTTTCTTCCAAATATGATTTAAATTGTAATCAGCATTGTTAATTATCTATTATTGCTAAAGAAATTACCTCGGTGCACTTTAACAAAAATTCAGTAATCAATAGTTCTGAAAATGTTTTGAATTTTTATTGTGTACTTTCTTACCCCAAAACGTTATGCTTTGTTTTAGATTTGTTTCTTTCCTTTCATTGCTTTCCCAATAATTTTATATGTACTTATCTTTTAACTTTCACCAGTTACATTCTAAGTGTGTTACGAGTTTTTAATTGTATAATCAACTTCTTACTTTTGGCACGTAGGGCTTTTGTTGTTTTTGGCGCGTCACAACCCCTCTTATCGCATTAATTAGAAAGGTTGACATTTTTTGCTTAACGGAGTTCGATTGTTATCTCTGATTTCCTTCACAATCGAACTTTCGGCCTCTATATAAGCTAAGCATTTTCACTTTACGTCCTTCATGCTACTCTAGTTTGTTCTTTTTCTCTTACTTAGTTTACTTAGTCATGCTTTTCATTGTACATTGTAATTCCTGTTGTATCAGTATCACGATTTGCACCATTTAAATGGCAGTTAACTGAATGTGTTTGTGTAGTAAAACTTCGACACAAAATGAAGAGGTATTAAGATAACTAACCTCTTCTGATACCATTAAGAATACGACGTTGAATTCAATCCAGTGAGTAAAATACGGGTTTATCGCGTGTTCTGACTCCTATATGCAATTTATTTTATTATTATTATTATTATTATTATTATTATTATTATTATTATATTTTTGCAATTTGCTTATTTTCTATCTCCCTATTCCTCTATTATTATTATTATTATTATTATTATTATTATTATTATTATTATTATTATTATTGTTAGTTAAATGTAATTCTAAATGAAGGAACCATAATTGGTTTTGATACATGTTTTTGACATACTTTTTAGGTCATAGTCGTTTTCATACCATATCCATCATGCACATGTTACAGAAAGACTTTGGATGGACGGAAATAGGAGGAGATTTTGATATACCATCAGGTGAGTTTGGACAGGAATAGGGCGACGTTTGATATTCAAGCAGATAATATGTGACAGAATAGACTAATAATTTGATCGCTCAAAGGGAAAAATAGAGTAAAATTTGGTATTCCATCAATAACAGAGAAAGTAGTGGAGATTTTGATGCTTTATCAGATAAGTTTATTAGAAGGTATAAACTGTATAAATGCATGTATCATTTGATGCAGAGGATTGTGCATAACGATATAAAAATTTATTTCGGATTGCATTGATAGACTTTCTAATGAATCTTAACAAATATTATCGCGGTTCCCTTCTATAAAAGTGCTTCGTGCTTCATGTAATTCAGAATTAAATCATTTTAGTATTACTTTTACTTTACTTTTTCTTTCCACTTGTGCTAACGGTCGTCGTGGGGAGAGTAAACCGTCTGTTGGCGTTTAGGCGGATCGCTTTGATGATGGTCATTTTTGTGGGCTCTGAGGACGTCTGCCACGGTGTCATTCCAGCGTCTCCTTGTCTTTTTCCCTGGCTCTCCAGCTAGAGTATCTGTTGGTGTATTCCCGAAGGGCTGGTTGGTTTGGAGGACATCCGATTAAGATGACCAAACCACTTGATACTCGGCTGTTCGATGTGCTGTAGGACTGATGCTGCTCTTTCATGCCTGTTATAATTTCATCCATGTACATTATAGTATAGAAAGAGTGTTTTACGCCCCAGCCAAGATTTATTTTTTCACTTATATAGGAGCCGACCACTTGGTGAAAGAAACCACCGACATTCGTCAAGCGAACTAACGAACTTTCTCACAGAACGATCTGTCCGAGTGGGCACTGTGATCCTAACCACAAGCTTTTACCACTAGGCCATCGAGTCCCCTTATTAATAACTTGACAATAACTTATTGCATTGCTTTGTTACGGTACTCTAAAAGATAACTAGAATATTTCAATGATTAAAAAAACCACTGAACTTTATCTTTTAGAATTGCAATGGCTCTTACTTGTTCGTTTTTCATTTTGCCTCGTTTGATCTGTTTCTTTCATGTGTGTGTGTATCTTGTCCTGTGTTATTCGTGTGTGTGTGTGTGTGTGTTTCGGCTAGAGACGTACTTTACTTTATTTCATTTTAACCCGTACCGCTGCGTTTAAGTTTTTCATTGAGCCTTCTTCCTGTAGAAAAGTCGGAAGTTTTAAAATTGATACAATTTTCTTTTTTCGTTTTTAATTTTGTTGTATCGTTTTCTGACATCAATGGTTTGTTTTTCGGATACAAATTATCTATCTTACTAACAATAAAAAATGTTTTAGGTGTTAGTTCGGTGAGTATTTACCCAGAAATCGAAAATGTTAATGTAAACTACCTGTTGGATGATATGAGTTTACAGCGACTACCAACAAACAACAACTGGAAAACAGAAGCCAATCAGAGAATAGAATCGTTAAGAAAGGGACAACTGATAGTACGGTAGGCCGATAATTTTCATTTGTCATTATGCTTTTTGGTAAATACCAAATGTATACATAACAGAAAATTTTGAGATAGATTTTGAATGAAGTTATGCTGTTTCAAGTCAAAGTCAAGTTTTTTTGAGTAATCAAAAGACGCTTTTCCAAATAAAACTGAAAACTAGATCTACCGGGGTTACAATTTACAAAAGGGTGATGTAAAGTTCCTTGATTCAAAAGCCGACGCTTAAGAATGCTAAGCCACGGAGGTCTTCTTTAAGAGTAAACACTACCCTGAACATAGTAAAATTCAAAACTCCGTCCAATAACTAACATAATATACAATTCACTTTCTGCGTTCATGAGGATTTTAATAAAAGTGGTTTTAATTATTATTATTATTATTATTATTATTATTATTGTTGTTGTTGTTGTTGTTGTTGTTGTTTCACGACGTTTTCAATTCACATTTTTCTTAATAGCTTCACAAATAATGTCTTAGCTAAACGTTCGAGTGCTCATACACAAATTAAAGATGTAATTCAATTCATGACGATATTTTTTAAATCTCAAAATATTTGTAATGTTGCAACACCACATGCTGTAAGTAATTAAAATTGTTTTGATTTTAGTCACGTTTTCAAAATAAAATTTGAGTTTAATTAAGAAATATCAAGATTTAGTCGTGTTTGAACGCCCAATAATGCACGGACCGAAATGAGCATGCCGCGGAATAAATTACCACGTGTCTCATTATTCTGTTGTATGTGCACGGAAATTGTAATTGCAAATCGTGAACTTCTTAAAGCATTTTAAATGCACGCATAAGTTAATCTTTTTATTCGTCTATAGAAACCTTAGTTTAACATGGAAATCATTCTATGCACTGGTTGTTTTAATTATAAATTTACAGGATGAATAATTCTGCTTCCGTGGACACACGCAATATGGAAATACATGTAAGTAGTATCAATCGATATTGGTATGGACCATTAAGTTTCATTATTTTTGCAAAATTGTTCGATGTTTTGAGGCCTTAATTTTATTTTATCGTGAAAGCAAAAAAGATTTGGAATTTTTTTTTTTTTGAAACAATCATGAAGAGCATTTACCATACAACAATAAAAATAAAATAAGGCCTTGCAAT
Organism: Tegillarca granosa; assembly: GCA_029721355.1. Classification (NCBI taxonomy): domain Eukaryota; kingdom Metazoa; phylum Mollusca; class Bivalvia; order Arcoida; family Arcidae; genus Tegillarca; species Tegillarca granosa. The sequence continues at coordinate 27,753,883 of CM056606.1, forward strand.
AGAAGAAGGGCTTCTAATGTTTGTTCATAGAAAAACAGAATAAAATCTGGCTTTTGGACAGACATTTAAAGTAGGGTTTGGAATGATACTGTGTTTTTTGCACACATAATTGGCCATATATGGGAATGTTTGATCATAGAGGGAAAACAAAATAAACTCCCAACTTTGGGACAGACATTAGTAGAAAGACTTTTTATATTTATTCATAAAAATTCAGAATACACTCCAGACCTCGATCAGACATCAGACGCAATGCTTGGTAATCATTAATTATAAAAAAAATAGAATAACTCCCAATTTTGGACTTACATTAGAAATAGGGCTTGTAAACTTTGGCTTTTTGTCACCATATAATAGTGTTTGCTACACTTTTAGTATGAGTACAAACATTGAAAATCTTTTAATGTTGTGTAGATATGTTGGTATTTCCGCACTTAAGTGTCAAGAAACATTGTCGCTAATTACGTCATATATGATAATTATTTAAAGAGGTAAATGATAGTTGATTTTTAATCTGCTCTGTTGTTTTTGTAAACAAGATAATCCTGTACATATGACGAAAATTACAAAAACAAAATAAATAAAGATTAAAAAAAAACATACTTACAAAAAAAACTAACATTCTAAGACAGTAGTTAAGTTAAACATATTAAAGATTTTCAAATGAAGCTGTGTAGTCAAACATCAAGAAATGTATCTGAAGTATAATTAATGTCCATATTATGTCTGTCGTTCACTTTCGTTGTTTATTTCAATTGTGTATCTGCTTATTTTCTTTAGTATGTGAATCATCTGTAAATTTCTATGTTTTATAATTATTGTTGTTTTGAATTGCATTTTCATAACGTTCACGATTTAAACTATACGTTTTAGGTTCAGCAGTTAAAGCACGATTTCGGTTTTGGATCATCTGTCAGTGCGGAAATGATTGTTGACCCTGCCTATCATAATTATCAACAGTTTTACTATAACAACTTTGAATGGGGCGTTATCGCTAATAAATTGAAGTGGATGGCTACCCAGCATACTGAGGTACGATAAAAATAAACAGCCTGTCTCCAGAACGCACGGTTTCAAGCAACCTGTCTCCAGAACACACGGTCTCAAACAACCTGTCTCCAGAACATACGGTCTCAAAAAACCTGTCTCCAGATTATACGGTCTCAAAAAACCTGTGTCAGAACACACGGTCTCAAACAACCTGTCTCCAGAACACACGGTCTCAAACAACCTGTCTCCAGTACACACGGTCTCAAAAAACCTGTTTCCAGAACACATGGTCTCAAAAAACGTGTCTCCAGAACACACGGTCTCAAAAAACCTGTCTCCAGAACACACGGTCTCAAACAACCTGTCTGTAGAACACACGGTCTTTCTACTGGGTTGTAATATAAAACAATGTTTCTTGCAACATTTATACTTTATTTCTATATTTTATCATTTCAAAAAAAATTTTTAAAGACTAAAATCATAGTTTATCATGTAAAATAATTTTATCTCTGTACCCAGTTGTCTGAAGCTTGTGGTTAAAAACACATTCGAAATAAATTAAAACATACATCCTCATTATCAAATTGATCGTTTTACAAAAATATGCTTTGAAGGAAATTCTATTTATTTTTCAATACTTCTAACATTAAATTCACAACATATTTTTAAATTGTTGAAAATTGAAATTTTATCCAATCAGTTGATTAAACTAAGTAATCTTTTAACACCTGGATCCTGGTTTTATTTAAGGTGTTTATCTTTTCTGTTTGTATGCAATCTTTAATGTACCAAATGTCCCCTGTAACGTTAGCACTTTTATTGTTTACAAGTACGTGTATTTTATATGTAAATATCGAAAGCTTATCGTCACTTTTTGATACAGATAAAATCATTACAATAAGAATCGTTAATTTATTCACTAATTAGAACACATAATTGACCACTAATTCAAATAGTTGCTGTTTCAGACTCATAAGGATTATGATACGCCGTTGAGGGCTATAACAGCTCTTCAGTCACATGGGTACGTGAACTTTATACTTTGTATCAAATATTTACCTCATTACTGATATCAGATCTTTCCTTATTCTTTTATATCATTATGAGTGTACACTTAATATGAAGTCCCTCTTAGAAATTGTTTTAGCACGCGCTTCTCTTCCCCTAAGTATTGGCGAATTTTACTGCATGTAAGATGGTCTTCTATGTAATAACCACTGCGGTAGCCTCAGTTTGTTGAGTGCTCGCTCCGTAAGTGGAAAGTCGTGTGTTCGAACCCCGACCGGGTCTGACCCAAGATTCGAAAGTGGGAAGTGACTGTTCTTTCGCTAAGCACTAGGCATTACGTAATGAAAATCACGGTTCTTTCGGATGGGAACTTAAAATTAACGAGGTCTCGTGTCACGGATAGGCGTGGTACGATAAAGAACCTTGCTGTATAATGCCATCAGCGCAACGCACAGGCAAAACTTCTGCACTTTCGCCTAAAGCTGCCGATTTCTCGATATAGGTGAAATAGTCTTGACTGGGACGTTAAACACCTTTACTTAACTAAACTCTTTCCCTAAGTATTGGCGATTTTTACTGCATGTAAGATGATCTTCTATAAAATACAGGTTTTAAGTTGTCTTGTTTCTTGTTATATTATGTTTTTAGCATACGAACATATAACTATCTTACATACCTGAATCTCTGGTATTAAATTAAATACAATGGCATCCCCATAGCTGAAATACTTCTTAAAGATCTAAACTATTTTCAATTTTAATTTTTTTTTTGTGTTTCTTCGAAACTTTTAAACAGAGATTTTTTTTACATTAGCATATAATACGTCATATGTGTAGTTCTTAATTAAGTAGCTGTGTATCCCATTTTAAAAGCATCATAAAAAACACTGGATTTTTCCAATATTAAATTTTTTTCTTAAAAAGTTCTTGTGTAGGGAAGATCATTATATGCATAAAAAAGCTTTTTTTTTCTTAAATTCAGTCAAACATATTCCTTTTTAACACAATAACATTATTAAAAGTAACAATGCATTAGGGTAAAAAAAATGATAATTATGAATTAATCAAGTGTTGAAAATCACAATATAAAGCAATTTAGCAATTATTTGAAAATACGAAAACAATTAATACAGATTAGGACATCACTATTTTTTATGGCAAAGTTCAAAGTAGTTGACAGGTTAAAGCATATAACTGACTGTAAGGCATTCTTATAATGATACATTTGACACTTTGGTTTATTCTTGTATGAATACTTTAAATCAGTATACGATTGATTTAAATGTATTTCACTATACATCAATACAAATTCATAATATCAGTGACTAACGTGCATACAAATATGTTTTATTTATTTATTTATTTATTTATTAATTTATTTATTTATAAAAAGCAACAACACGTGAAAAGAGAGCAGTATCTTAAGATCACTGGTATAAGAAATCTAACAATGCATTTTACGTCTCCACATACAATTAAATAAATTTAATGTTCCAATTATTTGTTATGTTTTAATGCGCAATCACAGGAAGACAGTGCGAGGTCATAACATGTTTTGGGACATTCCCAAATATAACCCGCCATGGCTGAACACTTTGTCCAAGGATCAACTACTTTCAGCCATGCATATACGTGTAAATGATACAATATCACGCACCAAAGGGAGGTAAGTTCATTTAATTAAGCACACTTCTCATAAGAGAAGATTTGTTGAATCGGATATTATTTTAATCCCTCATTAAAGCTAATTTTTACATAACTAAATCCACATTGAATTATCTTGAAATTCCATGCTAGTAAATTCTTAAGTTTGTCATTGATTGACACAGTTTTGAATGACTTATCTTAAGATAAAATGTTTGTGTCTTGAAAAAGGTTCTAAAGTTATTTAAGTCAAACTTCTTGAAATTAAAAAAAATGAATTGCAGAATTATGAAAACTTTAAAATTGAAAACATTTATATATTTATATATTAATGACATTAATGACATGATGTGTAGTCAGATTTAAAACAAAATTGTGTTCATGGCAACAGGTTTAGTAACAATGTAGTTTTGGGGGAAAATTAAAAGAAATAAGAAAAGAAGTTCTATATTGTTAACATTATGAAACTAGTTTGTTTGAACAAACACTGTATTCAATAAGAAAATAATGGAATGAAGTTTGTAGTAGAGGGATTTCGTACCACTCCACGGTTAATATGTTTGCATTTACACCAAAACGGTCATGTGCGGTTAGGATAAAAACATCCCTAGAATCTACCAAGTAGGTGACTTTCTAATTCTATCTTCAAAATTATTTTATTCTTTTTAGACTTGCCCACTGGGATGTTAACAATGAAAATCTACATGGCGATTACTTTGAACAGAAACTAAAAAATCCTAATATTACATTCGACATGTTTCGGTGGATACACCAGCTTGAACCTGGAGTTAAGCTTTTTCTTAATGATTACCATGTTGCTGTTACTGGACTCTACACAACTGTAATTATTATTATTATCATTATTATTATTATTTAACACTGTGATACTACCCATATTTACTATAGCTAACGTTATGGAAAAATTAATAGTTCGGTTTTGGCAGGGTTACGAAAAAGGTGTTGACTTTTCTCGTGTTGTTTGGTTTGGCTGTTTCTTTTCCATTGCATTGTATAGTAAAAATATTTAAAACCAATTACAATTAAATACAAATATTGACTTTGAAGGTTTAATGGCCGTCGTCACAATATTGTTAAAAGTATGAAATCGCTATAACAAAACGTATTCTAGTATTAAGTTTTTACTTTGTTTTTGGGATTGAGATTTGGACAAGGACTGCTATGTTTGTGTTTGATGACTTTGTTAGATAATTTAAAATTTCAGTTTTTTTATGTTTAAGTAATTACATTTTACACAAATTCTGTTTTCTGATTGATTGAAATATCCTATTTGTGCATGTATAGACAATATTTCTTCATGTATCATACCAAACCAGTTTTTATAACATGAAATACAAATTGTTGTTGGCGAAAACAACTGTAAGGTCATCATAAACAAAAAGTGTAATCTTTTATTTATTTATTTATTTATTTATTTATTTATTTATTTATTTATTTATTTAATATTTATTTATTGTTACACTTTAAGAATCGACGGATTTTTTTTTATTCTGTAGAGGAATAAATACGATTATTTTGAGCACGCTTTTCAATATGTCAAGCGTGCACAAAACAATTTTATCAGTTTTTCTTAAATAGAAACTTGTTTGACAGAAAAGGTTAATAACATATTATTATTCTCTTCATATATCCTAATCACACATTAAAATGTATAGCTTCGGTTGTGTTTGACTTTCGGTGGCTCCATTTTGTGAATTATATACCATTTATTCCAAAATAAGTCAGTTTAGAGAAAGATTTAGAATGTATATATCGTGTTAATTTAAAATTTAACATCAGTGGACAGACAAATCTGAAAACTTGTCAGTAAAACAACTACTCATCGTGTCAATTTGTCACCTTTTTCGACAAAAAAACTCGTTGTATGGATATAGTGAAGTATTACAATATATTCACTGCAATGACATAACAATGATATATCACGAAACAAACCAGACTAATGTATAATTACCCCATGTTTGATATAACGTTATAATATGAAAATAATGACATTGGTTAAATCTCAGCATTAAGTTAAGTATACTATTCCGGACTGATTGCAGACTAGCGAGGATTTGTTGGACATAAGACTTGGTGATGATTCTTGGTTGCTAATTATGACATAAAATAAGTAAATTGCAAATAAAAACATACACAATCTGCATCGTGAAGCACAAATAGAAACACTCACGTGTAATCATTAAACATTTACAAGTAAAGCGCAAATATATTAAATCAATTCACAACAATCGTGTTTTATCTAAAGATTTTCAACTTCTGTATATTCTACTTCTAAATTGAAAAAGATTACCAAACATTTTATACCTCTCTCTCTATTTCTACACAAGTAGATACTAAAAAAGCTGCCAATATTATTGGCGGGTTCAAGGGGAGGGGGAACTCTCAAAAAACCCCTCTTTCAAAAAGTCACAAAGAGAAAAAAGTGTGACAAAAAGGTCCCCAAAAATATTGACAATTCATCGCCCCTGTGCTCCACCATTGCTTTGCACTTGACCCGTTTTCGGCCTTTTAGTAGCCTCTAGAGTCCTCACCGCTAGGGACTTGAACCTTCAGCATTCGCAATAATTAAGTGCTCCAGTTTCAATTTGTTTTATGTTTGTCTTAATAAGCCCCAATCCCCTCCCCCCCCCCCCCCACAATGGATTAATCTCCATTTGAATTATAAAATTAACAAATACTTGCGATGAATCGATATTTTACTGTACTATTTTCAGGCATATAAAACACAAGCACAAATCATGAGAGATAGCAATGTACCAGTGTACGGTATGGGAGTTCAGAGTCATTTTAAGTCCAGTAATATAGACTTTAACGCAGTCAAGGTATGAAGTTTGATATAAAGATTGTAAACTTTTTTCTGTTTTTTTTTTTCTAACCTTATTTGTTAAAATATTTCATAACAAAGCATTTAATTTGCTTTTTAATAGCAATGGAATGCATTAGCTTTAAACATAAAATTTTAAACATATATTTAATAATATAAGACTCAATTTCTTTCTAGAGAGCTAGATAAACTTGTGATTTTTAGCACAGTCGATCCTTAGTTAAATACGATAAGGACTTCCAAATGAAGTATAATGAGAAAGTTTAGATTGCATTTAAGATAATAAATGAGCAAATGATTTTACCTGAAAAGGACATTATGAAAAAGCGTAAAAACACATTTTCCTAAGTTATGGGAACTTTAACGCATATTTGAGGAACTTTATTGCCAATAAAAGTGACGGTATTCATAAGCCAAATTCTTTTAAATTAGAGGATTAGAAAATGTTTTTAAAACTACATAAAAAGATTATAAATAACAAAAAAAGGAAATTAAATTTAGAAATTAAAATAATTTAAGCATGAGGTAAGAAATGATATTTATGCTACTTGAAATTGTTGTTAGTTAATATCAAAATCCGAGAACGACATTTATGGATAAACTGTTTATATTATAATTTTGTTATGCATCTTAAATCGTAAAACACTATAAAACTGCATGCATAATTATTGCTGGTAAAACAAAGCTGCCATTCTTTCTTTGACGCATTTAAAATTGCAACAGCGGTGACTAAGAAGAACAGTTTGGAATTCATAATTTGGCCTTGAAGATATTATAATTCAACAAAAACAGAGGTATTCACACCGATTGTACAGCTGCATTACAAACATGGACTAAAATAACCGCCTTTCCCAATTTTTTATCTCCAGGTTGTCTTCATTTTCATTTCTCAACTCATTTTATTTGAAATTTATGACTTAAAATGAATTTGACAACAGGCAACGCAAACTTAAAACATAACACCGCCATAAAAATAATAGTTACAGCAAAAAAAGAAAATAAACATGTAAAATAAATAAAATAAAAAAGCGGATAATCTTAACAAAACTAAATGCAAGCTAAAAAATCGAAATGACGAAAAGAATAATAACTTAAACATATTCTTGATCCATTTATTATAAATCTTAAACTTAGCTAACCAAAAATAATTTTGAAGATTAAAACAGATCTCACTTTTTAAAATATTTAAATCAGTTTTATAGATAGTAAGTGAACGGATGAAGTTTATATCTATGGCATTATCTTTGCTCTTTTTTCAGTTTCTAATCGCATCTTTATTTCATTTTGTAGTACAGACTTGATAAACTAACTGAAGCCGGATTACCAATATGGATCACAGAATTAAGTATCATAGATACAGATTACAACAGGAAGGCTGATGCTTTAGAAGATGTTCTAACACTTTATTTTAGTTATCCCAACATTCAGGGCATCTTGTTCTGGGGAATGTGGGATGGTCAAACGTTTGACACTAGAACGGCAATAGTTAACGGACCTAATGTTACGGTATTTTTTCTCTTATATTTGTCTTTATAAAATGGCACTTGATTAAAAGTCAAATATACTATGGTTTTTATACGACAAAAATGATTGAACAATTTACAATTTTATGAAGCATTTTCATAGACATGTTCGATTACAACGAAATCTATAAAACGCACAAGATTTTTTTTTCATTTCAAACAACTGATATGCAGAATTGAAAGTGAAATCAAGGTACGTGTAAAATACAAGCTGTCGTGTTTTTAGGTAAAATGTCGGCACTTGAGGAAAAAAAACTTGTCAAAAACACATATAATAATCTTTCATTATATAAAAATTGCAAAATTGCTGTCGCTTCAATGGTATTTTTTTTCTCAAAATTGTTAAAAAATCTATCGTGTTATTACATTTCTTTTCCATTATTTTTTTTTTTAAATAAAGGATTTCAGAATTTGGCGAAACGAATTATTTTTTAATATGACCGTTTTAAATACTTTGTCATTTAAAGAGTAATAAACAAAATGTTTTTTAATCTTCAATCTAATGAATAGGTTATAAATTACATAAAATATTATCCGTGTTTTATATAAGATATATTATGACGGGTCGTTTTAAATGGCATGGAGTCTTTTAAAGACAACATAATAGTGGAGAATAAGGGAGATAATTCTTTCAATATTCTTTCAATATAAAAAGGAAAACCCAAGCAGATATTTTAAGAGTATCAAACAATATTTCTTCTTTTTTTAAAGATATTATATACTTTGAATTTTCGCGGTTCAAAGACAACAAAAATACAGGGCTCAGATATTTAACACATTTAAATGAGAATATAAAATCCATCCATTCGCTTTTTTATTATATTCTTCAAAGCCCATTATCGGCGATTTCACAAATATACAATAATTGAAGTTTTTACCTTACGTGCTAGATCTTATTAGTTTTGTATTGTTAAAATTTAAAACCCACAAATGTACAATCATTGGGTGAATTACTTTAACTGACCTCCCATCATGGTATTTAGTTTCTTTTCACTTTCTTACACTGATCAGCTAAACAGCAATATGAAATAAAAATGCTACAGCAAATGCAAAACTAAAATCGTCATGGAAAAAGTCACTAATATTGTCCAATTCATGATTTGATTTTGATTTTAATGGTGTTTTGGTCTAGTATACGTGAAGTGGCACAAATGTTTACCTAAGCAATGCACTTAGGGCAATGTACTAGACGTGTCACACCTGCCGTGACACGGGGTTCGGTTTTTAAGGTCTTATCTAAGGACCCCGTCAAATTTATGAGGTTTTAGAGCTAGCAGTGTATACATGACTAACAAAGACTATCTTCATGACTTTCAGATGTATCTTAGCTATTTCTACAAAATGTCTTCATTTTATATACTTCAATTTAAACCATTTTCAAATCATTCTAGGCAAATGAAGCAGGGCTTCGCTACCAGAAGCTATTTAATAATACATGGCGTACAAACGTTACACAGCCCTTACATCACGGTATACATATTAATGGTTTCCATGGTAACTATGTTTTAAATATAATACACAATGGAAAGATAATTGAAACCCAATATTTCCACCTTGGAACTAGAGGAAAAGTTGTTACAGTCAATCTACATGGAACAGGTATGTAAAAAATAAATAAATAAAAAATATTTTTTTAAAAAAAGATAATTCAAAATAGGGTGACTGATTGGTCGAAGTAACTTCTTGCGATAAGAAAATATCACAATCAATGAGTGAAGTTACCAAAATATGTATGAAATGAGCTGTTGATGGTCTTTACGTACATAATCACCTTGATATCGATTTTTAACCCCTTTATGAAGAAACTGAAGACGCTAGATTTTTTTATGCCGCACGTATTTTATTTGTTCATTGTGTTGCATTCTTCTCCATGGCACTTGATCTTCTTTGCAACTTTTGCTGATGCGGTATAAGGCTAGGGCTTTGTTCATGTCTCGTTTGTGATGCAGTGAATTAATTAATAATATACATTATACTTTCCACATGAGAAAAAAGTTAAAGAGCATTTGTTTTTGTTGGTCATATAAATGTCGCAAAAAGATCAAATATAAAAACTAAAATAAAAAAAACGAGTATTGCAAAAAAAAGTATATTGTAAAATACTGTTGTATTGAAGTTCAAAGGTACTACTTTGTGACTTTGTCAAATCTTTCTTTAGCCCTGCTTATGATTTTTAGAGTGTATATATATATATATATATATATATATATATATATATATATATATATCTACAATCAAACAAATTTAATTCATCACTGTTCATCATCATTTTCAGATAGCCACGGCCAAGCATTATCAACATCGGTGTTTGGATAAAAGTGTATTTTTATTTAGAAAAGGAATGAGGTTTTCGTTTTGTAGAAAAATATTTTCAATTTTACAAAATAAACTACTCAACAATATTTTATAATTATTATTATTATTATTATTATTATTATTATTATTTTGTTGTTGTTGTTGGTGGTGGTGGTGTTGTTGTTGTTGTTATTATTATAATAAAAATAATAATAATAATATATTTCATTTAAGTGTCACATATAAAAAAATTCAAAGTTCACATACATACATGTATATAAAAACCCTTATAAATTTTTATATCCGGCCACATCTGACCTACGAGACACTACATATTGTATCTATAATTAAAATACATGGTAATATAAATTAGTTGGGCATGAGTATAAAAAGTATGGCTGGTAGTCACCGCTTAAAACATCATAAATAGGCATTAAACATCTACGTCTGGTCATCATATTGATCATATTGAATAAAAAGATACCAAGTTTTTGTTGGACCTCAGCAACATTACAAGACATAATAGAATTCAATTTATCCGAAGGGCTAAAATCTTTAAAACTGGAGTTTAAATTATTACATAGGTTAAAAAGTGAGTATCTTAAATCGCTATAAAAATGATAGTCAATTAAAACATGTTGTTCGTTTTCAACTTCTAAAATATTACAATATTTACAAATTCTATTTTGTAACGGTGTAGGCGGTTTAGTGTATCTACCTGTTTCTACCGCAATTGGGAGAGAACCACTTCTGAACTGGCAAATTAATCGTCTGTGATATTGCGGTATCTAGTTACATGTAATATATGTTTCTAATGAAATGTTATTTTTGTATTGTCTATATATTCTAAGTTTGTTACCATTTAAACACTTGTGGTCACTAAACAATTGACAATGCCATTCATTGTTAACTATAATATTAACATTTTGTAAAATATTTTTAACTACCACTTTAGTTGGAATATTTATGTCCAAAACAATATCGTGTGCCTGTATAGTGTCTATAAAACCTGAAACTTTACGGAACCAACCCTTAGCCTTGCGTGAAGAGAGAACAAATAGCTTATAAATAATCCTATTACAGTCATGAATACGAACAAGTTTACTGAATTGTCTAATACACTCTGTCTTTTGTTTAGAGAAGCAAGATAACCAGCTCATATCACCTCTAACTGAAATATTTGATGTGTATTTACCAACACCGAGAAACATTTTACATGCCTTGTTCTGCACAGAATTAATACAGCTAAATTGTTTTGTCCAAATTCCAGCACAATAAAACAATATTGGCTCAACCATGCATTTATAAAGTTTTGTAAATACATTATACGAAAAGTCACCATAACATTTTAACTTCGAGACCACCATTCCAAGCGCACAATTAGCTGATTTAGACAGTTCTTTAGCAGTTTTCTGCATGTCCAAATGTTATCAAGCCATAGGCCTAGGTAACGGTACGTATTCTAAAAGTCAATAATAGACTCAACACATCTGAAAACATGTTTTGAACGTTCTTGAGAGGGTATACGGTAATGCACTACTTTAGTCTTTGTTGGGTTAATAAAGAGTTTCCATTTTTACACCAATTATTTAGCACTGTTAAAAGTTTATCCATTGACTGTTCATCAGGCGCGATGAGCGCAATGTCATCTGCATATAAAAGAATTGAAAAGTTTGTTCTATCAACATTAAGTCCACACTGTAATTGAATTATATCGATGACTAGATCGTCAATAAAAAGAGAAAATAGTGTTGGTGACAGCAAGCACCCTTGTTTCACGCCTGAATTAACGTCAAACCAATTTGTTAAGATATTATTCACTTTAACAGAACTTTTAACACCATGGTATAACCCTTGTAATGCAGATAAAAATTTACCAGAAATACCCAACTTTTTTAGCTTATACCCCAAAAAGGCCTGTAAACAGAATCAAAGGCCTTTTTCATATCTACATAACACAAAAGTATCTTTTCTTGATAGTTTTCTATCATTAACAAGATTAAAAAGAGAAAAAAATATGATCTGAGCAACTCCTACCTTTTCTGAAACCGTTTTGGTTATCAGATAAAATACTATTCACATCAATATATTCATTAATTCTCTTATTTAACACATGACAATTGACTTAACTAGGTACGGAAATTAGAGAAATTCCTCTATAATTTAGAGGATCACTATAATCACGTTTAAATATAGGATTGATAACACTTGTTTTCCATTGATCGGGGACAATTCCACTATCAAAGCACGCAGTGCATATTTTATGCAACATTTTTACACCACTATCATTTTTTAACACTTCTGCGGGAATTTTATCTATGCCACATGATTTATTCAATTTCAGCGCATTTACGGCACTATAAACTTCGTCAACTGTGATTGGAGCATTTAACAGCTCGGAATTTGGAATATCAACATTATTTACATTTTCATCAACACTACTAACATCATGAACATTATAAACTTGTGAAATTCATTTCCCCACTTATTCAGCACACTTTTTGTATCCGATTTAACGACACCTTCATCTACTACTTCCCAGGGAATATCAACACAACGATCGTTCACAATACCTATTTTTCCAATTTTTTCTCAAAAATTCACGGAATCATTTCCTTCACAAAGGTCGCTTAACTCCTGTTGTAGCTTTTGCTGGTATTGACGTTTGAATTTCCTATTTAGTTTATCAAATTTTTTCCATCGCGACAGAATAACTCCTTTAATTTCTTTCTATGCGTATTGTTGCACTTCAGCCATTTGGTTTCACATTCGCGCGAAATTTCCCACTGTGTTTGTAGTTCCATGTTCCAATATGGTTTATAGAATGATTTCTTCGATGTTTTAAACTGATTTTGAGAGTATTTTATTTCTTTTGTCGTAAGTGTCGAATCCATTTGTTTAATGATTAGGTATTCGAATTCATTGTATGCATTTTGGATATCATTGTTCGTATTTATTGAATTTTCAATCCGTTTTATAGTGTCATTTACACGGCTTATCGAATCCTGATCCGCAAGAAAAGTACTAGGCACAGTAGATAAGTAATACTTTTTTATTTTGACAGTCCGTGTTTTCACATCATTAGCATCTACATTTGATGTCGTTGAGTTAAAACAAGATTCCCAAACCAAAACCGAATGTTCAGGTATCGAATCCGGGTGGAAATTAATGTCACTTATTAATTCGGACATCGTTATTACCGAAAAAGACGAAACTGACTGTATTTGTTACACAAACATAGTCCTATCAAACCTGCCATTTAACATAGCAAAATTCGAAGTGACAAGAACATCAACGAACAAGTCGCCATAGTGATTTTCAGTTTCATCGATCAAATCGCGAAAACTTATGTCGTCTACTCCTTCAATGAAATCTGAGTTAGAACCACAGCGTGCGTTAAAGTCACCAAAGATATATGTTTCCCCAAGGTTTTGATAACAGTATATTTGATTAAGTAAGTTTTCAAAGAAAATGTCTGGTTCATTGGGTCTAGTGGATCCTTCTGGGGGAAGATAACATACTGCCAAACAGACAGTAAAATCAGAGTTTATCCCATTTAATTGTAACCACAATATGTCTTCGACAGTGGAGTCAAGAACTTTAACAGAAAAAGTATCTCCAATTAGATTTTCTTTTATCAAAAAACCCACACCACCGTCACCACGACGCGATTTCTGATGTATATTTTTACGGTTATTACCAAACCATTTATACCGGGTATATTAAGTTTCTGATTTCCTTTTAGAAACGTTTCGCAGATACCGACAATATCGCAGTCCAAATAATTTAATGCAAAAGTTCGAAAATGACTGTTCGCGTTATCTTTCGTAGAAAACCCCCTGTAATTCCATGTACCAAACCGCAAACACCGCTAATTTGACTTATTTATTAAACGTCCGCTTTTAATTTTGTATTTATCTGATTTATTATTTATTATTATTATTATTGTTGGTGTTGGTGTTGTTGTTGTTGTTATTGTTATTGTTGTTGTTGTTGTTATTGTTATAATTATTATAATTGTTGTTGTTGTTGTTGCTGTTGTTTCGATCGGGTTTAGAGGAAACGTCTGACGATCAAGCTTTAAATTGTACACTTTTTAAAGAAAAAAAAATTATTCTTAACATATTTGAACATTTGCCCCCTAATTTAACTGTGGTGGAAGGGATAAAAGTATTATGTTCTTTTTATAGAGAAGACAAATATCAATCTGGAGAAAAGAAAATGCAAAGTTGTTTTAAATCATTGATGTTAGTGTATTATAACATTGATATTGTGGAACAAAAACTTAATACGTGTATTCTTACTTTTTAATTCAAAGCAGCAAAAATCCATTATTTGCAAAAAGCTATTAAAAAAATATTTACAGATTTTTATAAGGCAGTGTTTTCAGTATAGCATAACACAAAATTTCTTTACAAATTATTTTATTAACATTTTATATTCACTTGTCACAATTTCAGTCAGACGGGTCCCAAAAACTTACTATGCGGGATCTTTTCTTAAGGCATCTATGAAACATGATACTTTTTTCTGGTATATAAGGAGGACCTACATAACATCATGACATTTTTAAACAAAAAGCAAAAAGGAGTTTCTGAAATGAAAACAACCTGCTTCACCCCGCATAATCTTGTGAAATTTGTTGCTAAATCATTCAACTCCAAAAATAGATACATAGATGATGTTCTGTCTCTAAATAATCGCAAATTTTATTGAATATGTGAATGCCATATATCTTAGTGAGCTTGAAATAAAAGATGCGACTGATTCTACATGCTATGCTTCATATTTGGACGTATACTTCAATTATGACACCCATGAAAGGTTACATCAGAATCTATACGACAAACGTGAAGACTTAAATTTCTCTATTGTCAACTTTCCTTTTCTTTGCAGTGATATCCCTGCTTCTCCTGCGTATGGTGTATATGTTTCACAGTTAATACGACAAAAATTTCTAAGCGCATTTAGATTCATGTTATTGTGTTGCAAATGAAAATGTAAAGACTTACATCATCCTATGAACTTTATAACCCCCACCCCCACCCCCACCCCCCCTCCCGCTTGCCACAAATAAAATTCAGAAGTAAAACACCAAGTTATACACGTTATAGATACGAGAAAACAGTTTAGTACAATGTTATAAATCATCACTGATGTTTAAAGTTGCAAGGTACTTTAAAACAAGTCTAAAGAAAAAACGAAAAGCGCAACCAAACTAAGACCAAAAAATGAACATTGGAGACACGTGACAAGTTCTGTTCATGTTAAGTGTAATGTGTTTTCTGTTACTTCGTGTCACTAAATATCGAAACAGTCTACCCGGACAGACTTTAATTTTTCAATTGACACGTGAAATGCTATTTTAAATCTTATCTTAAAACGTAAACAAATTTCACCAAGCACACTTTAAAAGTCAGAAAGTCAGAAGCATGTCTACTTTGCTGGCTGACTGAGTATATTGGCGGAAAAAGGTCGTACAAAGTTTTTTTATCTTGTTCCATGAAAAAAAGTATTTTATTCCATATTTACCATTTTGTTCCCTCCAAAACATGTTTGTAGTGTTTCGTTCCCTATAGATAGTGTTGCGTTTTCTACAGATAGTGTTGCGTTTCCTACAGATAGTGTTGCGTTTCGTATAGATAGTATTGCGTTCCCTATAGATAGTGTTGCGTTCTCTATAGATAGTATTGCGTTCCCTATATATAGTGTTCCGTTTCCTATAGATAGTGTTGCGTTTTCTATAGATAGTATTGCGTTTCCTATAAGTAGTGTTCCGTTTCCTATAGATATTATTGCGTTCCCTATAGATAGTATTGCGTTCTCTATAGATAGTGTTGCGTTTCCTTTAGATAGTGTTGCGTTTCCTACAGACAGCGTTTTGTTCCCTATCTATATATTGTCGCGTTCCCTATAGATAGTGTTGCGTTCCCTATAGATGGTATCGCGTTCCCTGAAGTTAGTATATTGCTTCCTTTAAGAAAATAACTCGTTTGATTCAAATGAGATATGCGGCGAGAAAATCGCTTTATATTTATCGAGTTATCAGAGTTTTCCGATGACGCATAGGCTCAAAATATCCTTACCGGTACAATCGTACCGGTAGGAACGGGAAGTGGTTAAGAGAATAGCTAATTCCATAAAGATAGTAACGTATACTCTACAGATAATTACATTGCCCTTGCAGCATATTATTGTTTTGAAGTTTTCAGTCTGAAGACAGCTACATTTTTCAATTGATTAAAGTTGCCTACCCATTTACAAGCAAGGAGACCTCTTCTCAAAATGCGCTTGAAATTGAAACTGGAGGCGTTAGCAGTTTCTCGTTTCACTGATGCTAGTAATGTAAGAAACATCAAACCAACAATTTTAAAAACAATTCAATTTATCAACTCGGTATTTATATATGTGTTTTTCTTCATTTTGTTTCCTATTTAGACGTGCTATTCTATGGTTGCTATAGTTTTTGCCTTATACATTCGGTTAACATTATCAATTGATTTCTCAACATTGAACTTGAAATTTAAAAAAGTTAGTTTTCTACCATTTCTTATTTTAGTTCAATCTACTTTAAAGGTTCTATTTTATAAAAGGTATTCAGTATTTTATTTTTTATGAAGTCGTTTGTGGAATGTACATGATTTTGTAGTCAGACCTTTATTAAATTTCAAATTTTCCTTGAGGGAATAAAATGTAAATCATAAACAGGTCATGTGACTGGTGTTTTAAGTTGTTAACATTGTTTGACTGAGTCAGAGGTTAGGAGAAACATGAATTGATTTCAACATTATAAGTCTATGTTTAACATGTATATCTAACAACCGTTACAGCCACTTAAGGTGCTGGTATATGTTCAATGCAGTAGATTTGTATTTTGTCAGGTACGTAAAGTCTCTCTCTCTCTCTCTCTCTCTCTCTCTCTCTCTCTCTCTCTCTCTCTCTCTCTCATTTATAAGCCACTGCTTCAAAATTGCAGAGGGCATTTTAAGAAAAATGACCGCTTTTCACAATTTCTTTGATTTTCATGTACTTGAACAATTACATCTATCTAAAAATGGGGAGTCTGATGGCAATGTAGATTAAAGAATCGGCTAACCAGTTACATCGCCTCTCTGCCTAGAATAGAATCGAACTTGGGCTGATCATAAAGTGAGATAATTTCTTAGGTTAACGATTTTATTATTATTATTATTATTATTATTATTATTATTATTATTATTGGCACGCCCCTTACCCTAACATAGGAACTGAAATCATACATAACTTAAAAATGTTTTAAAAAGTATAAAATATAAAAGTTCCATTCTGTTTTGTAACAACAGCCACGTCTTTGATGGTACATATTGTTAACCCTGTACATAGTGTTACCGGCGACAATATATATACCTTCACTGACTGTACATACGCCGGAATCAATTCTACCGAGTTGAGCCTTTAATTTTTCCCGCTAAATGGACAACAAAATGTACCTCACATATTCACATATACGGCACATATTTTCGCCGGCGACAATATGTACATGGTGGCAAAATTTAAACGGGCGACAATTTGTACCGTACATCTCATATTTTGTAAGTTTAAGCGAAATTAACATATATTTACATACACGATGCCTTTAAATGTAATAATAAAACTTAACTCCGTATGTGACGTTTGCTGCTGTTTGGTAACCACGCTTTGTGGTTCAATGTCAGCTATTAATAAAATGCTTACTGACCCTTCAAACCATTCGCGTGCATAAACATTAATTACATGTTTTGTTTTCTTTTTCCGGGATTTTAATTATACAACGGCCTATTAGCATAGTATTTTGTCAAATTTAGCATAAGTTTATGTACGTAACAATGAAAAAATGTAGTTTTAATTGCGTGATTCAATTATGTGTCTGTTTAATAATAATAATAATAATGATAATGATAATAAAATCGGGTTATTAAACTGATATTGTGAAATAATTTTCCAAGTTGACGAGGGACAATATTTCAAAATATCAGTTTAGTAATCGTTTAACTATATAGCAAAATACATTTATCTGCTTCCCACTTTTTCCCACTGCTTCCCACAAAAATACCATTTTGTCTAAAATTACACAAATATTGCACTAGTTCTTATATATTGATATAAGAACCTAGTGCAATAACATTTTTGGAAAAAAATGTCCTCTTCGGACGACATTGTCACATGCCAAAGTTTGCATTATCGAAATGTATTTCGGAGACCCTGGACCGGAACAAAGTTTGCGTGCAAATATCTATATATATTGAACGTTAACACCTCTGAATTTATCATTTTCATTTTATGTGAAACGTATATTGCCATATTATAATTATTATCATTATTATTATTTTTCCTTGTTTCGGTGTGCCTTTTCAATAATTGTATAGTAGTTACATGTAATTCCTCTGCTCATACAAATGCTTGCAAGAACACATGTTTCAGCTGCAAATTTTGGCTTATGAAATTATTACAATGGTTCCAGTATTTGTTTCGTCGATCTCGAGATGGGTAGAATAAACATTTGAGATTATGATACTAACAGGCTACCGTACAGTTACACGTAACAGATGAAAATGGTTAAGAAACTTGAAAAAGGTCTTATTTAACGATATATGAGGAAATAGCTTCTGATAAATGGCTTATATAATTGTAACTTATTTTAAGAACAGATTTCAAAGAAAACACTTAACTGTGTTTAAATTTAGATCTATCATTTGATAAATTTTGACAGAATACGACCTTAAAGTTTACTCTCGCTATTTTAGATATAGATTTTAGTGAAAGGCTGTTTGTCTCTATTTTATGAATAAGGATATATATATATATATATATATATATATATATATATATATATATATATATATATATATATATATATATATATATATATATATATATATATATTGAGAGAGAGAGAGAGAGAGTTCACGTTTGCTTATTATTAATGTCATATAAATTTAAATATCAGCACAAAATTATACTTGTAACAATATGTTATCGTCAATGAACAAGCAACCGCCCCAGTTACATGAAACACTTTGTCACGCAAACATTTGGTCATATTTATGATATAGTGTTTTTTTCTGCTCTATAAGTCTTCATAAATAATTTAAAGAATTCGAGTTTTCTCTTTCTTAGTAAAAAATTGACATATTCAGTACAGGAATCTATGAACAAAAACAGAACATTGGTAGAATGTAAAATTGCATATGTTGGAGTATTTTACTACAACAAGACATTACCTGAAATATGAATGAATTTGTCATCAGAAAGAATCCTTATGTTCTACCTTTTTTAGTACATCCAAATTTATTTTTAATTGGTGCAAGTTTAGTAAGTGTGAAAAATGACCAAACACACTTTAAAGTACCCAAACTTGACTTGACACAAACCATATGACTGCAACATAAATCTTATAAAGCCATTATAACTAGACAAATGAAATCCATCTTGTACGACATGCGTTTAAAGCACGACTTATATAAGGGTTTACTTAGGTGCAATGTCTTAAAACCATCAATCATGCTCTTACGAAAGTAGAATGCAAGGAAAAAAGTGAAAACTTTAATGTTGCAATATTTAAACATTTTTTTAGTTTACTTGAACTTAGAAATCGCCGAAACACAGGCCTTGGAGCCCCCTCACTATGACTCTGTATATTTATGTAAACAATTTTGGTCATAAACCGTTGCTGCTTCAGAAGAACTTTTATGAAACTTCAGACAAATTATCTCCATGGTTACGGCCACTTTCAGCTTTCGACAAGTTGAATATTTGCAATTATTTTGAGTCAGATTCCAGTTGAAATAGAAGCTTCGACCTGCAGCGTTAGAGGGGTCCCAATTAATTCATTGTTGTAAGGAATTTTTTTAAACTCTCAAATTGTAATACATATAAGTATTGTGTTTAATCAATTTATTTCCTATGCCATAATTGAAAATTAAATAATTAAAAATTTAAAAACTCTTTGAAAACTAATCGTGTTAAGCAATTTCATGCAAACATTATTTTTCATTTTTCCCTTTGAAAAATTTTTACTTTATTTTTTTTAACTTTTATTTTACATCTTGATTTATTTTAATTATTTTTTTAATTATTGTATTTTTATTTTATTTATTTATTTATTTTTATTTATTTATTTATTTATTTATTTATTTATTTATTTATTTATTTATTTATTTATCTTTTTACCTATTTATTTATTTATTTATTTATTTATTTATTTATTTATTTATATTAGTTAAGGAAAATAAGACTGTCTGTCTGGTTTATTTTAGGTTACGTTTTCTTTTCTCAATTACAAATTGTAAAAGACCGTATCGTTGCAAACTTAGAAATACTTTGTTGTCAATTGCAAAATAAATTCAGAACGTATGAAGCGTTGTTGAGTAATCAAGTTTAACGCCCCAGTCAAGAATATTTCACTTATATAGAGACCTAGCCAGCTTTAGGCGAAAGTGCAGAAATTTTGCCTTTACGTTGCGCTGATGGCATTATATAACAGGGTTCTTTATCGTGCCACGCCTTCCGTGACACGGGACCTCGTTTATTTTAAGTTCCCATCCGAAAGAACCGTGGCTTTCATTTCGTAATGTGTTTGGCGAAAGAACAGCCACTACTCACTTTCAAGTTTTAGTCAGTCCCGGTCGTTGTTCGAACCCACGACCTCCCACTTACGGATGGAGCATTAGGCAACTTCACCGACAATAACCATTCTTATAATTAAACGATTGGCAAATAAGTCTTGATTGACCACTTTATCATAATAAAATTTTCAATGAATTTTTTAATAGAACAATTGTTTCTTGTGATTTAAAATATTGAAATATATAATTTATTACTTTGCGTATTTTTTTATGTTTTAAGGCTAGTGTGTCTATTATAATAGGAATGCCGTCATTAACATCTTATAAGCTAAATTACGTGTTCACATCATTCTTTATGTTTAATAATTCAGTTCCCCCAATACAAAGTACGGTTATTAACTACCATCTAATAAAACAAAAAAAGAAAAGGCATATATAAAGTATAACCTAACACTGAAAATAAAAGAGATATGGTAGTCTCGACAATAGGCAACGTATTCAAGAACACGAAACAATACGTACAGGTTTATGACAGAAACAGCCAAAAACACTAAAACATTTTGTGACTTTTTACAGGCATTAAAGAAAAACTTTTGAATACTATTGACGAGACTCATTTTTTACAACCAGAAATAAGTTGTCTTTTTGCCAAACATTTAGAGGTTATTCACAAAAAAATTAAATAAATGATCTATAATAATAATATTAATAATAATAATAATAATAATTATTATTATTATTATTATTATTATTATTGTTGTTGTTGTTGTTGTTGTTGTCGTTGTTGTTGTTGTTTTTGTTGTTGTTTAAAATATATAAGATAATTTATAACTAAATAGTATTAAGAAGAAATTTTCAGTTTATAGAAACATATATAAAACAGTTATTTATGTTCTTTAAAACTTAAAAGTAAAAATGAAAATGGTTTAACACTTGAAATAAATTTAATATTTCATAGGATAAGTGTCACACCCTGACTTTTGATCCTAACAGATGTGTCTTGATTTATATAGTAACATAAACGTTAAAAAACATCTCTTAATTAATAATATTGGAAGTTACATAAATGCATGACAAATGGTCAAATTTTAAACATATTTTAAACGCTTTATAACAATTTTCAATTGATGGAGACGGGTTTATGTAAGCATCTGGCTTGTTCCTGAATCCTATGTAAGAGCTATATATGTTTATTTATTAATTTGTAATTATATATTTATGAACAAAATATTGTTTAAACACACAATTTTCACAATGTTTCATCCATTCTGCATTGAATTTAGTTTACCCTTACTTTCTTCATTAACTTTCATTACTTTCTTCTTTTTTAATAAATGTTGCTAAACAAAGGAGTGAATTACAGGACGTTAACGCAACTAAACACAAAAAGCAACAAACAAAATGACAAACAATTATGGACTGACAGTATAGTATAATTGTTTGGTGGAGCGGTCAAAGTACTTTTTTGGAACTTGGAACTGGTGAGTTTTCTTTGTTTAAGTGATACAGGAAATAATCAGCTTATTAGTTTACACACCTGGTCATAATCAGAGCAACCCAAAACCAGAAGCAATCATAGAACATGCTTTAAAGACACAAAAACATATATATATAAAGAGATGGTTAAGCCCACGACCTTTAGGCACTCGGTAATATCTAATGATGTGGTTCATGTATTTCTTACTTTCCCATTAGAAACATTCATAAATCAATTTATGTCTCAACAGGTGCTAATTGTATAAATCTGTGATGTAATTCAAAGCGATATAGCTGACCTTTGACCCCTAACACAGGTGTCTGAAATCATAAATTGTACTTCTGCATTATATGTCATTGTGCATGTCACTTTATCTTCATTTTTTGAAAAGTTATATACATCAAAAAGCAGAAAAATAGAACAAAAGAACAACTGTGTTTTTCACTTATTAGATTGTTAGTGTCATATACCATTTTATCATTCAAAACATAAAAAAATCGTATATGATACAAGTTAAAATTCATATTGTAACAGACCTCAATTTTTCAGTTTTCGCAACAAGACAGTCCCAGGTTTCACAATCATTTCTTAATCAAGATTTTCTTAACTTAAATTTAGCTAATTCTGGCTAATTGTTTTGAGTTACAAATAGATATTTTTGACACAACTAAAGATACATGTTATAAGCTTGAATTGATCTTCAAAACGACACTTAAAATTCTTATATGTCTTAACAATTAACAAAATCATTCATATTTCAAATTTTCTAGTTTAAGTTAAGGAAAATCTTAGTTAAGGAACGATTGTGAAACTAGTGCCATTTTGTTAAATCTCTCGAACATTGGTTTGTACACAAAGCCACGTGGTATTCAAGCTGTATTTGTGCATAAGTGCTTTAAACATTCTTCCTGCAGGCCATAGTTTCCAGATGATATGGCAACAACAACACCAACATCTAGCGAGCCACAGCAGGAGAAATCCTGTATTCTTATTTGTTCGCTCGTAACTGAACCAGCCTTTATTGTTGATTCTTTTGAGCAAAAAGGGACTAATTTCAAAATATTACTTTAAAATTTGTACCTTTTTAGAAAATTATTTACAAAAAAATCTTTCTATTTTAAGACCACCAAAGACATATAATATTATATAAGTAACTTTTTAAAATTTTTAAACTTTTAAAATTTGTGCTATTTTTGAAAAATAATTTAAATGTCATATTTTATTTTTAGGATTCATTTTAATAAAAATTTAGAAAACAAATTAAATGACAAGCGTAATAACCACTAATGAGCTATATTTAGACACTGCTAAATAAAAAAGTCGAACTTTATACGACATGGAATTCTTTATATGGCATGTATAGCTTTATAAATTTAGTTTTTTGCATTTATGAAATATTACTCAAATGGCTAAAAATAAATGATTTTTTTAAATACTTTATTTACTACATGTACTTTATTTCGGTTTGGTGTTTTTACATAATTAGGGAAACACTAGTTCATTTGCTTAAAATTTAAAAAAAAACTTATATGAACATTAATTATAAGAAATTGACTAGTGACTGACTGGAAGGATATTTTCGATTAAACTGGATACTGGTATCAATTTAAATAATTTGGGTTTCGTTCAAAAAACCAATGGTTTTAAAATGCGCTTAACTTGTATCTGGTTACAAAGATTTCATGCCTGGTGTTTCAAGACTGTCTAGTTTCTGGTAGAGTTTGTTTGGTAAGAACGAAACAACTAGTCTAGGTAACTTAGCTTGCTATAAACATTTAGATGTTTCGATGATTGTAGTAGTTATCGAATACATCTGTTTTATTTTTTTTTTCTTGTTTCAAAGATTTGTTCTGGTATTTAATTTATCATGTTCTTGGTAAAATAGATAATTCATCTCAATTTTTAAAATATATTTAAAACTGAGTTTTTTTCCCTCACGCAAAGCATTCCTTAGCTGGATTTGTATTCAAAAAATCTTTGAACTTTGTGTTTAATAATTTAACTGTTATGTTATGATTATGTTTTTGTATCTATAAAGTTTTATCGGCCTAAATGCCACTGGTGAGGAATGACTTTCAAAAAAACGTGCACATATGGCACATTAAGATTTACAGGTTTTTTTTTTTTTTTTTTTTTTTTTTTTTTTTTAGATATTTACCCTGAGTGGGTACCGCTGCTGGTAGAGTAAAACTTCTCCGAGGGTTTCTTTAACTCAGTTGTCAGTACTAGTCGCTGACAGAAAATGTATACCATTTGGCAAAATTTTCAGTCATCTAAATTTTTAAAACTTGTTTAAAACTAAGGTTTGTTCCATCATGCAAAGCATTCCAAGGTTGGATTTAGATTCATATAATTTTGAAACTTTGGATTTATTATTTTTTGAATGTTTTTCTTATGTTTTTATATATCAACATTTTCGGCCCCTAGTGTCACTGACAAGGAATAATTTTCTAAAATCTACACATTTAAAAGGTATTTTGGTAAAAATTTATTTCACAATTCGGACTGCCTTATGAATAGTTTAGTTTTTAGAAATGAAACTTTTCAAAGTGTAGATTTCCTGAATAGAAATAAAGATATAAAATTTTAATTCTAAATGAAGTATATTCACGATTGTAACTTCGATAACTCAGTTTTTGGAATGTTTAATATCCTCTTACTAGATTAAGATGAGATAAGATAGATGACGTCATGGCATTACCGAGATATGACTAGTAGCGACTATATTTTTCTGTTATATCTTCAGAAATCTGTACGTCGTGCAAATTTATTTATTTATTTATTCATTATTCATTCATTCATTCATTTATTTATTTATTATTATTTATTTATTATTTATATATTCATTATTTATTTATTTATCTATCATACACGTATCTGATTGGTTAAAATGTATGTTTTATATATGTCAAAGGTTCAAACTAATCCATATTTGACATATATTTATAAGAAAAAACATATAACATATGTATGTTAAAGACATAAATACATTAACATTCAAAAAACGTAACCTCATAACCTTTTATGTTTAAAATGTGTTCTTTATTTAAAAATAAATCTCGAATACTGACTGGCGAGAAGTTATAGAATTTATACAGTCTCCGGTTGCCAGCTGCGACTTAGTATAAATTCAGGACTGTAGATGGGCAAAAGATCAAAATACATAGATCTATCTAGTGGTGTGGTTCTAAATTTATAAGTTCTAATAATTAAGGTATTTTCAATTTTTTATTTTATTTTTTTATTCTTATTGAATGAAACAATTTTTGTTTGTCATATTTTTCAATATACATGTAGGTCTTACCTTTCAATTTACACAGTTTGCAGTAATGTTTGTTATTGTGTTGAAAATCAATAAAATTATACAAATCAAAACCTAACTTCCTTTGCGGTTTAAAATATATAACATGAATCTTTTACATACACCGGAACACTTGTAAATTTAAATAAGATTGCCGTATGTTGACATTAACCCTCGACTTTAGTTAAATTAAGTGCAAATGTTCATGTAAGCGTGAAATGACTCGACTTGATGCATCTTAAACTTTAGAGTGACTGGTCGGAATTATATATTGTTACATATCGTCTTTAAGACAATGAAGTGACAACAGGAATATATACAACTTCTTGGAGTGATTTTAGACGGGCTGATGTAAGTATGCCTTTTGTCGCACGTACATATGCATATACATATGCACGAGACATTAAACGCACATTTCTAGTACTTTAATCAAATATTTTAAACAGAAACGTATAATAACTTTATATAATTTTGCATGTCCCAAATAAGTAAGAAACTCTCTCTCTCTCTCTCTCTCTCTCTCTCTCTCTCTCTCTCTCTCTCTCTCTCTCTCTTCGTGTGTGCTCTCTCATTGTACCTTTTCTATCTGCAGCAACAATAAAATTTTATTTATGATCCCAGATTTGTTAAGAATTTTCGAAACAAAGTTAAACCCACACAATTACAGAAATGCACATACACTAATACTATATTACCAAATATAGTGAATAAAAACAGAAAATTATTTTATTTGTCGTAATCTCTCTCTCTCTCTCTCTCTCTCTCTCTCTCCCTCTCTCTCTCTCTCTCTCTCTCTCGTTAAACTAAGAAATCGTCTAGGAATAATTATTAATTTTTTTTTAAGATTCTTACATTCAAATATGTGATTGTCAAAATATATTTATATTCAATTTTATCTTTTTAACATTAACATATTTTGAATAAAGTTGACCATTAGGGAAGTGGGTTCTAATATTAATTTGTTAATGATTTAAAATTTAAAAGTACAGAATGTCGAAATGTTTGTTGATAAGTCTTGAGTTTATCCCTTATTAGAATTCGACAAAAACGTCAATTAAAAATATTTAAATAATAGACCACATGTTAAATAAGTTACAAAATGGTAATCTTACTGAAATATCCAAGCTAAACTGTATTGATTTGTTTTCTCCATATATATTATATTCATTATGCATATATTTGTTATTTATTAGCATACAATAAATTTCTGTCTTAACTAAATTAAGTAACAACAATGTAAATTTCAAACTACAGTATACTTTACCTTTTTAACTTGACTGAAACTAGTTTGCAAAATGTGCTTATAATATGTTGTGTGTAAAGCAATATAAAATAAATATAAAAATTGCCTGGTATAGATTGCCACTGAGTATTTTTTTTCCTAACATTTTTATCTTGATCTGCGCTTTAATCAGAAAATGTTCCTTTATGTTTGTCATGGGAATTTTTTATGTAACCGTTTGTTTTATAAAGTGCATGTTAACATATTTCAATTATTTTACAAAAGCCGATATACCTAGATGTATAGTATTCAATGAGTTTCTTTAGTTTTACCTCAACCAAGTTACTATCGAACATTTAGCTTCTTCACATTTTAAGTTAAAAAAATTATAAGAACTTAAGTCGTAAAAAGTTTTCTGTTTTTAAAAATAAGATTACCGGACATTGGACATTAACTCTCGACTTCAGACATGTTATTGTTTACTCTTGTGTTAAATGGGTTCGTTTAAAAAACGTTTGAAAGATTCGCCAAAAAGCTATGGTGATCTTTAAATCACTGTCACTGTAAAGAAATAAAAAATTATAATGACAAGGATTTGTGCATTAAAGTAACAAGTAATAAATATTTATGATTATGTTACAATTTGGTATTTCTAAATAATTTGTTACACTAAGTTCAATGTTTTAAATTAAGAAAAAAAAGAACTAAGAAAAAATCATGTAGAAAAATTCCAATAACAACCTTTCGTTGTCAAGATACAGAGTTCCAAATTGTTATCTAGCTTGTTGTCGTATTTATATTTCTCTTTATTTTGTATTGTTATTTTGGTCTTTGGTTTAGAAATTATGAGAATACCTGCGTATTATTTGGTTAACAATCAAAACAACGTAAGTGCATTATTTAGTTTTAATGCTTTTATTACAATTAAATAATTATAATGTACTATAGCAACAGAAATAAGTTTTTTACTATAAAACAAGAAAAAAAATAAGAGTTAAAAAAGTAAAATGATTTTTATTAAATTATCATGTATACAATTCATGAATTAAACATACATAAAACAGGTGCTAATAGATTTAATTAAATGTATAAAAATGAATGGATATTATAGCAGAAAACGTTACAATTAGACAAATCTAGATGACATATAGTAATGGAATACAGGAAGTGCTTATCCTTCCGGAGCACCCGGCCTCACTTCCTTGATGGAAGTTCACGTGTATAACATATTTTGCCAGTTTGCAAAGTTTTTTCTTTGTTTTTAGGATTGTGATTTGGACAAGGACTGGTATGTTTGTTTTGTTTTATTAATATTTTGTTAGGTACGCTTGCACGTTGTCTTGGTAAGTCTATCCGCCCCTCAGTTACATGCACGGTTTCTTGGTTTCTTAGAGCTCATACTCAAACGCTTCGAAAAGTTTATTCTAGAAATCAATGGTAACAAACAAAAAATCAAATAGAACGTTTTAATCTTTGTCTGTCAGAATACTTTGTTTTATACATGCTGTTATGACGAATGGTTATCAAACTCCCTTTAAAAGATGGTACAGATCACAGGTTCAGCAATCCGTAGGTAAACTTATGGGAAAATGCAGAAACATTTCAAGAAAAAATGAGAACAGAAAGGGATATTTAAATATGAAACAAAGAGTATTCATACCAGTAAATTTTACCTATGGGCGGACTTGACCTGAAAGTTTTGTCACTTGCTTTCGAAGTAATATATTGTGATCACAAAACCCAATCGTGACTTGGAAAATGTCAAAGGTGACTCTTTAAAATTTTTAATCAAATTTTTACGTTACTTGTAAGATTTATTTTAATTTTATAAACGACAGTTATAGTTTGATAATTGTACATGCATATATTCCTACAGCGTTGTTTAGCCATATAAAGATCAGCAGTGCATGGGATGAATAAACTATGTTTCACGAACAAGCCAACAATCTTTGAGACAACCCAGTAGACAACATATATAACACAAGTGAGAAACTTGAGGCACTGCGGTTCGTTAGCTGATGTTTAGAACAATATTAGTTGGAAGTTAAATTTCAAGCAGTTGTTACAGTATTATCGCAGTAGCTCAGGGTTTTGCACATTAACATTATACTCCAAAAGAACAAACGATGCGGTCAAGGTCTCAGCAAGTAACATTACATGTACATTTCACATGTACCCAGAAAAGGTCGAAATGAAGCACGATTGTAAGAATAGAAAAACATAAATATCAATTAGCAGAAAGACATTAAATAACACTTTCTTGACGATAATTGAGTATTTAATGGCTCAACTAGACTCACAATGTTATGTCGCAAGGTTTACCGAGTCTGTTACATATCTTGGTTCAAAGATGCGAGACTCACTGATGAGCCTATCCATGCAACATGTACTTTAAAACAATGTAGTTTTATGTAGTGTTATGAGATTTACGCTAGGCTTACCATATATTGTACCAGTTAGTAGCATCTGTTGATGTTGAAGGTTTTGTTAACATAATAGATATCTCTATTCAAAGGTGTGAAACTAAGTGATGGGATTATCCATGCAACATTTGGTCTAATATAAAGAAATATAAAGTAGTTCATCGAATATTTTATTATCACTCATTTGACTTACAAAGACGTTCACAAAAGCGAAGAAGATTTAAGAATTTTAGATATGACAATAGATCAATATCATGTGTTAGGTAACCTTGCTAATCCTCTACGTGTCTGGTAGCACACAAAGCTGTACATTAACAGGTATGAAACCTTTGAAATGTTTTGTTTTAATTTGACCTTAGGTCTTCTTTTTCAATATAACTTTCAAATGTCTTATCTTTTATCTAACTTCGTATATGCGGTTTCGTAGTTGACAATGTATTAATTATATTGTTATTCTGTAAGAAATAAAACAGTAAACTTTTTTATATTGGTATATGAAACGAAGATAAATGTTTTATGTAAATTACGTGTACCTATACACTCAAAACCTAGCTTTGTAATCATCTATTACTGTTGTTCTCTATTAGGGCCATATGTGTAGATAAAGAATTCTGTTTTATTGAAGGATTTTCCTTGCACTTGAACCCATATTTAGAGGCCTCCTAGCTTTTTTTTGATGAAGGACAGAATTGTTAATATCTTTAAGCTTTATATTAGCGCAGGGTTGGTAGAAAATCTACAAAACGTCAAAAAATTTGTTTAGCTTATTACACAAGTTGTATTCAACGAAATTAATAAACAGTCCGATGAGGCAAATAAAGACTAAGTATTGACTTTTCAGCAGTGGTTTTAAACATATCAGCCCTTTCTGCTTTTATTGCCAAACTTCTTGTGAAAATAGCATTATCGTTTTGTTTAATCATATTCCATGTAAATTTATTCATCTGAATTTTTTAAACTTTTTTTTTAACAAAATGCATCTGAAAATTAGAAACATTTATTCTTTATATATATATATATATATATATATATATATATATATATATATATATATATATATATATATATATATATATATATATATATGGTTTGTTATAATAATTAAACATGCGCCTTGCTAAACTTTTCACTTGTTGATATTTAATTTTCCTCTGTGTATCCCTCTTTAGACAGGTTTTTAAAGTTGTTTTCATTACATTAAAAAAGAATTTTAAATTGAGGTGGTCATCTAGCTAGTTAAATTATAACCATTTAAATTGCGTAAACCAAAAACCTTTATATCTGCAGTTTTTTTTAAGATGTTCATATTTACTCGTTAAATTATGTAAAATTGCAATTTTAAGTTAAATTTCGGGCGTTCTTTTGGTCAGCTTAGTGTGTGTGTGTGTGTGTGTGTGTGTGTGTGTGTGTGTGTGTGTGTGGCCTCTCATAACTTTTTTAGAGTGGCTCAATATAAGTTGTTTTTTATATTTGTATATAATATGGTTTTTTAAGGTGAGACTCTAATTAAATATATGTTATGTTATATTAACCCTTTACCAGAAAGCTGACCTACCTCAGATTAATTAGAGTTGTTCATCTAGACGATCAAGGTATTATAACCCTTCAAATTAGGTGAACCAAATAGATAACTATCCCTAGTTCAGTAAGAGGTATTTATGTATTTATTTATGTAACAATGACCTTTAAGTAATGCTAA
>CM056606.1:27789888-28158820 GCA_029721355.1 Tegillarca granosa
TTGATCCGTGTAGTCCGGTTCATAGCAAAGATGTATCCCCAGCATGCTACATGTGCAAAGAGGATCAGTATTTGAAATTAAAACAAGTTAAAACCACAGACAATAAAAAAGGAAAAGGAAATTTAAAAACTATGAATACAATACAGGAAGACGCGGGAGAAGAGGATTCTGGGATATCAATGATATCCACAAGTCCTTTGCCAAAAAATTATGTCGGATATGATCCCAGCATGCTAACGTCAGCAAATTTCAAAAATACACCAATAACAGTAGAACATGGAGGCTGTCTTATTCGGGTTCTGGCCCCCGAGACGTTTCCGGACTCAAAAACTGACAGATACAATTCTGAATTATATTACCGAGAGAAATCTACATATCCCGGAGATTTGATTCCCTCTCGCCATAGTTCTATCACATCGTTTTTAAATGGAAGTCTTGCTTCTGAGGATTTGCCGAAAAGAGACAGCGTGGCTTCCGACGATTTTATGAGGCGAAATAGTAGTTTTTCATCACTTGATGGTTTCGGACACTTAGAATACGGGTGTAAATTTTGTCCAAAAATGCCAACAAATGATGATTTAAGCATCGGGACATCAAAATGCACAAGTGACGCTGGTTCACACACCAATATATCTCACACATCTGGCGAATATTGTCTACACGAGAGGCACAGTTCCTTTGAATCACTTACATCCAATGAAATTTTAATGGCGATTGATGGCGCACTAAGACGATCAAGTTTAAAACCAAAATTGGAGAGTAAGAACTCGTTTGATTCGATGTCGACTGAAACGGTTTTGGAAGTGTGTGATCGCGATTCTTGTATTGACATCATGGAGAGGCATTTAGCAGCAGGACGATACGACCGATTCTAGTGACAATGGCGGTTCATATGTGGATTCAAGAGATCGGAGAAAAATATATCACAAAAAATCAAAAGCCAAGTGTAAGGACGGTTATAATAATGCTGCGTTTGTTTATCCCACACGATCTGACAATGAAACTTCCGGTCCATGTGGAAGAGAGCAATACGAATTTCAAACAAACGCTATCGAACTTAATACGAAAACAAAGGTTCATAGAGTAAGCAGGTCCAAATCTTGTCCAAATCGCAAAAGAGACTCGAGTGACGGTATTACCAAATTTGTAGAGCTTCCCAGTATTATAGTTTAATGTTGTTAAATGATTCATTTTGCGAAGTTGTCTCGAAACCATATATGCTGGACCGTCTGTCTGACAAACCATGGATACTATGTATGCTGGACCGTCTGTCTGACAAACCATGGATACCATGTATGCTGGACCGTCTGTCTGACAATCCATGGATACCATGTATGCTGGACCGTCTGTCTGACAATCCATGGATACCATGTATGCTGGACCGTCTGTCTGACAAACCATGGATACCATGTTTGCTGGACCGTCTGTCTGACAAACCATGGATACCATGTATGCTGGACCGTCTGTCTGACAATCCATGGATACCATGTTTGCTGGACCGTCTGTCTGACAAACCATGGATACCATGTATGCTGGACCGTCTGTCTGACAATCCATGGATACCATGTTTGCTGGACCGTCTGTCTGACAATCCATGGATACCATGTTTGCTGGACCGTCTGTCTGACAATCCATGGATACCATGTTTGCTGGACCGTCTGTCTGACAAACCATGGATACCATGTATGCTGGACCGTCTGTCTGACAATCCATGGATACCATGTTTGCTGGACCGTCTGTCTGACAATCCATGGATACCATGTATGCTGGACCGTCTGTCTGACAAACCATGGATACCATGTTTGCTGGACCGTCTGTCTGACAAACCATGGATACCATGTATGCTGGACCGTCTGTCTGACAATCCATGGATACCATGTTTGCTGGACCGTCTGTCTGACAAACCATGGATACCATGTATGCTGGACCGTCTGTCTGACAAACCATGGATACCATGTATGCTGGACCGTCTGTCTGACAAACCATGGATACCATGTATGCTGGACCGTCTGTCTGACAAACCATGGATACCATGTATGCTGGACCGTCTGTCTGACAAACCATGGATACCATGTATGCTGGACCGTCTGCCTGACAAACCATGAATACCTCGTATGAGGGACCGTCTGTCTGACAAACCATAGATGTGCACATTGAATATTCATAAGTGATTGTAGGAAAAACACATCAAAAATACATCTGTGGCACTTTTCGTTTGACATCGGGCTGTCTTTAGTGATTTATCACACAATTGTTTATATTTTTGGTCAAACATTTCATTCAGTTTGGTATAATAAAAGTTTTTTTTTCTTATCAAATTAAGAACATAACGGCAATAATAAAACTAAAAGGGATAAAAGTAATTTTTTCAAAACGTATGACTCAGAATGCATTTTGTTGAACGTCTCATATTCTAAAAAGTAACGATAGTCCAACGTGCCTTGAAGTATTACATTTGCAATGTGTCTTTCATTGTGCGAAAAATTGAAGAAAATACACAACGTGCAGGTCAAATAAAAGCATGTCCCATTACAGCCTTTGTCCTGTAAAAATAAAAAAAATGTTTGCTTAAGTTTAATGATTTGTCTGTAAATATTGTTTTATACAAAAAACAAAAACAATTAAAAAAAAAAAAGTTAATAATGCAATAACTGAATGTTAGGCATTACACATCTGTCTGTCTTCCATTCAAAATTAGTTAATATCATTAAATAACTATTTCGTACCATATGTTCTACCGTATTTTGTTACTATAAATTTCAAAAATGTCTAAATCGCCTTTTTCTGAACAATATTTCGAAATTTCAATTTGCGACATGCTGTTGACATTAAATATATTGTTAGTTTAGCATTATAACTTGCTGGGCTCCAACTCACTAATTGTTTGGCTTTCCCAATTATCTTGTTGTCAGGTTTTTAGCTCTTCTGTCAAGAAGACGGTATTCCATCTTAAATTATACATGTATAAAAACGTTTTTAATTGTAGAACCAAAGAACTTAAATTGTTACTAGTATACTAGTATGTTATTTCGTATACAAGAAGATTTTTTTTTTTTTTTTTTTTTTTTTTTTTTGATTGCGTTGTTTGGTACTGGTATACAGTTCATAGAGACGATACTGATGCCATGCGTTTTGATTGCGTTGTAAAATATTGTTCATATAGAAACAATAATGACGCCATGGACCTCTTTACGATGTTTTGAATGCGTTGTTTGGTACTGGTATACATTCCATAGAAACGACAATGATGCCATGAACCTCTTTACGATGTTTTGAATGCGTTGTTTGGTACTGGTATACATTCCATAGAAACGACAATGATGCCATGCGTTTTGATTGCGTTGTTTGGTATTGTTCATAGAAATAATAATGACGCCATGGACCTCTTTACGATGTTTTGATTGCGTTGTTTGGTACTGTAAAAAGTTCATAGAAACGACATCATCCGATTAGATGTTTTCATTGCGTTGTTTTGTACCGTTATACAATACATAGAAACGATAACAACGCCATGCGTTTTAATGTTTTCATTTCGTTATTTGATATTGGTTTGCCGTTCATAGGAACGATAATGACGTCATGCGTTATAATGTTTTTATTGTGTTATTTTATATTGGGTTGCCGTTCATAGGAACGATATTGACACCATGCGGTATGATGTTTTGATTGCGTTTTTTGGTACTGGTTTACCGTACATAGAAACGATAATGACGCCATGCGTTTCTTTATTTTTCGATATTTTGTATTATCATGTAAAGTATTATTTAAGAATCAGATTGAATTATATATATTTTAAGTAATAAATAAAAGACGTATTATCATATTGATTTTATCAGATTTCTTTTAGGTATACAATTCACTACAACAAAAACTTAACCCATGGCTCTTGACACCATTGTTTCATCATATCTAGTGGCCTGTCAATTTTGGGGTTTTATAATCAGTGACTTCATTGAGTATTCATTCTACTTACTTACGTATAATAACCATGATAATCATGGCTGTCTCAGAACGGACGTTGCTTTGTGCACAAATATAAACTCCACCGAAGAACTTTTCATTACAAAGTCCGTTCCAATTGGCCAGTAAATTCAGAACAGAACAATTTTCTTTTTACCATTTTTTTTAAAAAAATGAAAAAAAATTTACTTATCAATAATCATTGCTACATAAGGAACACTTCAGAACAGAAAAAATAAGATGTTGCAACGATAAAAAACATGCATTTACTCTGAAGGAAATGTTCAGTTTAACTAAGAACATGTAAATACAAAAATATATAACTGTGGGAAATGTACTCGAAAACAAACACAGCTACAAATAACGAAGAAAAATGAAATCAGCAAAATATACTTTACTGAAGATACAGCTACCGATAACAACACTTAGTATATAGCTTCAGTTGGGAAGCAAATGTGAAACCAGCAATGCACTTGGCAACAAAAAGTACTTGGCAATACTCAGAGCTACCAAGAATAAAGCATAAAGAAGAAAAGTGGCTCAGTCGTAGAACGTCTGCCTGATGGTTAGGTCATAACTAATTTTAACTTTGAGAATTTTCTTTAAAATTTAAGACACTACTTCTTTGCGCGGCATAAAGAAGACAGGTTATTTACTGGTTCTCTTAGATATCATGACTTCTATGCCATACTTACTGTGTGAGTTTGTTATAGTCGCCCTGAGTGCGCGTTCGTACAGACAGACAATAAAAAAACATCCCACGTATACACGAACTTATTTTTCTATTATTCCTTATAGATTAATTTTCTCTTCTTGCCAAAAGCGAAAAATAGCTTATGTGACATTTCTACAATCAAAACAATGCTTCCTCCTGACTGACCTTTGAACAATCGAACCATCGACTATTTCTTCTTATTCGTTATTTTCGATCAATCACTTTTTCTCGTCACCTGATAAATCAATGAGTAAGATGTACATGCATTTTTATATCATGTGCTGATTTGGAATGTCTCATTTTTTTGCCGTGTGCGTTTTTTGAATGTCTTATTTTTTGCCGTGTGCGTTTTTGGAATGTGTCATTTTTTGTTCTGTGCTTAATTCTAATCTCTCATTTTATGTCATGTGTTGATTTTGAATGTCTCATTTTTCTATGTACTTTTGGAATGTCTCATTTTTTTGTTCTGTGTCTATTTTAAATATCTTATTTTTTGTTCTGTGCTAATTTGGAATGTGTCATTTTGTTCTGTGCTAATTTTGATTGTCTCATTTTTAGCCGTGTGCGTTTTTGGAATGTCTCTGTTTTTTTTTTTTGTTTTTTTTTTGTTTTTTTTGTTTTTTTTTTTTTTTTTTTTTGTTTTTTTTTTTTTGTTTTTTTTTTTTTTTTTTTGTTTTTTTTTTTTTTTTTTTTTGGTCATGTGCTTATTTTGAATGTCTTATCATATATTGATTTTTTTAAAATTGCACATGATAGTTCCATTATTTCCAATCCTGTTGTGATGAAGAAAAAGAGGTTACAATAAAAAGAACATCTGAAAACTTGGTTCCAAAGTGAAATATAAATATTTTTATTATTTATAAACGCTGGTGACATAATGCACCATGTTGGATAAATTTTAAAAAAAATCTCGCCTCGATTTTGTTGACATCATCATGCTCCGTCATCAAAAATTAGCACTGGTTTTTTGTTCACGTGACATATGTGAACGGTAAGATAAACATTAAGATTACATAAGTAAACGTTAAAGTAATCCATGATGCAGAATAATCCCTGCAGTAAATAACATTTGTTTAACAACATTCGTGTTTTATGTGACTTTAATTATAAATTTATTTTTAGAAGGAAAAGTCGTCACCACAGCAATAAATGTCAAGTTAAAACATATAACAATAACTGACAGTATAATATATATATATTTATTTATTTATTTATCTATTTATTTATCAATTGTCATTTTAACAGGGATCACGGTTGTCTTATCTAATGAATAATTTATCTATAAGTCAAATAATAATAAACAAATATACGGTATTGCGATCAACCGCGTTTGTCCTTTTTAATTTTAGTGTAAGTAAAACATTGCCAGAATTTTTCAGTGATTCAACCAACTGTTACTCTTGTTTATAACTTGTTTACTTCTTACTCCGACGTCTATAATGACAGTTTAATTTTGGATGTTCTGAAAGCCGCAAAGAACAGTCAAATAATAATAATAATAAATAAGTTTATTTAAGTGTCACATGTATATAAAAAAAGAAACATTTAAAAGTCGCAGTTCTAAACTCACTTTAATATATATATATACATCTGGCCACAATTGGCTTATGAGACACTACGCTTATATCAAAGAAAATATAAAACAGTTGTAGGTCTGCTGATCCTAAAAAACACAACTTCAAACAAATTTAAAATACTGCACACACTAAAATAGACACACATGCATATCACAGGAGAACATAGCAATATATAGATATACTGTATAATATGTATAACACACACACACACACACACACAAACACACACACACATAATATATATATATATATATATATATATATATATATATATATATATATATATATATATATAATTCATGATAACATATCTTCAATGTTATATTTGTTGTGCCATTTTACCAACAGTTGGACTTAATTTATCAACATTATATTTTCATTTATTATCTTTTTCATATTATGGCGAATTACGCAAAAAAGTCACAAAAACAATAAATTCGTCACTGCCCCTCCTCGGGAAAAAAGTTATCAGTTTGATGCATAAGGGAAATTTGCTTTAGCCACACACCCACCCCCACCCTACCCCCCCCAAAAAAAAGGGGGGGGTCCCACCGATCTGACTGAACAATCTATGCTACTATGCTACCACATGAAGACGGGGGGAAAAACACTTTTAAAAATGAACACTTATGAAATTTCATATTACAGAAAAATTCTTTTTGGCCACAGAAAACAGTCAAAATTACTGTAACACACTCAATCCTCACCACAAAAATAGGATGTCATTTCATGTTACATCAATACGATGACGTCAGAAACCTCGGATACCATATTAGATGGTGTACTAGTATTCAAGTAATCAAAATGATTATACACTTTAAACAGAGAACTTTATTGCACGGGCCATGACAAATTATTTTGTAGTTCTTCGGACCCGTTCGCCTCTAAAATTTAGAATTATATATGACATTAAGTTCATTTTTAAATCGTTTTCGCCTGTCTAAAATTTCCGGTAAAATATCGCATCCATTTTTCTGCAAAACCTTTGGCTGCATTCAGCGGTAATTCAACAATATCAGGGCAACATTTTTCTAGTATTTTACTATTAAACAGTTCTTGGTTGATTCATTATTTACAATATTTGATGGGAGTTTGCCAGAACAGCATATTCTTTGTTCTTATCGGTTATTATTATTTTTTTATTTTTTATTTTTTTATTTATTTATTTATTTTGCCTTTTCCTGCAAAAATTATCTTTTTGAATTTTTTACTCGCTCGCAGAGTTCAAATTCTGTTCGCCTGAAGAAAAATTTGTTTAAGAAAAAAATACCATTAATTTCTATTTTTCCCAAAAAACCCGTACAACTAAAATTTAATGTGGCCATAGTTTTATCCCATGAAATTTTAAACATATTTACAAGTGTTTATTACGAAGTTGGAGCGGGGAATATAGAAATGGGTTCCGTCCGTTTGTACGTTCGTCCGTCACAAGTACAATGTTAAGTTTTTCCGTTAAAGTTTTTCAAACAGTTAAAATTCTTCAGAATTTTTCATTCTGATTTAAAGAAATTATTATTCTCATTTATTTTTAAACATGTGTATATGTTTTCACATAATTTATTGACCAGAAAACCCATCTAGAACACAATGTTAACCTTTTGCGTTAAATTTTGCTACATGTTTTTATATTATGATTTAAGAATAGCAAGTTAATAATAATAAATTTATACCAAAAGAAATAGTGCTATTACTTTAAAAGTGTTAACTTGTTTCTCTGCAACATTTTAATACCTGCAATTTTAGTATTTCTTAGTAAAAATGCATATTTTATATGAAAAATGTACATTTTGAGAAAATGAACTTGCTTATTTATTTTATAGGATTTTCTGTAGAAACTCTAGATATCATGTAATTATTAAAAGAAGTTTAACATATATACATGGTTTTTTAAGTGGTTCAGTATTTTTGGGGTAAATATGTCAATTTTAAAAAGAAAACACTGATTTTGAGAAAAAATTTTTTTGTGGCTATTATCAATTTACTGTTATCTTTGATGGAGTTCTTTATAATGGGTGGGTATTTTGGTGTAGGATTTTATTTTTCTGAAAAAAATTTACATTTATTATCTATTATACAAATATTTAAAAAAGGGATGATGATTATAATGCTACAGCTGCTGATGGTAATGATGATGATGTATGCTGCTGATGATGTTGAATTTATGCTAGGAACGATGTTGAATTTTCTTCATGATGATGATGATGGTGTTGATGATGCTGATGCTGATGCTGCGGATGATGATGAAAACTTCCTCTTGATGATTTTCATGCAGTGGAACATACTTGTAATGAATATCATTAAGTGAGCAAAATTAGTGATATATAATAGTAATTATTACATTGTCACACACAAACACACACACACACACACACACACACACACACACACACACACACACATATATATATATATATATATATATATATATATATATATATATATATTTCATTAATAGCATATTACATGTGGAATTTTTCAACCAACAACTTGTCTTTTTGATGATGATGATGATGATGATGATGATGATGATGATGATGATGAACAAATTTTCTCTTTATTTCCTGTTTTTCAAAATGATGTTATATATTTTAACATATGCATTTAAACCTAAAGAGCTTATAATCACTTTTGTTTTCAATGAATACAACATCACAACAACAACAATAATTGAAAAAAACATGAGAAAAAGAATTAAGTTCTATTCATGTGTTACTGATAAAAATATTTACTACTTATGGATATTGTTGATATTTTGATTGAAATATGAAATGTCATTTAAAAACATTATAGTTTTCCAGTCATTGTTAAGATAACAAAAGACTCTATAAGTTTAACATGATATTGAATAGAAGTTGTAATCACTGAAACTATTGGTAGAAAATAGAAAGTTAGTAGAACGGGGGATCTGAATGACAATGTCTTCTTGTTACTTATTAAAAGTACTTTTATGTTAGCTGATCTATAATATTATTAAAATGTCAGTTTATAAATTTATTATATTCTATTAAAGTTTGAACTTTTCTTTTAACATCGTTTCTTTCATGTCAGCTGAATGAACGCTTAAATCAGTCACCATAAAGCACGTGTATGCACATTTTAACATATTCCACCTGTGGAAAGACCATATATAACTAAACATCACGTGCATTGTGTATTGTTGGATCTTGTAATCTTAGAAAGACCTAAGGCTAACGTATTTTGCATATGCAGGTGTGTTTGTATTGAATTCCCCATCTGTAGACCACCACCCACGTGCATTGTCTTTTATTTGGCTATAATCTCCGTTTTAAATACGAAACAATGGCTTTTATATACCAGTTTTATGTAAATTCAAAACCAGCTGTTTATATACCGGATTCAAACATCCAAATACTAGCTTGATTTAAACTCGGTTTCGTAAACAAGATGCGGCATCCAAAAAAACTGTCATGTGTTACTTTAGATGAATTATTTCACAAAAATTCAAAATTAGCACATGACAAAGCAGTCGTGCTTGCATATCTATCAGTTTATGTAAGTATATTGCGCGATTCTGATAGTAATTCTTATTTAGTGAATGTTTAATAATAAATAAATGTTATCTGGAAGGTGAAATTAATAAAAAATACTAACAAGTGCTGTATTTGAATGCAAATTTTGAAAATGCAGAAGTAGAACATGACAATGCAATATATAGTACAATAGCTGGTGTGACACAGATATTTTAAAGTATCACGATCGCTGATTGGACAGCACCATAGTATACACCGTTATGTCTCTTATTAGACCTTAAATACATGGCTCCAAACGGCTTTTTTTATAATACTGATGTTGCCGTTTCGGAGCCATGATGCCATCCTATATAAAAACAGGGGAAATTACATTGACCTACATGCAGGTTATAAATTTCTTATAATCACAGGATTTACGGGTGTCTGAACGATCTCATTGTATATTGCTTTACCAGAAACATTAATGAATCAATCCGCGATGTTTATTCAACCAAGTAAGTAAAAATATCCAAGTTTTTAATCCATTTGTATAAGCTATCGGCGCAAATATTTTTTGCGGGTCGCCATGTTTAAAATGTGCATTACAAGGCGTCGGGCATGCGCGAAAATGAGGGATTTTCAATCCAATGGCTTAAATTGCAATAATTGTGAACATATTTTATTTTATATGGAAGCTGGTGTCAAATCCAGGTTAAAAAGTCATCGATGAGATTGCTTAAACAAATAAGTACTCGATGTCCCGTTGAAAAATATAATTGCACGCATGCGCGAGGCCTAATGCATATTTAAAACATGGCGACCCGCAAAAAATATTTGCGCCGATAGCTTATACAAATGGATTAAAAACTTGGATATTTTTACTTACTTGGTTGAATAAACATCGCGGATCGATTCATTAATGTTTCTGGTAAAGCAATATACAATGAGATCGTTCAGACACCCGTAAATCCTGTGATTATAAGAAATTTATAACCTGCATGTAGGTCAATGTAATTTCCCCTGTTTTATATAGGATGGCATCATGGCTCCGAAACGGCAACATCAGTATTATAAAATAGCCGTTTGGAGCCATGTATTTCAGGTCTATGTCTCTTATACTCTCACTGCACCTGAAATAA
This sequence comes from Tegillarca granosa, assembly GCA_029721355.1. Classification (NCBI taxonomy): domain Eukaryota; kingdom Metazoa; phylum Mollusca; class Bivalvia; order Arcoida; family Arcidae; genus Tegillarca; species Tegillarca granosa. The sequence continues at coordinate 27,800,750 of CM056606.1, forward strand.
TCTTGACTGGGATGTAAAGCCCCCATCCATCCATAAATCAATCGATCAATCAATTAATCTTTTGGATTCTCCAATGAAATAATCTTGATCGAGATTACAAACAAAAATACCTAGAAGCGTTTGAGTTTATGGATTTTTTTTTATTTATATAAATTACATACATATTTTAAACTTGAATTAGCATTTATCAAAATTCTCAATATACATACAAAATTAATATATATATATATATATATATATATATATATATATATATATATATATATATATATATATATATATATATATAAAGTTCATTTATATCAGCAATTGACACCAAGGGAAAGGGCGACAACTGGAAGTGGCAGAAAGTCGAACTGTCACAGAGATAATTTTACACATAGGTCAGAAAATGCTAAATGTGACATATACAATATTACGCTCTATACATCATTAAATGTTTCAGACATAAGGGAATCGTTTGAGTCATTTTTTCCCATTAAACAGACACTTAAACCATACATATCCAAAATATGCATTTTTCATAAAACACCTACAAATTGTAAGTGATTATGATTACTTGAAATAAGAGTTTTCAATAGCACTTTAACAAAAATAATGAAAAAAATAGAAAAGCATGAATATTGAATAATACAAGTCTTATCATTGCAAGAAATGTTTGCTTTTTTCATATTAAAGAAAAATAAATAAGTTGTCAGTGTGAATAAATATTATATATTTACAAAATACAACTGTTGCAATGATATATATTAAAATAAAATAAAATAGTAAAATACATATTGTATGGATTGACACACATTTAAAAATCATTTGAAATTTGAAAATTTATAACTGTAATTATTTTGTGTCAACACTGCATGTGAATAATTCAAAAAATTCATCTATAGTCTCTCTCTCTCTCTCTCTCTCTCTCTCTCTCTCTCTCTCTCTCTCTCTCTCTCACACACACACACACACAACACACATACACACACACACACATTCTTAATAAATGCATGATGAACATGATACAATAATACTCAAATAGATTTGGCGAGCAATTTGACGCGTATTAATATGGTCGTATTTCCTCATTAAATGTTTAAAAGCGCCGTTATGTTTTAATTACCCTTTGTTACCTTTCAATACAACATTTCTGAAAGTTCACAATGCAAAGCTACTAAATACTTAAGATAGATGAAGAAACCGTTTCTCGTAATGTATTTGACTAACTGCTATTAGTAACACAATGTTCCCAAACATGATCATTGTTTCAATACAATGTTGCCATAATGCCTTAGGCAATACATGCTTTTGAATTGTGCTGTAATTCCAACACTCGTCGATATCGTATCCAAAATTTCAAAACCTTAACAGTTCTAACTACTAGGTGGACACGTATATAATTTGTCACTAAATATCGAGATGATGCATACTTTTTACTTTAATGATACACTGTAATTTGCCACTGCGCAAGTAATATACTATTATGCAATCGCCGGTGTTTCATTACTTCCGGCTTAAATTCCTAGGTGCACTGCTAATTACATTTTGTCAATATATAGAATTCGCACTAAATATATTATAAATAAATTTTGTCCTCATAACAAGGCCCAGTGGTGTACGGTTGTGTAAACTTTGTTTCCAAAACCTGTATATTGAGGCATGTCAAATGTGTCCGTAGAATCAAAAAAGTTAAATGGTTTCAGAGTGAATCCAGTTTCCGCCATAGTCGTCATGGGAACATCTTCTGACGTAGGTATATGATTAAACCGTAGTGTCATCCAAGTAACGATGTCGGTATCAGTTATATTTTCACCGTTGATGTAATCGTCCAGAGTTTGTATCGGGTTATTTATACCGTGTAAGTCATACAGGGAATAGCTACTATATTGTTCAGAGTCTTTTTGTTTTGTAACTGACACAATGATATTTCATATATGAGAGGGATTTCATGGCATGGTGATCATGTGGAATTATTTCTTCATTATCAACTGTAGAAATGATGCGATATCCCCTATAAGAACCCCACTTATTGAAACGATTTTTGTTGACAACTGTCCACAGCGCCGGCTTTTTCGAGTCTTTCACCAAACCTTTCTCTGTATCCATAGCAACGAAATTTAAATATCTCGTATACTTGAAAGGCGCGTTACTCGGGTTAGTTTTGATGGCATCTTGATATGTCCCAGATTTCCAATTTATCAACTCAAAGCTATTGTTGCGATCCACAATATCTAGATCAAGTTTCACGGCAAAAGTATGATCATGAATACTTCCCAGGCTCCTATCGGAGACGCGAAATCCAAATGGCGTCCTGGAACTGGCTTCCCATGAAGTGTTGTTGCTGTTGTAGTTCAAAAATGAGGTGAATAAAACGCCTGTTGCTGAGACGAAAGTCTTCATTGTACCGTCAATATAAAAATGGTAATCAACAATATAGTCATAATTTATAAGATTCATAGCAATTCTAACTACTAAGTAACTATTAGTTATTCCGTTATGTCCTGAATACGCATGTCGCCATATTGGTTTTTCTTCATTAGCTTCAAAAATACAGATTGCGTCGGTCTTTTTTCCGGATTGGGTGCCCTCATTCCAGTAGGTGGAAGGGAGATAACGCGCCCTTTTTGGACAATCAATACCACGAATGAAACCTAGCCTTCTACCAAGACCTAGTAACAAATCGGAAATAACAGTTACGGTTAGCCCGGCTCCGGTCGTGTCGGAAGAATATACTAAAGTCACATCATTTATAGAATTTTCATAGACAATTCGTTCTCTTTTGTAACTGACGTCATAAACAGCAGGCCCACGGATTTCATTGGTATTCACCTCAAACCGCCACCCCATCCAGCGCACTTGGTGACCATCCAGAGTATATCTAGACCCTTCCGGTTCATATGTATGAGGTGGGTAAACTTGCGCCTTCTGGCGGTATGGTTTGGTACTGTTCCGCGTCATAGAACGATGAAGCTTTTGAATGTACCCTTTTGGTAAAGTTATTATGTTTGTTTTGTTCGTTTTGTAAGCAGTTAGGAGATCTTCTGCTGATTGGTAAGGTCCATTGTCGCCATAGTAAAAATCGTATATAGTCCACTGTGAATGGTTGGTTGAACGATGACTAATTACGGCCGTCAAAGGAAGTATGTCCAAGGTAACAAAATTGTTGTTTAAAGCCAACAAAGCGTGACTTTCTCGTTCGTGATGAAGTTCTCGCGATGCCGGATACACAAGAACTCTACTTTCGGTCCCGAGCGAAGTGCCATCAAAGCTGTCTTTTATCAAATCTCCAAGTTTTGAAAATTCTGCATTCGCAAAGTAATAAAGCAATGTTTGTTCTTTCAGATCCCGTGGTCTTTTATCAAAGCTAATAGAACGGATCTGATCTGCAGACATAGAATCTGGTCTAGAGGGGTCGATCGGTCCTACTCTATATTCTGCTACATATGGCGGTGTATGAGTACCATGAACTACACGAGCTACTGCAAAGCGTCCAGGAAAAGCGCCATTCTGATCTAGATACTTTAACGCTTCCGTTTTGACAGGTGGCGCTAACACCATTCCTGTAATGTAGTTCGATTTTAACTTCAGTTTGTTCTCATTATTTAATGCATTTATGATATTCTTTTTTAACATAAAGTTATAAACAGTCGACATTTCTGATGTTGAAAGTGGTGAGAACAGAGTTTTTTCAACCCAAGGACCATTTATTTCTGGATTAGTGATCTTGCATTTATTACAAGGTATGTGTTTAACAACGTCACGTGTGACTGTTTTGATCACTGTCGTGTTCTTGCACTCTGGGACTATTTTTTCATGTGTGGTTGGTTTATCGACTGTTGGTGACGTCACTGATATTACTTCTTCGTTATTTCCGGTAGTAAACATTAGAGCTACATATCCTATCACTATACCCAGACTTAGTCCAATAATAAAACAAACAACGGCGGATATAATACATTTGACTGTATTTGTACATCTGCTGTCTTTTGGTTCCTTGTAATCCGGATGTGGCGTAAACTGTTCAACAATCGACTTCCGGTTGTCATTTTGATCTCCCTCTACATTATATTTATCCTTATCCATTTTAAATAACTTTTTATTCTGAAAAAAAGAAAAATAAATAATAAGCTTTACAAGTGAAAAATCCAACATAAAAGAACATGTATATTACTTTAAACTATCATGTGCGATATTTTGAATTTTTTTATAAAATAAAATATTCAAAATTTTGTATATGAAAAAACGAACATAGAAAGGGCTATAACCGATTAACGAAAAAGGTCAGAAACAGAGAGTCAAATAGAACTCACAAACAACGAAATTTAAAACACAAAATAAGTTAATTGGAAGAATCTAATGATAAAACTCCGTTTTGGGGACTAGAAATACATACAAACACACACATATAATTTAAAAAAGTTCCAATAGATTTGAAGTATAGACCAAACTTTATTAAATATTCTTCTTTTTGCAATTTGCAAGACATTGCAATAAATATCTTTTTGTTTAAATGGAAATGACACACGAAAAGGAGTTTGCGACTGACAAAAACATGTACTTAATAGCAGCCAACACAATCAAGACTACGACACAACACAGCTATTTAAAATGCCAAACAGGACGGGAAAAGACAAACATATACTGAGATCAATAATTAGGAAACTCCTGACTCTGGAAAGCCCTGGATTAAATGTCCAAACATATAAAATGTTTTACCGAATGAACAAATGAACCAACAAACTTTGCTTATTTTCATAATCCATAAAACTAAAAAGAAAATACATGTATAATTATAATTGTCTTTTTTGTAAAAAGTATGTATCGAAGATTATACTCCAGTGAAGTGTTGTGCTATCAGAACGCATCACGATCGCTTAAATACATGTAGAGAATCAAAATATTTACTGAAACGAAACAATTGAAAATAGCTTGAAACAAATTATAAACTCAATATCACTTAAAGTCACAATAAACAGACACAAATGATCACTTTTTCGGATTACATAGTACTAAAGACTTCCTTTTCGTGATAGATAATGATTGATCTCTCGTTAAGGATACCGTGAAGTATCAGGATGAAGAATGTCCATGCGTGGCTTCAGAACAAGGACATAAACAGATTGTTCGCATTCTATTTTCTAAACTTTGATAATCATTTGTTCCAATGTGTGTTGTTCTACACGTTCTGTTAGGTTAGCGGCTTGTTAAGCTGTTTTATTATTCATTGTCTTGTGTCTTGTTGTTCGTTATGGACTGTTGTCCAAAACATGTTTAACTTTACAAAATTCTTTCTTCTATTTTAAATACGTCACAACAAACCAACGAAATAAGGAACAAGATATACACGTGATTATACGACTCCTAAGCTAGGGAGGTGATTATACGACTCCTAAGCTAGGGAGGTGATTATACGACTCCTAAGCTAGGGAGGTCACAAAAAAAGTGTTTGGTTGTTTTATTCAATTACGTTTTAAGATGGACAATCCTCCAACTACACTGAAATATTTTTTTTTAACATTTTAATATTGTTTTACCTTTTTTGCTCTTTAAAGTACTGTAATTTTATACAAGTAGTTTTCTCTGGATATCTTTGTGTCACGGTTCTTTTTCAAATTCGGTTGTTCATCTAAAAATGAAGAAAAATATTCACTATTTACCAGAAAGTATGTTTTGGCCAGGTGTCTAGCTGCTAACAATAAAATGTGTCTTTATATATATATATATATATATATATATATATATATATATATATATATATATATATATATATATATATATATATGTATGTATATGTATATATAAATGATCTACTAGATAAACATCCCCAATACATCTGGATATGCAACAATTGTTGTGATATGTAACAAGTGGAATGGCCATCATCTTTGAATATTAATTCCAATTCCAATGTTACTTCTTTGTACCGTAACCAATGCATATAAATAACAATAGCTTTAATTAGCCCCCCCTTCTCTCTCTCTCTCTCTCTCTCTCTCTCTCTCTCTCTCTCTCTCTCTCTCTCTCTCTCTCTCTCTCTCTCTCTCTCTCGTGTGTGTGTATGTGTGTTTTCGTAACAAAAAAGATTCAATAATAAAAAATTATCAAACCTATAAACAATAAAGTTTAATTTACACAAGCTATTTCAAACAAAACAGAATTATATTACTTTGCCATAACAACCAAAAATATGCCACAACAAACCTAATCAATAATAACGCCAATCATACACTTACTACTGGAATATACAACCTAAAAACTCAACGTGTCATTTATAAGTCACCAACTCTATCCATAGTTGTATTCCAGTTTCTCCGTTATAAACGCGGTTTAAATCAGCTGATATTGAATTGAATTGTCATGGGCTACTTTGAATGCATTATTCCAATTATAACGTGTTGCTTTTTAATGCATTATTTCATAAAAACACAAAAGTAGCACATGGCATGGCAGACAAACAGACGTATTACAACACAAATTCGGCATGTCACTGCACACTCTACATCACATAAACTATAATTACACAAAACTACCGTGTACTGGCTGATCTTATCATAGTTATTGTAATAATGTCAATTTTTCTCTAATAGTACAAATAATATCTATAAATTGTACAATTCATTCTATCGTTGTAGAAGTTTGACACCAGTTATTGCTTAGCGTTGATTCTGAGAAGACTGAGTGTGATAAATACTTTACAATTTGATATTTTGAACTTAATAAATCTACTTCACCTAATTCTCTTTTTTAAAAAATGTTTCTATGGTATTTTTCTTTTATCAAAGATCCAAAAGTCCTTGCATACAATTTGCTTAAATCAATTTTGTTTAATGAAACAACAACAACCTATAAAAAACAGGAATTGTATTCATTGTATTCATTTGGAAGACGAGTTTTAGTATACCAAAAGGAAACCTTACCTTTGCATATAAAATACTTATAACTGATCAATATATTAACTATTCAAGAATGCACCTGTGCAGGTAAAACTCACTTCCTTGATGACACATGTGACGTCATTAAAGCCCTTCTTTGAGTAACACGGGTGTGTATAGGCTGGACAATCATCAGTCAATCTAACACATATTATATCATATTGCTTACTTACGTGTTTAACTTATTTTAACTAATTAATAAATACTTTTATTTGATTGTTTTCGTGATTTGTTATAATGCCCCTAACCTCTCATTTCAAAACCAGTTCAGATCCTTGTGTACGAAAGTTTGTCCGTCCGCTTACTAATGTTGCTTTTTCCTCAGGTTTTTATCCTCAATATCTGAGCTGATTATCTCATTAATTTTTTTTTTAAAATCTTAACGGGGGACTGTTTTGTCTATTTATAGGCAAATTGATACACACTCCAATTCATTTCGTTAACCAAAAATGACATAACATTTTATTGAAAAAAAATTTATAAATAGTTATGTCTTAAATGCGCGCCAGTATTATCAAATTGTGCGTATATATATAAATATATATAACATTAAAAAAATAATTCTGATAACAATCTGCAATGAAGAAAGACTGATATTGAACAATATATATATATATATATATATATATATATATATATATATATATATATATATATATATATATATATATTACTACGGCTAAGATGAAACAATAATTAATTAAACAGGGTTACCAAAATATTTGCATACTTTTGAATGTTGTCCAATGAAAAAAAAAATTTCCCATTATTCTTTCAAGTCAGTCTTACTTCTTTGCTGATTGTTATCAGAATTAATTTTTTAATGTTGCTTGGAAACAAAATACTTATTTAAATCTTATGTCAAATTGTTGGAAAAAGAGAAAGAGGATAAACAAATTTATAACTAAAAAAACATGTGTATTAATTAGTTTTGATGCGCTTGAAATAAACTATATTAGTTTTACCATGTGTTTCTGATGTTTTGGAAAATTGGTGTACGGATTATTTAGTGCAAATTGTGCAAATAGTGAACTTTTTCTTTAGAGCATTAAATTTCGAAAATATAGGATATTGTAATGTTTTTCGTATTTTTACAAGGAAATTACATAAATACACTAAATCCGATTTTACTGGTGTAAAGAAAGAAAGCAAGCGAGGTCGATTATTTTGGGAATTGTTTAAATTTCGCTAATTTATTTTAGTTTACTTTGCTTTTAAAGTTGAACTTTCAACTTTTAGCTTCAATCTTTTTCATTAATAAGCTCTTTGTGAAATGGTATAACCATCTTTCTTATTAACTACGTTAGCATGCTCAGAAAACACAATAACAATTATCAAACACCAAAAATAATTAAATCATTTTTTTAAAAAAATGAAAATAAATTCATAAAAAGGAAGATCTTACCTTCTATTTTTAGATCTGATGAATGTTTCCACAAGTTTATGATTTTTGGGGGTATCCTACAACTAAGATCTATAAGGTTCTACAAGAGTAAAATTTGATCTGCTTAGATTCCACAAGTTATTTACTAAAAGCATTATAGTTGTTCATGCTTCAAGACGTATCCGGTGTGAGAGTTGTAAATGAAATGATTATTATCTTCGGTGTATAATAATATCTATATGTACACGGCAGTTGTGGTGGGGTGGTATATGATTGACAGGTGATTTGTAATGTACTTAGTTAACTCATGTTGAGTCTGATGGATTACAAGGTGTGTGAAAAAATACCCGAGGCAAACAACACAATCCGAAAAATATCCCAATCATATACAAATCCTCAACATTTTTTGATTAACGTTTTTCTTGCTGTCAAATGTTTCTTTTACTTGTACAGAAAATGTATTTTATTTTATTTAATTACCATCAATATTTAATTTATTTATTTATTTATTTTGTTTATTATTATTTATTCATTTATTTATTTATTTATTATTTTGTTACATGTAATGTAATGCATCCTTACAGATGAGACTGGAATTAGGTAAACGTTCCATTATTTCACTCATATCGAGGCGACACCAGCTATCTTTCAAGAAGCAGCCATCTATTATCTACGCATTTCACTAATTGCAATGATTGATTAAATTGAGTAACGTTCCATTAAAAATTTCTTCACTTACATTGAAACTTCACTGGCTTTAGAAATTTCACTTACTTCTAAAATTCCGGTTTATATAGATATTAAAAATAAAAGTCGTAGTAATTTCATTATTCAAATCCTATTAAGTACGATGACAAGATTAGTTTTTTTTTTTTAATTTCCGAAAAATATCGGACATCCTCTAATAAATCATGGCACGACCATGGAAATTGCCTAAAGAATCAAATTCTTAAACACGTTTAGTTTGCGTAACTAATGATATATAATATATATTTTATAGGGAAGTGATATACCCTTCAGGGTACATCAGTTTTTTACTTCTCTGATAGTAATATTCATATAACGAACCAAACACGGATAAATTTTTTACGCTAAATGCTTTACGACATGCAGAATTCCATAGGCTTGTGGAAAAATAACCACCGTTAACGCAGGGGTCATAAAGATGTTTGAGAATTTGACCTTTTTAACAACCATTCTTTAACTAAGATTTTTCTTAACTCAAAAGTCGATTATGTTTTATGACATTACAACAACAACAACAACTCAAAAATAAATAAATAAAATTAAAAAAAAAGACTCGAGTAGTGACACATTAGGTCAAAGTAATCTTCAAAATGAGACCAGGATACCCGAATACAATAAGAATTCTCAAAATTATTAAATTTTTATATTTTCCATCTTTACATTTAAAAAGTCTTGGTAACACAATAATTTGTGAAAATAAGACAGGTGTTAGCTTAATAGTTCGACATTCAACTCTGTTTAATCAAAATATAGTTTTGTATTGCACGAACAGTGCCAAAGACGTAAGACAAAGACGTAAATATATTTGAGTGAAATTTTATTTAAAAAATAAAATAAATAAATAAATAATTTAAAAAAAAAACTGTTCACAAAGAATCAATAATTAAGTAATGAATCTTCCGAAATTTGGAGAATTTTTAAAATAGAGTTTTATTTTCGAAATAACATAAGAGTACCGCGTGTTTCAAAATCATATCAATTTTGAGTGCCAATTAAATTTTCTTTTCAAGTAAAATTAGTCACATGATCATGCTGGTCCCAAATACATTTTTGCACAGACATTTAAAAGAAAGAAAGAAAGAAAAAATCGCTTGAACAATCATATTTATGTTGATCAGTATAATGTATAAAACTTAGTTGTTGCTGCAGTTCATTTGATGTGTAAATAATACCATGAATGTACATGTCAGCTGGAAATGGTCATGTGTTCTCAAATATGTATTGTCATATACCATTTTTACATTTAAGCATAAAATACATTCAAAAATGGTATATAACAATAGTTTTTTTTTAAAATGTATTTCAATAGCATATGTCAGTAGTACAATATACTAGATCTGTAAAAAAGCAACCCCGGTAATTCTCAGTTAAATTCGTCATCTTGATCGTGATGATAGATTTATGAGTATGAACAATCCTTACCCCCCTTAGGCTTATACTTACCCCCACTGACGTCAGTGGATTAAACACCAATATCCAAATCAATAAAAATTAAAAAAAATCAAAGAAAGCTATCGATCACCGATTGACTGTTTTAATATAATTATTTTGATGAATCAATAATGATCAATAATGATTTTGATTTTATTTGTATTTTTGTTGTTTTGCTGTTAAATCATCTGAATATTTATGACAAACAAAACAAACAATAAACAGTACTACAAAAGCCCGAGATCTTTTTTTTTTATCTTTGTATGATTCAATACAACATATCAATTTGAAAGATCGAAAATATCTAGAGGGAGATTTCATTATCATAAAGCTGTAAAATGCAGCTTACGGATTTCTCCGCCCTTACAGGATTACATCGCCTCTTACAGGATTACATCGCCTCTTACGCGCAAGTTCTGATCCCAATCTCGGATATACCCTAGTATTGGAAACCTTATTGGGGTACCCTGGTGTCTTTCAGCATCCATGTACTCTTCGCTTGAGATAAAAGTTAAAGAAATCTTGACCAGAGCATAAAATACAGTAATCACAATTCAGAATAAATGGAGCTAAATGTTATCTCGGTTGTAGATACAAACTAACAAAAATCAACCTAATAAATATGCAGATTATTTTGCAATACCCATAATTGAAATAGTTTTTATTCAAGTAAAAATGCTTGTCAAACGCTGTCTCTTATATCGAGGCTCTGAAAGAGTACTTGTAGGCGCCGATTAATAATAGCTTGACATATACAAATTAATGTTAATTAGCCCTTTTTTCTCTACTGGAAAACCCTTAGATTGATAGTCCAAAAACATAGGAGATAATTCAGAAGTTGTAACTGAAACCCGAGTCGTGGTCTAGATCTCCTCAGTCTTTAAGTTCATTTGAATTCATTTACATTCTGACCATTGATGTTTGAATTTAAGGACCAATTCAAAGTACATTTGTAAACCATTTCAAATATAATCACTTCTGTCGATTCTAGTAGCACATTTCAAGGTTTAGTACTAAATAAAGACTAAATTATACAATGTTGTTTTTAAATAGTTTAATGAAGGTACAGGATGTTTCAGAAAATCGGGTTTGTCTCAACTTTAATTGTAATAAAATTAATAATAAAAAAAGCTTAAAATCAAAACATATATTGTAGGAACAGCATGATATAGACCATAAGGGTAACCCCAATCCCTACAAAGTACACCGTGGTAAACGCATAGAAAACAGGTGTTAAGTCTATTTATCATTTGTCGGTTTAATGAAGAGTGCAACATTCGGTTTGAATTTGAATTTTAATCGTAAACAAATCAAATCAATCAAATATTAGATTTATTGTTTATAAATTCGTGTAAGTATGATATTTGGGCATTTTAGTCTGAAACACCTTGTATAATTGTAATTTAACAATAAATAAGTTATATAGTTTCCGATACGCTTTAATTGAAATGGTAAAAGTCCAAATCCCAATGAACAAATATTTAAACAATGAACCCGATTACCACAATGATTACACGATGATTTGACTACCATGTACAAATAACCACTATAATCGCAATTATCGTGACATTATGCCATGTATATTATTTCTCCTTCTATTATTACACAGATACTTTCTTTTTGTCCTTTTTCTCTTTGTGGATAATGCAACATGCCGAAATTACACCAAGAACCTAAATTAACCAAAAGCAAAAATAAATAAATAAAAAATATAAATATAAAAATTTTTTAAAAATTAAACAAGAAATTAAAAAATGCAATTAAAAATCTTTACAATGGCTTTTGTATTTATGCATTTTGACAAATCTTGCATGAAGAACTGTTCGTCCGCATATTTAGTTTATCATTCACGGTTAACCAAAACATTCGATTTGAAATCTTGCGCCAAATTCTTTAATAGTGGACTTTAACGCTAGCGTCAAATCAGCGTATTTTAAAATTTTCTTACAGTTTAGTTAGTAACAAGTGTGTGTGTGTGTGTGTGTGTGTGTGTGTGTGTGTGTGTGTGTGTGTGTGACCAACTGGTTCCAAGTAATTTCACCTTTCTACACTACCAAACAACTGATTTTAACTATCCAATAAGTGACCGTGCTTACTATCTAGAAATGTTTTCCGTTAGCTTACCTCTAAAGCAGCTATTCCAGCAGCCACTCCGATAACTATGTTGAAGTAACCAAGGAAATAACTCTTTATTTTCTCATAACATGGCTATAAAAAATTCCAGTTTTAATTAATATATGACCTAATCTTCTATTAAATTCTAAAAAAAGTTTACCTTTAAAATAATTTGCGAAATTGGAATATGTGTGAATATAATTTTAATTGTGATATTCAAGTTTTCAAGAACTTTTGTAAACATTGATTTGTATATCTAAAAAAAAATATAAGTATAAATTCAGCGCAAAATTGCATGTAATATATTGTAATAATGTAATAATGCATTGAAATATACAATATATCACGGTTATCAGAAGAATATTTTCATGTGAAATACACCACAGTTATCAGAAAAACAGCGGCATAAATATACCATATGAACTGTTTCTTGTTTACTAGCGTTGTAAGAACAAACCGTTTGAAGGTAAATTATGCGGAATAGAGTGTAAGAGAGTAATGCGGCTTTTACATATAAATCTCTGTGTTTGCTAACAATTTTAAACAACTTGCATGCTAGCGGCGTCTAGTTGTTTCCTAAGACATCTACTTCCAAGAATATCTCATACCGACAGTGTAGATGCATATACCTAATAGAGACTGTTTTGGAAAACACAGATAGTCTTATCAATTGATTTCATAAAAAAAATTAATGATCTAATTAGAATGTTATAAGAAATCCATACATTTTAATTATACTTAATGAATTGATATATGTTACCAATGTTTTTTCGATTTTACTTAATTTTCCATGGAAACGACTGATATGACATTAGACAAACGTAAGCATGTATTATTATCACGCTGTAAAACACGTCTTTTTTCCTGCACTGACGTTCTCCCTGACTCTGTTTTGAATAGATACCTTGATTTAATGATAACACTAGACCACAAATAAATCACAGTAATTCTGGATTATGGGAAATTGACGAAAATTGAGTAACAGAGAAAACTTCCATGATATATGATATGTGTGTTAAAATCAATCATATACTCACTGTGTCAATATTAGAATCCGCCTGTGTGACAGGGCATTGGTTGTTGGCCATGGAGTTGATGAACCCAGTCATATCACTGGGAAAAGCTGCTGTATTGTTAAACTTACAACAAGTCAGGGGTATGGTGGCATTGGTTATCACGTAGCTACCACCACCGCTATCATAGGCGTATGTGGTGTTCCATGATGAAATAGATGAAAATTCTGTAGCGTTTGACACTCCACAACACTGGAACTAGAACATAGGATTTCATATAATTATATGCAATAAGGGTTTTACAACTGAATAAAATGTACAGTAAAGCCTGTTTAAAGAGACCATCCACGAGAACTACAACTAAAGACTTTAATGGTCCTTATATAAAGGTCATATTTTACTAAGATTTAAATAAATCACAAAGCTATATAAAACATAAATTTCTGCAACTGAATAAAGAACAATACAACCAGATGACAGAGATCATCCAAAAATGACTCTATAGACACGTGTTCTTTATATTGAGGCCATACAGAAAAACTTTCCACGTGCGCACTTAGAACAAGTCATAAAGCATTTTTTAAATTTTATCGTTAAATATATCTAAAGATTAAAAAAAATTTTTTTTACAATTTTTTTATTTGCACGTGCAAAATAAAACTATGATTTATCTTTACTTACAACTATATGCACGAGGTCAAAGGCCAAGCTGACCACATCTGACGTATCGTATGGTCCTTTATATCGTGACTGTAACAGCGTTAATAAGTTAGCCTGTGCGTATGTTTCAAACTGAAAAACAAGAAATAACATCTGAAATGTTTCTTTATTCGTATAGTAAAATTAAAACATAAATCTACATTCTTCTAAAATGACCTTATAGTGCTATATAGCAGAAGTGAGTACAGCGTTTTTGGCGCCTCATAATTAGCTTGTCTTGTCCTTCATGATATCGTGGGGTGATTATCGACTCCTGTTGAGGAGATATAATTTATATCGTAGTCCCAATATTTAGATACCCTTTTCTTTCTATAAGTTTTCTACTGTGTGTCCATAAACGATTTTGTTAAATTTCTTCGTATAAAGATATAGTGATCAATCACAAAGACGGAAATTTACTCCATTGTGAAAACATTATTAACATGTTCGGCTAACGTTGAAAGGGTTAAAGCAAGTTTTTGTTGTATCTTTTCGATTCAACTTTTGACGCAGAATTGTTTTATACCTGGTTTAACAGCCAACAATTTTGGTACACATGTTTCGTGTCATATATACATCATATTACCTGGTCTTTATATATAATAGCCAGTATGACAGCAGCAATCTCCAACACAATGATAAATCCAACAATCACAGCATACTGAAAATACAATATAAAAAGTAAACAAGTATTAAGGTCAGACGAAACACTGAATCTTTCAAAATCAATCATACCTATACAGAAACGTTCTCGAAACAATTTTTACATTGTATTTATGTAATAATAGTTAAGTTTTACTGAACTTAATTGCCAGAGCCAAAACTCTATATTTAGAAAAATCATGTTGAAAGTCTTGCTGATTAAAAACTTTAACTGTATCGAGCGACCTTAATCAATCTATGTGTAGACTTTGGAATCTAGTAAACTCTAAGAATAAAATCTATAAGGTTGTAGTTGGGCAACTTGTTCTTAAAATATCTAGATCAACAAAAACACGAAGTAACAATAACGACGACTAGGGATAAATACATAAAGATACCACTAATTACAAACATAGCTGGTATTCCCAGGAACCAAAATTAATAACAAAACGGGTGTGGTAGTTGTCATCATCATCATTAATATTATTTTTATTATTATTATCATTACACAGCCAGTAGATTCAGAATAGGAATATTGAAAAAAATTATTTCGTAATTCGTTGTTGGCGTATGTTACCATAAAAACTAAAGTTGCTGGAATTGAAGTGTTTTTAAAATTTTGAACACATGTGTACTCACCACTGTCAGACATTTATTGTTCTCCAAACAGGCACCACACCAACCCAAAAACGCAATTATAAAAATAATAGATCCAGCTCCAATCAGAGAATAGGCAGCGGTTTCCAATAGTGACGGCATATCTAGAGATCCGCTATCCAACGAACTTGTGGCACTTCGTGTAAGTACCAGGATCTGATTTTTCTCCACCAATATGTAAATTCCTGCTGCCATTAATCCGCCACCAAATGCCTAAAAAGTTTATAAATAAGTTATAAATAAATGCATGACTAAATGTTGGCACGGACCCTTTTGTTAAAAAAATTACCGAAGGTGATGCTACCCCTATTATGAAAAGATCTTTGAGTTTATTTGTCGAAGGTGGTACTGACTCTTTTATAAGAAGGTGTTTGAGTTCACATGCCCAAGGCGGTGCAGACCCCTATATAAGAAAGTGTTCGAGTTCGCTTGCCGAAGGTGGTGCTGACTCATATAAGACAGCGTTTGAGTTAACTTGCAGAAGGTGGTACTGACTCATATAAGACAGTGTTTGAGTTCACTTGCCGAAGGTGCTTCCAACTCTTATATAAGAAAGTATTTGATCCTTGTCGAAGGCGTTGCCGACTCTTATATAAGAAAGTGTTTGAGTTCACTTGCCGAAGGTGGTGCTGACTCATATAAGACAGCATTTGAGTTTGCTTGCCGAAGCTGGTACTGACTCATATAAGACAGTGTTTGAGTTCGCTTGCCGAAGCTGGTACTGACTCTTTTATAAGAAAGTATTTGATCCTTGCCGAAGGTGGTGCTGACTCTTGTATAATTAAGTGTTTGAGTTCGCTTGCCGAAGGTGGTGTTGACTCCTATATAAGAAAGTGTTCGATTTCGTTTGCCGAAAGTGGTGTTGACTCTATTGTGAGAAAGTTTATAATTTTGCTAACCGAAGGTCGCGTGGACCCTAGTTAGAAGGTTTGAGTGTTCGCTTTCTTAAGGTCGGTATTTTCACCACTGTTCCGGTTCACATCACCAAGTCTGAACATTCTTGATTGGTAACTCTGTACTCGTTCAACAATTAATAAACTCAGGGAGGTGGGGCAAACAGTTGATGCAATTAACTCAAAACGAGTACCCGTGCTACGAGATTTTATTGTTGGATCTAATGAACATAAAAAAAATCAGGAGAGAGAGAGAGAGAGAGAGAGAGAGAGAGAGAGAGAGAGAGAGAGAGAGAGAGAGAGATTGTACGTACCAAAAATATTGAATTTGCTATGATGAGAAAACATTTCGAAAGTGATGTGCCACACCCCATTTCAATTGTCCTTTTTCTGTCCTAGATCTGAAATAAAGCCCTTCTGTATTTGTTATCCTATATCTGAAATAGTTATTTGGATAATTAGTTGATTTGTTTACTTCCATTCATAACAATGTAACACTAGAGTTGCTAGTACTTTGTTTAAACTATTCTATTGAAATTGTTCCTGTAATAACTATTTATTCTTGTGCTTTATTTTGGAATTGTATATATACGGTGTTAAAAATAAGTAATTATGGACAGTTACGTTTGCTTTAGGAATTTGTAAATTCTAAAGTTCATAAAGTCTTAAGAAAATAGATTAACTTAAGATACGAACTGGATATTTCAAAATATCTTAAACATGAAATATCTAATTTAATGGAATAAAATTTGACTTCGTTCGTTGATTGATATGTCAACGTTTCATGTACATATCGTATGTTTATATGAACCAAAAAAAAAACATCATAAAATGTCAGAAATAAAACACCTTGCCATGTCAGACATAAGCCAACTTGAAATTGTCAGTTATAAGCATCCATACAATGTCAGAAATAAGCCTGCATATAATGTCAGAAATAAGCCGCCATACCATGTCAGAAATAAAACAACATACCGTGTCAGACGTAAGCCAACTTACAATGTCAGTTATAAGCTTCCATACAATGTCAGATAAAAGCCTGCATATAATGTCAGAAATAAAACACCATACCATGTCAGACATAAGTCAACTTACAATGTCAGAAATACGCCATTTATACAAATACAATATGTCAGAAATTAGCCTTATGTCAAAAATAAGCCACCGTACTATGTCATACATAAGCCATTGATACAAATATAATGTCAGAAATTAATAACCCATTAAAATTATGTCAGATAAGCCATTCAAACATATAAAATGTCAAACAGTAGTCATTAACACTAAGTCAAAATTATGCCACCAAACAATGTCAAATATAAGTCACCATACAGTCAGAAATAAGTCTTGATACAAAGACAGAAATAAGTCACCGTACAATGTCTGATATTAATCACTATACAATTTCCAAAATAAACCAAAATGTAGCCAGCATAACAATTTCAGATATAAGTCACAATAAAATGTCAGAAAGAGGCCACATATCGTGTTAGTTACAAGCCACCATATTATGTCAGATATGAGCCGTCATATCATGTTAGTTACAAGCAATCATATCATGTCAGATATGAGCCATCGTGTCATGTTAGTTACAAGCCACCATATTATGTCAGATATGAGCCATCATATAATGTTAGTTACAAGCAATCATATCATGTCAGATATGAGCCATCATATCATGTTAGTTACGAGCGACAATATCTTGTCAGATATGAGCCATCATATCATGTCAGTTACAAGCCACCATATCATGTCAGATATGAGCCATCATATAATGTTAGTTACAAGCCACCATATCATGTCAGATATGAGCCGTCATATCATGTCAGTTACAAGCCACCATATCATGTCAGAAATGAGCCATCATATAATGTTAGTTACAAGCCACCATATCATGTCAGATATTAGCCGTCATATCATGTCAGTTACAAGCTACCATATCATGTCAGATATGAGCCATCATATAATGTTAGTTACAAGCCACCATATCATGTAAGATATGAGCCGTCATATCATGTCAGTTACAAGCAACCATATCATGTCAGATATGAGCCATCATATAATGTTAGTTACAAGCCACCATATCATGTCAGATATGAGCCGTCATATCATGTCAGTTACAAGCCACCATATCATGTCAGATATGAGCCGTCATATCATGTCAGTTGCAAGCCACCATATCATGTCAGATATGAGCCGTATCATGTTAGTTACGAGCGACCATATCATGTCAGATATGAGCCATCATATCATGTCAGTTGCAAGCCACCATATCATGTCAGATATGAGCCGTCATATCATGTTAGTTACAAGCCACCATATCATGTCAGATATGAGCCATCATATAATGTCAGTTACAAGCCACACCATATCATGTCAGGTATGAGCCATCATATCATGTCAGTTACAAGCTTCTATATCATGTCAGATACAAGACACCTTATAATCATATCAGAAAAAGCTAAGATAATGTTTAAAAAAAGATATCAAGAACACCAAGCCCCAGTTTCACAATCATTTACTCAACTGAGTGAGTGTACCCTCAACTCAAATTCGAAAATATTTCAATTTCAATTTTTAAGACATTACACAGTTAAAATTGAGTATCTAATGTTATATCCAAATTGTCTTGTGTATTTTGTTAAACAAAACAAAACATTGTCTCATAAAACTAAAAATTTTGAAAATATTGTTGAGAGGAAAATGGGAATATTGGAGTTGAATGTACACTTAGTTGAGTGAATGATTGTGAAACTGGGGCCAGGACATTAATATGTCAGAAATAAGCCATCATTTATTGTCAGAAATAAGCAATCATTTAATGTCAGAAATAAGCCACAATACAATGTCAAAAATAAGCCATCATGCAATGTTAAAAATAAGCCATCATGCAATGTTAAAAATAAGCCATCATGCAATGTTAAAAATAAGTCACTGTATATACACTTGGTATAAGCTCTGCAAAAAAACTTGAACCACTTCACTGGTTACCACTTCTTTTTAATTACGACAGGAGCCTTGATGTCTCAACGTGTATCAACACTTTCCAGTTTACACCATTCGTTTTGTTTTCGCGTTCTACCTATTGCCAAACACGCGTTTCTCTTTTTTTCTTTCTCTATATTCCATTTAAAATAATAATATAAAAAATATACACATTTTTGTTTTTATACAACACCCAAAAGTTTTTTGTTGGTTAAATATATATAACTTACTATATTTAACATAAACACTTCCTTAAAATCGATTATTCATAAAAGAAAGATTTTCCCGATTAGGCGCTTGGATCCATTCCTTTTTGTTACACTATCAGATAACTTAAAACTCTGCTGAAAGTTTTGACGTCTAAAACTGAAAAATTATCCGAAATGTTTCGAAATTGAATTTTGAAAAAAAAAAAAAAAAAAAAAAAAAAAAAAAAAAAAAAAAAAAAAAAAAAAACCCTTTTGGACTCCATGCACTTACCTTAATTATTTTCCGTAGTGAATTATAACCGTTAAAATATACATTTGAACATTAGAAGATAAATGACTGTAGTTTTATTTTATTTCTTAAATGAATGTCAGGTGTGATTATGATAAAAGGCGATTTAAGTATGATCTACAGGTAAGAAAAAATATTTTCTCAATTTTACCTTTTAAGAAAATATTTAAATTTATCCTGGTATATTAAGACTATAAAATATTATAAACCAGCTAATTCTTTCTAGAGAATATATAGTTGAAAAGTAATCATGATAGAGCCATTTGGTGATAAATAAATAAATAAATAAAATATCAATTTTAATAAATGTCAATGGAAGTATAAAATATAATGATACTACGTCGTATTAAGAGACAACCCTGCTTGTCGGTTGTACATGATGAACTAATACAAGTATATCGCGATCTTTATTCAAGAACACTTTCTCCTAAATAAAATGTATGTGCCAAGAATACCGAAATCAGCAGCAGGCGAACAACGTCAAAATGGTTTCAGGACGGCAACTTAGAGTTTAACATTTTTCAAAATAATATACGGATGCTTATAGACAAAATCCAGCTTGTGATTGGGTTAAATTCATCAAAGTTTAAGGTAGCTGGGACACGTTACCTAAAATAATTTGAATAAACTGGGATATCAAGTTTAAAGCTTCTTCATTTCGTGAAATTCCATTGGAAAATATTTAATGCGTTTTTGCTTAATTTAATTTAAAACTTGTTACTGTAATATTTTGAATATTTGAAAAGATAATAACACGGGGTCTTCAATTTTTTTTTTTTTTTTTTTTTTTTTTTTTGTTGTTGTTGTTGTTGTTACTGGTTTGCTACATGAAAGGAAAGGTAAATATCATGACCAATTTTACAGCTGTTCCAAAATAGAACAAGGTTACTAATATTTAAAAAAAGTTTGTGTGCGAGTGATATGTAGGATTGTGTATTATCGTCTGTCGTGTACAAGCGCGTACTCGGGTTCGCTTTCTGTGCTAGCTTACAAAATCAATATGCCACAGACAAGCACGCCACCACCACCTCCCCATTATCCTGGCACCGGATGAACCATTCGAAACTCTGTTCTCTTATTGTTGACCGCCGAGACAAGGGTGCAACATCTCAAATTTTAAAGTCTTGTGTATGACCAAGCTGGGGGTTCAAACTAACGACCTCCAGTTCTCGAGGCAAACTCGTGATAAAGTAGATACCTTAGGGCATTGTAGGAAGGTATTGCAGTACTACTTTAATAAAGGCTGACATCTGAACCATATTTTAACTTTCAAGAACTTCAACAGTTAGCCAGTTAGCATTAATCTCTAGTCAATGGTTACTTATCAGCAATAAACCATACTCAAAAGTAAATCTATCAAAACTGCATCACACTAAAATCGGTAGCCAATAAACATTAAACCCTACTTAACAGCACCAAATTGAGTTAAATTCCAATCAAATGAAGGGAACCTCAGTGGCAATGATGTGTGCCTACTGATCAGTATCGCGTACAGCCGAGGTTCGAATCCTGCTTGGACTCACATAGTACGAGTCTGTTAGTTTACTTATCGAAGGTTGATAGTTTTCTAGGACAACTCCAGTTTCCGCAATAAGTGATAGAATCATGACTAGGGCTTAAAACACTACTACTCTACTAATCTTATCAATGAAAGACCATCAGAATTATAACTCATGAAAATGGTAATTGTAATGCTTACTTTCCAACACCCGACACAATCCTTTGTTACAAAGTGTTCTAAATGCTTGGTTACAAAGTGTTCTAAATGCTTGCTTACAAATCTTAGCTTGCTTACATAGTCTACAAATTGTTTTAAACCTAAGACAAAATTCTTTTAATGACTCATAAATGTCACAATTAAAACTAGAGGCTCAGAAGACTGAGCCTGTATCGCTCACCTGGGCCAGGTAATCTTAGTAGATGTTTAAATCATTCCTGTAAAGTTTGGTTTAAGATAAACCAGTAGCTTCAGAGGAGATAGTCAAAATATGCTTATCCCATAGGGTCCAATGTTAAACTATGTCCTATGCTGATGTCCAAGTTTTTTGGCAGATTCAAAAAAAATTTCGGTAAAGTTTGGTTCAATTTGCTTCAGTAGTTTCAGAGGAGATAGCCAATATATGCTTTTCCCATAGGGTCCAATGTTAAACTATGTTCTGCACTGGCAGCCATGTTTTTTGGTGGATCCGGAAAATTTCGGCAATCTAAGTAAAGAACCCTCCATACATCATTCCTGTTAAGTTTGGTTCAATTTCCTTCAGTAGTTTCAGAGGAGATAGCCAATATATGCTTTTTCACATAGGGTCTAATGTTAAAATATGTCCTACGCTCGCAGCCATGTTTTTTGGTGGATCTGGAAAATTTCAGCAATCCTAGTAAAGGACCACCCATACATCATTCCTGAAAAGTTTGGTTTAATTGCCTTCAATAGTTTCAGAGGAGATAGCCAATATATGCTTTTTCCCATAGGGTCCAATGCTAAACTATGTCCTGTGCTGGCAGCCATGTTTTTTGGTGGATCCAGAAAATTTCGTCAATCTTAGTAAAGGACCATCCATATATTATTCCTGAAAAGTTTGGTTTAATTGCCTTCAGTAGTTTTGGAGGAGATAGCCAATATATGCTTTTTCCCATAGGGTCCAATGTTAAACTATGTCCTGTGCTGGCAGCCACGTTTTTTGGTGGATCTGGAAAATTTCGGCAATATTTGTAAAGGACCATCCATACATTATTCCGGTAAAGTTTGATTCAAATTGGTCCAGTGGTTTCAGAAGAGATAGTCAAAATGTGAAAAGTTTACGGACGGACGACAACGGCGCCAAGCGATGGCAAAAGCTAACCAAGGTGAGCTAAAAATTACGAGTAGACCTCAGAATAAAAGATTTTTGAATTTATAATTATATCGTTCAAATTTGTCAGTGAAATGTTTAAATGTGCATTGATTCAAAGTTTAGTTGTACAACTTTTTAAATGAAATGTTTAAATGAACAGTGATTCGAAGTTATGTTGTACAACTTTGAAATTGAAATGTTTAAATGTGCATTGATTCAAAGTTTGGTTGTACAACTTTGTCAGTGAAATGTTCAATTAAGCATTGGTTCAAAGTTTGATTGTAAAACTTTGTCAGTGAAATGTTTTAATGTGCATTGATTTTAAGTTTAGATGTACATCTTTGTTAGTGAAATGTGTAAATATGTACTTAGTAAAAATTTGGTTGTACATCTTTGTCAGTGAAATGTGTAAATGTGCATTGATTCAAAGTTTGGTTGTACATCTTTGTCAGTGAAAAGTTTTACTAAGTATTGATTTAAAGTTTGGTTGTACAACTTTGTCAGTGAAATGTTTTACTAAGCATTGATTTAAAGTTTGGTTGTACAACTTTGTCAGTGAAATGTTTAAATGCGCATTGATTCAAAGTTTGGTTGTACATCTTTATCAGTGAAACGTTTTACTAAGCATTGATTCAAAGTTTGGTTGTACATCTTTGTCAGTGTTATGTTTTACTAAGCACTGATTTAAAGTTTGGTTGTACAACTTTGTCAGTGAAATGTTTTACTAAGCATTGATTTAAAGTTTGGTTGTACATCTTTGTCAGTGAAATGTTTAAATGTGCATTGATTCAAAGTTTGGTTGTACATCTTTGTCAGTGAAATGTTAAATTCAGCACTGAATCAATGTTTGTATAACTTTGTCAGTGAAACAATTAAATAAAGAGTCAAAATTTAGCTGTGCAACTTTGCCAGTGAAATGTTTAATTAGGCACTGAATCTGAATGGACACTGTGCATACTATGTTATTCACCTAGCTGACAAAGTTGAACCAAACTTTAACTCAAAGCATATTTAAGATAATTGTTTAAATATGCATTAAGTGAAAGTTTGTTTTTTTTACTACAATAAAAAGTTTAAGTATGCATTTAGTCAAGAGTTTAGTTGTTCAAAGCTCCATTAGCTTATCCATGTGGTTGATACAAATTCAAATCTTGTTCACCAATGTTTTTAAAATTTACGTCAAAAAGTTACCATAAAATTTAACTATTTCTACTATCATTCATAATATGGTGAACTGTTTGTCCATGAAAGGTTGCATTATCTGATTTGCAGTTCATAATAAAAATTAACATAATTATGTTATTCTTACAACAAAGAGATCTTTTAACAAACATGCATTATTTGACAATTTGAATGGTCCTCTATCTATTGTAATCGCAGTTGTCATAGATAATATTATAACACACCTTTACAAAAACAGTTTACCAAGTCTGCTGTTTACAGAAGATAATTTATCCTATCAAACTGCTTTTGAATCGATGATTAATTAATCAGGTTTTTTAAAACAGAACTATCTGTATGTTATTGAAATAATTAAAAAAATTTTGTATTGATATTTTGAATTTTTATAAACCACATAGTTCTGTTAACAGAGCTTTGAACAAGCAGACCCTCAGGTAAAGATGCAAAAAGATCTTGCATTTTATTAAACTTTTTAAATAAACAAGAATTCCACGGATTTAAATGCCTCGTCTGGTTAGTTTTTGATCAAGTAGAAAATACATTACTTTAACATAAACTTTCACATTTTGACACGCTGCCACGGCCGAGGACACCAGAAAAATAATGCCTAAATCTTGTCTTATGGCAATGCCAGGCTCGACAAAAAAAAAAGAAGAAAAACAATTTGCTGAACCTTTTACCTTTTTTGTAAAAAATATTTCAACATGATATAACATACAGAAAATAAAATCTATTTTAAAATCCAGGAACAACCCTCCCTTTCTTTTTAGCTCTTTCAACTTTTTTGTCCATTTTAGCTTTCTTTCTGGCTTGTATATTTTTCTCACGTTTTTCTTGCTGTTTCTCTATTCTTTGTTTTGTTTGTTTTTCTCTAATATCCCACTTTTTCTTTCTAGTCTGTTTCAATTTTTCTTTCCTTTTCAGTGATTTTTTCAATAATTCTGGATTGTCTTTGATTTTTGCACCTTGAGCTTTATCTAATAAAGAAGTCCATTTGACTTTCTCTTCTAATTTTTTCCCAGCTGTTTCATCTTTTTCCTTAAGTTTCTTTATTTTCTCTTGCTTCTTTTCAATTTTTTCAAGAAGTCTTTTGTAATCTTTTCCTTTCAATTCATTATTTAATTTTTCTTTCTCCCCTGAGTCTGTAAAATCAAACTTACTAAACACCATTTTGCCCTGTTTATTGTACACAGGTTTGATGGGAGTCTTTGGTTTTGGACTTCCTATGCCACCATTAATATTTGTTCCCAGATTCATCTTATTTTTGTTATTTTTCTCAGCTTTTCTTCTCATTTCAGTTTTAATTTGCTTTCTTTCCTTTTAATTTCTTTTCTCAATAGCTTCATCAATATTGAGTTTCCCTCTTTTTCCTACAATGAAGTTCAGAATCAGTAAAATATATTTCAAGAAGACAAAATGTGTTATGGAATTAAAATTAAGCTTCGCCATTAAAATTATTTTAGGCCATGCCCAAAAAAGTGTGTCAAGAGTAGAAGAAATTACCCAGTATCCAGTTTATTTACAAGTATGGTTGTTTGCAGTTAAAAATCAATACTATTACATGTATTTCATTTTTCAGCTTTTTGTGAGGAAAGCAAGTTTATTCATTTCTGGTCAAACTGGTCAAAGGTCAAACTCGAGGAGACTTTTTGTTAAGGTGCTAGCTAATCAAATCAGTATGCCACAGACAATCAACTTTCCAAGTCACATGATCCTGGCAGTGAGTGGGCCCTTCAATATTCTGATGTAATGCAGAGCACCAGATGAAGATGCAGTATTCGTAATTTTAAAATCTAATGTAAGACCATGCTAGTATTTAAACCTGTGGCCTCCCATTCTTGAGGTGGACAGTTTACCACTGAGATACTAAGACATTTTGTCAAAAAGTTATAACACTTATTATCTAGATAGGTAAGAGAAATATCACAAATTTATTTTGCCACATGCATATCACTTGCAGTTTTACTTGTCCAACACTTATTCCCTCTTAACTTGGGCAGTCAAACTATTGTTTATGCCGAGGCACTATCACCAATAGTCTAAATCAACTACAACTTTGAATACATTAACAGCAACTGTAAACAGCAGAAGCAGAAACTTTGATACATAATAGTTCAGAACCTGAAGATTGTTTTATATTACGTTAGGTTGGGACTAGAAAGAGACAAAACCTGATTATATACATACCTTGTAATTCTTCTATTCTTGCACGTAGTTTCTCCCTCAATAACTCCTGTCTGTTAGCTGTGTGTGCTAATTCTTTTTCAGTTGCTAATTTCTTTAATTTTTTGTTTTTATTTCTATTTTTCTTATGTTTATTCTTCTCTTTTATTTTACTATCTATTAAATGAAAAGTGATAAATAATCCCAAGTTAAAATTTCAAATAAAAAAAGAAAAAAATTGGTTAAGATATCATCTTATAACCAATCAAGGTCAACACAATGTCAAAAATATAAAGAGTGAGTGAGTGAGTAAGTAATGGTGTTTAATGCCCCAGTCAAGAATATTTCATTATATCAAGACGTCGCCAGCTATAGGTGAAAGTGCAGAAATTTTGCCTGTGCATTGAGCTGATGGCATTATACAGCAGGGTTCTTTATTGTGCCACACCTGCCATGACACGGTACCTTGTTCAGGGCTTCGATTATTCACTTGTCCACTCGTCCTGACGATTGAAATTTGTACTTTGCGCAAACCTATTGTTTTGCATTCGGAATTTACCTAGTGTAATGTAAAATTCAACCAATGTTCCGAGTGTTTATATACTTCTCTGTCTGTTAAGTATGTCAAATAAAAGTAAACAAACTGTTTTGTATGACTTTCTAAAGGCAAACAAAGATGAAACAGCTGATAAAGAAATTTTCAAAGACATTGATTAGACTACCGCTGATACTGAGGACAAACCAGTTGCAGGTGGAAGCATTTCTAAACCTGCCACTTCAAAACGAAAGTTACTTGTTACTGAAAATGGAAAATTCGAAGTCCGTGAAAAGATTAAGAAGCTAGTCAGAAAACATCTTTATTGGTACAAGCTCTGGCGGTAGTTAAGAGAGGAAAGTCTCGTTTTTCATGTAGTGACTGTGCCAAGTTATATTTCCAAGTGACAATGGTTTTCCTCTTTAACTAGGCACCTTGCGAGTGGCATTTAAAATTCTATCTAAGGCCTGCTTGTTTATTTTAAGTTCCTATCTGAAAGAACTGTGGATTTCATTTCGTAATGCCGAATGCTTGGCGAAAGAACACTACCCATTTTCAAGTCTTGGGTAGGACCTGGTCTGGGTTCGAACCCATGACCTTCCACTTACAGAGCAAGAATATAAAGATGCTACTACACTACAGATATAAAAGAACAGAACAGATACCAATTATAGTGGAACTCTTTATAATATACTCCTCTGAAATGTGAAACCTGTCTAAACTAAAATAAGTTTTAGGACACTATTATTTAATGTACATGTTGTTTGTTACATGGACCTGTATAAACCAATAAGAGTTCATGGTTCTTAATGCTTTCCTGGGTTTCATTGCAGGCTTTTTTTCAGGCAAAAGTATTGTAAACCAATCAACATCTGGCTCTTCTTGCCTCTGATAAAGGTTAAACAATATCAAATATAGGAAAGACTATTTATATTTATTACAATTTTACACCAAACAAGCATTTATGTTGACCTTAATTGTATAGGGTTAGTGGACCCAATCATAGTGTTACTGTTAGCAAACTTTAAACTAAAATGAGTGATCAAATTAACATAGCAAGGCTCTCAGATTATAACACATTTTTTACAATTATATGATCTTAATTCTTTTCAAATTAGGGCAGATACATGGATTATTTAGGCAACCATAAAAGTGAAGAATTGGGATGTATGAAAAAAATATTACAGATGGAATGTGTCAATTATTTTTTTACTAGTCTTTGAGGACCAGTTTTGGACCAGTGGGTTTATTAATACAAGTCATAGTCCAGGAAAATTTTGGTGCCTTATGTAAATTATGTCATACTTACATGGTTCTTCTTCATCCTCACTTTCTATCATCGCATCTCGTATTTGTGACACAGTTTTGTTTTGTATTGGATCCAGTTTCTGTTTTTTCTTTAATTTCTTATCTTTATTTTTCTTTTCTGTCTTTAAAGGCTGTTCTTCACCTGAAAATTTATACAAATTAAAAAAAACTTAACAAGAAAAAAACATATACAGATAATAATCAGAGTCAAGGCATTATTGATATAGTTTCTTAAAATGATATATACATTGTATTACAAGATCATGAGATACAATTGCTGGTTTTAATTTATCAAAATCAATGAAACTTGCATTAGTTGTTTGTTTTTTTTTCCCCATTCAATTCACAGATAGAAATTATCTGAATATTTGTATTGCAAATACAGAGAATCTCTCATAACTGGCCAATTTTGATTGAATACAAACATTTCTGTGTCTTATTTTCTGTTTCCATGAGTCTTAGCAAGATAAATTAATCAAACTGAGTATGGGTTACAGTTTTGAACATATTTTTTAAATCAATTTTTCTCCCACAGCAGTCAGCCAAACAAAATTATGTGTGGTTCAGGTTTTACTCTTTATAAAAAAAATGGGGTGGATAGATCTTATTCTTTTTTTTTCCCTGAAAAATTCCAGATCACTGGCAATGCAAATATAACAAATTTTCATTTTTATAAATACTTGAACTGCAACTTATACAGATATTGTGGCTATGAAGTGTTTATCCAGAATAGTTCAAGTGTAAACCTTAACTTTAAAGCAAAAACATGTAAAGAGGTAAAACGATCTGTGAGATTCATTTTCTAAAATTTCATTCCTTTTACATGTAGCTGTAAATAAACAGAATCCTCTAAAGTGTTGGTTACTTGTTTAATGGTGATTATTATTAGCATGCACCCTGATGTACCGAGACGGGGGAACTGTAATCTTTAAGCTAGCAATATTGACAACATTCATTCACTGTAGGTATGAATGTTTAATTTCAACTATAGCTGGTAAATGTTTGATTAAAGTGAAATAAACCTGAAATAAGCCTTTTACTCTAATTAACTTTCATTTTTGCAATTTTGAACCAAGAGGTATTTTGTTGTATGAAATTTCTCAGACTTAAACTCTAGAATGCCACTTTATTTGACACTATCAGAAGTTTTATTTTTTTACTCTCTATTTCTTTTATATTAAATAACCAATAAAATGTTATAAATAGTACAATTGCCATATTATTCAAATGTACCAGTACATACCTTCAGACTCACTTTCCTGATCTGAATCAAGCTTTTTAAGTACTTGTTGTTTTGTATCCTCATCAAAATAAGCTGAAGGAGGAATGGTGTCCAACATTTTCTTGAAGAAATCATAGTCAGCTTCTACACTGTCTATACCACCTAAACTTTCAGAGTCTAAACTCCCCGATTCAATGGCTTCCAACTTGACAGCCATTATATGATTTAATGTATTCTTAAACTAGAAAATCTACCAACCTGAAAAAAGATAATAAAGGAAAATTTCCATTTTATTGTATGTGAGAAAAGCTTAAGAGTGGAGTAGTACTGTGTTTTATTCCCTAGTCAAGATTCTTTCATTTACATTGAGGTGATTAGTTCAGGGATGGTGAAAGAAACTGGAATATCCAGAGATAACCCACAACCTGTAGCAAGAGAACTGACAAAACTTTCTCACAACAGGATCTGCTAGAGAGAGGTTGAAACCTTAGAATGTTAGTGGCACTCCAATCTGTAATTACATGCTTTAGACTACTTAGACACAGAGATCCTGTGAAGTTTGTGTATGGTAAGAATGTGCACTCATGATTAGAGATTACTGTTCTTAAGCCAATAGAAAGACTGGAACAAGAAATATAATTTCACATTGCTTTATTCCATTCAGCAGTGAAATGAATGGGTACCAGTTACGTTGGTGATTAATATTTTCAAGGAATGGAAACCTATTCAAGATACAGTGTTGTTTTCAGTGTTGTTCCATTCCCCTGAATGCAGTATAAACACCATGACCATTCATTAATACACCTTATATCATAATTTGAATGGATAGTTCCGAAACGAAATAGTGTAATATTGGATAAGGAAAAAATGATAATATCATGATTTGAAAGTGAGTTGGGGGTGCTCTTGGTTTTTTTTTTTTTTTTTTTTTTCTCATTCCTATTAAGGTTTCGTCCAAAATGGGAAATTATAATACTGACCCCTCAATGGAAGTAATGGTTTTTCATTTCATATCGGATCATGCTTAATTATTTAGAGATCATTCTATGCACATCGTTATTGTAGTTAATTTGATATACTTTTCAAAATACAGAAACTGATGATTAATACATCAAACATAATTTATAACTAACTGAAGAACTAGTCAGGCTACCAAACTTACAGTAAGGAATTCTACAAGATTTAACAGAAATATTTTTAGTTTCAGTATAATTACCTAAAATTATATCATTTTAAATCTTATTGCCTGTGTTCATTACACAGAAAATAACAAAATATAACCCATTTGTTTCCTCTGATCCTATGTTAAGCCTGCTGAAACTAATTTGTGTAAGAATCTGATCAATAGATGTTAGTAATCTATCTACACAGCGCACTGTACGGAAATATTGGAGCTTAATTTTTGGGTGTCCTCATTTTTTAAACTCTGTATGTAATTTTTCAACTGTCCAGATAATATCATACAGAATTAATTCATAGATTAAAGCTGTTTTCGCGAACACAAAATCTAACTCGCCACACGTGTTCTATTTGCGGATGTTGCTTGTAAACACTAATAGTAGAAATAAAAACGGATCATATCCGGTTTTTAGAAAATTTCGTGTGTGTGTGTGTGTGTGTGTGTGTGTGTGTGTGTGTGTGTGTGTGTGTGTGTGCATGTATATGGATCACAGCATTAAAGATTGGTTTTGACAAAATAGTCCCTTACAAGATCCAAACAACTAACAATAAATTAAAATAAAAGGCGATATGTCATGAAGTTTAAGCTAATATTAATACCTTAAATAGAAACGGTTCAAAAAGACTGGTGTGAAGCTAGCCCGCAATTCTAGCCCGCAATTCATTTAAAAACCGCCAGCCCGCAATTCTATTTTTTGGACAAAAAGCAAATATCTCATACCCTTTACCATTAAGATCAACAGTATTACATCAATATAACGTCCAGAAGAAGAAAATACCTTTCTATAAAAATCACCTGTACATTAAGACCACAAGACTACGTTTTAAACGTAAAAACAAAATATTACACATCAGGCGTCAGACGCTTTTCCCCACCTATGTCTTTCTGTCACAGATTAGTCAATCCAAGTAGAAGATTTGCTGAAAATTTCAAGAACCCTAGAGGGGTAGAACAGTTCTAACAAGAGCTCAGAAGGCAGCTTCCCCCTCCCGAAAAATGAAATTTTGAATAAAGGTTAAGGTTGAAGTAGCGTATCTGGCGTCAGACGCTTTTCCCCACCTAGGCCTTTCTGTCACAGATTAGTCAATCCAAGTAGAAGATTTGCTGAAAATTTCAAGAACCCTAGAGTGGTAGAACAGTTCTAACAAGAGCTCAGAACGCAGCTACCCCCTCCCGAAAAATGAAATTTTGAATAAAGGTTAAGGTTGAAGTAGCGTATCTGGCGTCAGACGCTTTTCCCCACCTAGGCCTTTCTGTCACAGATTAGTCTATCCAAGTAGAAGATTTGCTGAAAATTTCAAGAACCCTAGAGGGGTAGAACAGTTCTAACAAGAGCTCAGAAGGCAGCTACCCCCTCCCGAAAAATGAAATTTTGAATAAAGGTTAAGATTGAAGTAGCGTATCTGGCGTCAGACGTTTTTCCCCACCTAGGTCTTTCTGTCACAGATTAGTCTATCCAAGTAGAAGATTTGCTGAAAATTTCAAGAACCCTAAAGGGGTAGAACAGTTCTAACAAGAGCTCAGAAGGCAGCTACCCCCTCCCGAAAAATGAAATTTTGAATAAAGGTTAAGGTTGAAGTAGCGTATCTGGCGTCAGACGCTTTTCCCCACCTAGGCCATTCTGTCACAGATTAGTTTATCCAAGTAGAAGATTTGCTGAAAATTTCAAGTACCCTAGAGGGGTAGAACAGTTCTAACAAGAGCTCAGAAGGCAGCTACCCCCTCCCGAAAAATGAAATTTTGAATAAAGGTTAAGGTTGAAGTAGCGTATCTGGCGTCAGACGCTTTTCCCCACCTAGGCCTTTATGTCACAGATTAGTCTATCCAAGTAGAAGATTTGCTGAAAATTTCAAGAACCCTAGAGGGGTAGAACAGTTCTAACAAGAGCTCAGAAGGCAGCTTCCCCCTCCCGAAAAATGAAATTTTGAATAAAGGTTAAGGTTGAAGTAGCGTATCTGGCGTCAGACGCTTTTCCCCACCTAGGCCTTTCTGTCACAGATTAGTCTATCAAAGTAAAAGATTTGCTGAAAATTTCAAGAACCCTTGAGGGGTAGAACAGTTCTAACAAGAGCTCAGAAGGCAGCTTCCCCCTCCCGAAAAATGAAATTTTGAATAAAGGTTAAGGTTGAAGTAGCGTATCTGGCGTCAGACGCTTTTCTCCACCTAGGCCTTTCTGTCACAGATTAGTCAATCCAAGTAGAAGATTTGCTGAAAATTTCAAGAACCCTAGAGGGGTAGAACAGTTCTAACAAGAGCTCAGAAGGCAGCTACCCCCTCCCGAAAAATGAAATTTTGAATAAAGGTTAAGGTTGAAGTAGCGTATCTGGCGTCAGACGTTTTTCCCCACCTAGGCCTTTCTGTCACAGATTAGTCTCTCCAACTAGAAGATTTGCTGAAAATTTCAAGAACCCTAGAGGGGTAGAACAATTCCAACAAGAGCTCAGAAGGCAGATTCCCTGTGTTGAATTCGCAGTCAAAATTGTCCAATTTTTGGTGATAACATTTATTTCCATTCACCCATATTTCAGTAATAAGTCCTTGTGCTGTAAATATAGTGCGATAGTCAACCAACTCAGAATAAGTCTTTTGCAATCCTCAGAAGCTCTCACATTGGCAAAATTACACAGTGATATCTATTAAAAATTTATTTGAGCAGGGTCTAGTAAAGCTCCCTGAGTTTTTTTTTTTTTTTTTGCACTACTTTTGACCGTCCCACATCCGGTCTTATTACAACTGAGGTTTGCTACCAAGAGCTAATCAAAGTACTGGAAGTACTAAAATCAATTTTATGGCATTTATTAGGTTACATTAAACAAATTAAGTATATAATTGGAACAGTGTATCAAAATATCTTTCAACAAAAGATCTTATTTAGTAAGAAAGAATGTCTTAAAAGGACATGACCCTTACTTATGACCCTGTTCTATGTATATAAACAATGCTTCAAAACATTTAAAGTAAAAAATACATTGAAGTATGATCAAAACAAGAAAAAAAGGACCAAGATAAAAAAAAATAAAAGTGATGATTTCGACTGCTGTTGATAACTAACCCCAAAAAGGAACCTTAAAAATTTACTCAAAAATAAGAGTTTTAAACTTCACTGTACAACAGGGAAGAAACTTTTAAGAAGGAAAAGATGTGGTCATCTAAATATATGATGATAGAAGTATTTTGTGTAATAAAGAAAAATACAATATGAATATACAAGAATACAAAACAATTGCATAAGTGCTAAAAAGGTTTTAAGAAATAGTTATAAATTCTGACGCGCAGGAATGGTAGTAGACCTCAGTCGTGATAAGGCCGGATGGGGGACAGTCAAAAGTAGTGCATATAAAAAAACTCAAGGGTCTTAGACCCTGCTCAATTAAATTTGTTTATAAATAGCACTTTGCAATTTTGCCAAGTTGAGAGCTTCTTAGGTTTACTAAAGAATTAAACTGAATTGGATGACTATCGCACTATATTTCCGGCGTAAGGACTTAAGCCGCACAATGCACTTCCTTTGCCTGGACCACATTTTGCATGTAAACATTGTCATGTGCTTTTACTTGACACATTTTCCAAATTTCAGAAAAAATGAATCAGACAAAGTAATGATTTTTTTTTTAAAAAAAGAAAAAAGTAATATTTGAGGATTAGGGATAATATGTGCCATTATATGTAGTTCGGGGTTTGATGACCATCAGATTCCATGAAATGATCTATTTTGAGGTAAAATTTTACAATTTTCTGTGTGGTTGCCATGGTATCAAAATGTTTGCTTAACTTGTGAAAATTTACATTTGGGTCATAAATTCAGTATAGAAATAGTGTTTGAATTCTTCTGATTTTAAAAAAGTATCAACATTCCTGGTGTAACTTAAAAATTATTGAAATATGGGTGCATGACACTAAAGGTGATATGGCCAAAATTGGTTAATTTTGGCTGTCATTTCATGACTGAGGTCTGTAACCAATGGAGGATGCA
This sequence comes from Tegillarca granosa, assembly GCA_029721355.1. NCBI lineage: Eukaryota > Metazoa > Mollusca > Bivalvia > Arcoida > Arcidae > Tegillarca > Tegillarca granosa. The sequence continues at coordinate 27,835,125 of CM056606.1, forward strand.
ATTTTTCATTGTCTTGATGAATCAAGAAGCCCTTTTTGTTGGAAAATGTTGCATGATGTAATTAAAATATACAAATATTTATTTCTCATTAAACTTTGATTACTGAGTGTTCATTCTTTGTGGAAATTATCAAAACATGCATAAAAATTATGTATTGTTTTTCTTAATCTTTTGTGTTAATACAGAAACTAGCTTTTTCCTATTCTAAGCATTGACTTTGAGATACACATTAACATGTAACAGCAATCATTATGCAAATGACACATTTTCTCACTACAGCTGTCACTGAGAAAAGATTATGAACCTTGTAAGCTTGCATTCAAATAGTTGGCATTCATGCTTTGCTATGCTATGTTGATGGTATTTAGGACCCTGGTGCAGATAATTTCACTGTATTAAGGTAATCAGGTTGGGAAATGGTAAAGGAAACTGGAGTACTCATAGAAAAATGGAATACAGCAATTAGAAAAACTAAACAAATGGCAGGGGAACTAACTTTACAGATGTAAGGTACTGTGATTCGCAAGCTGGCACCTAAGACCACAAACCCAACTCCAATTAAAAAATGCCTAGGGGGTTTAGACGCGGATCTTTGAGGCGGGGTGGAGGTTCTGATGTTGGTTCAATTTCTGGTCAGGTCAGACATAAGACTTCAGTTTGAGACGGGAGTATTTACTTTTGACACATTATAAGAGTTATGTGAATGGGAGGATTGGGTACTTGTCTGAAAAACTAAAAATTAAGATACACCCTTTTGAAGGCCCAGATGACATTACCATGGTTTTCGTGCCTTCGATTATATTTTCTCGCGCCATTCAAAAGTCTTATAGATTTTAAATCACATTTTCTATAATTCGGATGTTTTCGGTTACGCGCTCTTCTATGTTTTAAGGTAAAATATGTTCAGTGTAAGAGAGCAGGATCCATATATTGTGGATACTTTATAAATAATCATTTTGATATGTAAATTAATGTCATTGGTCAAAAGTGAAGGTCACAGATTCTTACTACCATATATGTAAATTTGTGTAAAGTGGTAAATAATCTGAATTACTTTAACATTTTGTAGCGTTAATTTAGCTGTCACGATAGAGGTTCAAAGGTCAAGGTCAAAAGTTTTGCAGGAGACTTAAAGACTACAATATTTTTGAAAAGACGTGTATATTATATCCACTTTTAAAGAATCCTAGCGGGATAAGGTCATTGGATTGTCTGTTTATTAGCAAAGTAGGGTATCGTGATTGCTTTTTGAGTCGTCTAACATTAACGTTTTTGATTTCCCTAAGCTAAATGATGATATCTCGAGGAGTTCCTAGTTCCTAGTTCACTACTTATCAATATGCATAAAAAGTAGTTCTTATAGAATCGATAAATTGTGGTTGCATAAATTGAACATTTTTGTAATGGAGCAAACATTTTGGCAACAATACAGAAAATTTTAAAAATCACTAAAAAGACCACTTTTGTAGAAAAAGATGGTCAACTAACCCTGAACAACATTAAATGATATCCATTCTGGGATCTTCTTGGATTAATTTTTCAGAAATTTTGGAAATGTGTCAACCATCATAAAATACAATTGGTCCTAGAATAGGAAATGCATGGTACAGCTCAACTCCTTACGTCGTAAATATAATGCGATAGTTAATCAATTAAGCTGAATTGTTTAGCGAAACTCAGAACCTCTCACCTTTTCAAAATTGCAAAGTAATATCTAATATTTAGTAACTTGTAATTGATCTTTAAATAATTATCAAATAAATCTAGTCAACTTTGGTTTTTATAAAAAAAAATTGACATACAAAATTTTTGGTAAAAAAAAAGCCTTTTCGATAAACTCAAAATAATTTTTACAAAATCATAATAAATACAAACATAACAATTGTAGTAAAAGGAATTTTAAGAAAGGTTCCGATTTCATTCAGAACATTGCGTCAGAAAAACATTTCCACCACGAGCATATTGAAGAAAACAAAACAAAACTGGATAAATGATTAAAATTTAAAAAAAAAAAGTTCAAAATTTTATTTTTCAGAAGTAGATTTTGAGCTCTCGTTACAACTGTTCTACCCCTCTAGGGTTCTTGAAATTTTCACCAAATCATCTACTTGGATAGCTAAATCTGTGACAAAAAGGCCTAGATGGGAAAAAGCGTCTGACGCCAGATACGCTACTTCAACCTTAACCTTTATTCAAAATTTTATTTTTTCGGGAGGGGGTAGCTGCCTTCTGAGCTCTTGTTAGAACTGTTCTACCCCTCTAGGGTTCTTGAAATTTTCACCAAATAATCTACTTGGATGGACTAATCTGTGACAGAAAGGCCTAGGTGGGGAAAAGCGTCTGACGCCAGATACGCTACTTCAACCTTAACCTTTATTCAAAATTTCATTTTTCGGGAGGGGGTAGCTGCGTTCTGAGCTCTTGTTAGAACCGTTCCACCCCTTAGGGTTCTTGAAATTTTTAGCAAATCTTCTACTTGGATAGACTAATCTGTGACAGAAAGGCCTAGGTGGGGAAAAGCGTCTGACGCCAGATACGCTACTTCAACCTTAACCTTTATTCAAAATTTCATTTTTCGGGAGGGGGTAGCTGCCTTCTGAGCTATTGTTAGAACTGTTCTACCCCTCTAGGGTTCTTGAAATTTTCAGCAAATCTTCTACTTGGATAGACTAATCTGTGACAGAAAGGCCTAGGTGGGGAAAAACGTCTGACGCCAGATACGCTACTTCAATCTTAACCTTTATTCAAAATTTCATTTTTCGGGAGGGGGTAGCTGCCTTCTGAGCTCTTGTTAGAACTGTTCTACCACTCTAGGGTTCTTGAAATTTTCAGCAAATCTTCTACTTGGATAGACTAATCTGTGACATAAAGGCCTAGGTGGGGAAAAGCGTCTGACGCCAGATACGCTACTTCAACCTTAACCTTTATTCAAAATTTCATTTTTCGGGAGGGGGTAGCTGCGTTCTGAGCTCTTGTTAGAACCGTTCCACCCCTTTAGGGTTCTTGAAATTTTTAGCAAATCTTCTACTTGGATAGACTAATCTGTGACAGAAAGGCCTAGGTGGGGAAAAGCGTCTGACGCCAGATACGCTACTTCAACCTTAACCTTTATTCAAAATTTCATTTTTCGGGAGGGGGTAGCTGCCTTCTGAGCTCTTGTTAGAACTGTTCTACCCCTCTAGGGTTCTTGAAATTTTCAGCAAATCTTCTACTTGGATAGACTAATCTGTGACAGAAAGGCCTAGGTGGGGAAAAACGTCTGACGCCAGATAGGCTACTTCAATCTTAACCTTTATTCAAAATTTCATTTTTCGGGAGGGGGTAGCTGCCTTCTGAGCTCTTGTTAGAACTGTTCTACCCCTCTAGGGTTCTTGAAATTTTCAGCAAATCTTCTACTTGGATAGACTAATCTGTGACAGAAAGGCCTAGGTGGGGAAAAGCGTCTGACGCCAGATACGCTACTTCAACCTTAACCTTTATTCAAAATTTCATTTTTCGGGAGGGGGTAGCTGCCTTCTGAGCTCTTGTTAGAACTGTTCTACCCCTCTAGGGTTCTTGAAATTTTCAGCAAATCTTCTACTTGGATAGACTAATCTGTGACAGAAAGGCCTAGGTGGGGAAAAGCGTCTGACACCAGATACGCTACTTCAACCTTAGCCTTTATTCAAATTTCATTTTTCGGGAGGGGGAAGCTGCCTTCTGAGCTCTTGTTAGAACTGTTCTACCCCTCTAGGGTTCTTGAAATTTTCAGCAAATCTTCTACTTGGATTGACTAATCTGTGACAGAAAGACCTAGGTGGGGAAAAGCGTCTGACGCCTGATGTGTAATATTTTGTTTTTACGTTTAAAACGTAGTCTTGTGGTCTTAATGTACAGGTGATTTTTATAGAAAGGTATTTTCTTCTTCTGGACGTTATATTGATGTAATACTGTTGATCTTAATGGTAAAGGGTATGAGATATTTGCTTTTTGTCCAAAAAATAGAATTGCGGGCTGGCGGTTTTTAAATGAATTGCGGGCTAGAATAGCGGGCTAGCTTCACACCAGTTTCAAAAAGACCCGTATTTATGCGCCCAATCATCATTAGTTCTATTTTAGCTTTAATAAAGGGGATTTGAAGAAGAAGTAGAATGCTTGTATTTAAGAAATTCACTTGAAAATTCTTAAAAAGGCTGTTCATATTCTTGAAATTAATCTCTCTGATTAAATGAGGAAATTCGTATAGGTATCGCAGCCTTTTAGGGTTACATAAAATCAATTATGTCCGTTTATCTGTTCCGTCTTTGTGTAATCACGATTCGGTCATAGTAACTTACTGTCTACATTTATAGGAAAGCAACAAGTATGATCACCATTGACCAAATGATATACAAACTAGTTCACATCACTCACACACACATACACACACACACACACACACACACACACACACACACGGGGCTGCTTTTACTCTCTACATTTAATGATAGGCCTGAAAGCAACAAGTATGATCACCATTGACCAATTGATATACAAACTAGTTCACATCACACACACACACACACGGGGCTGCTTTTACTCTCTACATTTATAGGCCTGAAAGCAACAAGTATGATCACCATTGACCAATTGATATACAAACTAGTTCACATCACACATACACAGGAGGCGGCTTTAACTGTCTACATTTAGGAGAAAGCAGCAAGTATGATCACCATTGACCAATAATATACAAACACGTTCACATCACACACCACACACACGCACACACACACACGAGGCGGCTATTACTGTCTACATTTAGAGGAAAGCAATGAGTATAATCGCCATTGACCAATGATATACAAACATGTTCACATCACACACACACACCCCACACACACGAGCACCCCACACACACGAGGCGGCTTTTACTGTCTACATTTATAGGAAAGAAACAGGTATGATCTTCATTTACCAATGATATACAAACACGTTCACATCACACATACACACGAGGCGGCTTTTACTGTCTACATTTATAGGAAAGAAACAAGTATGATCTCCATTGACCAATGATATACAAACACGATCACATCACACATACATAGGAGGCGGCTTTTACTGTCTACATTTATAGGAAAGAAAAAAGTATGATCTCTATTGACCAATGATATACAAACACGTTCACATCACACATACACACGAGGCGGCTTTTACTGTCTACATTTATAGGAAAGAAACAGGTATGATCTTCATTTACCAATGATATACAAACACGTTCACATCACACATACACACGAGGCGGCTTTTACTGTCTTCATTTAGAACAAAGTAACAAGTATGATCTCCACTGACCAATGATTATACAAACACGTTCACATCACACATACATAGGAGGCGGCTTTTACTGTCTACATTTAGAAGAAAGCAACAAGTATGATCTTCATTGACCAATGATATACAAACACGTTCATATCACACACACACACACACACACACACACACACACACACACACACACACACAGAGCAGGTGGCTTTTACTGTCTACATTTAGAAGAAAGCAACAAGTGTGATCTCTATTGATCAATGATATACTAACACATTTACATCACACACACACACACACACACACACACACACACACACACACAAGAGGCGGCCTTTGCTGTATATTCCCTTTATAAGAGAGCAAAAAGTATGATCTCCATTGACCAATGATATGCAAACACGTTCACATCACACACACACACACACACACACACACACACACACACACACACACGAAACGGCTTTTACTTTCTACATTTATATGCAAGCAACAATTATGATCTCTATTGACCAATGATATACTAACACGTTCACATCACATTCACAGGAGGCGGCTTACGGAAGTTTACAGAAATGACTATTGAACACTATATGTTGCATTATAAAATAAAAAAAGAGATATTGAATCTCATAAAAACCTTTCATCGCCTATACAGTCCCTAATCGAAGTTGTTCAAATAAACCATCACGGTACGCACACACGAACGCACCCCGTACACAGAAGACTAGTCAAAGATGCACGAGAAGTGATATACTTACAGAATAAATACAACATGAATGTCACAAATTTATTTATATTAAACACATGCTCTTCGTTTCTACTTCCACAAATGTACTTGCATATATACTAGTAAATATATATAAAAGATCTTACAAGTGTTGTTTCTAATACTTATAAAAATTTTAACAATCTCTCTATTGAAGATAAATTTTTCAGGCTTTTTACAAATGAAGATCCGATTATATTAACAAAGCTTGGTCAGTATATTATCGATGCCTTAAATAGATAATAGAACAATCAAATCAATAAACAATGAATATTATGCACTGTTACTTAAAACAGAGATGTTTATTATTATTATTATTATTACAATACATATCTTTATCATGATTGATATTATAATGTGCATTATGTAGCAATTTTCTTAAGATGAAGATGTGGTATTTGCTGGGAATGTCTGGTTCAGGAAAACTGCTATACTGTGTGAAAGTGTATTTTATTTGTAATAATATATTAATTAATGTTTAATTTTAGTTAAATTTCAGGCTCTACCTCATTGATTTTGATGCCCCTGTGTGGGCCCTTAATTGGTTTAATAAAGATTATTATTATTATATTATATTATATTAACTCAAAACACTATGTGCTAAATAACTTTTTATAGACTTATAAATTGTATCAATATAATTACCGTAGTTTGAAGAATTGCTAAATATATAAGTTATTTTCATGTACATATACACATTCATAATTGTTCATTAAAATATCCATAAAAATGGTCTGTTTGACTTTTTTGATGATAAAAATTCAAGAAATAGATTATTTAAAACTTCTCTGATTGTCATGCACAGAATTAGCGAATAATATTGGTATTCTGGGTTTAGACAATAGGTGTTAAAAAATAAAGACGGAACTAAATCATAGTGATTGCCTTTAGATAGACATTACTTCCATGAGGATGGGTAGATACGAATCCCCCAAAACATGTTCATCGTTCGTTTTTAAGTGTTAATTTGTACATTGCTAAAGTGTCATCGTAACTATTACTCACAAAGAACTGAGTACCAGCTTTGTCAAATCCTATGGCGTATGGTGTTAAATATGACAAGAGCACGCGACTTGAAGAACCATCTTTAGAAATCACAAAAATGTTATTTGAATCTTCCTCACAAACATAAACGTTTTCCGCTGCATCCAGAGCTACACCTCGGGGTTCATCGATATCTTCAAGTGCGTGTCTGAATACTTCTTTACCATTCAGTGATCTACACACAACAGCTTCGTCCCCAGAATAGTAGAATCGAGATTCTTTACTTGTTACATTTACTGCTAATCCACTATACCCACCACACTTACATATTTTTCTAATGTTCACTCCATCAAATGTCATAGAGGAAATAAATCCAGGATGAAATTGCACCAACATATTTCCCCCTACCATGTTTATAGTCCGAGGAAAATTTACTGTCTTGATACATTTCACTCCATTGATGTTCTTCATAGTTAATGTGTAGACTGTGATTTCTTTTTCATCATCATGAGAAACATACATGTAACCATCTGGACTAAGATAAACACCCCAAGGTCTATAACCTAATGGATAAGTAATCAGTAGCTGACCTCTGCTGTCATATACAGATATGTTTTTCTGATCTGTGTTTGCACACATTAAGTTACCATCATCCAGAAACAAGCCACTGGTGATCAAACCATCTGCCTTGACCTCCCATAATTTGACAGCATCTATTTGACCAGAGACATATATTACCAATATAATATATGTCTCTGATTTGACTTATATCTGCTGATTTCAGTTGATTTGGTAAATCATTCGTCCCATCGGAGGAATCCCAAGTAAAAGGCTTAAGTGAAATGTCGGTTTGTGTAATTTGTAACTCTACTTTAGCTATGGAACTCATTGCTAAATTTAATGCTGAAAGATGTTTGTCCAAAACAAGATTGTAGGAGATGTCTTTATCATCTTTCAAAAATTGTTTCAGTTCTTTCCAATGTTTATCAAGGCTTATCTTTACTTTCTCTAGAGCTAGGAATGTTTGTTTTGGAGACCCATACTTAGTCAAGGCCATCAACGTTTTCTCACAATAGGACAGGAACTTTTGAAAATTTTCCAATTTCTCTTTCGAATCCAGAAGTTTTGTTGTTTGTTCTTTTTGAACAAGACAAAAATCATTTTTAAATTTGTCATACAAACGGTCAAGTGTCCTTTTTGCTTCCTCTACAATTATTGAAGTTTCTGCTAAAATTCCCTTGTGCTGTTTTTCAATGATGTCAATATTTTCCTTCTTTTTCACCAACAATGACTCGGTTTGAGTACCCATGTCAGTTACTGTATTAGTTAACTGCTGAACCTCTTCATTTGTCTTCATAATTTCAGCCATTTCATCAAAGGTTTTAACGTTGTCACACTTCCTATGATTTACCGATAGACAGATGACACAACACATCTTTTTGTGATCAACACAGTAGACCTTCACCATTTCTCCTTTGTGTTCTATACAAGGCTCTTCAACATCACAGAGTTCAATGTCTTCCGGCTTAAGTTCACTAATAAGAATAACCCTGTGATTGACAGATAACTTTTGTCGTTTATGATACTTTCTGCATGTTTCGCATAACTTTTCCCTGCATTCAATACACCTATATTCGGCTTTGGAAATTTCGCCATCTCGTTCACAATGGTCGCAATTACTTTCATTCGGATGATTTGCAGGTTCTGAACTCTCCATCAAAGAATATATCATGTGATTAAGCGGCATTAATTCGGCCCACTCTTCTATCGATGACGATTTCTGAGGTGGATTGACCTCCTCTCTACAAATGGGACAACTAAACGAGGTGGGCGGTGTCGACTTTTCACGGTTCGAAGAGAGTATATACGTATTGAGACATGACTGACAAAAAGTATGCAAGCAAGGTAAATATTTCGGCTTTCTAAATCGTTCTAAACATATAGTACAGTTAAAAATATCAGTCTCTGTGCCTTTTCTAAAACTTGATGTCGCCATTTTGATTTAGGAATGCCTTACTTTCGGTTTGTCCGGAAGTGCGCAAGGTTTTTTAAGTAAACAAAATAATTTGACTGCACACACACACACACACACACACACACACCACACACACACACACACACACACACACACACACACATTGAGTGTGTATAGTGAGATTTAAATCAATCACAACATTTTCATTCAAGAATCATAGGTTTGACAGGATTGATCGTTTGCTGTGCGATCGTCAGTACTCGAGTCTTCATTCCAAATACATGTAATTGGAAGAATCAAATTATTTATCGACACGAGCATGGTTGTACTTGTACAACATTCCTTGAAGACATTCGCAGGCCGACGAGTTTCAAGATGAATAAGAAAATCTGCAAATGTTGTCTAGGTTAGTTAGCACCTTACTGATCTGTATTAATGTATCTACAAATAGCTGTTAGGTATAAGAGTGTTAGGCTCAGAGGAAATTAGCTTCCTCTAGTACAGAACAGTCATACACATAACTCACTGCCTTTCATGACCTAATAAACCTAGATTAGCCTGACTTGCCCCATCACCACTGTCGCAACAATAATATAGTAATAAAAAATAATGTTACACTAGACTAGATTAGGCTAGAAATTCTTTTATGTCTCATTAGAAACTTTTCAGCTAATTACAGGAAGATATTTTTATACATCTTAAGGATTTATCAATCACAAGTTTATTGTTTATGGTTAGTTATTGTGAACAACAGACGTGACAAAGGAAATATAGCAGAAGCACATCCCCCATGAGTCTGTGATATCATATTTTGTTTTTAATGATTGATGTATGTTGTGTTCTTAGTTCTGTTTTGACTGAGAATAAGCGTGTGTTTTTAGCTGCAAACTTCTATATTCATAGTAACATTTGAAAACTATTCATGACAAGTATAAGATTTCAAAAGCATCGGAAGTTTATCAGATGAGAGTCAAAACCTTTATTCTGTATGGTTACATGCTGAGGTGGGTACTTTGATGTTTTGATGATTCCATAGGGACCAACTTGATGAACACTTTCAATCATTGCAATGGCTATTGTTCTACCAGTTTAACATTCAAATTGTGTGAAATATTATAAATTTTATTCACATATAAAAGAGAAAAGTAACCATATACATTACCTGAGTGTTCACAATTTTTCAGGTTTTTTGCGACAATAGCAAGGTTATTTATCTCTATGAATCAATCTAAAAACAATTCTGTGTATGCATTTGATGTGCTTTGTACTAGCGTACACTCAGGGTGGATTATTGTTAAGGTGCTAGCTCACTGAGTCAGTATGCCCTAGACAAGACAAGCATACCACACTCCCAGTGACATTTTTCTGGCACCAAGTGAACCAGTTGATATTCTGTCCACCTAATGCTGGACACCAGACAAGACAGCAGTATCTCAAATTTATGTCTTATGACTTGACTAGTGTTAAAATCCAAAATCCCATTCTTATGGCAGATGATTTACCATTCAGCAACAAAGAAGATTGTTCACTTGAGTAGGTAGAGCATGTGCACTTTGTTGAAGCATCTATATGCTTAATACAACTTATTTAAATTATCTGAAATTTTAACCTTTTTGGCATTTTGTTTATGAAAAGATGTTAAATACATGTAATTCTTGTTTCAATACAGTTCTAGGTGGCATGTCAGCCAAGCACTTTAAAATTTAGGCTTGAGGAATTTGATTCCCATGTACCAACGATAAAAATATACATGGAATTTTAGCTTTACATAATTTGTGTTTTCTTTTCATCACCTTGTCTGGACCTTAAAAATTGATGATCATGATAAAAGTTATCTGTTCAAAAACAACTAAAAATTAATTCAAATACATGTAAATTCTTTTTCTATGTTTATTTCCTATATTTGAAAAAAAAACATACATACAGTTTTAATGTGTTTGACAAATGCATAAGAACACATCATTATCAATTCTTCACATATTAGTTAACAGTTGCAGTGTTTTGAGTGTTTAGAATGGCATGCTTATTCTCCATGGTGCACTACAAAAGATGCGAAGCCAAGAAGTCCATTTAGTCAGTGACATTCACCTGGTTGATAAGACCTTGTTCTGTGATCCTCACATTTTTTTCAAAACACCAGATAGTATATTAACACACACACACACACACACACACACACACACACACACACACACATGAAATGGCAAATTGCCCAGATGGGCTAGAACTGAAAACCAGTATAAAAAGTGAACTTCAATTAAGAAAAGAAAATAAAACTTATAATAGTCAATGATATTATGTCTTTATAATAAAAATATATTTATCATATTTCATTTTTAACTAATAATTATGAAGTTGGCACCAACACACCAAATATGAAATAGGTGAACAATGTGAGCAGTATGAAATTGGCACGATGAACACTTGTTATATACATAACAATTAGCAGATTAAACAGTGTTTTAACAATGTAACAAACAACAATAGTGGAAAGAAATAAACAGTTAAACAAATATCAGTAACTTATACTGGCATGTGATTGTACACTGTGATGGGTATGCAGAGGAGAAAAAATGAATGGCTTAAAAACTGTTTTGTCAGTATGGGACTTAATATTCTGATAAAGTTAAAGTCATCTCTGATTGGTAGAAATGTGTATGAATGAACACAATCTGTTGTTTTACTGGCACAAAACTGGTGACTAAAATTTCTCGATATAAAATATCACAAAAAATTGAACCAAAACTGTGAACAATTTGTTCCATTTTTTGAACAACTGATTTTCTTCACCTCTTTCTCTTTACTTGTTTTAATTGCAATACACAAATTAGAATGGTTCACCTGAAATATCTAAACATGTAAAGTTTGCATATAAATCAAACTACGTAAGCATTAGTGAATCACACACTGCCAGACAAAAAATTTAACACTTACATAGTTTAACACTTTGATTTTCAACTTTTTAAAACCTGATTTTTAACACCCTTATTTTCTCTTAAAAAAAAGAGAAGAAGAAGAAGAAGAGAAACTTTATTCTTTTTATTCTCATTAAATCTACATAGAATATTTAATTTTAACAAGTATATTGCTCACTGATAACAAAACAATTTGTTGAGGTAACAGAAACACTACAACTACATGTATTTAAAACAATCTTTTATCAATAGATCTGAAACCATCAAGAGTTTCCTTTTCATATTTGTGCAGAATTATTCTTAAATATTTCCAAAAAAAGTGGGATCTAAGGTTTGAGTTAAAGACCAATGCAGGAACCAAATGTACCCTAATTTGTTATTTGAACTGTATTATTTTGTATTTTTAAACTTTTAAAATTTAAAATTTGGGCTTGTTAGAATGTCTGTCAAATTTTTAATGAGTATGAAATTAAGCTAAAATTCAAAACTTGTATTTCTTATGGTTTTCATAATGACAAATCCAGGAATATACCAGTTATTAACAGACAAATATTTGCAGACTGGCTTTAAATTTGTGAAATGATTTGATCATGTTATTGGACATTTTCCTTTAAAAAACCTTTTTCCAGGAAAATATGGCACCATCTTCTGTAATCTTGAAAATTAATATTACTGAACAAAATTTAGCATGTAAAGTCAAGTATTAGTACAAATGAAACAAACTCTTTCACTTGTAAACAACACATAAAGAATTTACGACAACAGTTCGACACCAATGTTAGCATTCTCAATCACATTTTATCTACCAACCTATGTCTATCTTTTAAAATACTATTTCTAATTGTAACAAACTTAATTGAGAGGGCTTAAAAACCATAATTAAAGTGTCTTAAGATTATCTAGTCTTTACAAAGATCCTTAAAGTGCATGATTTTTAATGTCTTCTGAGAAGGCTTGGAGTTAATCTTTAAAATGCTGAGTATTTTACACTAGGATGGAACAAGTTTGGTTTATCGGTAGATATGAAAATATTGGTCTGTGAAAATATAAAACATGAATAATAAATGAAACAATATTATCAAATGAAATTCTATTTACAATGATAAATTAAGTATATAGTGTCCTGACATTTGATCTGACCTTTGACCTGTTTAATTTAAATATTAAATGCAGTTTGATGACAGGTATTCAAGAAAGCATTTTGTTTAATCTTTAAGAGTACCGGTAAGAAATATAACAATCATTCTAATAATCAGAACATGTGGTTGTTCAAAGCTCTTTATAACATAAGTTTCAACCATAGTATTGTGTTAGTTAAAAAGTTGTATTTTTAGAATGAGTGAATTCTGTTCAAAATCTCTACTGAAGAATCAGAGCTAAAGTTGCTTATATTGATTATAACAGAATTACCATACAAATACATACTATGTTCTATAGGGTCAATAATTTTTGTCACATGATGAACATGAATGTATCAGTTTTAAATGTTAGAACAATAATTTTATTAGAATCATTGTCACAAAACAAATACATGTACATTTACATGTGTATTTTATGCTACCTTAAATGCATAGTTCAAAATGCATAGTCTGAATATCCTCTGACAATAACACACTTTATGCCTGGCAGCTGTGTGTAGGGTCAGAACAATTTCTATATAAAAAAACCCTAGATTTTTCTATACCAACTAATGCTGGAAGGGGTGTCACCTCATTTCCCTTCAGACTGAAAATATTGAAGAAAAAAAGTGGAACTAGAAAAATTATTAACCTTGATCAATAGGGGTATGATATAATATATATAATATCCTACATTGGCACAGATATTAAATGAAATCTGTATATAGAACCTATACAAGAGTTGGATTTGGAAAAGCTAAAAGAACTTTGAACAACTTGACCCAGGTCAAAATATAAGTACATGGTAATAGTTGTGAAGTAATACATAGGGTAACATGTATTTTACAAATAACTAATTTACAAACATATTTAAGTTTACCAGTACCTGGTTTAATTATTGCACAAATATGAACAAAAGTTACCATATTATAAATAATGTAATGATGTAAGATCGCTAGTCAAACAAAGTCATCAACTCAAAGCTGCATGTAAAATTAAATAAATGACAAAATTACATTGAAGTCATCAACTATTCTATCTAGGTTTTCAATCAGAGTTCTCCAGAGTACCACACAATCAACACCCTTTATCATTTGCGTGGAACAGTTTGGAAAATGTTTAGATCACTAATTAAGGAGTACTATTTGGGAAAACGTCAACTGATATGATTCCATTTCCACTGGAAAAAAAATTGTTCCAGAAAACATAAGGGAATTTCATGTTGTATTTCAACAAACCCTAATGCTTTGCTTTTATCAGTCTGTGAGGGTTATAACTGGATTAAGTGAACCATAAATAATGTGACCATATTTTATTTTATATGTGTATTAACCAGCCCCCCCCCCCCCCCCCCCCCCCCCCCCCCGAAAAAAATTTTATGAAAATGTGCTTATTACTTGTTATTTTCATCATGCTAGAATGTTATACATACAATAATTGATTTCAATACAATGGTAAATTTCTAACACCTCTCAGATGAAATTTTAAACCAACACAACTGTTAACATACTTCAGGATATACTCACAAAGAGTTTAACATACCTCAGGATATACTCACAAAGAGTTTAACATACCTCAGGATATAATCACAAAGAGTTTAACATATCTCAGAATATAATCACAAAGAGTTTAAAAAGAAATAGGATATATGTAAGTCTTATTGGAATTTCCAAGTACAACACCTATCACTGTGGTTAAAAATGTATTAAGTGGCATCAATTAGCCACTGATATTTACAATTATTATTATCATTTCATTTTTTTGGGTACTTTATTTGAGTACAAAATGTCAGTTGATGGGGCTTTATAGTAAATTAATGATCTAATATTATAGTTTTTCTTATTACATTTAGAATAAAAAACAATTGTTTTAACAGTATGGTGAACTGCTAGTAAAACACTTTTCTATGATTTTGACTTTTCATTAAAAATGACAAGTGGTGTCAAAATTAAATTTGAATCATAATTTAGAAATAGGTTCTAGAAAAAATTATGATTGATGATTTTATTGAGATATATAACATCTGATTCAGAAAAATGATGTCACATGTTGTGTAAAGACTAATCAGATTACTGAAAATATTGAAACCATGCCCAAGTTTTACTTCTTCAGTCAAAACAGATAGTGATATTTTGTTCTCTGATGTCAAATTGCAGAAAAATAATCACAATTAGTACAAAATCAAACATTACAGACAAGACCTACAGATCCTATTTCTGTTACCACATTCTAGTTGATCGAAACTATCATAAATACGAGCTAGGCATGATTTATTAAATTGCATCTATTGGACAAGATGAAAAATACAAATTTACACATTACAATCTCTCCCATAAACTATTGGAATCTTCTCCTTGACATGAACATAAAACACAGTTAATCCATCCAATCTTTATCGGTATCCAGTAGAAACAAAGATCAAGGCAAATCTTACAAAAAACATGTGACATGAATGAAATTACTTCTTTTTATCATAGAAATTTCCAAAATATAAAAATTGAAAGCGATAATATAGAATTGTTATTAGATATTTCTGAAATAAGTAGCTGATTTTGCAACAATCAAATCAAGATAACTATTTTATATGGCTGTTTTATCACAGTAATCATTATTCTGTTAAACTCTTAATGATGTTGATATGAAACTGAAAAAAAAAACTATAAACTATCTAAAGACTGGGTATTGTACTGAAAATTAGAAAATTTTCAAAATTTTCACAATGGCTTAAATTTTGCCAAAATACCCAACGCTGTAAGAGTAATAGTAGAATTGTTTTAGTTGCATCTGAACTTCTTGTGAAAATATAAGTTGAAGGTCATTTCTCATTAAAACTGGCATGTAATATTTCTAATCTGTGATAAACAATGTTTGCTATAACCCACTTTCTTTGTATATTTGCACATCAACAACTCCCTCTTGGTTTGGTTTGCTCTTTGAGTAACATGAATTTTCAAAATTGTCAGTACTTTGATCACAAATTGAACTGTTGTGATTTGAATCAAGAGTTCTCTCCCCTAAACTGGACTCTCCATTCAAATTTTTACTTTTTGCATCTGATTCTAACACTCCATTACACAGTTCTTCTGTATTTGGATTAAGAGTTACTTCCCCTTGCGAATGATTTCCATTTTGAGAAATTAATTTTTCTTTATCTACAAAATTATTACACGTGGAATTATCCATGAATAAAGCACCATTTTGTTGAGATGTGTTAAGATCAGAGTCATTTCTCCGTGTTCCCTCTATTATTTCAGATAAAGTTCGATTTAAACTTTCGGGATTTTCTAGATCCTCATCATCTTCATCATCATCATCTTCATCACTGTCATCCAGGCGACTTTTATCTGGACTCTTATAGTGAAGAGTATTTGGTGATAACTGAGAAAGTTTCAGCTGGAATACCTAGAATACACAAATAAAGACAGCTATTAGAATGTACATATGAAGCCTCTGTTATTTAAATTCACATATTATGTTCAACAGTAAAAAATAAAATAAAAAGTTCAAGCAAATTTTATACAAAAGAATAAACACTGCAAACAATAAAATAAAAAGTGCTAATATATTTCAAAAAGGATGTAATGTTATTGCAAAATATAAAACAAGATCTTTAAAAAAAACTGTGCATGTACCTTGCTTGTAAATCAAGTCCACTGAAATCTAACATTTGAACCAAATTGTTTTTCATGCTCATATAGTAGAAGCAAAGTTGAAAAATTAAATTTATTTTTAAAAATAAAATAATTTACTAGGACCTTATTCCTCACATCTTTAAAAAAAAACTCTTAAAAAGACTTAATCAAAATAAGATGATAATAGAAATAGACATTTTGTGAAAACAATTACCCATTCTGAATTGTAGTACTAGTACATTATTTCCTGTACTGAATTAGTAAACAGACACGAGTACATCAAGTTAAATACAGAGAAGTATAATTATATATTGCTATAAAATTGTTTAGATCTTTATTACAATAATGATGGTATCATATGGTTATATATAGTTTTAATTTTAAATTTATAGAGTAATGATATATAGTTATATAGTTTTAATCTTAAATTTATATAATAACAATGGTATATATGGTTATATTTCTATGCCTGAAATTTTCAGATTTATTTGGTAGTGATGGTACACTTATCATATGGTTGGGTTGTTTTAATTTTAGATTTATATAGCAATATGAGTTTATATGGCTAAAATAATATTCAGATTTACCGGTATATAGTAATGATGTTACATGTATATCGTTATATAGTTACAATTTTATATAGATTTATACATGTAATGATATTATAAAGTTACAATTTTATATAGATTTATATAGTAATGATGTTATATAGTTACAATTTTATATAGATTTACCAGGTATATAGTAATGACATTTTATCGTTATATAATTACAATTTTATATAGATTTACTGTTATATAGTAATGATGTTATATCGTTATATAGTTACAATTTTATATAGATTTATATAGTAATGATGTTATATAGCTACAATTTTATATAGATTTATATAGTAATGATGTTATAAAGTTATAATTTTATACAGATTTATACAGTAATGATGTTATATAATTACAATTTTATATAGATTTACTGTTATATAGTAATGATGTTATATCGTTATATAGTTACAATTTTATACAGATTTATACAGTAATGAAATTTTATATAGATTTACCAGGTATATAGTAATGATATTATATCGTTATATAATTACAAATTTTATATAAATTTAAATAGTAATGACAGTATATGGTCATATTGATTTATTAGATTTATATAAAAATGTTGGTATCATACTTGTTATATAGTAATAATTATGTATTGTTTATGTAGTATATGATAGTATACAGTGGTTATATTGGGGTACTATTGTTTAGATTTATGTTTAAAGATACTGTTTATAATACAAATTATGTAAAATCTTCATGTGAATCGTGTGAAAATTGAATCTTGGTTGAACCTTAAACATGTCCATATTTAACTATTTTAACTGTTTTACTAGAACATAATAGAATGATTAATATTGTTTGTAATATATTATAGTGCGACTGTTCGTAATGATACACCTTTTACAAGAAAAATTTTGATCAAATAAATAAGATTTTTAGTTTAAATAACACTGCCATAATCCTTTATTGAAATAAATTTGTCAAAAATGTGAGATTTTAAAACCCAAAACTGTGTCAAACAGACATACATAGCTTCTTTTTGAAATAACATTTTATGAAATCCAAACCATACTGAACACACTCTGAATGCTAATGAAGCTACATATTGCTATGGCAACATTAATAACAATATTTTAAGTTTTACCTTTCATAAATATTTATGGTAAATTATCCATTACATAGAATATGCAGAATTATTAAAACCCAAAAAATAAAATAAAATTTTAAAAACTGTCCCCATGTAACTACTGTAGGTAGGGGTTTTTTTCCCTGTGTAACTACTGTAGATAGGTATTGCTCTTCTTTTTTTTTTCCTTTTTTTTTTTTTTCTTTCTTTCTTTTTTTTTTTTTAAATTTAGAACCTGGCTATAAAAATAAACCAATAAGGATTATTGTGTGAAAATAATGTTCTTGTAAGAGACTGCAACATCCACAAAGTTTCACAACAAATCACATTACAAACTGTTTTTTTTTTTAGTTACTGTTAGACTCTCAGGATATTACATGTAAGTACTAGTATATCTATATTATGTTAATCCTAATATGATATATGCATATTTCATTATAATATTAACTATTGGAACACTTAAAACAAACATACACAATGATGAAAAAAAATGGTGTTTTATGCAAAAATAAAGCTTCATCATTATCCTGTTTAGATTATCCAGGCCTTTGATTATTCTTTTTACAAGGGTAAGGTCTAGCTGTCCAGTCCAGAACAAAGTCTAGCATTCTAATGGGTTAGTATCACCCATTCTTAGGGACTTACGGTCATACCAGTTCAGTTTTGGTCTACCCTGACACTGATATCGAAAGAATATTGAGGA
Organism: Tegillarca granosa; assembly: GCA_029721355.1. Classification (NCBI taxonomy): domain Eukaryota; kingdom Metazoa; phylum Mollusca; class Bivalvia; order Arcoida; family Arcidae; genus Tegillarca; species Tegillarca granosa. The sequence continues at coordinate 27,854,187 of CM056606.1, forward strand.
AACTAGAGATGACCAACAGCTTTTGGCAGGACAATCATATTAAGGGGAACCAAATGGGTAATGAACCTAGGTGGTAAGACACACTGTTTATTTATAAGCTGTACGTTTAGAAAAATGAATAAAATAACAACATTATCATACTGGAAATGAATGTTGTTTCATAAAATGAACAAAAGGATAAAGAAAAGATATTTTAGTGGACCGTTTAACGTTTACCAGAGTACTTGACTTTTTTGTTTAAAATACTTGTATACTGCATTTCTAGTCATGATTTTCCACTACTGAACTGCGTTTTTTTTTTTTTTTTTTTTTTTTTTTTTTTTTTTTTTTTTTATTTATATTTTTAAAAAAAAAAAAAAAAACAAAAAACAACTCATTCTATTTGTCAATAGAAATCATACATCTTTTTTTTCCCGATTACCTTATCCAACCCATGAACCAGAGGGGTATTCTATTATCTGTTCAAGCTTCAGTAAGAATTTTTAGCACATGAAAAATCAACCAATAATTTTTATTTTTTTAAAATAAGGATATCACATAATTTTAAATCAAATTCATAAAAATTTATGTATCAATTTCAAAGTATGATTTTTCAGAATTAACCAATATTAAAATTCTTGTTTGTAAATTGATTGAAATAATTACACTGTGGACAAAAAGTAAAAAGCAAATACCCCGTCCCGATTTTCAAGCAATACTCTAATTGTCCTAAGATCACAAACAAAAAGCAACACAAACTTGTAAGATGAATAAGTCATCACAGGTAAATCTTTCAGTGTATGTATCTAGTTTGGAGGGAAGGGGATAAAGTGATCAAATCTTAATTGTCTCATCAATATTCTAAGGACTGCATAAAAGGTATTTTTTCAGACCTTATATTAAAAAAGGTCATCATTATTTTTACAGACCTTATATTAAACAAGAGGCCCATGGGCCTTAACGCTCACCTGAAAATATGTCCAATATTGTTTGCAAAGTGCAATAGACAATATATTAAGTACAGAAACTTTAAAAGTTTTCTCAAGTTAAGAACTCCCACAAAACTTAATCAGAAATATATCCACTCACTTTTCATTTATAAGTAGCTAATAAAATATGCATGAAGAAACTGTAGTGCAATCATTAATCAATTTCAGTATAATTATGCAGCTATGTCCTTGACCTTTGAACATATATGACTTCAAACCATATATGATTGTCATGTCAATACCTACAATATTCTAATACACATGCCTATGCATAAAATTAATAGCTTTCAAGATAATTAATATTTTTAGTATTCCTATGTTGATATGACCTTGACCTTTGAACATATAACCTTAAACCCTATATCAAAATGATCGTCATGTCAATACCTACAATATTCTAATATACATGCCTATACAAAAAAGTAATAGTTTTCAAGATAATTAGCAATTTTAAGTCTTCCTTTGCAGCTGTGACCTTGACCTTTCAACATATGACCTTGAACCATACATCAAAATGATCATCATGTCAATACCTACAATAGTTTAATATACATGCCTATATACCTTGACCTTTCAATATATGACCTTGAATCATATATCAAAATGACCGTCATGTCAATACCTACAATATTCTAATACACATGCCTATGCATAAAATTAATAGCTTTCAAGATAATTAATATTTTCAGTATTCCTATGTTGATATGACCTTGACCTTTGAACATATAACCTTGAACCCTATATCAAAATGATCGTCATGTCAATACCTACAACAGTCTAATACACATGCCTATACAAAAAGTTGATAGTTTTCAAGATAATTAGCAATTTTAAGTCTTCCTTTGCAGCTGTGACCTTGACCTTTTAAAATATGACCTTGAACCATATATCAAAATGATTGTCATGTCAATACCTACAATAGTCTAATATACATGCCTATACAAAAAGTTGATAGTTTTCAAGATAATTAGCAATTTAAGTATTCTTCTGCAGCAGTGACCTTGACCTTTCAATATATGACCTTGAACCATATATCAAAATGATCATCATGTCAATACCTACAATAGTCTAATATACATGCCTATACAAGAAGTTGATAGTTTTCAAGATAATTAGCAATTTAAGTATTCTTCTGCAGCTGTGACCTTGACCTTTCCATATATGACCTTGAACCATATATCAAAATGATCGTTGTTGCAAAACCTACAATATTCTAATATACATGCCTATACAAAAAGTTGATAGTTTTCAAGATAATTAGTAATTTAAGTCTTCTTTTGCAGCTGTGACCTTGACCTTTCAACATTTGACCTTGAACCATATATCAAAATGATCGTCATGTCAATACCTACAATAGTCTAATACACATGCCTATGCATGAAATTAATAGCTTTCAAGATAATTAATATTTTTAGTATTCCTATGTTGATATGACCTTGACCTTTGAACATATAACCTTGAACCATATATCAAAATGATCGTTGTTGCAATACCTACAATATTCTAATATACATGCCTATATAAAAAGTTGATAGTTTTCAAGATATAGTGACACATATATAATTTTTAACAATTTCCCCACTCAGTGCCTTACAATTTCCCCATTTTGAGCCCCATGGCTACCATTTGTGCAAATCTGAAAATAGATGACCTAAGGATGTTACAAATGAAATAACTAAGGTATATCTCTTGTAGATTCAGAGGAGAAGATTTTTAAAGTTTTTCACTCCTTCCCCCCTTATGGGGCCCCAAGGGGACATAACTCCTTCATTTGTGCAAATCTGAAAGGGCTTCACCCAGGCATGATTGTTACCAAGTTTCATTAAATTTGGCCCGGTATTTGGAGGAGAAGATTAAAATGTAAAAAGTTTACGCACGACCCACGACGGACGGAAATGGATAGCAATAGCTCATCTGAGCTTTCAGCTCAGGTGAGCTAAAAAGATCATCATTTTTTTTACAGACCTTATATTAAAAAGATCTTCATTTATTGTATACGTAGAAATATTCACTGGTATAAACTTTCGCGGTCACGCGGTGCTTTAACACTAGCATCTGACAAGGATATAAAATTTCACGGTGGATTTATTTTCGCCGTTAATAAGCGACCACGAAAATAGCGAATATTAATACAAAGCGAATATTTATACGTATACAGTACCTCTCAAATCACTGTCAGGATTATTTCACTGATATCAAAACATCAAGAGCTATGGTTAAAGTTTCAGAAATTAATTCAATGCACTTATGGCAACGAGTACCGATGATTTTTTATAATGTTGTGCCTAACATGATAAAATTTTGTCAATAAACCAACTCATTTGTGACAAAAGGACAATACTTGAGGATTTAGTCATAAAATTTCACATACAAACAGAAAGCAACATCATATAGAGGTATTAAAAATGAAGCAAATGATGAGACAGAGAACAATTTGTTTTTAAGCTACAAGCTGAAGGAAGGCCACACATCACCCTAGAACAGAGTCAGTTGTATTTATAAAATTAATATTTGTTAAAACAAAATTGCACATGTTTCACCTACATTGCTCCAGAGGTTTGCCTGAGGAAAAGGGAAAGGAATAAAAATAAAACCACATACATAAAGTTAAATAATGATCAGAAATAATTATATTTATCATAAAAAGAGAGCATTTTTGTAACATTTTGACTGTATAAAACTTGTAATTTTGATTTTATACCATCATTCGTGCCAATATTCTGTCTATAATTCATATCAATTGTAACTGATTTTTTTCCCGCCAATTGAACATTTTTCACTCCCAGATAGAAAAATTACTGATTACAAATTTTGATCTGCTACTTTAAAATCCAGTTAATGCTATTGTGTAAAGACTAGAATAAGTATTGTAAATGTCATTGTTGGGCTTTAAAAAAAATTCCACTGTTAAACAGCCCAAGATTCTAGAACATTTAATTTTTTAATTTTGCAATTGGACAAGAAGAAGTTGTATCCCAAATTTTTGTAAGTTAAAAATGATAAATAATTCAAAAACCAAATAGACTTGTGCAAGTTTGACGAATTGTGTTTTAATTTTCTTATTTAGGCAGTCCGTTCTGCTGTAATGTAAGAAGTCCTGATAAGCAGAAAATCAGACTTTTATCAAGCAAACCAACAATATTCCTCACACAAAATTCTGCATGAATAAGATTCAAACCTAGACAGCGAGAGACCCTATGACATATAAGCCAGCAGGTCAGACAAACTCATATTAGTCCACTATTTTTTTGTTGTTAAAGGGAGATTTAGATGTAACTGACCAAGGTCAGTTTTTTAAGCCAAGTTCAGTTTAAAAAATTCTTCAACGGCCTGGCTCAAGATGTGCTGTTGAAGTAAACATTAGTTGAATATCTAGGCCTATATATATCTATATACTATAGCATAGCTGAATACAAGTATATGTCGTACTATACACATGCATAAATACTGGTATCAGGTACCTTAGGAAAACCTACAGCTGAATACACTGTAACTCATTCATTGCTGGCATTAAAATGACGTTTAATCTCAATAATATCTTCAGACTAAACTAGTTTTACAGGTGTTAAAATACAAGTTTTACACAGTCTTAAACAAAAATTGTATGTTGTTATTCTGTAAATCACACTTTTATTGCAAGCACTTGATACTTTTGGCAACCTTTGGTTTAATTTTCACGATTTTTACGAATGGCCATGGATTTCAAAATTTTTAAAGTGGTAAATGACAGGTTATTGTAATGAGGATTAAAGACAGCCAGAAAAATCCTTGTTGCCAAATAATTATTGGTACCAACATGCACAAAAAGGCATCACAAAATTAAATGTGATTTACAGTACTGGTTATCAAACATAAAAAAGATTGATCATGTTCATCCGAGAGTCCAATAAGCAGAGGACAAATATAAAATATACCAGATATCTGATTAAAAAACAGCTTTTAAAGTGAAAACATTTCTATTAATATGCCTCATTTTGAAGACCAATAACAAAAAGTATGAAAGTTTATTTATTTACAACAATAGAATGAAATTTCATTAGCCTAAAGTGCATGATGGGAATTGATGTAGAGTTCTAACGATATAGACTCAATATTTTTTTGAAATGCAAAAATAGTGGTTTTATACATAAGCTGTTTGGATAGCAACAAATATCTGATAATTTATGAAAAAGTAGAAGAAAGAATCCTATGAAATATTTTGTTCATACACATATTTTCTAAAAAAAAAATTATATCAGTTGAGCAAAAGTCTTCGTTGTCAGTGTATCATAATATTCAATATTCCTGTTATCATATTATCAAAGATGTCAAAATCAAGTTCCAAGATTTAATAAAAATTTCGTTCAATCAATAATACATTCTTTGATAAGTATAAGCATTATATATGTATACATATACATACATACATACATACATACATATATATATGTTGTTTTTCTAGGGCAAAAATCAATGGAGTGAACTTATGTACCACATGATGTACCCTATCATATTTTTATGGGACTATTTTTTTCCATTTCATTATGGAAAAACATACTGTTGTTACTTCCCAGAAATTGTGATATTCATAAGAGAAAATATCAAATAATGAACTTCCATATACAATGGAAATTACAGCTCCACACAAATATTATAGGGGTATAATATGGTACAAAAACAAGACTTATTCGCCGATTAAAATAAAATACAAAATATTTCAATAGTTTTCTGTGCATGAAGTAGACACAGGATAAACACCCACGCTAGTATCAGTGTGCAGGCACAGCATGCACTCAACCGTGACCTCAGCCCAAACACACCTCATCTTGAAGGTCGTAGATACGATTTTCTAACTCTTGTGTTCCATCTTTAGCCTCTAACTGGTCTGCAGTCTGTAACTCTGCTTTCTAGAAATTTAAAATAATTATTATAAAATCACAATAAAAAATAAAACAATGATAACATCTCAACTTAACCCATAGATTTTGTCAATATACATGAGTCATACACACTGATACAGTTACAGTGGTTACTAGTACATGTAAGTAAAAAAACTGACACGTTCATATTTTCTTAACAGTAGATGTACCCAAAAATTAATGACTAGATTACAATTAAAATACAATAACCTAACTGATCTTAGTAAACACCTACCACGCCTGCTGTGACACAGGGCATCAGTTTTTAAAGTCTCCTCTGAAGGACCCAGTGACTTTCATTTCTAAATGCCTAGTGCTTAGTGAAAGAACAGTCACTTTCAATTTTTAAGTCCTGGTCAGACCCAGCCTTGGTTAGAACCCCAACCTCACACATAGGAAGCAAGCATTCTACCAGCTGAGCCACCGTAGTGGTCACTTATATTAAAGTGGTCAGTTCTGGGATGGTGGAGAAATCAGAAGTGCTAAAGAAAACCACTGACCTTTAGCAAGCAAATTGACACAATTTCCCACATTAAAATCTGCCAGATTGGGATTTGTATTACAGTGAGTGTGCTCTGTTAGCTGTTGATCCAGAATACATGTACATAGAAGTACATGTAGTAGCAAATAATAAAATCATCCTAAAAAAACACAGCTACATCACTTTGTTACCTGTATTTCTAACTGAGCTATCTGCTGCTTCAGTTCTCCTATTACTTCAGCATTTTCAGCTTCTTTTATTCTAAACATCATGGATTCTTCTTTTTTCTGTGTGCAATCAATTAAAATTTTGTTTAAAATATCCTTCATTGTTAGAAAACCAAATATCAAGAAGAGACAATATTTCTATAAAGATTATTGTGCATATTAATTGATGATGTAATGCCACAAACTACACAGGTTATTAAAATCAAAGATGTAATGTTTATTTTATTTAGATTATCTACAGTAATTCATTTTAACAGTCAGATTAATGTGCACAGTAATGGTCAAATTGAAAATACTCTATTTTAAGCTGTTTTTAGTCAAGAATCCTTAACATTTTAATATTGATGATTTAAATTCTATTTTTAGTGCATTCCGAATGGTTCAAAAAGTCAACTTAATACAGTGAAATCCTTGATGTATTGCCACCATTTGTTATCAGTCAGATTTCTGCACCAGAAGTCTGATGATAAGTATGAGGAGACTTATTGAGAAAAGCGTAAAAGAAAACAACATTTGACCTTTAAAATACATGTAAATTGTTTGTAATAACTTCAAATGGAAGAACGTGTTATACCAAAACTTTATTCTTGAGATTTGTTACTGAATACTTAATCACAAAGAATTATATCCACATTTTAAGGAATTTTAAAACATACAACCTAACTGATAATACATTTATATGATAAATGATTTTGAAATGTAAATATTTGAATATGAATTTGGGTAAATATGCTAGTAAACTTGTTATAAAACCCAATCTATTGTCTGATCTAGATCTCTTGTAACACTGGTTTTTTGTGAACTTTTCAGTGATATACTACCAGATTGTGTAAGACTGTTCATTATCATATTAAATACCCATACGAAATGCTTGCATTTTATACTCCAGCTAAGATAGCATCAATAATTAAAGATGTTCATCAATTGCAACAAAATGCATTTACTAAAAAGGTATGTAACAAGATACAAACTTTACTGAATGTCTTATCTAAAACCTCGGAAACTAGTGCTAAAACAGTCCTGAATTAGATAGTAGGCTTCTGGTACCTGTGATTCAAGATCATCAATTTTACGTGTAAATTCTTTGATCTGGTGTTTTAATTCTTTCTCTCTATCCTCTGCTTCTTTCATCTGTTTTTTCATATTTTTATTTTCATCATCCATTCTCCTGATTTGATTGGTACAGATATGATTCTACATATAAATAAAAATATGTTGGTTTTTTTCTTGATCTTGTAATTTTCAAATTACTTGTATTTCATTGTGATTCTATTGTAGGATATTTTTAAAAAAAATAATAATAATAAGGGTGGGAGTTTTAAACATTTGTACAAGGCAAATATAACTGATGATGAATTTTTAATTAATAGCGGAATTAGTGTCAGGGCTCAAGTTGCCAATTTTCATAAAAAATAACATACTCACAAATAAAACACAATCAATGTTATCCTATAATGAAATTAAAACTATGATCTTAATCATTTTTAGTGACTACCACAATTTACAAACTGATTCAACTGATCTCAAATTTTAAAATATCCTACCATAAAAAAAACCCTGACTACATTAGATCAACAACTACAGCTCACAGACTATTATGTTATATATGTATATTGGAATCCACTGTATGAAACAGAATACAGTGTAACTTCCCAAAACCGACACCTCTAAATACCGACAACCTCCATAAACCGACATTGTCTGCCCGGGACAGATTTATTTTTATATAAATCATGTAATAAAAAATTCCGAAAACCGACACCTCCGTATTTCGAACACCGACATAATTTGTCAGCCCAAATCGGCTTCTTTAACAGTAAATAAACTTCAGAATACCGACATTACCTGTGGAACAAATAAAGGTGTGGATGGTCACGAATGACTGCACGTGATGAGAACTCATATTACCACGGGCTATGTATAACACCTGTTTACCTACGGTCGATGTTTACTAAATACATTGACTTATTAATTATAATTATTATTATTATGAATCTATATCGTATGTAATTTAAAATAAACAAACGTGTTTAAAACGTTTTATTAAAATGTGCGTTGTTTATATTGAAAAAAACAGAAGTCGGATGCCGAAAAGCTGTGTGATGTTTTTAAATGCAAGGCAAAGGATTTTCTCAAAACAATACAGCTTTGAACTTAAATAAATCACGTTCTATTTTCTTTTTTTTTTTTTTTTTTTTTTTCCTTGTTTTTTTTTTTTAAATCTGAATGATTGATATGACCTCTTCTTCTCGGGCGAGAAAAATAAAATAAAATAACACAAACTTGAATACTGTTAGCAGGGCCCGATCTTGGTAGACGATAAGAACTATGTATTACAACTACGATGACAATGTATGCACATTTTTTATTGCTCAATTTGTTTAAGATAAAAATAAAATATAAATAACATTTAAAATATCACTTTACACGATGTAAGTGTAAACTAACACGATCGAATGCACACACATGAATACATTATAATAGCCATATCCGGTAACTGACTAAATTCTGACCTGGTAACGGACTGGAACGAACCGGATTCGAATCCGTTTTTTCAAACTTCTGAAAACCGACACCTCTGTAAACCGACCAAAATGACCGGTCCCGTGGAGTGTCGGTTTACGGAAGTTTCACTGTATAATCATTTATGATTTAGCACAGAATTATGCAAATAATCAAAGTTACACACTGGTTTTAATACACAATATTATTATGACCAATATACTCAGTCTTAATGGTCTTAGTTGGACATACCCTGGATATACAGAATGTTCCTCTGCTCAAAATCCAATCACTGAATTTGTGTAGACTGACAGCGGATATCAACATAATAATGTATCAAAATATGTTTTTATCTACCGGTATTCGTGTTATTAGGTCTAAATTCTAATTGAAAATACTGGCATAAGATTTTATTTCATTTAGTAGATTTAGAGTGAGCAGTCAATTATATACATTTCTTCAGAGTTATCTCCCTTTGTATGTTTTTTTCTTAACCCCCCATACCTGTGTCTCTAACTCCATTAGTTTTTGTTTGGCTTCCTTTAAGTTGGATAAACAGTTAGCTTCTCGTATTTTGAACAGTCATCAACTCATCTTGTAACTGTTTTAATTCCTGTATATTATTTTTATCTTTAGGTGATGTTGAAGCAGTGTCCATTAGAGCTTGTTTTGCTAAATAATTCTGTAATATAAAGCAGACTATAACTTACAAAAAGTTAACTGGTTATTTAATGAAACAGACTATAACACTAAAACACGTACAATATTATTAATATTATACAAATAATAGAAAAACTTTATATCAATGGCAACAAATCAGAGGCTTGTTCAACAATATGTGCTCTTTTCAAAGCATTCACACTTACAATTTTTGTGTCTATTGGGTGGAAAGCAACCAATTACATTGAATCTAAGTTATCATAATCCCCCAGATGCTTTAAAAATAATCTGCCCTAGATTTGGACACAGACACTAACTGGAGAAAAAATGCTAAAAATTAATGAAATTGGTTATCTAAACACAACATCTTGAATCTAAGGTAAGCAAACCTTATGACATTCACAGCAGTCGCTCACATGGACTTGTGAGACCACAAGCTGTTGAACGGTATGCTTGCCAATTGAAGTGAAAACATAGACACACGCCGTTTTACATGTCTCAGGTGGTACAATAATCTACAAGTAGGTCAAGGTCAAATACCTAACCTAGTTTTCTACTACTGCATGGACTGACATGTCAAATAAACATTACAGTGGATTAATGAAAAGAAGCTGCCTTCAAGTGTTAATTTTTAAGGTCAAGTCAATCTGTTTTGCTACACTTGGTCCATGGCTGACAGTATTGCCATTGATTTACTTGTTCTGAAAAGATGTTGTTATAGTGAAAACTTGACAGAAAATGGAAAAATAAACAAAATGTCATTTACCCGAGTATATACCGAGATACGTTGATAAACCTACCTCCCAATGGGATTCTAAATCATGAACTTTTTGTCTCATCTCTTTTAGTGACAGATTACCCTCGGCTTCCCGTAATTTTACAGCTATTAATTCTTCTTGTAGATGTTGTATATCATTAGTTGGAGCTTTTTGTAACTGGAGATTAGTCTGAAAAAAATATGAAAAAAAATTAGAACTTACAAAGAAAAAAAAATCTTATTTCATGAAGTTTCATAGCTTTAAAAGTATTTAAAGTATATATTATAAAACATTTCAAAAACTATAATGAAAGTTTGTTAAATACATGTAATTGCTCATTATTTAGAATACAAGAAAAACTAAATGACATACAAGGCAGACCAAGCAAATCAAAGCCATCCAAAGACCTGTATATGAGACCAGGTGCTGAGGAAGGATGAGTGCTTCTAACAGGTCTGTTAGTCTAATTATATAATGATATGTGTCATTTATGAAAGAATTAATGCAACCAGAAACCACATTCAAATCATATCAAAGAGCATCAGATCCCTTGGTTAAACTGATGACAAAGTTTTATTTTAGCTCATGGCCAAATATGTGGTAAGTGTAAAAACAGAAAGTATATGTAGTATATCCACTGCATCATCAATAATCCTCCATAACAAAAGAGTTGGTAAAATGGAAAAGGTGGGCAGTAAATGGACAACAAAAAGTATAACACTATCTTGACTGATTTGTTTGGTTTAGTTAGAAATTTGGTTTACAGGGCTTAATTTTACAAATAATTATTTTTATAAATAATGTTCTGATAAATCACCTTAGCTCGGACAAGATTTCCTGTTACTCAAGGTTCAGTTTTGACACAATCCACTGTACAAGATCCAGTTATAATGAAATGTTATTTAGCTTTGATCAGTATAGTTACTTACATCTTCTAACTCTTTAATCTTCGCCCTGAGTTCTTTGACTAGAGAATCAATATCTGCGTCTTTTAAACGTAAAGCGATCAATTCTTCTTGTAATCCCTGTATCACAGACTGGGCTTCTCCCTCATCTAGTGAAGAGGCAGATGTAATACTGCTTGTCTAAAAAAATAAAAAAATCATGTATGGTTCAAAATATGAATAATGAGTGGTAAAATACAACCCCTTGGCTCATACCACTGCTGATGGAATTAATGTAACCAAATGGAGGAACTATGTAACATCTACTGTTTGTTAACTATGCTTCTAAGAATACAAGAATATCTGTATCCTTCAGATTTTAGATTTGACTGAACACATGTACTATTTTTAACTCAAGAAATCATGTGGTAAAAAATTTAAAGGTTCACTGTTCTTGAGTTTACATTTTCAAAACATGCTCTCTTGAAATGGAAAGAAAAAGCTACAACAATGAGATATCATACATCAGACAGATCAATAGTGACTTGTTTAAAGTACTGACTTGCAGATTAGACTTCTCGCCAAGTCGGGCAGTTCATAGTGAAAGTTCACTTGAGACAGCTTGGTAGTTTCCTCCAGTTTATGGGGCTATTTTAACAATTCCAAAACCCATAGACAACCTCAATATAAGAGAAGGAATGATAACTTGAGCAAAAAAATAACCATTATAATTCCACTGCAACCACACACAAAACAAAAATTAATAACTCAATTGAAACTGTTATTATAGCTCTTAGAATTTTGGACAGACTTTGTTTATGAATTTCAGTTACAATGTAATAGATATACACAAGTATGGACTGGTTTTTTTTTTTTTTTTTTTTTTGCATGCTTTTCACAGAGATCTTACTTATATTCAATAAGTTAGTCTAAGTATGTAAGAAAACTAGAGAAAATATTTGCATTTCATAACATGTTTATCTAATGAAAATTGTCAAAAATCCCTAAATCACGGTTAGAATAGCTTTAGTCTGATGTTCAGGCATTTCTCTATAATACCTTTTAAATCATTCTCGGCTTTCTGAAAATCAATTTTATATTCTCTTAATACACCGAGATTCAATCATGGAAAAAAGTGCTGACTCAAATATCAAATATCCTTTGATCATTTTTGAGGTAATTTCAACCATAATCAGGAAACTGATAAGACATCAATATTGCCATATTTGTGGCTAATTTGTATGATTAATGAAATACCACACCATAAAACATCTTCATACAAAGCATTGTGGTCATAAGAGTATTTATTGGTGCCTAGTAACCAAACTTTGATCAGCTGTTATAATTTGAACCTTAACTTTCTTTCACAACACTGAGAAATATAATATAATGATACAACTGATATCATCAAACAAAATACCCTCAAATAATTCTTCTAAAAATTGCCAATCACATGTTGAGTTGATATAATATTACCATGTTTGATATCACCAATCAGATGCTGAGATAATCTTACCCTATTTTATTATCACCAATCAGAAGTTGACAAAATCTTACCCTATCTTTAATATCACAAATCAGATGTTGAGATAATTTTACCCTACCTTTAATACCACCAATCAGGTGTTGCAATAGTCTAACCTAATATGATGTTGAGATAATCTAACCCCATTTTATTATCACCAATCAGATGCTGAGATAATTTTACCCTATCTTTAATATCACCAATCAGATGTTGAGATAATTTTACCCTATCTTTATTATAACCAATCAGATGTTGAGATAATCTTACCCTATCTTTTATATCACCAATCAGATGTTGAGATAATCTTACCCTATCTTAAACAGATGTTGAGATAATTTTACCCTATCTTTATTATAACCAATCAGATGTTGAGATAACCTTACCCTATCTTTAATATCACCAATCAAATGTTGAGATAATTTTACCCTATCTTTATTATAACCAATCAGATGTTGAGATAATCTTACCCTATCTTTAATATCACCAATCAGATGTTGTGCTTCCTCTAGTTGTTTCTGTGTATCCAGTAATTTTTGAGTTGTTGTAGATAATTTATTTTTTAGTGCATATGTCTCTTCAGCTTCTGTTGCTCTGGTTACCTGGTCATGGATCAGCTTATCAGCAAGTGAGGCTGATTCCTAAAGAAAAGAATCTTAATATGTCCAATTTTGTAACAATTTGAATATATACTTTAAAATTACCTGCTTGTTCAGGTTATATTTTTCACTTGGACTTATATGCCAAGATATCTATCTTACTTGTAGTTTATTACATGTACAGTAAGGAAAATACCAAATACTATACATAATTTATCTAATTGCTTTCTGTGTTTAAAAATCGTTTGACTAACTATTCTGAATTTACTGGTACTCATTTACTAATACACACAAAAATTGATAATAATAACCTCTAAAACATTTTTTTACTAATAAAATCTTTACAAAATTTGTGCATTAACGTTTCTTTTTTTCTGAAAAAATCTAATATCTCATAAAAGAGATGGGGAAAAAAAGAAAAATTATGTTGCACCATACTCTATTTGGCATTCAGAATAGCTTAATGTTTTTTTTTACTCTTACAATGCTGATCTTACAATACCTCAGATGTATAAATGGACTTGCACCTTGATTGCCAGATGTGCACATTTTGGAAAAAAAAAAAAAATATGAAATAATAAAATTTGGGATATTGCTTTATTGCTTAGAGCTCAGTGTTTGGAAATATACAATACAAATACCAGTTAAATTTTGATTGCCAGATGTGCACATTTCGGAAATTCATTCTTCATCAGTGACACTACGACCGAAAAGTTTGATACATAAAAAATATATGCCAAACAGTTGAAAATAATGAATCTAAAGTTTTAAAATTATATAAATCCTAATATGAAGACAGAATATTGACTGGTTCACCTAGTTCCAGGATAATAGATTGGGGGAAATTGTATTTTTGTGTGCTGCATACTGACTCGGTGAACTAGCACCTAACCAAAAAGTTACCCTAAGTGCACTAGTGCACTAGTACATGGCAGACAGACACTAATACACACCTGATATCAAACATACATGAACTTAAGACTAATCTATAGATATTAATAACCTTGCTCTCATTGAAAATAGCTGGAAAAATGCTGATGTGACATTAAACAACATGACAATAACAATCTTCTATATTATAAGAATTTAAAATACTAAGGCTTAAATGTTCTGAATATCTTTAAAAGATTACCTTTTCCAGATTATCAATTCGCTGTCTGAGTAACCTGTTTTCTGTTCTAAGCCTCTGAAAAAAAAAAAAAAAACAAAAAAAGTTAATATGTAAATACAAAAGATGTTATCTTATTAATATTTACATAATTTATATAATTTTATCTTTCAAGTTGCACATCTAAAGGTTTTTGTCTTTTATTTTAAATTTTATGACACCATACATTTCAAAATTAAAATTACTAGAGCAAAACTGTTTAAAATTTACTACAACAAACATAATATCTTTTGGTGTTTTTTCTCTCAAATGGAATACCATATTAATATTTTATTATACATGTATAATTTTATCATATATATTTTGAGTCATTATATATCAAAATGAGTGGTGTAATGAAAAGGCTGTAGTAAAAATTACTGTAAATTAATAAACATTAATTTCATGACCCCTATACAATGTTTATTTCACCAGTTTTTCATTTTTGTCATTACTCTGTATTATCATTTTTAATTTTTGATAAATCTGAGACTAACGAGGAAAGAGTAAATCATAGGGCAGTAAAGTTTCAAGTAAAATATACATACTCTTAGCTCAATCTGTTCTTCATTTTCTTTACTCTTCAAAGCAGTATACTCTTTTTCTACTCTGAAAAAAAACATAAAAAAATAATTTTTTGTTATAACAAATTTGAACCATTGTATGACAAACCAAAGACAATAAATACCTTTTCAACATAGATTATATTTTGTCAAATTATAGAAAGGTTACTAAGATGTAGGAAGAAATATTTTAGTTGATGCACTTACATCAATGACAAAATAAGTTGGCAGACAGCAAAAGTTGTCAGCCATTTTTGCCATTTTCAAATTCTGTATGTAACTGGCTCCAAGTTTTGAATATTGTGATTGTTAAAAATGTTTTAGTTGCACATTTTTTCCTTATTTCGATCAGTTTCTGCTGTCTATTTTGAACACTTGTTGGCTACCATAAAATCTACACCGATAAAGCTGTGTACAATACAGCAAACAATTATTCTTAAACCACAAATGTTCATGAAGGATTTCTCTACTTTAACTTCTCTATTTTTGTGGGTTAGTAAAAACCACAAAACTTATGTCAATATTTTTTTTCACTTAATGATAAACACAATCTTGATTTATTTTCACAAAACACAATTCAAAAAATGTTCTTCCATCAATCTTTTGTCAAATTATTAATCCTACAGATATTAATGTTTCTACTGTAAATGTATGGACATTATATATACAGTTGTATATATATATATATATATATATATATATATATATATATATATATATATATATATATATATATATAATTTATATATATATATACATGTATAGAGGTTTTCTGTGATTTTACTTAACAATGGTAAAACTTATTGTCACTTCATGCATAAGGTATGAGTGTGTGTGTGGGGGGGGGGACTGAGAAAAAAGTTTGATATTATAATTTAAAAAAAAAAAAAAAAAAAAAAAAAAAAAAAAAAAAAAAATATATTAAAAATAAATTTTGCCTAAATTTGACACAAATTAAAATATCATATGTCAGGCATTTGACAAGTTAACATGGGAGGTTTGGACCTGCCAAAATATGAAAACAGATAGAGATAATAAACATACTGAAGCACTCAAATCTTTGTTTGTAACCATCTAACGAACCAATGAGCTGGCACTCATCAAAATACTGATATATTATATAGAAAATCTGACACAAAATAGATCACATTATACAATTCACATTTTAAAAAATATATATGGGTCAGGGATTTTATATGAGGACTTAAAATTTTATATTCATGCAATGACAATTGAAGGTGTAATTTAAGATAGCTACATGACAAAATTCTGTGAAGTAGAAACAAAATGGATACAATATGACACCAGATTCATCAGTTAACTTAATATATTACAGACACCCTGAAGTAATCCCAAGCCTCTAAAGTACACCCAAGAGAGCCGTTTATAGAAATACAATTTTAAAACCATTTTTTTTCACCTAATATAACATTATAAGATATTTAAACTGTAATTTTTCACTTAGGGTTATAACAGACTTAAAATCTGCCATACTGATGCAATATATGTCAAAGACACTGCAAAGATATTTTCATATTCAAAATTCTTGAAAGGAAACAAAATTATTCTTACATAAAAAAATCTCATCTTTTCAGATTTTTTATGAAAACAGTAAATAATTATGATTTTTATTATCTCCCTTTCAAATTATTTTTACAACTTATTACAATTTTGTTCCTACAAACAATTTAAAATACAGACATCCTCAAATTTTTCAAAACAAATCAATTTTCAATACAAACATTATGGAAAATCTATGACTGTTTCCTTATTTCAAATATGTCAATTATTCATATTTCAAACTGTCTCAGTATAAAGTAAGTTAGGGAAGGGGAGTAAAGTAGCCAACAGGGGATAAAAAGTCCCTACAGATGAGGACATTCCTAGTACATGTACTAATGATATGTACACTGTATCTAGTTTCCAGCTAGTGTGGCAGCTGTATTTCTCTTTTTTCTGATACTCACACTTTTAATTAGAATTTGTTCCTTTAAAGTCGCTATATCCAAACCTTTGTCTACGGTGGTATTGTATGAATTGGATTCAATTATTTTCAAATACCTGAAAGAAATAACCATTCCTGGTAGTTGTTATGGCTATTTGGGTTATAGGGTAGCCCAGGTTAAATGCATATAGACCTTGGACTGTGAGATGTGAAACCAGACAACTTACAGAGTCCAGTCAACCCCCCCCCCCCCCTTCCCCCCCCCTCCCCCCAAAAAAGTGAAAATTTGTAAATTTTTCAGTATAACAACTGTCCATAATATAAATGTTATAGTTTATGATATTAAAATCAGTAAGTTATTTGCCCCATATGACCCCTTTAATACATATATACATACATATATATCTTTAAATCTTATATACCATGCTGTGCCTAATCTCTTTAGCTTAGGACTTACATAAACCGTAAACACTAGTATAATAAAGTTTATGTCATGCTTTTGTGACTTTTCAAGTTTGTCACCATCAACAGTAATTAAGTGAAAAATAAATGAATGCCAAATGACCTTTACTGAATAAAAGGCAGTAAATTGTTACACCTTTACAAAGTAGTTTTACTTACTCTCTTTATTTGCATAAAGCAGTACAGCTTATAGCACAACATAAGTACATATATTGATAGCGGCAGAATACAACAAAATTATTATTAACCTAATTAACAATAAAAATACTACATATTACAAATCTGTTTTCTTAATCTAGTTGCATTATACAAGTATTTTGCTAAACACAACAACAGAGTGTTTGAATTAGAACTAATAAGATAATACAATTTTGATAAATTTGGCCAATGATTATAGTACCGTGGTAAATATTTTAATCTTAAATTTCTGTAGGCGGGGCAAACTAAAACGAAATGATATTCATCTTCTAACATGTGTAAATTACAACAAGTACAAAGTCTTTGATTTCTAGGAATGTTTACAAAGTAAATGGAGTTTTAATAACTCTATATACAGTTCAGGTATTATCTGGTTACCGGTAACTGTCAAAATAAACCAAGTGCGAGTTCTCCTGCCATTTCAGGGGGTTTAGTATGGCCCCATTAAAACCTTACTAGACACCACAACATCAACTTATATCTTCTCAATGTCTGTTAAGTAATAGTTCTCATTTTAAGCATTAATCAATAATTTCTGGTGGAGAAAAAAATAATACTAGCGGACACAACTTAGTAAAATTTGTTGTCTCATGCTGCAACTTCACAAAGATATGAACTCAAACTTTAAGATCATACCAATTTGATACCAGTCTGTACCAAATAATTTATAAAGTAGATAAAAATTAAACAAAGCCCTACTGGTTGTAAAATGAGACAAACAATTTTAATTGATGATAGTTTGTACCACATAATCTGATTTCTAACAGCATGAATACACAGTTTGTAAAGACAGACTGGACAATGGGCAGGGCTTAATGTCCAGTAAGGTACTCCATCATCTGATTGTTACAGTTGTAGTTTAATAAACTACTTCACACACATTTGATATCTGGGTTAATCTCTAAAGACAACTAACAAAAATACCATTACACCTTCATAAAATCATTACACTACATAGGAATGTCAGTCATATATTTTAGAATGACCAGTTTTACCTTTGTCATGATTGTCCAAAATTTAGAACAATGTCTCAATGAATTACAACAGAATTGTTTGTTGCAAAAGATAAGAAAGTTGGAAAGAGACTGAATTAGTTCACTGCACCATTAACAAATCAAGAAAGGCCGCTTTAGACAGAAAACTAGTAATCTGATGGGTGGAGGACATACCATTGCCTTCTAGAACTACTGAGATCCCAGTGTGTTGTTTTAAAGGTTTATAAACACTGCAGTCAGACTAACCTTCAGATTTGCCAAGAACAATGACAGACTTCAAAAACACCACATTAGGGCCTATTTTGAGTTCTGTGTACTTGGAGATTTGGGTCCTTGCTCATTTTTATGTTACAGAACTGAAGTCAGCAATGTCTGATATAATTGAATGTTTTAGTACCATTATTTTATACAATTCCTAATGAGCCTTTTTGTTCTTCTAACCAGAAAACAAAAATCATTCAATCAGCTGATCACATGACTAGGCTTACAGATTTTATACTTTGAACAATGACTTAAAAAATAAAATAAAAAGTTTAAGTGGTAGTTAAACTTTACCTGACTCCAAACTAAGATACAGGTGTATACAAATCCAATGTATTTAATAATGTCTTGTGTGTAAATTAAAACCCCTAATTAAGTGTAATCCAAATCTGATTACTTTAATCATGAAATCTAGAAAGAATGGAGGAAAATATCTCATTAAATAGTTCAAATTTTATCTGTATAAAGTACATCAAACTTAGGATAAACTTGTCTGTAAAACTTTAAAACTTAAATGTAACTTGTTCTGGATAAGAATTTCACTTTTACCCTTGTACAGTAACTTATTCAATACTTGAAACATGAGACAAAAAATACATTTAATTCTTAAAATACAACCATGAAATCTTTGACATTTAATGATTTTATATCTTGTTTTACAATTTAATTATAATGTTGGTAATTTGAACAGTATAAATTTCTAAACCTCTTGGTTATATTTTTAAACTGAAAACTCTATTTATTTATTCATTTATTTACTTATTTATTTATTTATCTATTTATTTATTTAATATTTTTAAATTATTATTATTTATTCATTTTTCATTATTTATTTTCAATTATTTATCTAATTATTTGATTGTTCATTCATTTATTCATTTATTTATTTATTTATTTATTTATTTATTTTTTAAAACATGGTACTGGTGACAGAAGTTGACAACCGCTTTATCTAGACAGTTGATTTATAGCTGCATATATGTTTGTCATCTTGTACCTGATATGTAACATTATACAACCAACTTTTTCAAAACAAATAACAAATCTTGATGTTAAAAGAAACTCCAATATAATAGACCTACTTTTTCCCCCCAAAAAAAAAAAAAATTCAACCTTGAAACCTTATAAAGAAACCTACTTCATTCAATGTCGTCAAGTTTCTATGAGGCTAATTTAAGATCATTTTTATCTTTTAACTAATAACTGACTGACTTGTTTGACTATCTTCAGTTAAGCAAACATATCATTTCAATCTTTAAGAAAATCTAATTTTAATTATCTTGATTCTAAATTTTGACATTCTTAATGTGTGTATTTTCTTTCAAGTTTAATAGTTTCAGTTTTCATATTTTATATAGAGGAAATTACACCATAAAATTTTTATCATTCCAATTAAATAGTTTCAATGAATATGTGACTTTGTATAACTATATACAAAAAAAAAATCTAACTTTGCTTAAAATGTTATTGACATTGACTAAATTAACACATATTTTTTTAAATATCTTGCAGATCAATGAAATATTATACTCAATACTGAACTCCATGTTAGACATTTTTGAGATGGGACAATTTTATGGTTTTGGCATCATTATATAAGGTGCACATTAGACTTATAAAGAGCTAGGGCTTCGTGGCTCAGTGGTTGAAGATTTCTGCTAATAAATCACCTCAATGTTGGAATCCAATAGGTCAGATCCCAGTAATGGTCAATTGCCAAAGGTCAGAGATTTATACCAGACCTGAAATATGTGTGTGTGTGTGTGTGTGTGTGTGTGCATGTGTGTGTGTGTGTGTGTGTAGAAGAATCTTCACTTAAGGGAGTAAAGCACCATTTATATTCTATATTTTTATGGCAAGAACTACACATCACACTACCAGTAAGTCTAGTCAGAATATCAATACACACATTTATACAGGCCCACATGTACAAAGCAGAGATTTATAATGTCCATTACTGAAAATCAAACCTTATTTAACAAATGTTTGTTTAAATTCAATTACAAGTAGTAACACAGTGTTTATATATTTATTTTTCGGATGTATCACACACATTACTGATTCTCCTGTAAAAAGCAAAATGTGTCAATATTTATCTGTATGGTTTAAAATCAGGACAAAAATCTTTTTTGAAAAATATTTAGTGTTTTTATTACTCTAACATAAAAATCCCCATGTAAAACTAAGTGAATTAAAGTTCTCTCTCTCTCTCTCTCTCTCTCTCTCTCTCTCGTATTTCAAAGAATATTTTCTAATAGAGGGCAAAATGAGGCCTTAAGCACCTCCTGATGGCATGATAGAGCCTCTCATTGCCCATGGGTAGAACCTAATGAGAGTCTAGCTTTTTCTTCCTATGGCCAGTGTTTCCCCAGGCATTCTGCTTTTCTCCACCATTCAAAAACTTAATATGAGTGAAAAAAAATGTTGGGGCTGTAAAATACCATTACCCAATTCCATCACTACCCCCATAATATTCTCTTTCATAATTTTTTTCATTTAACAAAAACAATTTGTAGTTCAGCAACCTAACAAACAAGAACATAAATAGATACTGTAACATTTTTATGCCTTTTCTTTCTGTCTATCCTAACATAAACATAAGTAAGAGATGTTAAAAATGTGTAATCTACCCATCAATACAATATGTTATATAAAGGATTGAGTAGAATCTTTTAAAATAGAACCTACATGTACTTTATAAATCAAAATAAAATGTCACACTGTAGATTTGTTAAAAAAAAAAAAAAAAAAAAAAAAAAAAAAAAAAGTGAACATGATACCTTGCAGAAATGTGATCATTTAATGTTATTCTTGTAAATGTTTTTTATTTTTTTAATTCTTTATTCATACTATTTTTAGTTTTGCAATCTGCAAAGAATCTTTAATTTCTTTACACCTTCAACTTATCAAGCTTAAGCCTGACAATATACTAGTGTGTGTATATATATATATCTGCATGGAACTAGCACACTTAATGTAACTTCTAGAGTGCTTATTCATTTTACCATATTGTTTCAGATATATATTTTTGCAGATTACTCAGTCCATTATATCAGTTAGGGCATTCAACAAGGAAAACCCTTTATCACTTGTGGATGACTGTAAATGAGCCAACAATTGAGATGCCTTGAGTTTAAAGGCTAAGTATCTTAACCACTAGGCCACTGCAGGCCCTGATAATGAATATGAGAACTTTAGCATATCAATGAACTTGCTGACATGGTTAATGTAAAACACATTATTAGGGGTATATTATGACAATGTTTTATTGTAAATGTTTGTAAACAATATTCTATCCATTCTTTATGTACTGAATACACTGTTTTAAGGTTCTTATGGAAATTAACACCCAAAGGCAACTGATATTATCATGAAAGTTATCTCTGTCTATTGTTAAGACTTAACTGCAAAATCTCACTGTCAGGGGTCAAAAAAACTTTTAATGACCAGTAATCCCCACATGTATGATCAGCCGAAGCAGATAAGGACAGGGTCATATCAGTATGTTCTGTACAATTTAAGAGGGGGAGAGGGTTGTGAGAGGATTAACTTAACCATCAAAAAACCTTATAGAACATCAACAGTAAGTAGTAAAGCTCGTTCAAGAAAAGCTCTTTTGTGCCTAACAGAAACAAGCCCCCCCCCAAAGATAAAAAACTTATATAACATTGGCAAAAATTTCTGAAAAAGCAGTTTTTTAAACATAGTTGTGCCATTTCCACTATGAAAATTACAAAAGATTTGTTACAGTAAATTTGTTAGTTCTGTCAGTGATTTCAATGGAAAGTATTCACTGTGTAACTGATCTGATGGATCAATTTAACTATACAGAAATGGTTGTATACAGAATAAAGCCACAACTGATTTACAGCTTGTTTACAAACTCTGTTCATAATCATGTCTAGAACTTTTTTCATGTTGAAACAAAATTATATTAGCTAACACATTAACTTTTTATATGGAAGCAAGAGTAAGATTTAAGGCCTGGTCTGAACTCAGGAACTGAAAATAGTTACAGTGTCTGGTTATTATTTATCAAATCTGTCATCTTTTAAACTTTTTATTAATGGAGAGTTTGATAAACCACAGAAATCAAATCAACTTTAAAACCTAAATGCCAAAAAAAATTAACTAATGTCTTCAAGCATTTTAAATTAAAATGAGAAAACACACACACACACACACACACACACACACACTTACCCATCGTCATATTGACATACGCTGTAATCATCGACATAATCCACAAAATCCATCAGATTATCTCAAAATATGGACGTTGTCGTAACTGAAGCAGGGAACAATGTGATGCAACCATCTCGGATAATAATAAAACTATATTATGTATGCATTATAAATAAACAACTTAATCCTAACACAGTCATGAATGAATGAGTGATACACCTTATCTCTTCTCCATCGGTGATGATGTAGTCCAGGTAAGTATTGGAGGTCAACGAAGGTCAACACCTGGCTCGTCTTCAGGTAAAAATTACTTTGTCAGGTAATATATATCACTTAATGTATCTTATTAAGCTTTTTACAAAGTAAATACTATGAAGTGACAGAATTAATTTTTTCTGACTTGACTACACCTATGACTAGGCATTCATTTTTCGGTCATTAAAAAATAATAATTTACATCCACAATTATCATAGGATTAAAATTAGATGAAATGGATCACCCTTGGTCAAAATTTGAAATACCTCGGTATATTCCTAAATTCCAACCATCATATCATACAGTAAATTCCTTAATGAACAAAGGTATGCATTGTTTTTACCTGTGTATACACTTAAAGGTGTTATAAGATTAAAAACAAGGTTTATTTAACGTAACAGTATGTCACACATTGGTCAATGAACATTGGTTTTTAAACTTGACACATTTTAACATCACAGATATTTGTCCTGTTTGCTCTATGTAAGGAAATTCATTCAGCTCCTTTACTGATGACCAAAAAGTTCAATATCCAGTCAATTGCCAGTAAAAGCAGCTATTTTTAGAATGTAGTTTTATATATTACTGGTAAACAGAAATGCTGTTTATTTCCAATAAAACTGCAAAGCGCACAGAAAATATAAATTTAATTAAAATTTGTCCAATATTGCTATCACATGTGGTTTTATCACAGTTTCCGGATTATTGTGAAATTAATCATTATAACCAGTAAAACTTGTCCAACACTGCATTAATTAACAATGTTATTACTATTATCATTATTTGCACCTGAGAGATATCTCACCTGTAATTAAGGTAAACAAAGATAAATCATTCAATATTCATGTATTTGCATCCTTGTCCTATAAACCTCATCTTCATGTCACAAATTTTATGCATTTAGGTATATATACTAGTATTTGAGTCAGACCCGGACTCAAGAGCGATGAGCTAACAAAAAAGTGTAACATGAACTTATTTTAATTTCTAATGAATTTGAACACTTTTCCTTTATTACACATACCTCAATGTCAAATCACAAATTTATGTAGGGTATGTATTTATATCCAAGACAAATTCTGTGTCATATGAGGTTATTTGAAATTCTAATGAATTGATAATTTTTCTTCCTTTGACTCAAGAATTTTATCTATTTGCACATAAAATTATACGTACGGCATGTTTCCTGCTCAAAATCAATTTTTATTCATTATTTTTATAATCAATTGTCTAGGAATGGCAATTCAATTTCTTAAGCAAGGAAAGTAAAACATGTTTGCCATTTAAAACTGCATTTTGGTTTCTTGAGAAAAATCAATTCTGTCTGCCAATATTATCCAATTTAAATAATGATATGTGTAAAAACGCTGTTACATCAGAAATTTATGAATTATGAAAGCTGTAAGTAAATCCATTTTGATCATGTGACAATTATAATTCTACTTTCTGTTTGGTCAGTGGAGTCATTACAAAAAAAATGCCATCCAACCTTATTTTGACCTGAAAACATATCGTACAAGATTATAAAACTACTGGAGACATGAAATGGTATTACGGTACCGAACTACGAGTGACCGACTAGGATATTATTGACTTGTTAGTTAAACAATGCATTAAAACCTAGTTGTGGCAGTCATATCATTTTCCTAAGTTTAATGTTACATCAGTCCAAAATGTCATGGAATAATACATTCACTTCCGATACCCTTGTATAGATGTCCCGATTGTTAAAATTCTCTACTCAGGATCATAACTGCGATAAAATTATCAAGTAATAAAATTTTCGCAATATAATGTAATCAGAATGTACGGATTAAACAATATTTGACGTGTTTGTAAAATAATACATCACAATGTATTCATGGCATAGCTTCTTGATCCATCACAGAATAATCGGAATACGGATAGTAAAATTTCCCGATGATAGTTAACATGTTTTAACCAATATTTAACTATGTGACATATGAGCTACCAAACATTATATGACACTGTATTAGGTGACATAGAAATATTTAAACCATCCTACATAGAATCTGTTTTTAGCTCCTTTCAACTGTATACACTGTAATTTTAAAGCTGCATGATTAAATATTTAAATAACACCTTACATGGCTAATTGGTCCATTTAAAAAATGTCCACAGAAGCAGCCCTTCAGGGCTCCGTTTAAGGCTGATCTAGACTTCTGTCCATTTTTTCCCTAATACACATTGATGAAAATGTCCACACCGATATCCCTAGGGGTAATTTTTCTTCAAAACAAACCATTAACCATCAAGGCTTCAAAAGACATGTCCACTTTCTTCCAAATACACAGATACATTCAGATCCTGAGTACTGTCCACACACCTGTAGACTTGTTATCTGTTTAAAGTATTTTTACCTATGTACCACCTGTCATATCTACCTGTGTCCCTCCTTAATTATATACACCTATCTAATGGGCAGGTAGACATCTTATAACATACACTGGTCATTTAAATTAATGCTACATAAACAGACAAACAAAGGGAGATTACAATGTCACAGTTCCGCCTTCAGAAAAAAAAAACTGAGGCTCTGTTTGGGGGAAATAATTACTTTCTACACTTTCACATCTGTGACCAATTTGACTTAAATTCCTATAAAAATTTTTGAATAAATTTTTAATTTTTTTAGAAATGATAAATAAAGATTAAAATATAAATTTTATATGTAGTCTTGGTAAAATGGCTTTTTTCTGGGGACATATTTCTAGCTATATTTCTCATTTGGGTCAAATTTAAATAAAATCTATATAAAAATTTAATAATAAAGTTTAAAAATAATAATTATAATAATAAAAAAAATAAATAAAATAAATAAAGAAAAAAGGAAATTAGTAAAATGAATTAGTAAATTAGAAATAAATAGAATTTCAAAATTTTATGCATATAGAATCTAAATCACCTATATAGAGTATATAATACAATTTTATCACTGTGTTGGCAGTGGGGTATATTCGGAAGGTCAATTTTGACATACTTTTACATCTCATGTGGAAAATTTAAAGTTTTTAAATACAACTACTGATAGTATCTATGTTTATATTATTTATAGGACATGGTATGTTGTATTATAAGTCCTAGGTTTAACAGCATGACAATATTATCATCACATTCCACATTTCTGATAGGATAACTGTCAAATTAAATGGATTGTAGAACGATTTCTGACTTATATTTGACTTATATAAATCGTTAACTTATAGGACTTTACCTGCTCAATATAGATCAAGTAGAAGACACTTCCCCTTTTTTTAGAGGCCAAAGGTGAACAGACTAACATTTCTTAACAAAAATCTTACCACTATAATATTACTGGGCAAGAATCATCTCAAGCAGTGCTGGGTTTAAACCCAAACCTTTACCTAGTACATCTAAGTCATGTCAGACCCTTTCACAATTGTCAAATTTCTCAATTGAGATATTTAACTGTCAATTTTAATTTGATGTTATGATAATTTTTGACTTAGTATAAATATTTACAAATAATAGGGAATATATTATTATAAACCTGTTTTGTATATACACTACCGGTATACACTATTACTGATTCTGATAAATAAATAAACAACTAATTCCTTGTAATTAAATTCATTAATAAATGTTAAATGACAGAGTAAATATATACAAATAAATATTATCATATCATTAAAACAACAAATGTTTAAAACAGCTGACCAGTAGATCAACCATAGGTAAATAATATCATGTGTGTCAAGACATTAACTTCAAATAAATCATAAAAGAGTCATTTAGTATAAAAGGGCTGTTGGTTGTAACATTGTTTAACATCACAGTAAATTTTCAGCTATTCGCATTGACAACAAAGTTAATAATCTCTATAAGGATTAATCTAAGAACAAGTTTCTGTATGTGTGAGATTTTCAAGTATGTACAATGTATTATGGTCTGCCTTGTAATAGTTTTGCACTCAGGGCTATCTTTTGATAAGGTGCTAGCTCAATGTGTCAGTATGCTACAGACAGCATACCACCTCTCCCCACCTCCAGTCACAATATCACATCCTGACAATGGGTGAACTAGTCCACACTCTGTTACATTAATGTCAAGTGCCAGATAAGGAAAGCAATATCTCAAAATTTTAAGTCTTACATTTGACCTGACCAGAGTTCAAACCCCTAACCTCCCACTTTCAAGGCAGATGCTGCACCACTGATCCACTGAAGCAGTTACTTAATACTACGGGGCAATCCTTGCTGATCTAAACATGTTCCATTAAGCTTTCTGCCTATAAATGTGTCATTTTTAACAAATAACAAATGTCCATATTTTCTGTTACACTGCATATTTAGGATGGTATGTGCTACATTTAATGTCAAGTGAAGTAAGCGTTAGGCTCATTAAAGCTTAAATTTAATGCTTAACTGGTTACATTTGTCATACTACTGCTTTATAATAACTAGACATTAATGAACATTATTGGCTTTAGTTTCAGAAAGAAGACTTTCAAATAGTTGGCTAAACAATGTATATAATATGATCCATTGAGCCTGAAAAAGATTTTGGAGAAGATATTCAAAGAATCGGCTACATTTATCATCTGTTTTCCATTTTCCACTAAAAATGAGCCAATGAGCAACAGTTACAAGAAGCAAATCTTTAGATAATAAAGGTGGCTATTTTTTAAGAGGTATGGTGTTACTTGGTACAAATTATTGTCTACTCTACCAATAGGAACTATTTCATAGTAAATCTGGTTAAAATTGGACAAGATGTTTCAGAGAAGAAGAAAAAGTTTATACATACACTTCACTGTGACATATTTGCTCAGCTTTACATTTTCTACTAAAAATGAGCCAATGAGCAAAAGTTACAGCCGGTTATAACTAGTTGAGATAACAATTATATTTCAAAATAACATCATGAATTTCATGGTCCTAACAAATATCCAATTTGGATAATATCTAGACTTTAATCTTTTCAGACCATATACATGTATATTTCATTTAAAACTTTATTTCTTTTCACTATTACCATCTCTCTCCACATGCAGAAACAGATTGAAATAATGAGAGAGAGAGAGAGAGAGAGAGAGCGAGAGCGAGAGAGAGAGAGACATTTCTGATTCTTAATACATGTCATATTCATGCATCACACAAATTAATTCAGAGACATTATTAGTTAAAAGTTAAGTTTGTATGTATGTTAATAGACAACCATACAATATTTGACTATTTACATGTATCTATACCAGACACAGAAAACAACAACATAGTCAGAGTGTCCTGATGTATTTGTGGCTTTGTTATAAGTATTGATTTATATTGATCTCATGATCAAGAAAACAACACTATTTCCTTCATTATCACAGATAAATGTTCTGGTATTTTACTGTCAAACTTTTATGCCACTACATAAGTTATTAACATTTCTTTACACTGCTTTAAATAACATTTTAACAAGAAGCCCTATAGGGCCTGTATAGCTCACCTGGAAAACTCTTGCAGTTTATGTTTACAAAAAATATTTTTTGACAATGTACTTTAGACTAGAAATACATTGTTGGATCCCCTAAAATCTATTTTCTATATTTTAAATTTCAACAAAATCAGTATATAAATGAACTTATATTGACCATTTAAGAGTTTTGCTATTTATAGAAATGGCAGCCAATTTCAGAAAAAAATGTTGGACATTTTTTAGTCTATACAACCCAGTGACCTTCCATACTAAATTTTGTTTAAATTGGCCTAGTGCTTTCAGAGGAAAAGACCAAAGGTGATATGATACTACTGGCTAATAACCATTTTTAACTGGTAGATAACAATTTCACAGAATTATTTCTCAGGAAAATAAAAAGGCATTTTTTTTTCTCAAATTCATACAGTCAGTCTTAATTCCTACACTGCCTCATAATCTTGAACTTTTTTGTGAAAAACATGAAACAACAGCAATAGGTTAACAGCTAAAACTACAGCACTACAATGTGACTTAAAATAGACAGTTGAAGCAACACAAAACTGGTTGTCTCCCTTTATTTTCTAGGCAAAAGGAGGCATTTACTGGTAAATTAATTCAAATAAGTTAATAATTTTTTTAAATACATATAAACATTTATCCATTTAAATAAGGCATATGCAGCTCACCTGCATGAAGTATTAATAAGCTTCGGTCATACCCGAGTTGAGAAGGAAAAATTATTTTTTTTAAAAATTTTATCTTTATATATATTCATATTTATTTATTATTTTCTGTTTTGTTTTGTTATGTTTTTTTTAATGGACAAAAAGTTAAATACATTTGTATTTGATTGGTTGTATCTGAAGTCAAACTCATGTATTTTAACAGCTCTTGTAAAGCAATTGTCAAAGCTAGATATAGAACAATTCAAAATTCAACATTGACATTACTTCATGTTATGTACCAGGCTCTTGGTTGTCTAAAACGAGCACTTATAGATCACAACACCTCTCACTGCATACGTTCAAATCCAATTAGAGATTAGAAAGTTTGAGAGAAAGTTCGTCATTTTGCTGACGGTTGGTGATTTTCTCGGTGATCCAATTTTCTCCACCATCGCTGAACTGACAGTTTTCATGTAAGGAAAGATTCCTGACTGGGGTGTAAAACCTTATTAATCTATCAAAACCATGGGTTATGTACCTTAAATTCTAATTTTTCTCAAAGTACATGAACTTTATAATTGTATAAACAAACTGTGACATAAGTAACAGATTGGAAGAAAAAACAGAAAATATTTGCGGAATGTATGTATCATACATGTATTAAAACATACAACGTTTTCATAATGACAAAAACGCAATCTGTTTCCAAATAATCAATGTATATTTGGATGTGTCATGCATTATGAAAATGCATATTACTTTTCATGATATATAATATACATATATACATATACAGATTCATTGATTTTCATTTTATTCATCATAATCCGAATCTACATGACTGAGATGAGACATTTTTTGATATTTTATTTATAAAACTAATGACATTACAGTCCTTTTTAAAATTTACATTAACAAACTGAACAGGTTGTTTCCCAAACATCTCAGAAATTTTAAACTATAAAGTCAGTAGATTGTGTCATATATTATGTTGAATATTTGGTTTTAAATCGGGATAAAAGAATAAATTAGCATAATTTATTCGCACAATTTTTAAGAGAAAATAACATCATATTTTGAATATTTTATTACCATATGTGTGTATTATAATTTACATATGTTTTTTTCTGAAAAAAAGCTCTAAAATATTTTAAAAACATCAGGTATAAAGAAATAAAGAACGCAGATGGTGGCATTTGACACTGAATAACTTGCCTGTATGGATGTGTCATTTTATAATGGATGCATCGTAAACTCAAGATTACATGCTGATGCTTATGCTGGCAGAGTTGAACGTTTATATGTCAGTTAACATGTACAAGATCTTGACTCTCTGGTTGATCTAGTAAGATTACAATGTATTTGAATTCTCCTAAAGAATTTAAAAAAAAAAATTGAAGTTTGGGTTTGACAGAATTTCCATCTAATTTCAGACACTAAATGAATCTTTTTTTCACCTTTCCATTCCAGTTTTGACAAAGAACAATTCATTTAAAGGTCTTATCTCTAATGACATTATGACTTTCAATTCCAAATGCCTTTGAGATTGAGGAATGGAAAAGTCACTACCAATAATAGAGTCTGTGGCCTAGCACATCCAGATTTCAACCCAAAACCATGATCTGTATTTTACAGTGAAATATTAAAGAGTTAAAGAGTAAAAATGTATCTTATCCTATAAATTCCTATTTTTTAGCAATCACCATACAAAAACTGTAAGATTGTGTGCAAAATTTGTCAATAATTATGTATAAATTAGCTGCATATTACAAGAAGTATACTGAGAAAAATATTTTATATTTCCTAGGAAGTCTCACAAACTCCATTTAGCAAGATGCACAATTGTTGCATATGTATGAACAAACTTCCCACAAATAAATATGTAACTACATTACAAACAGGAAACACATTTATAATGTACAGTAAGTGATAATTACTATTTAATTGTTTTAGGTTTTTACAGTTTCCTTTATTGTCAATTAATACAAATAAGATATGCACCTTTATACAACTGAGTAATGATATATGTATTACTGTCTGATTCACGTCTGCCGTAGCACTAGTTTTTCAAGGCTTTAGAAGAGATATTAAAAAATTTTGTAGCATGTCACATACCGTTATGGCCGTATGCATTTTGTCATGTTTCCGGAATGAGTGTTTGTGTGTTTTATCATATTAAATCCATGTAAGGATTTTAAAAAGCTCTGCATTTTACACTCCAACTAAGATGGCATGTATTTTGGTGTCAGTTAATTACGACAAAATGCATACGCCATAACGGTATGTGACATGCTACAAAAATATTTGATATCTCTTCTAAAACCTTGAAAAACTAGTGCTACGGCAGACGGTGAATCAGACAGTAGGTAGGTTAGTTAAATGTTGTTATACCAGCAATTTTTCAACTTTTCAGGAACAGAAAATTTTTCTCATTTATCTAAAGGATTATCTCGATGCACAAATTTTGTGATTCTAATTTCCTTGGTGTTTTTCATTGTATGGCTAGTCTATTGCCAGCTAATATGACATTGACTGATCTGTCACCACATGTAATAAAGAATAAATCTTCTATATAGAGCATGTGTCACAAAAAAAAAAAATAAAAAATAAAATAAATAAATAAATAAATAAATAAATAATAAAATAATAAAATGTAAATAGGTAGGAAGACATAAGCTTAATTATGTACAAAATAAAATCTGAGAATTTATAATTAATTTTATGTCAAAATTCAATGGAAAGAATCAGCACAAAATTGAAGTTTGAGTCAATGCTATTACAGGACATTAGTTATCGGTAAAATCATACTAAATTGGATCACTGAAACAGTTTCAGATACATAGTATCTGAATGCCTGTCTCAAGCTTTTAGGTTCATTAAGCTGAGACACTTTTCTAGTTTCCATAGTTTTAAAAGTATAATGATTTCAACTTTAATTGGATGTTGAATCAATGATGTTGTAATGTTTCACTTAATCTGATGATTTACACAAACTCTATCATAGTTCATTTTTAATTAGAATCAACAGAGTTATTTCCCTTTATTACAATATGTTCTGTTATTAGTACTAACAGTAACTATAAAATTTCCCCTCTCTCTTTCTTTCTGTGCTATATGTATATGTAGAACTTGTCTTTATTTGGAGAAACACTGAGATCTTTTCCCCTTTCTACTGATTTACCCATATGTTAAAATGTCTAGATAAAAGACACGTGTATATTTATTTTCAACCACTGAAATGGCTAAAATATATATCTTAGAAAAGGTAACAATTTAAAATTTCACTAGAATTCTTAATAGGTAACATATTAAAAATATTTTTAACATTATAAAAATTAGCTTTACAGTACATAAAACAACACAGCTTCAAATTTAACGAACGAAAAAATGCCAAAGTCAAATCTGACAGCTCTTCATATAGGAAATGTTTCATAAAAATTTGTTGTGGCAGTTTCCATGTTTAGCTAAATCAAATGACCAATTGTGTAACCATTCCAATAGCTCATATGAACCTTTGGAAAAGATAAAAACATAAAATCTTCTATAACTGAAGTAAAAAAGAAAAGCACATCTGTACAGGTGTAAAGTCACATTTCTAAATGCCTGTCTCAAGCTTACAGGTTCATTAAGCTGATATTTGTCTCAGTTTTTATAAGATTCCAACTTAGATTGAATGTCAGTGGTCCAAAAGTAATTCACCTTCATTTCTACCAATATGTAGTAATTTATTTAGCTGGGAAGATCTAAACAATGTGAAATTGCATTACTAATATACTACACCAATGCCAGAACTCTTGAAAGACAATTGATTTTCCACTGACCCACATTACTACACCCATCTCCAGTCTATAGTGACATTATAAGATAATTTGACTTACTTTTTCATCTTTTTGGCACTATAACGAACAAGATAAGCTGCTTGAAGAAGTTTTTCATGATCATTCTCATATCTCAATGGGAGTTGTTTCTGAAAGAACTGTAAATAAAATAATATACATGTACATACACAATGTATATAGGTGCAACCCTCAGTCTTTTTATAATTTGATTTTTGAAAAAAGTTTATTTGTTGTAAAAGTAATCAAATAGTTAGAGTGACTTCAGTTGTACTACATATACAACCACACCACTAATTTATTTCCAATGCAAGTACAAAGTGGAGTGCTATCAGTGGTCTTACTATACTTTCTTGTTTTAGTTGCTGCTTCTGTCATTCACTCATATCATTTTCTCTGTTGTTTTGGCTGTTTTTTTAACTGGAATATGATACATATCCTACAACTGTTTCCAACGGATAAATCTACACAATCAACTATTATATAAAGCTATTTGAAACACAGTCTATCTTTCTCTGATATAACAGGGTGCCTGGGAGGCCAAATGGTCTAAAGAACATGCTGATGGATCACCATGCCTCTCAGCACCTTGGTTTGAATTCTGCTCAGGCTGATCCTAGTGTAAGAGATATTGTCAGTTTGCTTGCTGAAGGCTGGTGGTTTCTATGGTTACAGTTTCCTCAACCAACCAGAACTGACTGCTTCAATAGAAGTGAACACTGAGAGTAAAATACCATTACTTCACTGATATACCAGATTATTATTATTATGTATATACCTGAAGCACCCCATCCATGCTTAGACATTAACTCTCTCTCTCTCTCTCTCTCACACACACACACACACACACACACACACACACAACACACACAGAATATTACGACAGTAGATTCCGCTTAATTGCATAGTCCGTTTGTCAGAAAATTTTATGCAATTAAGCGGAATATGCAAATAACCGAAAATGCCCCTTGGGCACATTTGATTGATGGATACATCGGTTGGGGCCATTTTAGTACTTGTGTAGGCATCACAGTACACTGTAGAAACAACAGAAAATTAGTTATTACTTTGAAATTAAAAAATGAAATAAATAATTCAGAATAAAAAAATTTAAAAAAAAATTATTTTATTTAATTTGTATAATGTTTTAAAAATTCTAGCTGATTGATTGACGTATACACCCGGTGAGGCCGTTTTAGTAGACATTAAAGTCGGTGTACTGTATAAACAGCAGAAAATTTGTAATTCCTTTGACATAAAAAATAAATAATTAAAGATAATTGAAAAAAATATTTAATTAATTAAAATCTCAAGACTTGTAGTTTATTTTCTTTACTAAATAAAGCTTAAAAATTCTAGCTGATCGTTTTAATAAACCTCGTATTTACATTGATTCCAAAATGTGGTATAGGTGGACTTTTCTTTCAGACCATCGATCTGTGTTTAATACTAGAAAAATGTATGTAACTGGAACATCTGTTGGTATTTAATTCATTGTTGCTTAACACTCGCGATATTAGTATTTCTTGTTTATTTACTTCTTTTAAAAAATCCACGTGTTCGCACATGGCACTGAGTAATATTGTTCGAGTTATCTCCCTTTCACGGTATGATAATCTATTTTTAAATGTGACATAGAAAAAATCCAGTTGTTTGACAACGTGCACGATGTCTGGTAAAATTAAATTTCACACAGATTTTGTGTAAATAAATTGAAAGATGTCTTATCTTGTTATTTATTTTATACAAAGTTATATTTTAATTGTTTATTGACCAATTATTCGACCAGCCATAAATTGGAAATTCCCGTTGTTATGTGTAACTAGGTCTGATCCAATGAAATTAATGAATAAAACGTCACTTCCTTTAGTGAACAAATGTCTTTGATGTTGAATCTGTATACCGACAAAACTTGCTACATAAAGGGTTTTTCAGCCATAAACGATGATTTCAACCAGTTTATCTTAAAGAGGAAATAATAAATAAAGAATAAAGCATTTGATTGAGGTATGATTTATTGAGTTTACGCTAAAAGAACTGTAAATACGCGTTATCAAACTTGCTCTGGGATAACAGTCAATGTACATACACATTCCTTAACCATGTTAACAAAAACATTAATTTAAAAAAAATGTTTTTGGTTTTATTTAATCTTTGTTTTAAAAACCCAGCACCGAAGTTCCAGTCAAACCATGTCTGGGTTTAGAAAATGTAATGGAAATAAAGTTTCAGTTAAAAAAAATCGTAATAAAACTTGTGTGACCCGGGTACAAATTTTTCACCTGTCATAGCCCCTTTTAATTGGTTTAACATAATTAATTACGTTTCCTGACAAACGCGTATTGACAAACCAATTGGATGACTACTCTACAAAGTGAACACTAATTAACTGGCTTCATATCTCACCTGGTAGTAGCTGTACACATGTTTATATAATGTAAACAACTCTCGAGGTTACCTGGCATTGTCGGCAAATATATTTTGTAATCATGAGATCGCATAATTTTCAGAATTTTTTATGCAATTAAGAGGAATTTAGACTTTTGTTTATGCAAATAAACGGAATTTAGACTTTTGTTTATGCAAATAAACGGAATTTTTTACATTGTTTAAATAGGAAATGGTTTGGTGCAGAGAAAAATTATGCAATTAACCGGAATATGCAATTAACCGGTATGCAATTAAGTGGAATCTACTGTATTATGGTATATATCTGTAGCATCCTTCCATGTCCATAGAAATTAATTCTCTCTCTCTCTCTCCCTCTCTCTCACTTAGTACTTTTATTATGGTATATACCTGTAGCATCCCTTCCATGTCCATAGACATTAACTCTTCTTGACTAGTTTGTAATATTGCTATACCGATACGGAATATCATTTCCATACCCTATCAAAATTAAACATCAATTTACAAACATCTGATAAGCAATAATAATGGCCATTAAGTAAACATATTTTTGCTTTTAAATTGATAACTTTACTAATCAGATAAAAAATTTGTTCCATATACCACCTCTTATGTCAAGTCATATGTAACAAGATTTCATATACAGTAAAACCTCAAAGATTTTAAAGAGCATTGGACTTTGTTTATCTAAGAATTTTAGTTTTCAAATAAAAAACATAATCAAATAAAAATCCTCTAAAATTACTGACATTAAATTATTAATTGTTTTTAATAAACCTTTAAGATATCAAAAACATTTTGGACATCACAAAAGACAATGTATCTGTCCATAGCAAGGATAACAGCGAAAAGTGAAAATGCAAAAATTTTCATCTATGTAATTTGCTTATGATATTGAACCGAGAACTCATCCCAGTTCTTATATAATGATAATACGACTACCTAGTTTAGCAATAAGCTATACCTAAGACCAACAGTCTGTAACAACTTTTTTTAGCTTCCTGTTTTCCAGTTAATATGATGTAATTTAGGATTGTCATGGGAACCAATAGTTTATATTACAGAAGTGTATTAAAGTAAAAAGTAATTTTTGTTATGTCAGCCTCATTATTTCAAACAACAATCATCAATAAATATACATACCTCAGAAATAAATAAATCCATAACTCTACATGCAAGAGACAGTGAAAAAGAAGTACAAAATAATGTCAGAAACCATGACGACGCATACATTGATGTGTGAAAGCCCTGGGTTTGAAAGTGTAAGAATAAATCTGGTAACAGTTCCTACAATATCAAAACAGAAAAGATAAATATCTTGTGCTAGAAAAAGAAAATGTAGAAGAACGTGTTTAATTTTTATACTATATATTTTAAAATCAAATGACAAAGACCTAATGGTTGCTTCTTGTAGAAGGGAGACAACTCCATATGATTTTGACATACACCAGTAGTTAAATTTTAGCATGTTTTTGTTGCTTTTTTCAGTTTCAATCACTATCAAATACTTTTTTAACTTCAGATTAAGTAAGCTTTATCCAGTTGATTTACTTGAGGTTTTGCAATGTCAAACTTCAAATTATCTAATAATATCAGAAGATCCAATTTTTCAATACAGAAAAGAAACTTTTGTCCTATGTGACATTATGAATTAATGCTAAAATAATCTACAAAAGAACATGCCTGCTCATCTTGTCCTTGAAAACACTTATTTAAAAAAATGAATGTTCATCCTTCAATAATTTTTTTGTGAATATTGTCAATACATTCATAAAATTTTATTTTTTTGCCATTGGATGACAGTCAATGTTAATGAAAATGAAATACATGTATTGGTATATCAAAATGATGAAATTCCTGAAAATTTAATTTTGTGTTTCGTTGCTCTTCCGAATATATGCAAAAATAACAGAACTTATTAAATATAACAAAAAGCTTTAAAACACTTAAGTCTGACATTAACACTCTTATTGTTAATACAACATACAGTCTTTTGTATGTTATGTTAAAGGAGAACTGAAAACAAACCAACACTTGTATATTACCTGTATTAAACACTCAAGTTTATACATGCACAGCCCTAACTCTGCCATACTTGGCTTAAATAACTCTCTGAGACGGTAGTCCTGCATTAATTTAACAAGTACTGCAAACGCTTCCTCTTCTGGCATCTGAAAGTACCGGTATATAGTATATAATAATTAAAGTATGCAATTGAAAATAACTTCATTTCAAAAAGTTTTTAAATTTTTTTTATATGAATTCTATATTTGATAAAGTGCAAGATAACATGCAGTTCTGAATCTGTTTTAAATGTTTTTTCTATTTCATGTTTTAAGCTACATTCTTCTAGACATGTCAAACTGTCCAAAATGTATAGTAAAAACAGAATTCAAAATTTAGGTCAGTATGTCACCCTGGCTTTTCAGTCAGATTTGTTAACTTTTCAGCTGGACATGTTAACTTTTCAGTTGAACATGTTAACTTTTCAGCTGATTAGTTTAACCTTTCAGTTGAACATGTTAACTTTTGGACATGTTAACTTTTCAGTTGGACATATGTTAACTTTTCAGTTGGACATGTTAACTTTTCAGTTGAGTTGGACATGTTAACTTTTCAGTTGGACATATGTTAACTTTTCAGTTGGACTTGATAACTTTTCAGAGGGACATGAAATATTTTATAAATTCTCTTAAACATTCTCTTATACATTCTTACTGAAAATAATACATTGTGAGATTTATGCTCAAATGTTCAAATTAAGGAATACATATAACAGTATATATTTACCTGCATAAGTAACAGTCCG
Organism: Tegillarca granosa; assembly: GCA_029721355.1. Classification (NCBI taxonomy): domain Eukaryota; kingdom Metazoa; phylum Mollusca; class Bivalvia; order Arcoida; family Arcidae; genus Tegillarca; species Tegillarca granosa. The sequence goes on from CM056606.1 coordinate 27,892,859, forward strand.
ACAATAAACCCACTCCCCTGACAATAACCAACTTCTCTGTCATGAAGGGAATATGCCTACAAAGTAAAAAATAACACACAATTAAAATCGAAATCAGAAACTTAACAGTGATTTCAGTAAATGACAAACTCTGAAAAACTTGAAACCATGTAAACTAATTAAACAGGGCTTCCCGGTATCATTTGTTTTGTATACTGTGTATTAAATTATTCAGTGTGAACTTTATACCGATACTTTTTTAATTTGCATAATCTCTCTGATTTGGTAAGTACCAGCATTCAATCAAGACAGGTACAATGTATTTGATATAATGTACATTTATAATTTTCAGTGCTATACCCAATATTAGCTGCAGCAGCACAACAAATTATAGACAAATTATTTACAGATAAACAGACACATAACTGCAGTATGCTTAGAAATTCTAATATAAGTTTGACATCCCCTAAATTTCATACTGGCGCATGCTTTATTTAATACAACAATATTATCCACTATTTTAAAAGTATGACAGCAAATACAGAGATACTGGTGGTCTGTTTAAAAAATTATGTAGCAGCTTAATGTGCAAATCATATGATTCCAAGATAAAATATTGTTGCAATTGAAACATTTGTGTTTTACTGACATTTGGAGAGAAAAAAACATATGAATTTTTTACAACCTTTTAGGTGCTTTATTTTTAGTACTTTCATGTTACTCTAACACAATCTAAATCTATTTTCTATCAATTTTTTTTTATTTACAGATTTCCAGAGTTTATGAGAAACAGCTGTTAAAAGAAGAATGCATGCTCAACTGTATAACTAGTACACTGTGCAACAAAAAATGTTTAACATTGTCAAAGGTTCTAAAATGTTGATGGTTCCATTTATACCAACTTAGGCAAATACAAGCAGTGCAGGTCAGATTAACAGACAACACACGTTAACCATTGAATTTAGTATTTCAGAACAGACGTGTCCTGGCCCACACAGATGGAATCCAAAAGCAATGGATAATATTGCCTTTATATTAAACATGCTGCATACAATTATTTGATGATATCCAAGTCACATACCTTCATCACATTGAAGAGACTTTCCTGGCCTACCCCATCTTTTTCTTTAAAGAAGTGGTGATCAGGAAAAGTCCTGGCTATATCACGGCGTATTAATTTCTCACTAGGAGAAACATTTTTTAAGTACTCTACATATAAGTCTTTGTGTGGTGAACTGTGTACACTGAGAAGTAGTTGCCATGCCAACCCTCTGAATGGATGGGGAATACCTTTTCTGACAAGGTCCTGTTTGAAAAGAAAATGATTTAAATTTAACTTAAATTTAGGTTAGGTATATACACTGTACAACTAATGCTTTGCAAACCCCTTTTTTAAGTTTTAGGGGCTTTGGTGGCTGAGTGATCAAGAGCATGCACTTACGGTTCACCGTGCCTTTCTCTGCCTAGGTTTGATTCCAACTCAGGCAGATCCTAGTGTGAGAGAGTTTGTCACTTCCCTTTGCCAGATGTCAGTGGTTTTCTGTAAGCATTTTTGTTTCCTCAAACATCCCAGAACTGACTGTCTGAAGTAAGTCGGAAAATCTTGACCAAGGCATAAACCAACATCACTCAACTCAATATTTAAATCATTTAACAAAATTAGTGATGACATATGACATTTTCTCTTTAAAATAATGTTTTTGCTAAAAACTACAGCACAGCTAGCAGAACAAGAGCACCGCCGAGCGTAGCATTATACGCCCGTGTTATATTGATCGAGTAGTACTAATTACTAGTGTGGCGACACCTTTAGGGGTTTCCCGGGAAAGAATGGAACAATCTAGAGGATTTCTATCAGTAGAGCTCATCCACAGAACTTGCCACTCAAAAGTTTGACACAGACCTAACGGATAAGTGCCAAACCTACCAATAATTTGGTAAAGAATTGGTTACTTTAATATGGGTATGAATTCAAAACGGTACGTTAAATTGTTTTTGGATGATAGCGCCGACTTTAAACAGTTATTGTGGATTTTATGTAAAAGATAGAAAAAATATAAAAATACCGTCTTTTCCGTCAGATCTTAAACATTTTTCGGTCAATGGACGACTTTTTCGTACAATGAACTGTTATTGAACAGGAGTGCGTTAAACGTAATTGTTTTTTGGAAAAATTCATTTTTTGCATGTTTGACCCCAAAATTAAGTATGATACCGATTTTTCCCAAAAATTTCACCAAGTTAGATAGCTAGATCGCATTAGACTCCATAACCTCAGAAATTTTTAGCAAAATCTATCGAGGAGTTTTCAAGGTCCCCAAGATGCAAATATATGCTGCTAAAAAGGAGAAAGTTGTCGCCTTTATCATTTCACATCCAGAGGATGTTCCGAATGAATTCGTCACTAATCCTCTAGATTGTTCCATTCTTTACTGAGAAGTATAAGTACAACTAGGATATATGTATGTAAAAATATATTGCTAAATGGATAGTGGTAGACTGCTATATAATTCATATTCATTTCCAGGAAGGAAGAAGTTTAAAATATAATGTTAGGTCATGGCAGTGTTTTCATGTGTTAAGCATTGCATGCAGGAAGATTTTAGGAAACAAATACATTTTTTGTCTGAAATGTTTTGAGAACCTTTTTTTTAACCAACCTGAAATAATTTATATCTATAAAGCTTAATTATAATTTGAACTGTTGTCGTGATCTGTGCAGTATGATAAAAAGGTGTTTTAAGTTAAAAAAGGGGCATAACTCCTCCAAAAATAATCTGAAAAAGTTGTAATTCGAACTTGCACCAGATAATAACATCGTATATGTGTATACCAAATTTCATTTGAATCCATAAATAGTTGTAGGCTCTGATGATTGGAAACCACATGGTCATACATACAAAAATTTCTAAGTTAAAAAAGGGGCATAACTCCTCCAAAAATAATCCGAAAAAGTTGTAATTCGAACTTGCACAAGGTATTACCATGGTAAAGCTGTATACCAAATTTCATTTGAATCCATAAATGTTTGTAGTCTCTATTGAACGGAATACAAATTGTTAACAGACGCCCGCCCGCCCGCCCGCCCGGACGGACAGCACCGTAACATAATACGTCCCGTCATATGACGGGCGTATAAAAAATTGTTTCACACAACAAAATTACTGCATCCAGAGTAAGCAGAAACAATAGTTTCACACAATGGGATTACTGCATCAACATAAGTGAAAGATTCTTGACTGGGTCAGAAAACATCTTTACTCCACTCCACTCGACTCCACTTGACTCGACTCCACTACCATGTTAAATATTCCATGTACAGTAATATAGTTAAGAAAAATCTCTATTAACTAAACGCTCATTTTGCAATAAATTCAAGATAGACCAATATGTTATACATGTATCTGATTATTTTCAAAAGGAAACAATAACTTCATTATTATAATGATTTCCTGTTGAAGTTTTTATCAATATACCACAAAAAATAAGGTAATAACTTTTGTATTCAACAACTACAGTACAATAACAAATATTATATAATCAAAAGAAACAAGCTAAAAAGTTTTTTAAAAAAACAATAAAAATGGTGTCTCATATGTCAATTTTGGTTGGACATTAATACATTTGTTATGAAGTATTTGTTTTATGTATGTATTTATAAACTGTCTGTATATAGTGTAAAATTATAATAAAATGAATTATTATTATTATTATAATCATTATGGTCTTTGTATATAAAGGTGTAGTTTGAATACATTTAAACACCTCGACTGGCTAAGCTCCACTACACAAGGAAAAGAAAAAGCCTAAAATGTTTCGGACCAAATACTGTAAATCAGGAAATTAATGTGAGCAAGAAATTAATGCGAAATGCGAGGCCTGTTTCATGGCATTAATTTATTTTCCTATTTCTATTTCTGTATATTTATTTTCTCCCTTAAACGAAAGTTGATATCATAGCTGATTAATTAGAGCACCTTCTTGTTTATCAGTGATTTTTTGCTGTTTGTTTCCTACTGGAAATTTTGCTACAAGTAGAATCCTGACTGATACATCATTTTGAACCTTGACTGGGATATCAAATTGAAAGTACTTTGATTATTAGTAATTCTAAACTCGTGAGTTGAAGATGAATATCAGTTGTACACAAGCCAACATGGACATCCTAGTTTTGAATGCTTTATTTTAATAAAACTCTAAGTGTTATATTTGAAAATGTTTGTTTTTTTTTTCTTTGTTCTGAGAAACCTTTACCACCCTGATTAATTTAAAACGTGTCATAGGCGCATAAAGTTACCCTTGGCACTCTTTGTTAACTCTCCACTATTATTTAAATAATGTCTACCAAAAGTTTGTTTATAACATGTTTATAAATTCAGGAAGACATAAGATAATTTCCAAGTCCATAATTTAATGTTTATAATCGTAAGATAAAAGATAGGCAAATTTTTTATAAAAAGGAATTTAAAAAAATCGCATTAATTTCAATACGCATTTTACTTCAAAATCGGCCATTCACATTAATTTCTTGATTTACAGTATACTAGAACTTGAGTTGAGATTTGTCTGAATAGCCCTACAGGTACTGTGATAGGTTCTATAATTCAATGGACTGTTTAGCCAATTAAGAATCTTGTTTCAGTATTAATACATACCTTGATAACACCTTGTTTCTTTTTGACACTTTCCCAATCATTGACCAGTCTTCCCCAGACATCCCACAAATTACCAGAGAAATCTAAAAATAAATAAATAAAAAAACAATAGGAATATTAGTGACATTTGACTTGCATGTTGATGAGATGTTAGAAGAATAGCTTAGTTTGTATGCACATCTATTGTAACAAACAATGGCGGAGGTGGTGAGTTAAAGACATATACTCTCTTTACCAGTTTCACAATCAATCCTTAACTTACCTTTTATTTTACTAAGGAATTTAAATATTAATTATAGTAATAAAACTGAAATATTTCGGCAAAAATTGAATAATTAAGTTAATATAAGCTTGTAATGCTGCATCATTTCCATATCCATGGAAAAGCATGCTGCTGCTTTCGGGATTTTAAATGTTTAAAATTACTTCCTATAAGTGAAGTTATGTCTTTGGTGACATTAGAGCAAAAAGATATTTCATTCACCAAACTTGTCAACATTATGACCTCATGAAAGTAACATTTTTCTCTATATACAGATATTCACCAATAAAAAGATTGTACATGGCGATTTTCAATAACAAGAGGCCCATGGGCCTTAACACTCACCTGAGTATATGTCCAAAATTGTTTGCAAAGCGCAAAAGACAATATAGTAGGTACAGAAACTTTACAAGTTTTCTCAAGTTAAGAACTCCCACAAAATTTAATCAGAAATATATCCACTCACATTTCATTTATAAGTAGCTTATATAATATGCAGGAGTAACTGTAATGCAATGAATAATTTCCAAATCATTCACAAATTTCAGTATACTTATGCAACTATGTCCTTGATCTTTGAACATATATGACCTTGAACCATATTGATCCCCATGTCAATACCTACAATATTCTAATATACATGCCTATACAAAAAGTTAATAGTTTTCACGATAATAAGCAATTTAAATCTTCTTTTGCAGCTGTGACCTTGAACTTTGAACACATGACCTTAAACCATATATCAAAATGATCATCATATCAATACCTACAATATTCTAATATACATGCCTATAAAAAAAGTTAACAGTTTTCAAGATAATTAACAATTTAAGTCTTCTTTTGCAGCTGTGACCTTGACCTTTGTACATATGACCTTGAATCATATATCAAAATGATCGTCATATCATTACCTTCAATATTCTTATATATATGCCTATACAAAAAGTTAAAAGTTTTGAAGATAATTAGCAATTTAAGTCTTCTTTTACAGCTGTGACCTTGACCTTTGAACATATAATATTCTAATATACATGCCTATACATAAAGTTAATAGTTTTCAAGATAAGTAGCAATTTTTGTCTTCATTTACAGCTGTGACCTTGACCTTTGAACACATGACCTTGAACCATATATCAAAATGATCGTCATATCAATACCTACAATATTCTAATATACATGCCTATACAAAAAGTTAACAGTTTTCAAGATAATTAGCAATTTAAGTCTTCTTTTGAAGCTGTGACCTTCACCTTTGTAGATATGACCTTGAACCATATATCAAAATGACCGTCATATCAATACCTACAATATTTTAATATATATGCCTATACAAAAAGTTAACAGTTTTCAAGATAATTAGCTATTTTAGTATTTATAAGATGAAAATAACATTTCAGGGGCAACAACTCCTACATGGATTATCATATAGTTATGAAACTTGGTACCTTTAAAAATTTTGTCATGCTGAACAATTTTACAATGTTTTGATTTCATATTTCTCTTAATATTTGCAAGAAAATTGCCTTAAACTGCATAAATCACAAATTAGGTCATGACCTTGATTTGTGACCTTGACCCTAATTTAAAGGTTATTTCAAGAAAAAGTCAAAACTGAAAACCTCATGTCATTACCTGTTCAAATAGTGAAGTTATAACAATTTGAAGCCATTTTACGAAATTTTTTAAATTAATCGCAAAAACGCGTAACCCATTTTTCAACCAAATTTCACGAAATGAACAAACTATAGGCTTAAGACCCTAGAGAAGCCAAATATCACATCAGATTTTTTCTCCCATCATTACTTTCGGAGAAGAAGATTTTTTAAGATTTTTGGACCACTAGGTCACCTTGATCTAGTTTTGGTAGTCATGGCAATGCCATGAACAAATCTGAATTGCACCGGCCCATATATGTTTCTGACTAAGTATCATTGAAATCTGTCCAGCAGTTTTGGAGGAGAAGTCGAAAATAGGTGTTAACGACACACGCACGCATAGCACGCACGCACATACACACGCTGCGCCATGCCATAAGCTCACATGACCTTTCGGTCAGGTGAGCTAAAAACAAGGCTCAGTGGTTAATACCATCCTTTATTTAAAATTTATTGTTTTTTTTTTATGTAAGTTTATCAAAATTCAGTCACAAACATAGTGAAGTGGACATATACATAGTCAGTGAAAGTTCCAAATACAATGTATTGCTAAAACTATACAGTTCAACGTAGAGTAATTATAACAAAGCTGTTCTGTGTTTGATATGTTATAATAAATAGTCAAACACTAACACATTGTCTTCAGTTTCGAAATGGCTGCTTTGTAAACAAACAAACAAACAATTTTCTTATCAACTCTGTATTTGTCATTTGATAAAGCCATACATATATCAATACATCACCAATATAAAATTATTGATACAATTCTCAAATGTGACAAAAAAAAATGCTACCATTCTGTTGGCTAAAATCTCTATGACTTATATCTGTTGATGTTTCATGAGTTACAAATTACAATAATAAGGTTCTGAAAATTTTAACTGACTTTCTACAGTTGCTTAGTACATACACAAATCATCTCCTGTATATCAATATTTAAACTTGTATTAAGGACAAGTGTTTGAACGATGGTTGATTGATTGATTGATTAATTGATTGATAGAATGATCGATTGATTTAATGGTTGAGCTAACAAAATTTTGATACAACTAACAATACCTTCTGTAAAATCATGTAACTTCAATGCTGATGTTGTTGGTGAAGTAGTGTTTACTTTGGCGTAATCCTTTTTTTTCCCAATTTTAACTGGAAGGTGTGCGAATTTTAAATGACATAATTTACACTAACTAATGTCATCCCAAGATGGCACCAAACTTTAAATGACAGCAAACATACAAAGTCATGTCATCTTAAAAATGACATCTTCTTTTCAATATCCAAGTAATGAACAGAGAAATTTATGTCATTCAATTGCCTTTAAAATGACCAGGGAAGTATTTCACTCCACAATTCATTTGTACAAGTCAAAAGTTTTGGCATAGTAGGAAATACGGATTAAACATATCATGTAAAACTCTAAAACGTGAAAAAAATTTTGACATCATTTTACAGATAAAGGTATCATTCTATCAGTCCAAATCCTAGTTTGGAACTAAGGCTAAGTAAGTACTCAAATACTTGCTTAAATTTATTAATATAGATACAAGTAAAGTATTCTGGACCATATTGTTATATATTCAACATAATGATCCACTCATCTACAATTTACATTATGCCATCATCATCTACATTACTTCCCAGTGTTAATTTCCTGTATATCCGAGTCAATTCAAATTCATACAGGATTTCACATTTCTGAAGTGCTTTGTACTTATCTAAAATATTTTAAATTTTCTCTTTTTATCTATTTTATGTAATTATCTAATTGTATTTCCTTTTTTATGGAAGCCCATATGCAATCCATGGATAAATCAAGGATTTGTAAAAAGCAGGTTGTGGTGCAAAGGGGTATAGAAAAGTGATGGGGGAAAAGGAAATAAAATGAAAAAATATTGAAAAATGAAACTGCTCTTACAGATTTAGAAAGTCATTAAATTCTGCATTTTCTACTTTCATTAATTTTTTTATGTAAAAGCTGATACAGACAGCATTTCAGTCATTCAGAAATATTAATGTTCATAGGAACAAGGTGCCTCTGATGGTAAATAAACTGTATTTCTATACATTGACAAGTTTGTAACACTCTCCAAATTTTAAACCTGTGTTGCAAATTTTTCAAACTTATTCTTTGGTCTTTAATCCTAAAGAAGAGATAAAGTTGGAGTAATGAGAGCTTATATGTTATGAATATAAAGTCCCGAGGGGCAAACGAGTGTTGATGGTTGCTGTTGTTTCAAACTGACTGATGTTCCACAGAGGAACCATAACAACTTCAATAGGTACAGGTATGTATGTATTCCTACACCTTATATCTAACTATTCTATATAGCATAAAAGCAATGACACCACAATATCTGCCCATAATATACTTATAACATACATAACTGACCACTGGCTCCATATTACAACTGGACATAAAACAATATAAATTTGCTGTGCAACTATTACAGCTATTATAATGATTGTAAATACATGTACAAGTGTAATGTCTATTGAGCATTATAAATTTTTGTGATTTTTAAAAAGAAAAAAAAACAAGAATTCCACAGATTTAAATGTCTCACCTGGTTAGTTTTTGATCAAGTAGAAAATAAATTGCTTTAACATAAACTTTCACATTTTGACACGCCACTGCCGCCGGCACCAGAAAAGTAACACCTAAGTCTTGTCTTATGGCGATGCCAGGCCAACAAAAATTATACTTTCTTCTAATTTTTAATATTTCAAATTTATTATTATTATCATAATAATTATTATTATTATTTTATTTTATTTTTTGCTGATTATCTGATTACAAGTAAATTAACTGATATATTTTATCACGTCTGTTACATGTACTGCTGACACATCAGTCTATATAAGAAAGTCTAAACCTGTACAATATTCCCTAAAAAGATCTTTACCCATCACTTATGTGTCAAAACTTTGGGTATGACTTTCTTTGGAACCCCAACCCCACCCCTAACTCACCCAATTACCAATTATTTTCTATCTAAATTATTTTTCAATTTTTTAAATGTTCAAAATGACTCGATTATGATTTGCCTATCAGGTCAAAATTAAAGTTTCTTTAGAGGATACATATGGGACACCTAGTTTCCATCCTCTTGTAGCAAAACTGACCAAGGGCTATAACTATTCATTTGTATGTTACATGACCTAAATTAGTAAATTTTTTGGTATATATATTTAGTATGTAAACACATACAAACATTTTACACATAAACTCACCATTACAATTTACATTACCCATTTCATCAACCTGTGACAAAGTAGTTAAATTTACTGATAATTCAAAAATCATACTTTTGATTAATCTAATGAAAACTTCATGAAGCCATTTTTTTTTTTGCATTTAGCAACCTTGTTTCATTTGGCTGAAAATCATAACAACTGCCTTTGGAATTCATTTTACAACTCAATAGTGCACATATGGTTCTATTGTGTAGTTCAGATCTGTACTCGGTATGGATATTCTTTACCTTAGAGAAAACATGTTCACTTTCTGCTTTACTGTTAGAGAAAACCAAAAGAACCCTTTGCTAATTTAGAAATTTGTGAAAGTTTGATAAATTCATCACATAAGTTTGACAGAACCTAGAAACATTTTACAAACAAGTTTGTTAAAATGGTCAAAGATGAAAAACAGAAGGTATGTTCTGCCAAAAAATAAAAAATAAAGTTTCTTTCCTTATTATTTTTTCATTTAAAGGACCTTTGGAATTATGAAAAAATCCACTAATATTTTTTTAGGTCAATTTGGCATTCTAAAGTTTCCTGTGGGTGGCGGTACTAGGGTTTATAGTCATTTTGTACCATAACCATTTCGTACCATATCAAAAACAATGTCGTACCATAACCATTTTGTACCATCTTGTTTGACCATTTCATACCATAGTGTACTGCTAACTTTTAGTATGATTTCCCTATGTTTAAAGTTTATCCACCCTCTTATCCTGCTACCAACTTGTACCATGTTATTTTTCTAACATATATATATTTTTTCTGTGTAAATGTTTTATTTTTAAATAATTGTCACATGTTTTTTATTATTCATGATTTCACACACACACACACACATGCACACACACACACACACACACACACACACACACACACACACACACACATAATTAGTGAAAATTCATGTCTTTTTATAAATGAAGTTTCATGATTATTTGTTTAAAAAAAATTTTTTTTGAAAATATTTGTTATGCTTGTTATCTGCTTCAGACAGAGATCTGAAATTCTCACTATAGACATGTTGTGGTTCAGGTCTTCTTGTGTAAGAAATCCAAGCAGTAAATATGCATTAGCGACAATTAATTTAGTTAAAATTCCTGTACACCCTGAAAAAGAAGACACCGCTTATTTAAAAAATTATAAGCGTTTTATTATGTTTAAAGTAAAATTTAAAATTCTTTAATCAAAATAACAACCCAAAAAAGAAAGAAGATACCACCTAATTTAAATTACAACATTTTCAGTAACAGCTGCATATTTTTTTAGTCAAACTAAAACCCTAGAAAGAAGATTCCCTGAATTAAAAATTGTAATAACTAATTATAAGTTTTTTCAGGGATGAATGTATAGCTAAATATTAAAGGTCCCTGTTTTTTTTATTATAATTATTATTATCATTATTTTTTTTATTTTATTGCGTTTGAACTCATTGGTACAAAATGGTAGTATCACTGAATACTGTATGGTATGAAATGGTCTCATGACATGGTACCGATTGGACTGATTTGTGTATGAAATGGAACATTTGGGTGCAAAATGATCACGGTACAAAACGACTAGCTATAGGTACTAGCATGCCTGATGAGATCGTTTTAAGCCCCTATACAATATTTATGTGTGAATTGAATAAAGTGCAATACCTTTCATTGATTCTCCGATCACATTTCTTCACCAACGAAAATTCATTTTTTAAGTACACATGTATTTTTCGCTTTAATGGTGCCTTCAGGTCCTGTCATAGCAGGTCAGATGACAATTTCTCGGATCCTGGTGGGTGCATTTTTTTTGTTGGGTCATTATTCAAATTCCTGGGTGTGACTCAAGAAATCAAGTGAGTTGAGAGGTATGGTGATATAAGAGGGGGATACTTGAGGATGGATGTGTGTCTGTATGTGATGTACTCACTTGAATCATCCTCTGACTGTTGTGTGCAATCATGACTATCAGATGAAGTGGTAGATATACCACAGGAGCCTGAGCCTTTTCTGGAGTGTATGGGTGATGTGTGGAGGGGTATACTAGAGAGTGGATGTGTGTGATGTACTCACTTGAATCATCCTCTGACTGTTGTGTGATATAATGACTGTTAGATGAAGTGGTAGATATACCACTGGAACCTGAACCTTTCCTGGAGTGTGGAGGTGACATGTGGAGGGGTATACTAGAGAGTGGATGTGTGTGATGTACTCACTTGAATCATCCTCTGACTGTTGTGTGATATAATGACTGTTAGATGAAGTGGTAGATATACCACTGGAACCTGAACCTTTCCTGGAGTGTGGAGGTGACATGTGGAGGGGGATACTAGAGGGTGGATGTGTGTGATGTACTCACTTGAATCATCCTCTGACTGTTGTGTGCAATCATGACTATCAGATGAAGTGGTAGATATACCACAGGAGCCTGAGCCTTTTCTGGAGTGTATGGGTGATATGTGGAGGGGTATACTAGAGAGTGGATGTGTGTGATGTACTCACTTGAATCATCCTCTGACTGTTGTGTGATATAATGACTGTTAGATGAAGTGGTAGATATAACACTGGAACCTGAATCTTTCCTGGAGTGTGGAGGTGACATGTGGAGGGGGATACTTGAGGGTGGATGCGTGTGTGTTTGTGATGTACTCACTTGAATCATCCTCTGACTGTTGTGTGCAATCATGACTATCAGATGAAGTGGTAGATATACCACAGGAATCTGAGTGTTTTCTGGAGTGTATGGATGATATGTAGAAGGGGATACTAGAGGGTGGATATATGTGATGTACTCATTTTAATCATCCAATGACTGTTGTGTACTATAATGACTGTTTGATGAAGTAGTAGATATACCACAGGAGCCTGAGTCTTTTCTGGAGTGTATGGGCGATATGTGGAGGGGGATACTAGAGGGTGGATGTATGTGATGTACTCACTTGAATCATCCTCTGACTGTTGTGTACTATAATGACTGTTAGATGATGTAGTTGATATACCACTGGAACCTGAACCTTTCCTGGAGTGTGTGGGTGTAGGGGACTGGGCTGTACTTATAACACTACATGCTTTCTCATCTGTTTCTAATAATCTGTAAAATAAAAGAAATTTTATTTTTCTGTTTATATATACATGCACTGGGTATAGAGAAAGGAATTTATCAGAACATTGGTACTTACTTACACATAAAGAATAGCAAAATCTTTATGTTCATTTTATGAAAACTTCAATAAATGTTGCTGTTATGGATTGTCTGTCTAATAGATTTTGTGATCTCTGTGTTTTGTCTGCAATTGGTAATGGTTGGCAAAAATTCTAAATGCCAGCCTAAGGTTAACACTTGTCACTGACTAGTTTTACATCCCAGTAGGCAGAATTTAGTGAAGAACTACCAGGGAATCTAGAAAGTCTAGTGTGTAATACGTATGAATAAGAGAAAACTCTGTTGATAAAATTTGGCAAAAAGCCTCCAAAAAGAAAACTCTGTTTTTCAGCAAGTTTTAGGAAATTTTACATTTCGGAAGCAAAAGTACTTACAAAGTAGGATAGACATGTCAATAATTCTTATTTAAATGTTTACGTGTATGCTTTTTTTTTTTTTTAATTTTCAGTTTTCATATCAAGCTTTTTACATTATCCTTCTCAACAAAGTTCAACTTTATGGAATTTTTACTCACAATTCTCAATGAAAAACTTATCTATATTGTTATTTCTATGTATTCACTCACACAAACCTTGGCAGGGCGAACTGTGCAATAAGAACTGTTTATAACAATTGCTGCCAGTTAACTAAGAAGAATGATCATATTAGCATGGTTTTTATAATCTGTACCAGTTAATCTGAGTTTTTATTTCATTTAAACAATTAGAGTACATACAATTTGCTAAGTTAAAGCAAACTATAGTATAGATGTGACTTTCTTATATGGATATTTATACAAGTTGGTAATTTAGAGTTGTTTCCCTTTAATCATTCCTATTTTTCATTTTCGGTTTTGAAAACAGTGAAAAATTAAAGGGTTTTTTCATCTTTAATATCATTTTTTTTACCCATCTTTTATTATCAGAATCTTGGATACAGAAAAACTTTGACTAGTTATTCAGAAAAAAAGAAGACAATTTTGATAAAACTATTGGTAGTTGCTACTTAGTGTAAGAAAGTTTGGCTGTTTTCTTACTCAGTGTCTGTGGTTTTTCTCAATTATTCTAGAACTCACCACCGTATTTAATAAATACCATTACTCCTCCTGACTTTACAGTGGTCAGTTATGAATTCCTTTATTTTATGTCTTTGAATAATCTTGGTCTTATTTATTGAAATCAAAGTTAAAAGCTGTCACACCCCAAATGTATTCCACCTGCACACCTGGTCCATCAACATATTTGAATTGACAAATTAAAATTGAATGCGACAAATTAGGAACAACAAAAAAAAAAAAAAAAAAAAAAAACAACACTCCTCTGACCTACCCTTACTCTTGCTGTATCTAATACAGTACTAATACATTGACTTATAATGTAAAGTTATTGCATTGTGCCCCTTGAATCCTCTGCAACTTGCATTTACGTCTGAACTTGCTTACTCAGTTTCTCAACTTACTTACTGACAGAATGCAAGTTTCTTACTGCCAGTTTGTCAAATTGCTTACTATCAATATGTCAACTTGCTTATTGCCAGTTTGTCAAATTGCCTACTACCAGAATTTCAACTTGCTTAGTGCCAGTTTGTCAAACTTCTTAATGTAAATATGTCAAACTTCTTAATGTAAATATGTCAAATTGTTTACTGTCAGTTTGTCAAATTGTTTACTGCCAATATGTCAACTTGCTTACTGACAGTTTCTCAACTTGCTTATTGCCAGTTTCTCAACTTGCTTACTGACAGTTTCTCAACTTGCTTATTGCCAGTTTCTCAACTTGCTTACTGACAGTTTGTCAACATGCTTACTGACAGTTTGTCAACATGCTAACAACATGCTTACTGACAGTTTGTCAACATGCTTACTGACAGTTTTTCAAATTGTTAATGGCCAGTTTTATTTATTAACAAACCTTTAAAAAAAAAAACATTAGACTGGACAGATGGTGATAATAAAGAAAGATAGCCCTAATCAATTTTCTATGGTAAAGTTTCTTACAAATTATTACCTGTTAGCTGCTTCTAATTTGGCAAGAAGGTCAAGGTCATCTGGGTGAAGTGAGGACTCCTCCTCATTTGTGGATTTTAAATCCCCAGTGGACATGAGCACCAATCAAATCACACAATTAAAACTAGACCCTCCCTCATCATCTGTCAATCATTTCCTGAAAATATAAGAAAATATAATTTTAACATGTTTTGAAACAAGAACTTTTGTTTGAAACCAATTTAAAATTTAACTTTTTGGGTTTTACTGTTTATGATCTCATTAGAGATGTTCATGTTGATTCAAGTTTTTTTGGTTTTTTTTTTTCATTTAGGTTCACCACCTGATATTTACAGACAACATGTTTGCGGTATGATAATGAATTACAAAGTTCACCTTTTTTCCCATGAAAATGATGCTATTTTGGTAACATACACCACAAAATGTCTACCATATCCGCTTTGAAATGATAGTTCTGCACAAAATGTTAAAGGATATCAAGTTGTTTACTGGTGACCCTCTAATGCATCTACAACTTACTGAGAACATCTAAACCTTTTTAATGCATAAATCAGACTTTTTCAATGTATTTAATTTCAATCCATTGAATTAATTTTTTCTTGAAAATTCCTTTACCATACACCAAACACACTTTTACAACTAACATACATTATTTACAGTCTCTATATAGGAACTTTTAATTATTTCAAAAATGACTCAATTTTGTCTTGTGTTAAATTTATAACAATGTTATGAACCAGTATATGCAATGAATGTTTGTACTAAGAATTGATAACGATGGTAAAATGGCGTAATGTAAAACTAGGTACATGTAATGAATGTTTATATTAAGAATTGATAATGATGGTAAAATGGCGTAATGTAAAACTAGGTACAAGTAATGAATGTTTGTATTAAGAATTAAATGGTGTAATGTAAAACTGAGAACATGTAATGAATGTTTTTATTAAGAATTGATAATGATGGTATAATGGCGTAATGTAAAACTATGTACATGTAATGAATGTTTGTATTAAGAATTGATAATGATGGTAAAATGGTGTAATGTAAAACTAGGTACATGTAATCAATGTTTGTATTAAGAATTGATAATGATGGTCAAATGGTGTAATGTAAAACTAGGTACATGTAATGAATGTTTGAATTAAGAATTGATAATGATGGTAAAATGGCGTAATGTAAAACTATGTACATGTAATGAATGTTTATATAAAGAATTGATAATGATGCTAAAATAGCGTAATGTAAAACTAGGTATATGTAATGAATGTTTGTATTAAGAATTGATAATGATGGTAAAATGGCGTAATGTAAAACTATGTACAGTCTAACTTGTGTTAGCGGCCACTTGTTTAAAGCGGCCACTTGTCTATAACGGCCATATCTTATTCCTCCCGATGAATTTTGTTCTTTATTTCACCTCTATATAGCGGTCACTGTCTTATGCGGCCAGCGGCCACCATTTTTCCGACCCAAACTTTCAACAGAACTGTCTATAGCGGCCATTTGCAATGTTTACGAATCTTCATCAGTTTCCGGAAATTTCCGGAATCAGTCGGCATTAACAAAAAATCCCATAATGCAATTCTGTTTATATGTATCTAAACGGCCATATTGAGTAAAGCTTACATTGCGATAATACACTGACATTTTTTTTCACATACAATAATATTTGATGTTTTTTTTTTTTTATTTGGCCATTGTAAATGGCATGCATTGACTTTAGAACAGCGAGTAGAATTGTTAAATAAATCTGAAAAGGGGAAATTAAGTACTAGAAAACTTGCGGAAGTGATGGTGTTGGACGAACCCAAATCAATTTAATCAAAGCTGTGTTATCCGACTATGAAGTAAATGTATCCTAAGAAATAAACCGTGTGTGCCGTTCTACCGCTTACGGACATTTTTTTCGTTAGTTTGGAAATCGTACCAAGATGCGATATCAAGTCATTTTGGCACCAGTGTAAAATGTCATTTCGCCAATGATATATTTTTGGCACCGATTTAAATTCAAATCCACACGAACTACGATTGAATTCCGCTCCCGAAAAAAAATTAATGGTTATTTTTAATAACGATATATAAACAGTAAATTTGACAGTTACATATGACACAGATAATCACCGCTCTGATCACTAAACCATGTAATTCATTATGTAACAACACTTCCTTAGCAAGAGTGTGATGTGTGTCTGAAGTGACCTAATTATGTTGGTACAGGTCAGGTGTAAGCGTTCTAAGAATAAAACTTTACTATGCAACACCCCTATACATAGCAAAAAAAAAAAAAAGAAAGAGAGAAAGAAAATAGAGCAATTAACCATTTAGACATATTTATGTTACGAGGCCAGCGTGGTGCAAAGGATTTGTAAATTCCTGAAGATGTTGAATATATTATTTAAAAAATTATTATATTATTATTTTTTTTTTTTTGGTTAATCTCAAGTTACAGAAGAAACAATTTCATTAATTTGGGTACAGTTTCATTTGGGTACTAAAATGAATAATAAAGAACGATTCAGATAATAATTTTTGATGATCCTTGATATAACTTGTCTATAAAGGCCACCTGTCTATAAAGGCCACTTTGGCCGTATCCCTTGAGTGGCCTTTATAGACAGGTTTCACTGTACATGTAATGAATGTTTGTATTAAGAATTGATAATGATGGTAAAATGGCGTAATGTAAAACTAGGTACATGTAATGAATGTTTGTATTAAGAATTGAAAATGATGGTAAAATGGCGTAATGTAAAACTAGGTACATGTAATGAATGTTTGTATTAAGAATTAAATGGCGTAATGTAAAACTGAGTACATGTAATGAATGTTTATATTAAGAATTGATAATGATGGTAAAATGGCGTAATGTAAAACTAGGTACATGTAATGAATGTTTGTATTAAGAATTGATAATGATGGTAAAATGGCATAATGTAAAACTATGTACATGTAATGAATGTTTGTATTAAGAATTGATAATGATGCTAAAATGGCGTAATGTAAAACTAGGTATATGTAATGAATGTTTGTATTAAGAATTGATAATGATGCTAAAATTGCGCAATGTAAAACTGAGAACATGTAATGAATGTTTGTATTAAGAATTAATAATGATGCTAAATGGCGTAATGTAAAACTATGTACATGTAATGAATTTTTGTATTAAAAATTGATAATGATAGTAAAATGGCATAATGTAAAACTATGTACATGTAATGAATGTTTGTATTAAGAATTGATAATGATGGTAAAATGGTGTAATGTAAAACTATGTACATGTAATGAATGTTTGTATTAAAAATTGATAATGATGTTAAAATGGTGTAATGTAAAACTATGTACATGTAATGAATGTTTGTATTAAGAATTGATAATGATGGTAAAATGGCGTAATGTAAAACTAGGTACATTTTATGAATGTTTGTATTAAAAATTGTTAATGATGGTAAAAATGGCGTAATGTAAAACTATGTACATGTAATGAATGTTTGCATTAAGAATTGATAATGATGGTAAAATGGTGTAATGTAAAACTATGTACATGTAATGAATGTTTGTATTAAGAATTGATAATAATGGTAAAATGGTGTAATGTAAAACTATGTACATGTAATGAATGTTTGTATTAAGAATTGATAATGATGGTTAAATGGTGTAATGTAAAACTAGGTAAGTGTAAGGAACAATTATGGTATCATCACACATATATATACATGTATCTGAAAATATGTGTGGTTGGTTGGTTGTAATGTTGTTTTATCATCAGCAAACAGTTTTTCAAAGTAATGGTGTTTAACACACAAGTCAATTTTTTGTTTCATTTTTATCAAGATGGCAGTATTTCTGGAATGGTTTTGGAAACTGGAGTACTTAAGTGTTCTAAGAAAACCACTGACTTTCTCAGAACCATGATCTGTCTCAGAACTATTCAAAAGGGGGGCGGAAGAGGTAGTTATCAGAAAGCTGGTTCTTCAGACTATTTGACAACTGAATTTCCCATTTCTTTCTTCTTTTTTTTCAAAATTATTTCAGTGTAAATGTTCACTTTTAAATGTTAATGAGGTCAATTACTTTATATATTTAAAATAACACCTTTGATTTTTTTTTTCAAAGAAAATAAAGTTTTCCATAGAAATCTTGCTGTCCATGTAAAATCCAATTCACTTATTCTCATTTTGTATACCAAGAATAATATGATGTAAGGTTAACAGGTTAAGTGTTGAATCATAGATACATTCAGGAAAATTAATACCGGTAGGATGAACACAATGTCCATTTACAAACTTACACAGAATCAATGCTGGCTTACAACTGGGATTCTAATAAGATATAAAAAAGTTATCATCCTGACAGTCTATTTGGGTTTTAATATTAAACATCCTTTGGTGACTCTGTGGTAAAGCATCTGCCTCAAGAGAGGGAGATCAAGGGTTTGAACCCTGGCTGGGCAATACACAAGACTATCAAATTTCAGATACTGCTTACTTGCCTAGTGCTCAGCAGTAAGAGGGCAGAGTATCGAAAAAAAATAATATGTATAAACATAATAATACATTTACTGCTCCACCATTTGATGTTCAGTGTTTTTATTTTATATGCTTCAGCACAAAATTTTTTAAGTACATGTAATCAGTAATTTTAAAGAAACTATGACAATATGGAAAAACTTCAAAATTGGTATGAAAAGAATTTATAAATTTAAATTTTACTGTCATGTTAAGCATACTTGTATTAAATTCTGTCGATCTAAACATTCTTAAAAATGCACACACACAAAAAAAAAAAAAATTAATAATAAAATAATAAAAATAAATATAATAATAATAATAACAATAGTAGATGAAAATTTGAGTAATAGAGGCTAGTTTCTCGAAGAAAAAAGAAACCCAGAAAAAATCTACATATAAATATATACAGTAAAACCTGTTTTAAGATGTCACTAATGGGACAGGACATAAGTGACCGCTTAAGACAGGTGACCTTTAAATCCAGGTTGTTTTCCAGAAGATATTTTTGAAGGAAAACCCAATTTAATCATATATATATAAAATGTATGTGAGATATGAAGTGAAATGTTTGTCAACATAATACACAATAAAGTAAAGATCTCATGCAAAATAATCAATGATTTTTTTCTGTTTTATGGATTTAAATAACATTTTGGAGAGAGAGAGAGAGAGAGAGAGAGAGAGAGAGAGAGAGAGAGAGAGATCAGGTGAAAATTAAGTGATTAATCAGACGAAGC
Organism: Tegillarca granosa; assembly: GCA_029721355.1. Classification (NCBI taxonomy): domain Eukaryota; kingdom Metazoa; phylum Mollusca; class Bivalvia; order Arcoida; family Arcidae; genus Tegillarca; species Tegillarca granosa. The sequence continues at coordinate 27,913,023 of CM056606.1, forward strand.
CATATATATATTTGATAATGTCAATTAACAAGCGTATAGTCTATTGTTATTTATATTAGAGGTTTTAGATAACAAAAGAAGGATTACCCGTCACTGTCCGTCTTAATGCAAGGTGATATCACTAAATAAAAACAATTTTACTTTAATGAAATTTTTAACTTTTAGAAGCTATAAAATCAGTTTCATTTGAATCGTTTGTAAATTGCAAAGACTTAAATAATTAATGAACCGGTTATTTTGATACGTTTTGCTGAAGCATCTTTAAATCACTGCCTGCATAAATCATTAATTTTTTCATTATCGCTTACATGCCTTCACCGTTTTTTTTTTTTTTTTTTGTCTTGACTTTATTACTTTCGAAATCCTTAATAAATCCGAATTATCTCTGTACAATATTCAAAATTTGCATTCGACCGACATAAAATTTGTTCGCTTATTTGCGGGATGAAAATCCGGATTCGCTTTTTTGATAACATCTTTTTTTTCTTTAAGTGTTTAAATGCTTAATGTTCATTAAATAAGACAAAGAAAAAGTGAATACTTCTCAAATAATTTTATTGTTTTTACTTATAAATCGACTCGACAAGTGTGATACGGCTGAGCAATCAGCTTAACATAGTATCATAAACAACATTACCAAGTCATGTGACAATTATCACGTGATACCATCAAAGCAAAATGACCGTCTAATCCAGGTTCTTCCTTGTTGCCGGTCACAAAACTAGTGGCCGCTGACCGCGTTTCGCAGGTGACCGTTTATTTCAGGTGAAATATATAGTAAAATCCATTGGGCGGGATTCAACCTGACCGCTATCGGCAGGTGACCGTTAATTCCAGGTGACCACTAAAGCAGTTTTTACTGTATATGTATATGGACCACAATTTATCAATCTACATTTTACATATCATCTATTTAGTATTCAATACACTATAATGTCACTTTATCTAATCATAATAACTAGTTTACCATTTAATTAAATTATCTTTCACTCTACAAGAGAATGATATAACGTTTATATTATTACTCAGTGTGTTACATGCATGGCATAACAATGTAATACACACCCCCCTTCTAAATTAACTTTTAAAAATTAATCTAAAATAAACCTGAAATGTTAAGGAGTTTTCTATGAAGCAGCCAATTATATATCACTTATTTTGTAATTTCCACACAAGTTAATTTTCAAGACATTTCACAGTTAAAGTTGATTATTTAATTTTAATTGTTTAGTATGGTTTTTGTTGAAAAAACAAAACATTTGAGTTGAGTGTACACTCAATTGAGTGAATAATTGTGAAACTGGGGCCTGGGTTATATTTTTTAAAGACTTCAAAATAAGTAGCACCTGCTGTCTGGTTAAACAGTTAGACTTTAGTAATGATAAACATGGGTCCTTTGAATAAACCTTTATGATTGACAAAATTCATAATAGGCATGGTTCTAAACATAACCCTAGAAATGTTCATTGCCATGAGTACTACCAGTGCATGTATTCAAATCAGCAAAAAATATTCAAAACTTCACTAATAGTTGGTGATATAACTGGTACATGTATTAAGAATTTAAGTAAAACCTTCACCCATTCAATGATTTCATTTTTACATTAAGCTATTAAAGGAATGCAGACTCATAAAATTTATTTCTACCAAGTCCTCATATAAAATTATACATGTTCTCATTACCGGTACACTAATGTTTTTGGCTCTACCTTTCATGATCATCTGTGTTTTTTTTTAAGTGGACATGCAAGCACTGACTGGAAACAACCCTTGTATGTTTTCTAAAGAACATGTTACAAATGGTAAATAAATGCACAGAGTAGGTAGGAAAGTGTTATCAGAACATGTGTCAAAATCTGTGGTTCAACAAGTACATGTACACCAAATCATGTATGTAAAAGTTTAAATTAAAAACAGACATCCATATAAAAGTACATATGTTCTAACATATTTTGTTCTAAATTTAAATTTTCTCTATGTGAATGCAGATTAAACAAGGAAAAATAAACACATCTTTCAAATTTCTTATTTATCAATATAATGTTTCAATTTCTTAACTCACATTTTATTAAAATATTAAATAGTGCATATATATATATATCTGATGTCAACAATTATTTAGCCTTTCTTTAGTGAATCAGTCATGCAATAAGACAACTGTATATCACGTTTTTTAACTAAAAATAAACTTTAAAAAAAATGTTTTTATTTATATTCATACTTGTATTGTTATCTTATGATTAGTTTTAGTGATTTCATCATCAATAGAAAAAAATTTCTCTATTTTAATTTAATCTATCAGCTTATTAACCATGCAAATAACTAATTCAATCATAATATGTATATGATAGTATTTATAGGAAAACTGTACCAAGCTTGTATATGATTAACTCTCTCTTTCTCTCTCTCTCTCTCCTGTGTGTGTGTGTGTGTGTGTGTGTGTGTGTGTGTGTGTGTGTGTGCATGTGTGTTAGTTAAAATAATTTTTTACCAACATAATTAATAATAATATTCAAACAAATAAAACTTATGAGGCTTACCGTCATAGGCAAGAGATGTAAAGATTTTTAAAAATAAACCAGTAAATACATGTTGACAAACATATAAAGTACAAAACATAAGTTTAAATGTCTCCATACGTCAGAAATACGATTTCCTTGTTAAACATACACAGGTGGTTGAAGAATAGCAAGCCAGTGATGTTCTGTCATAGTCATTTATTTACTAAGATTCTACAGTCTTTATATAAAAAGCTACTGTTAATATATAAGTGATTCACCAGGAATAGATCTTGGCTGGCTACACATTATAACTATTTAAACATTTCCTTCTTACAACAGGAAACTTATGCTTTTATATCCATTATATGTACGCAGTATAAATAAAGTATACACACAACTGAAGACTACTAAGTATCTGGATAAGGTCAAAGTCATGCATTAAAATTCACTACTAGTTATGTAATTTTGTATCTCTTTAGTTGTTTGGAGTTATCCCCCTTGGGTTTGCAGCATCTATATAGATACATTGGACCTTTCTACAGCAAACACCTTCTAGACAAAAGAAATTGTTTGGATTGGACAGGTATTTAGTTTACACAGATAACTGAAACATACAATATAAATGATATGTCCTATATACAAGTTCAGTTAAGACACAGGTTTGGTTTATTCAGGATTCAGTTTCGTCTATTTAGTCTTCAAATTATACTATACAAAATTTCAAATCTTTCTTACTGACAACCTTTACTTATATTAAAAGAATGGTTTTAAATCTGAGTCAAAATACAAGTTATATGTTGCCAGAAATATTAAATATAAGTATCTAGGACTGCCATCCCTGTTATTTGTTGCAAGAGCATCCACCTCAAGAGCTGAAGTTCTTTGGTTCAATTATTGGCTGGATCACATATAATACCGTACTTAAAATATGAGATTATACTGCTTCCTCACCTGGAATCAACATTGGGAGGACTGAGTATCAACTGGTTTACCAGATGCCAGGATAATGTCACAGGGAGGTGGTGTGCTTGTCAGCAGCATACTCACTCAGTAAGCTAGCACCTTTGTAAAAAGTCACCGGCATTTGTGCAGTACAAAGCAGACCAAAATACATGCTTGCAGGTTAATCTTTAAAAATCAATTACCCTGTCATGAATAGCTGAAAAAATTGCTGATGTGATGTTACATTACAGCCAATAACCAACCTGGCATTTGTCACACAATCTTTCTAGTGAGAATTACTGAGATGGAGATAGTAACGTAAATCACGGTTCTACACAATTTCGAAAGATAAAGTAATAGTATTGCTATGCTTCATCAGCTGAAATTTTAAAACTAACCCAAGGTGCAATTAAAATCTGTTTTGAAAAAGAAAAAAAATCTTGAATTGTAAAAAAAATTCTGTTACCTTGTAAGTAATAAAAGCATTTGGAGATCTCTTCTAATGAGTATAATGTTAGCTATGTTGTCTGGTTGATGAAGTTGATGAAGATGTTCACTTTAAAGGTATGTTACATGTCAGAAAGCATTGAAATAAAGATCTCTTTGAGAGGCTATAAGTAAGAATCAAAACAGAGCAAGTTTGAGACAGAAATGTACAGCTCAAAAATGTGCATAGCAAATGTAAAAGAGCAAGTTCAAAACAGAAAGGTACAGCTTTAAAATGTGCTTAGCAAATGTCAAAGAGCAAGTTTGAGACAGAACTGTACAGGTCAAAAATGTTCTTAGCAAATGTCACTACTCATGATTTAGATTTATTTATATACCATGCAAAATGGTCATTACTGAAAAGCCAAAATTATTAACCAAATGTGAGAAACTAACAGTTAAAAGTTGCTGGACACTCCAGTTTCCTCCATTATATCTGAAATGGCTGCTACAATATAAGTGAAATGACCTTGAACAGGGCATACAAACAGTATTTTATTTATAATCTATGTGAGACCAGAGCTGTGATCCTGTTATTTGTCTTATAGCTATAACAACATTTCTCACACAGAACAAGATCATAAATGACTAGATATATAATGTTTATGTAGTTGACCTTAATTAATACAATAAACACATCAAAGACAATAGAGAAAGAGAGAGACAAGGTAACAACAACAACACACAGAGCTTTATTAATAATACACCATAAAATTTACACTACCTTACGATGAATGGAGTGAATGAACTGGGAAGTAAGTGTTATGATGACCGAATTAAAATTATTTTACTTTTATCGAGACATCACCAAGCAATACATCAAGTTACAGAAGTCTAAACCTTTGAAATGTATCCTATAGTTTACCCACTAACTAGGCCAAAACAAAAATTTCAATGTTTTTTTTTATAATTACATATAAGAGCTGAATTTACAAAATAGCAAAAAGTTAAGGTTTCCAGTTAGCAGACAGCTGAATTCAAATAAGCAATAAGGGTCCTCTGCCATGCCACAATGGGCATAATTTATTTGAAATCTCAACTTAAGGCCCCCTTCCAAAAAACAAATAAAAAGTTTGTGTTTTTAGTACCAACCTTGTTGACCTTTATTATGTAGGGATGATGTAGAGACAAGACAATAAACGTACAAGTTGACCTTTATAATTGTACGGGTTATAGACAGACAAACTCATAAAACATCACCAAGTTATCCTAACAAAGTTACAAATCCTCACCAAGTTATCCTAACAAAGTTACAAATCCTCACCAAGTTATCCTAACAAAGTTACAAATCCTCAACAAGTTATCCTAACAAAGTTACAAATCCTCAACAAGTTATCCTAACAAAGTTACAAATCCTCACCAAGTTATCCTAACAAAGTTACAAATCCTCACCAAGTTATCCTAACAAAGTTACAAATCCTCACCAAGTTATCCTAACAAAGTTACAAATCCTCACCAAGTTATCCTAACAAAGTTACAAATCCTCACCAAGTTATCCTAACAAAGTTACAAATCCTCAACAAGTTATCCTAACAAAGTTACAAATCCTCAACAAGTTATCCTAACAAAGTTACAAATCCTCACCAAGTTATCCTAACAAAGTTACAAATCCTCACCAAGTTATCCTAACAAAGTTACAAATCCTCACCATGTTATCCTTACAAAGTTACAAATCCTCACCAAGTTATCCTAACAAAGTTACAAATCCTCACCATGTTATCCTAACAAAGTTACAAATCCTCACCAAGTTATCCTAACAAAGTTACAAACCCTCACCAAGTTATCCTAACAAAGTTACAAATCCTCACCAAGTTATCCTAACAAAGTTACAAATCCTCACCAAGTTACAGATCCTCACTAAGTTACCATATCCTTGCAAAGGTCTCAGACCCCCACAAGTTATCATAACCTAAGTCAGTTATGAAACCCCCTAACCAAGTTATCAAACCCCCTCAACAAGTTGCATGTATCATACCCTTAGCAGGTTATCAAACCCCCTCAACAAGTTATAAGACCATAAACAAGTAACCAGACCCTCACCAAGTCATCTGACCCTCACAAATAATCAGATCATCACTAAGTTATCAGATCCCCCCAAACCAAGTAAGAGATCGTCAACAAATTATCCGACCCTCATCAAGTTTTCATAATGGTTATGTTTTTGGAGTAAAGCCAATAACTATAAATCAATTAGAGAGATCTAACACAGATACTGAATGACTTCAGACAAATATATCTATGAATAATAAATCACAAAATTTACATAAAACAATGAACTAGTTATACACAATCAAGTCATTCATAATCTATAATAAAAGTCAAAATAAAAAAATCACTAGAATAAAGGACTGAATGTTTGATTTCACTCTGAAGAAAGTTTTAAAAATCTGACTTTTTAAAACCATTTTATCAGTGCCTTACCTGAAAAGGGTAAGAATTGGATTTAGTCAATGGTTTTTTACACCCAAGTCAAGATTCTATCACTTATATCAAGGCAGTCAGTTCGTGGATGGTGGAGGAAACTAGAGTGCCTGGATAAATTCACTGCCCGTCAGAAAGTGAACTGACAAACTTTCTCACACTACAAGTGGTATTCAAGCCTAAGAGGTGATAGACATTGTGATCAATAAGCATGTATTTTAAACCACTACATTTGTATCTCAAACATGGATCTTCTTCCTAAGTTGGTTTCAAACCTCTGGAGCACGTGTGAGACTAACACTGATCTGTTAGTCTGTGCTTCAGAACACTTGGTTATTAGGCTCTAGATTTAGGATTTCTACCATATGTTGAACACAAATTTATACAATGTGAGACTGTGTCTTTGTTTTTTCAATGATACAAAAGGTTGCCATAAATACATGTACATGTATAATGAAACAAGAATTTCCTTTCCAAATATAAAATAGTAATTAACATAGCAATTGTTCAATAAGAATATATAATAAACCCCCAAACAATTTAATCAGAGAGTGTTAATATATAAATCCTACTGAACTATCTAACTTCAACAGGTATTATTATATTATATATTCAATTACATTCCATTGTTAACTGTTATTTAATTAACTGACTACCTGTGAGATATTTTATCTAACTAACAGAACATAATTCTAACAGGTGAAAATTCAAATGGATTTAGAGTAGATAATTTTGGTGTGCTACACTTCAGTCAAGATACTTTTACCTACAGTGTGGTGGTCACTTCTGGGATGGTGAATGGAAGAGGAAAATTAGAGTACCAAGTGAAATACAACCAACTAAAAAGTTTTCTCATACTAGGTTGAGCATGTTTTTTTTCAGTTTGGTTTTTAAAGGTCAGTGGATTTCTAAATGCAATCCAGTTTCCTACACCATCCCAGAACTGCAGACCATATGTATATGCATGAATGATAAAGCTTGACTGGTGTGTTAAACACCATTTTTCCAATGTATTCCAAACTAGAATCAAGTCCGTATTGAAAGTGGCTATGAACCATAAGCCACACATAAGTCATTAGACCATTCCCAATATCTATCATCAATTTCACATGACTGTTAAGTTTCAACCATATCAAATTAATGAGGAGATACATATAGGATTCCATTGTTAACACCTGAAATGTTAGCATGATACATCCCTGATTGTTCAATAAAACATGATGTCAACTGAAAAAATAGAACAAAGAAACAAATGGATGTATTTCAATAAAGTGCAGGATGAATACCTCAGGGATATATTGATAGGTTATTGTACATTTGTCATGCAGTGTGACTATAAGAACAATCTGAATACCAGTATACACTCTGTATGCTCTGTACATGTACCGTATGTAATTTGTATCTCAGTTATAAAATTATCTCATCAATACTGAATCACAATAATGACACCATGATTATAAATAAATGAAATAAAAAATGTCTGACATAAGAAATTTGACTTGATTATCTGGCAATATCCAAAATCTCTAACATGATGTACAAATATCTATACAAGGTGATAATGTCATGATTAATGATTGAGTACTGGTATATACCTTGTAATTATGTGTTTTTTCCATCAATTCTCAATAGTAATGCCCTTCTGATTCAATAAAAGGATATATAATAGTATTGTGTGTATGTGCATCTACAAATAAGTGGTAATTATCAACCAGATATATACACAAGTATATATTTATGTTTTCATCACAAAAACATATGTTAACACGTATATTCATGTTTTTATCAATCTTTAACATAATCTTGCTCTGCTAACTACAAATGTCATGGATGAAGAAAAAAAAAGACTAAAAATATCAATGAATATCCCAAAAACAAAGAGTTAACCAAGATCAATGTAGCTCAAAGTTTACCTGTCAAAGAGTTGACCTAAAAAACATGCATTTTAGAAATTTCATAATACATGTATCAGCAAAATGCATGAATTCATACCAGCAAATCAAAATAACTTTCAAAACATTTTAACATCACTTACTCAAGATGTAGAATAAAGTAAAAAACACAGAATTTATGAAATAAGAACACTAAAAAGATTTCAAAATACAGAATTATTAATAATATTTTCTAAGTAAATTATGTTAAAACCATTCTGTACCTACCTATGTTCCTACCTGTATAAATGAATCTTTATATATAATACATATATAAACACATCCTAATGATTGTGACCCTTACTACAATACCAATCTTATCACTAATTATAAATATATATATGGTGAAAACTGATCTGAAGTGTCAATATCCGTTATATATCTTTTAAATATCACTGATTTATCTAAAAATAACTGTACACACATATACTAATCTGATTTAAATCCTAGATTAACGGCCATAATCCTTCTTAAAAATAAAATTACAGATTTTTATAGATATCTATTCTTATCTGAATCTGTTTTATAATTATGTATAACATAACCTCTTTTAACGAAAAATCATAGAGTACAATTTAATTTGTCCTCCCCAATGCCTTGTCGGCCTATACATCTACGCTTTCTATATATACTAGTATATATTCTTCATGAAAAATTAAAACACAGACCTTATGGATATCTATTTTCCATTTGTAATCATCCGTAGTATGTTACTTCATTAACACTAAATTAATTTGAAATCTATATTGATGTATGCACAGTGTGTTTTTATGTTACATTTTAACATCAAGATTTAGTATGCACTATGTAATTTTACCAGTAACTGTCTCGGACTGATCATGACGTCGTCTATAAGTATAAATTTTTACCTGTCAGATATTTGTGACATATCAATCATATAATACACATTTAGATGTTACCTTGATTGATAATTTATAAATCTATATACAGGTATTTGTATTTATCTACCTGAGATAACGGATCAAAGTTTTCTTAATTGTGAGATAAATACGATACTCAGAGGCTTTAAGTATTGTATACTTTATTATAACACTAGTGAGTGAGTGAGTGAGTTATTGTTTAAAGCCACATAAGCAATAAATAACTAAATAACTGTAGCTGCATGTAAATATGAAAATACACTGTACTGTGTATTTGTTTGCAGAGATAGGGAATATGATCAAAAACAAGATTTCTTTGTGAGAAGAGAAAACCCCCCCCCCCCCCTTTTTTTTTTTTTTTTTTTTTTTTTTGGTCTAGTCAAATCTTGACAAAGCTAGATTATCTCCCTTACACGATGACTTGTTGGTTAAATAAACGTTGTTTTATGTCATAACAGCAATTTTTATCAGGTATTTGTGACAAGACAATTTTTCTCAACATAATTTCATATGATCAATGAATTTTGTGTGAGTTTATTTACTTTATGCTAGTGTACACTTATGACAACTGTTAGAGTGATAGTCATCTTACCAGCCAATCACAAACAATTAGCAGATCAATCAGTCCATTTTACTAGTACCTTGTCAACTAGTAAATGCCTATGACAAGAAAAATCTATTTCTTCAATTTCAGTTGGTCAAGATCAAACCAAAAGGGTGAGAAATCTAAGATTTGAAAAGTAATATCTTAACTTCTTACCAATCTCTCTACAGCTTAAACCAAAGTTTACACGATTGTAGCTTTAGCCCCCCCCCTCTCTCTCTCTCTCTCTCTCTCTCTCTCTCTCTCTCTCTCAGGCATTTGGGATGAGAATGTCTCATGCCACAGAAGATAAAAAGCTAAAAATTTCAGTGAAAACTTGATATAGTTAAAAAATTCTTGAATGTGACATCTCAAAATCCAATACATTCACTCATATACCACAAAAAACAGATTTATCTATCTGTCCATTCATCTTATCTCTCTATCCATTTGTAACTATAATTTGATACAGCAAAAAATAAAACTATTTTACTTTTGGTTATATTGAGATATGTTTATTAATCACCCCTGGTCAAACAACTTCTGTCGTCTGATTACTCAACTTAACTTTCAATTACAGCAGTATAATTAATGCACATTATATACTGGTCATAATGTACTGTTATATACTTGCCAGAATATAAACTTTTATATATGCTGGTGACTTTTGTCCATTTGATGTGTAATTAACTGACACATAATCATCCCTTTCATTAATATCCTATCTCACACCAGAAGCAAATTTACCAGTTATTTATCAAATATGAGCAGTGTAATAAACCAGAGGCCCATTAGGCAGAAACGCTCACCTGAGGATATGGCAAACCTGAGGATATATCCATGATCATTTGCAAAAATACATACAATATTCTTATATACAAAAAGTTAATAGTTTTCAAGATTATTAACAATTTGAGTCTTCTTATGCATCTATGACCTTGACCTTTAAACGTAAGACCTTGAATATTATATCAGAATAATCGCCATATCAATTCCTACAATATTCTAATATACATGCCTATACAAAAAGTTAATAGTTTCCAAGATTATAAACAATTTGTCTTTTTATGCACCCATGACCTTGATCTCTGAATATATGACCTTGAGCCATATATCAAAATGATCGTCATATCAATACCTACATTATTCTAATATATATGCCTATACAAAAGTTACTAGTTTTCAAGATAATAAACAATTTGAGTCTTCTTATGCATCTTTGACCTTGGCCTTTAAACGTTAGACCTTGAATCATATATATCAATGATCGCCATATCAATTCCTACAATATTCTAATATACATGCCAATACAAAAGTTAATAGTTTCTAAGATAATTAACAATTTTAGTCTTTTTATGCAGATATGACCTTGATCTTTGAACATATGACCTTGAGCCATATATCAAAATGTTTACCATATACATACCTACAATATCCTATTATTTATGTATATGCAAAAAGTTTTTAAGATAAATAACAATTTGAGTCTTCTTATGCATCTATGACCTTGACCTTTAAATGTAAGACCTTGAATCATATATCAAAATGATCGCCATATCAATTACTACAATATTCTACTATACATGCCTATACAAAAAGTTGATATTTTCCGAGATAATTAACAATTTCAGTCTTCTTATGCAGCTATGAAGTTATAGTTTATATTTTGCAAGTTAATGCACATGTTTAGTTTTTATTAGCAAAAAAATAACATTTCAGGGGTAACAACTCCTGCATGCATTATCATATAGTTACGAAACTTTGTACCTTTTAAAATTTTCTCATGCTGAACATTTTAACAACGTTTTGATATTATATATCTCTTATTATTTTGAAGAAAATAGCTTCAAACTGCACAAATTACAGACTAGGTCAGGACCTTGAACTTTGACCTTGGCCTCATTTTGAAAGTTAAACTGAAAACCCCATGTCATTATCAATAAATATAGTCAAGTTATAATAATTTGAAGCCATTTTATGAAATTTTTTAAAATTAAACGCAAAAACGCGTAACCTAATTTTTTACCAAATTTCATAAAATGAACAATTTATAAGCTTTAAGAGTTAAGAAGGCAAATATCATATCAGATTTTGTCTCCCATCATCGCTTTTGGAGAAAAAGATTTTTTTAAGTTTTTTGGACCCATATGTCACCTTGACCTAGTTCTGGGAGCCATGACAACTTCATGTACAAATCTGAATTGCACCGGCCCATATATGCATCTGACCAAGTTTCATTGAAATCTACTCTATAGTTTCAGAGCGAAAGTCAAAAATGTAAAAGTTTACGCCATGGGCCAATGTAAAAGTTTACGCCATGGGCCACGATGATGATGCAAACGGTGACAACAACAGACAAACTTTGATCAGAAAAGCTCACTTGAGCCTTTGGCTCAGGTGAGCTAAAATCTAATTAGCTAACCTAGCACATCTAGTCCATAAAAAAACACTGCCTTTCAAAAACTGTACCATATAAGCTTAACTTATATCAACATGCATATACTGCAAGTATTATGTAAGCAACCTTTGGGGGCCTCACTGCCCAAGTGGTCAACGCCCCTCCCTCACAGATCACAGTTTTACTCTTCACCTAGGTTTAAATCCTTTTGGGCAGATCCTGGTATGAGAAAGTTTTCAGTTTGCTTGAAAAATATTGGTGGTTTTCTACAGGCACTCTGGTTTCCTGCACCATCCCAGAACTAATGGCAACAATACTTGTGAAAGAATCTTTGGGGTTGTAAAACATATGATTACTCAACTCAACTCTCCTGATCTTTGTACATGGTAACAAACAATAACATCTAGTATCATCATAGTGTGATACACAGCTAAATATCTCAGCTAACAAACCTTTAATTCCTTTCAGTTAGTTACGTCAGTTAATGACTGTACATATAGGACAGCTTAAAAAAACAAGAATTCCGTGAATTTAAATGCCTCGCCTGGTTAGTTATGGATTGAACAGAAAATACTTTAACATAAACTTTCACATATTGACACGCTGCCACCACCACTGCCGTCGCCTATGAAAACACTGGAAAAGTAACATCTAAGTCTCGCCTTATGGCAATGCCAGGCTTGACAATAATATTATCACTAGTTCTCAATTTATCCTGTGCTACCAGTTCTCAATTTATGGAGGTTAAGTTCAAATGAATTTTTACTGCACACTCAACCATTGATAACAAAATTGATTGACTGGTACTGTGTAACTATTATTTAAAAAAAATTATATTGACTGGGACTGTGAAACTATTATTTAAAAATAATTATATACTTGTGAATTAAAAAACTAATGCCCATGTAAACTTGTCCATATTGAATTTAAATTTTGGACATAACATTCATATTGTTCATTCAATTCTTAAACCTAGAACTTCTTTTAATACCACCCTTACTGCCAACCAACACATGCCGCTGTCGCCAATAAAGTTCCATATCAATTTTTTTCATAGAAATGTTACATTTTAATATGAAGTTGAAATGTTAATTTTGAGACAAATAGTCTTTTTTTTTAACTTGTGTAAACTGAAAACTTAATTCAAACAAAATCTTTGGTCTGGAAACTGTCCTTTTGAACTGCTTTTAAAAAATATTAGAAAAAGAATTCAGTATACAATTCCTCCGTAAATTGAGTGAATGATATTTGTCAATATGGACCATTATTTACATGTAAAATAAATTACATCATGATCATGGCAGTCACGAATCACTCTTAATTGTGCTCAAGGCAAGACTATTTCCAAACTTAAGAAGAAATCAATAAAATGCAGCAAAAAATGACTGTTTCTATAAATATTACATGACATTTAAGGATCGTTTAAGTGCAGACTCACGAATCTCAATGTAAATGACAACCTTCACATTTTTTAAGTGTAATGGCATTTTAATAGTAGATTGTAAATAATTAGTCAGATGATGTATAGCCAGTTTTACGATAAAATAATATTTATATTTATTACAAGATGGATATCAAACTCAGACAGCCTTCAAGATTGTTTTACCAATTTGAAAAAACAAATCATAAATGTTATTTTGGTGTACTGGTAAATAATACATTTTTTCTGGCTTCAAGGTTGAATATCATTTTAACTGATTTGAACTAGCTTAAAATCAAAGTCAAAAGATTAAACCTTTTTGAGTAATTAAAAGTGGTTTTAGTTAAAATTATTTCACTTATTTCAACATATTACTAGCTTTAAGTGAAGCAGCAGAAAGTAATACCCATCATTGCGGTAAAGTTAATAGGCAGTGAGGGTTCTTTTCAAGATTCGGTAACTGTGAGTTTGAGGCCTAAACTTGATGTGTGTATGTCCTTGAGTAAACATTTAATTTTACATGTCTTCGGTCCATTATATGTGTTGGGGGTAATGTTGTGATGGACAGGTGTCTCATCAAAAGGGGAGGTAATGTACTCCCAGCCACTTCACATTGTGTGTACATATAAGCACTGACTCAAAAAGCATGGGGACTACCGTAGTTCTATGCCTTGTCTAAAGGTCAACATGTAACTAAACTTCTGAATGTTGATTGCATTTTTCTAAAGTCAATACACATTTTATAGTATGGGATCGGATAGTTCTTTGAATTTGACCTAAACCTCCAAAGTACAAGTCTTAGTACCCTACCTTCTGGACTTACACAGTTTCATATCCCACAATCAAATCAAGATCGTTTCACTGATATGTGAAATACACAATTTCTATACAAAAAAAAATTGTGGTTCATTTATACCATTACAGAACTACAGTATGATATGCCAACAGCACTCATAATGTTGTGAAATACATGTAGTTTGGTTAAAGTTTTTTTTTAAACTGTAAGTGATAAGAATTGAAATTCGAAACACTGTCTGAAATACTTGAGGAAACATAGCACTCTTAAGATGGAGAGAGTATGAATAACCTTGACGTCAATCTGAGTAAAGTTCATTTCACTTCTCAGACAAGACCTATGACCTGTCTACATCTCTTGTTTTTCATGTTTGGGTGTAGTTTCTTAGTCATTTATTTAATATATACAACAAAACTGTTGACAAAAAACAGAGATGGTAAATGCAGATAATATCAATAAATTAGATAATACTTCTCTAAATATTTACTTTTTTTCTCGATAAGATCAAGGAAGTGTTTTTGTATGTATGATTACAGGTATTATGTATATTATAGTTAAGTAACAAGGACCACAGGTACATGGATCAATTCTGACATTGTTAACGAGGAAAACATTAAATATACCAATTGTACCACAAATTAACCTTCTTTTATAACATGCATTTTGTTCCTTCTGTTTTTTTTTTTTTCAATTAATTAAATTATTTTTATTTTATTATTATTATTATTATTATTATTATTTTTAATGATATTCAGATAATTTTCTTATGAATTGTAGTAAATGGTTTGTACAACAAAAATACTAAAGCTGGATAGATAAAGTAGTAGAAACAAGTCAGTGTATCAATACTTGGATATAATAATAATATTCATGTCCAAAAATTCTGTTTTAGGTATTAATGTGAAAAAATTGTGACTTGAAATAGAATAAATACAGAACAAAAGAAAGTTTTACAAAATGCTATATATGCATTGTTATCTAATGCATCAAATGTCTATCATTGCGAAAACATGGCAAAGTAAATAAGAATCTAGATTTATATCTCAAAGTCAGTCGTTCAAGTCCTAAAGTCTGCAAGGCATGACCTTGATCAAGACATTTTTCATTGATCCTGTCCATACACCTACCAAAATACATGCTGGAAAACATGTTTATGCAACAGTAGTGGTAATGAACTGATGTGCTATTGAAAGTAAAATATACATGTATTGTACTCTCATTTGCTTTAGGTCAATGAATCAAGGATATCCACTACCTTAACTACAGCAGTCTCTTAAGAGACAAAAACATAACTTATGAGAACATAATATAAGAACTCCTGACCTTGACCTTTAACCTACACACTTAAATTTGGTAAGGAATACGTTAATTCAGGTTGGTATTTATATTTGTTCCAAATTTTAACAAAACCATCCATAGATGTGGAAGTTATGGAGCTGATGGACAGACTGATGTAACAGAATGACAGGAGGATTTCCATATACCTCTAATATTCATTTACAAGGCCTATAATTAGCTTATAGGCCTGGAAACAAACTCTAAAAGATCTCATCTATAAATCTATATTTTGTTTTTACCATAAGCAGCAAAAGCTAAAGCCACCGATAATATCATTATTATTACCATTATTATTATTATTTTTTTTTTGATTCATAGAAAAGACCAAGAGTTAGATCAAATCAAACAAAAATATAATTATAACTGATCTCCTGGCTTATTAGATTTAATCATCCAGAATTTTATGTGCATAAGAGATTATATGTAAGTTCAATTTTAAATATTTTTTTTTAAATTTTCATCTGATCTGTAAGTTTTTGAAATATAAAATTTCATAATAATAATGACGTTTTCTATCAGTTACCAGTATGTCAAACTATTATTCATTCAGTGGCAAGGATTGAAGCAAATTCATCTAATGATGTCAATGTACAAAGAAATCACAAATATAAATTGGTCACTTTATTAAATTACTAATTAATTTTTAATTTTTTTTTTTACTATACTTAATTTTTAATTTATTTTTTTTTTTACTAAATTTACAAATCCATATTCCAACACAACTTGGAACAGTTCTTAATACTCCAAATTTTGATTTTATAAAATGTAATGTTTTTCTTACAGATTACTTCAATGGCTCCTACACTTTATATAATTAATTCCTAAATCAATCAATTAAATCCTTTGTTGTTCATATTTACTTGTAAATGTATTTTATATCTAGAACTTGTTACTTGTTCACCTTTCTTTACTTCTGACAGATCAAGACTGGTTTGATACCTCTTCTCTGGTCAAGATTAATCTCTCTCTCTCTCTCTCTCTCTCTCTCTCTCTCTCTCTCTCTTTCTCTCTCTGTCTGTCTTCAAGTGACAGACAAAATGAAACTTACTTAAATTATGCAAATTTATAGAATAAATGAAGATTTTCAATCACTTGACTTTGAATATTTCAAATGGAATAATATATTTTACATCAAAAAAAAAAAAAAAATACAAAAAAAAACAAAAACAAAAACAAGAAAAAAACCCACATTACATATCCTTTTTCCTTTTTTTCTCACTGCAAGCAGTTTATTCTTCTTAAGGCCTGTGTGAGAAATGCATGGTCATGCATGAAATATCAGAAGTGATTGGCCTGGGGCAATTTCTCATCAACATGTTATTATATAGTTCACAGGTCATAACAGTAGACATTAACAGGATAAAAATGCCTGCATCATAGACTTGTATATATGATTATTATCTGTACTATACTGTCAAGTTATTACATACAATGTGTAATAACCTGATCTGATCCTTGTATTGTAAAGGAAGGGAAAAAAATCATAAACAAAAACTTTATTACACTGTATATAGCCATTTGATGAACATTTGATGAACATATCAGATCTTCTATTTTTATTAGGGAATTCAACACATAATTTTTACTATAAACTGACCACTACAAGACAATATAATCAGATTTTACACATTTTTTGCCCATAAAATGATTGATATATGTTTATATTCATCCTAACAACTACCATTCACTGACTGGGTTGGTAGTGTTTGCTTTGTAAGTGGAATAAATGTGTTCAACAAATTTCCACTTCGTCAGAATCAAAAGAGATTAAAGTAGAGTAATCATGCTTTATGCTCCAGTCAAGATTCTTTCACTTATTTCAAGGCAATCAGTTCTGGAATGGTGGAGGAAACTGGAGTGCCCAGAGAAAACCACAGACCTTCGGCAAGCAAACTGACAAACTTCCTCACACTAGGATCTGTCCTGAGTGGGATTTAAACCCAGGCAGTGAGAGGCACTGTGATCAGTGTAAGCACACGCTTTAGACTATTCTGCCACAGAGGCTTCAGAATCAAGAGATGAAAATTGGTGCTGATAGTACTTTGGTAAAGCATTCCACATTTAAAAAATAAAAACTAATGTACTCTAGCATATAAGTATGCCAAAAACAGCTTTGTGGTTGAAAGTGACATTAGCTGTTTCATTCAAATGCACACTGAAACCCTCATAATATGCAAAGTACATGGAACTTTCCTTTTTATTTCAAGTATCAAATAACACATCAAGTGATTTTTAATGTTTGAATTATCCCATGTTATATATAATCTCTATCATAAAACACAAGCATGTACCTGACCTGGATATATATCTTTGGTGTCAAGTGGTTGATAACACTATTAATTAAATTCTGACCTTAGAAGACATTTATAAATTTATCAAAACAAATATTTTTTAGTGTAAGTAGGTCACAAGTGACTAAAATGTTAATTAATTTCATGTTGCTTGTTCTATCCTTGACCTGACTTTACTATTATATATGTATTGAGTGACTTGTCTGGCAAAACTTCTAGGTAAGCTCTTCAAGAAATTACTTCCTTTGTTAGACTTTTCTTGGTAGAAAAGATTGATTTAATAAGGTTTTACATCCCAGTCAAGAATATTTTACTTATATGGAGACTTTACCAGTGGTTTTTCATTATTGTCTATTTTTTAAAGTAATCATGAAGTCTTTTACCACTTTGAGTTTTTGATTATTCAGAACACTGTGAGTTGTATTATGTGACATTATTGGTGATCAAGTGGTCTAAAACACACACTAACAGATCAAGAATACAATTGACACTCACTGGCTAGTAGTTTGATTCCCAAATGGACAGATCCAAGTGTGAGAAACTTTGTTAGCTCATTTTCCAAAGGTTGGTTGTAGCTTACTTTCCTAAATTTGGTTTTAGCCCACTTTCCAAAGGTTGGTTGTAGCTCACTTTCCAAAGGTTGGTTTTAGCTTACTTTCCTAAATGTTTTTAGCTCACTTCCCAAAAGTTGGTTTTAGCTCACTTTCCAAAGGTTGGTTGTAGCTCACTTTCAAAAGGTTGGTTTTAGCTTACTTTCCTTAATTTGGTTTTAGCTTACTTTCCTAAATTTGGTTTTAGCTCACTTTCCAAAGGTTGGTTTTAGCTCACTTTCAAAAAGTTGGTTTTAGCTTACTTTCCAAAGGTTGGTTTAAGCTCAATTTCCAAAGGTTGGTTTTAGCTCAATTTCCAAAGGTTGGTTTTAGCTCACTTTCCAAAGGTTGGTTTTATCCATGCCCTCCAGTATTGTCCAACTTACCAAAGTTGATTGTCTTAATTGATATAATTGAAAGAATCTTGACTTGGACATAAAACACTATTACATCGCTCTAAGTTTAAGTTGTAAAATGATTGATAAGTGACTTATCATACATTCAAGTAAGCTGAAAACTATTTCACAATGACTTCGATGTATCTAAAATCTTAAATTAATTTGGTTTAGCACAGTAAGTGTGATCTGTATAGATCTAGTAGACTGAAGTTATAGTGTTTTTTTTAAATCTCTCCAGTCACTGAGTCAATGACATTTTACCTACTAGTATATCAATTGAGATGGTCAATTTGACATGGTAGAGGAAACCAGAGTGCCTGAAAAAACCAATAACATCCCACATGCAAATTGACAAATTTTTCTCATACCAGGATATACCTTAATGATATCTGCATGAACATAGGGTATAAGAGACACCATAAACTGGTGCTTTAAACAGATATGAGATAAATTTTAAATCAACATATCTGTATCTAACATCATTTGGTTTGGACATTTTTGTATAAAAATTTGACAAGAAATAAAATTGCTTACCATTTAGACATCACAACAAAGTCATCCTTGAGTTAAATCAAAATCCATAACTGACATCATAAATTCCAAAATTAAATTTATCTATAATTATTTCCTAAATAAAATAAAGTCTATTTATAAATTAGTTATAAATCCCTTATATTAATCTCAAAGATTCAAAACAATGATGTTCACCACATTGAATTAATTAAACCACAGATCTATTCTCAGTCTCAGAAAAATAAACATGACATAATTCAAGGTCTCATTAAATTAATGACAATTTGCTTATTAATCAAAACTTTTTCTCATGATTATAGTCTATATCCAATATGATTAGAATATAAAATATATCCATTACTTGTTGTGGTCACCACTTCGAATAAAATTTGTAAAAACAGAAATGAAAAAAAAAACATGAAGTCTGGCCCAAATTAATTAAACGTTAGCCAATTAATCACAAATTCTTTAGGTAATGATCACTGCTCCCATCCCAATGATCCTACATATATTAGACTATATCACATATCCATTACTTGAAGTGGTCATCAATTTATTGATTTTACTGTAATATTACCTTACCTCGACAAAACTAACTTAACTCCCCTCAGGGTCATATGACACATTTAATCATCATTGACGATCAACAACTACTGGCTATAACTCTGTTTGGAGTGTAAGTGTCATGCATTTTATCATACTTGCAGATCAAACTTGACTGGTATTTTCTTCCAAAATAAATGATTCAAATTTACTAGGAAATTTTTCATAAAGTTTTAATAGGGATATTTTTCATAAGATTTTAACAGATGTTAATCATATGATATTATCATACCGTACCTTGCTGTTTCAACAAATCAGTTTTAATTTTCAGAAATTTTCTAATTATTCAACAGACTGTGTATGTCATTACTTTTACATTTAATTGGAAACTTCAGACAAAATGAGAATTATTTTCCATCAGATTCAATCGTTTGGATTTTAAAAACTAAAGTATGCTAAAGCCATTTCCTTAGGCAATTTGAAAAACAACTTTAATAGTGATATTTTTTTTTTCTTCTGTGAAGTAGTGTTGCAACATCGGTTAAAAATCATAATCGATCATCGGTTGGAATCGGTTGGTGCTTCCGATGCGATTTTACCGATTATAATCGGTTGGGTTTTATTTTTTTAAATATATTCTTTTTGAATTAAAAATGAGTGGAATTTTTTGTGTTCTCTTTATTATTAAGAATTGGAGATATACACTCTACATTTACACAAAATCTAGCACTATGTATTAGCACTGAACTAGCACATTTTTATTTACTCTTGCTTACTTTTATGCACTCATTGGTTCTAAGTAATCTTTTTACATCGTAACATAAAATTCATGCATTTGGGCTCACTACAGTTCATCATTACGTCAGCCAAGTGGCTTGTGAAAACTGGAATATGTTAGCGCTTTGTAAAACACGAATAGAAACGGCGTAACACGGATCCTGGAAATTTAATCGATGATCGATTATTAGAAAACATAATCAATATCGCAATCGGGAGGCTTCAACACGCCACTAATCGATTCTTTCCGATAATCGTTTCATCACTACTGTGAAGCTCGTGGTTCTTTCACTTTTATCAGTAAAATTACTAGAATTCTCACTAGGATGTTTTTTTGAGCCAAAATATGACATCATTCCGCTTACCAAAAACAATGCTTTTTATACCAAGTAATTTCAAATTCCACACTTCAATTTCAGCTTGTACCATAATTATGTTAGAAAAAAAGTTTTCAAAAACAAAATATAGAACTACTTTGCACTCAAAAATACATTCTTTATTACTGTTTTGGAATGAAACCTTGTTTCTATTTCCTTATACATATATCAACAAATCTTTTCCAAAATAAAATGAAATGTTACATAACGATTTCAAGAACTCTGGCTTAAATCCAACAAGTTGACAGATAACCCCTAGAGTTTAAGTATTTAGGTTGTTCAAAAATAAACAAAATATTGTGAAAAAAATACATTATATATCTCTTATCATCTAGTCATAGCAAGAAAATTATCTTTTAAATTCCAAAAGGTTTTAATTACAGTTTAACATCCCTATATGGAAAAGTGGTTAAGTTGTAATTTCACCAGCTCTTACACAAGTTTTCTCAAGTGCTACAAATGCTGTAGATGTGTCTGGAAAAGCAAAAAGAAAAGTATAAAGAGAATACAAGGTAATGAAGGTATGCAATCTTTTTTCCCTAGAGCAAGCTTAGAAGCAATAAATCATAGCAGTGTGCTTCAGACTTGAGATTCATGACTAGTTTCAGCCAAAGTTATTTCATTTAGTATGCCTTGAGCATGAAGTTCAATTTACATTGCTGATAAATTAATTGGTATAACAGAAATGATGCACCATGATACTTTAGAGAATGACCTTGTGATGAACTTGTGATATTTGAGCTAAGTTTATACAGGTAAAACCTTGCCTGTTGATAGATTACAAAACAAATAAGAAAATTAGACAATTCATCTAAGTCAATGGTTGGTTTAAGTCACATTGATACCAACATGAACAAAGAACCATGGATAATTACATTAATTCAACTTCCAAAATCGTTTTTTTTTTTTTAAATGTTACCATTAATGCCATCAGAAACCTCGTTTCCATGACATGGTGTAAGGGGTGGTAAACCTGATAGTTACTGTTTGCTGCAATTACAAAGCTTTGTAAATAATTTTCATATAAAGCAGTGTCTATGAACGCATTATTGATAAATATTTACAATCGGAATAAATTTCCTTCAATAAATTATTGAAAAAGGAATGGGAATATATTGATAAATATAAATATATGGATTTCTTCACATGAGACTAATGTTTTCCCTAACACTACAAAAAGTTTGAGGTGAAATTAAATACTATGACTTAATTGCACTATTTCTATACACCAAATATATGTAGTCTAACTGCAATGCCAATGCATGTGGTAAATGTTATAATTTTTCAAGTACCTCAAAATAAAATAAATTCAATAAAATTACATGGATGGGATTTTTATACTAGCTGCAGTTTTCAATTATAATGGATTTTTGTAACTGTATAAAACACATGCAAATATCAATTAACCAAATTTTTCAACTGAGATGGCATAAAGTATTCATTAGTTACTTATGACAACATGCATACCTAGCACAATATTATATAACATGAAATATGATATATTGATTTTTGTATCCAAAACTATACTAGTGTCACCTAATCCAAAAATTAAAAAGCAAGTTACTGTACTTAATTACGATATAAGAAGGGGAAAATTGAGAAGATAATCCCATTTTTCATTAAGATCCCACAGTCCTTCCAGTTGATAGCTCAGCACTCTAACACAAGGCTAAAAGATCTACACCATAAAGTCTGACAGTAACATAAATAATAAATATACAACACTACAACACCACGACTAGCTCAGTGCTGCTACATAAAAATGACGAGAAAAGCATGACAATATTTCAACAGATCTTCAAGAATTTAAAACATCATTGACCAATTACAAAGGAGAATATGACAAAACGAATAACAATTAATATCGCAAACTGATAAAATGTGGCCTTTGAGTGTACCAAAATTGGTTTTCATTATCATTATTTCATAAATGAGTCAACATTTCTATTAATTAACTTTAAAATCAACATTTATCAAGAATTTTATTTCTACTTTCAACAACGTTTTATAAAAAGTTCTAACTTACCTTCTGAAGTGTAACAATAAAATTAATTCAGTTTTCCTGTAACTTTCATCTCATTCACGTCATTACTCTCACTGTTGACATATCTGTCACTTTGACAGTTCCTATTTTTTGACTAGGCGTCTTTACCACTATGATAAAACCGGAAGTAGTTTTCAGCTAAACCTTTTGTAGATGAAAATTACCCCCATTTGGTTCAAATTTCTAACAATAGTAATATATTCAAGTATATGAGATTGAAAATGAATTTATTAATCTGGAGTTGTATTAATGAGTTGCACTTAGAATTTCTGCAATATGAGATATTCGTTAATTCCTCCCTCTCAATAGGGTGTTACAAATGTTTAAATGATATCATAATTTACAAAACGGAAAAACGGTACGGATCTTAATTTCGGTTAGTGTCACAATGGACAACTAATAACGTGGTGAATACCCAATATCTGAGAAAAACAATAATTAAATATTTTTAAAGTAATGAATCTTTTTCAAAATTAAATTTTTATTGTTAAACAAAGAGACATTTCATTTAATTTTACATGTTCATATTTTATATCCGGATAACGGTTTATCGTTTACCTCTTTTGAATGTTATACGTGACCAGAATCTAAACATTCGAATGATTTAAGCGTGTATTGACAACGAGGAAGCCCACGGGTTCAAAAACACACGAGGTTTAAGAAAACAAACACTTCATTTCTGTACATTCCTCGAAAATATTAGCGGTACACTATGTCAGACGAATATCCGGGATGGGAGAAAAGAGTGAGTCGCTCCAATGGTTGGTAGTTTTTTTTAACAAAAAATCTTATGTGTACTTTTTGCATTCTGAAATATAACATGAACAAGAGTAATAATTAATAAGTTTATTTAAAGGAAACATTTGTTTTATACCATCTAAAATTTTAATTTCGACTTTAATAGCTTGAATATGCTAAAATCAAGCAAGTAATTTTGAATATTTCTGAGAAAAATATTTTTCCAAAAACTTTACATTGAATTTAATGTGTGTTAGATATTCATTTAATTATTATTTATTTATAATAATTATCAGTATTTTTCTATAATATTTAAGATTAATTTATTTTATTATCGATAATATTATTATTATTATTATTTTCATTATTATTGCTGTATGTATGAATGAATTCATGAATGTATGAATGTATTCATACATATATTTTTATATACAAATTATTATAATTATTACGGTATCATCACAAAGTGAACAAATTAAAAAGAATGTTCCGTGTTTTTTATATTTTTATCCATGAACTTTATTATTAATCTGTGGGAATCTCAAAATAATAATAGCTTATTTATTAAATATTTGTGGCTTTTGGAAACAGTATCTATGGAAAACATGTGTATCAGGAAATAAAATTAGGGTAATTTATTAAATTTTCACAAATCTGAAAATAATGCACTGGCACTGCTGCCAGCACCATAAAGATTAAACTAAAACACTTGAAAACTAATTCTGTTAATCTTTTTTATGAAGCTGATACTTATTAATGAATTATAGTTTATGTGAGTCTAGAGTTTGTGTGTGCTGACTAACAACTCAGCAGAAGTATAGACTTTTTTTATGCGGATTAGATCAATGATCAGAGATATTGATACTCATTATTTTCACTCAAGTTGTTTTTACAATTTTCCCAGGAGTAATGCCCTTTGATGTTTCATTGAACAATTCTTGTCTAAAATAATTCGCAAAATCTATTTACAAGGAGTTTGTAAAACTTAAATGTGCATTTTATTGATAAGCAAAAAATGTCTACTGCTTGTTTAATTTTTCAGGTAAGGTGTATTATTTAAACCTGGAAACAAAAGAAAGCCAATGGGATCCTCCAACAGGACCAGCCAAGGGAGGAAATGGAAAAGTCCAGTGTTCACATCTATTGGTCAAGCACAGAAATTCACGGCGACCTGCCTCATGGAGATGTGATAACATAACTAAGTCAAAAGAAGAAGCTTTGGCAGAATTACAAGGTATGACTCAAAAGTTGTTTGTAATGTGCCAATTCAGCCACAAACACACTGGTCCATGTCCAAATCACAATCCCAAATCCAAATCCAGATCACAATCCCAAATCCAAATCACAATCCCAAAAGCAGTGTCAAAATTATGGGAACTGGCTATTCAGTTAAAAACATGAACTTCCACCAGGGAAGTGAGGCTGGGTGCACTGGAAGAGCCAATCTGCCACAAGTGAAATCAGTCAGCAGTGTTTTTCTGCGAAGTTGTATGCTAGTGCACTAGCATTCCAAATGCCACCATTAGTGCACACTGGTGTAAAACAGTTAGGAACACATGCATAAAACACACATACCACAGGAATCTGTCAAACAGGTAAATTCTTGTAAAAATAAAGAAAAACTGTCATGTTGCAAGTACTGAACTGAAAAAAATTGTGAATGTGACTTTAAGCTTACTTTGGATCTTTAATGTAAAGAAAATATGTTTCCTGAGGCATTTACTGCACAAGTTAAAACTTGCTGATGTAACCTTATGTGACTGAACTTCAACTGAAATCAAACCTTTTTGTTACCGAGTTGAATTCATTTTTATTTTAGAATATAGAAGACAGATTGTGTCAGGTGAAAAAACATTTGAAGAATTAGCATCACAGTACAGTGATTGCAGCTCAGCAAAAAGAGGAGGGGATCTTGGACCATTTGGCCGTGGACAGATGCAAAAACCATTTGAAGATGCCACATTTAACATGAATGTTGGTGAATTAAGTGAACCTATTTGGACTGATTCAGGTGTACATATTATCCTACGGACTGCTTAAAGATCTCTTCTTCCCTGACAAAACAAAATTCTTCACACAAAGAATTGGGATATCATTTCTTCTATATACTTGTATTATTTTTTGTCAGTCTTCTTCTTAACTAGAGGATGTTGTAATGTTTATGAGGAAAACTGACTGTCAGTGATGAGTATATACATGTATATTGTAGTTATGTTAAGATGTAATACATGTAGATGAATATGTTTGGTCTTAAAGAATCAGAAAATGTCAGCTAAAATTCAAATAAAAAAATACACAGATCTATTGTAAAGTACAAATATATGATATTAAATGGAATTTAAGTTTAAATAATTATCTTCAAAACAAGATAAAATGACATGCATTAAATCCCTAGATTACATCACAAACGCCTCAGCACGTGAGTGGGTGCAGCTAATTTACGTTCGAGACATTGAGAAATGACCTGAACATATTTTCAATTTTCAAACCAGTAAAATCTTTAGAAATTTATCAAATTTAATTAAAAAAACTTAACATCAGTTCTATTAAGGCAAGACATGATATGAGTAATTCTTATTATGAATAATGAATGTACCAAACAAATGGTGTTTATAATGCTTATATTTATTTTCTTGTTAATGGCAAAATGGTGCACAAGTTGATTACAGAATTCAATGATAATTCAGCAACATTGTTCTCATTATAATGTACTGCAGAATTACAGTTGTTTATGGGGTAATAATTTTTTTTACTAATTTTATGTCATGACGATTTTTCTCACCAAAGCTACCAAATGGGATTTATTTTCACAAAACACAATAAACACAATAATATGACATAACACTTCAATTTTATTGATAATATAAAAAAACAGTGAATCAAAAATTGGTTTTGAGGAATTCAAAAATTGTACCAAACAATGTTTTCAGAAGTTGGAAGTTTGAACTACAATGAATGTAACAATTTGAAAAAATAATTAACTAATTGTTTAGATTATATGTATTTAAAAATTGTACCAAAGTGAAACAGTTGGAAATTTAATTTAAAATAATAAATGTACCAATTTTAATAAACTAAATAATTTATTGGTCAGTTATTTAAGTATCGCTGTAATCTGCTTTCAGTGGTTATATGTTGTCTCGTGTCATTTTAAATGGTACTGATAACTTGAATTATCACTGAGTAATGAAAATCTATTTCAAAAACTTTCCTAAGCCAAGGCAAATATTAGTAAATGAAGTGTTTCCACAAAATCAGATCAGTTAGCATGATTAATTACCTGAAAAATTTATTAATTTTGTAAGACTACCTTGTAGATCTGTTGGAAACTGAAGAGGTAACAATTAATAATTAAATTACAATGTAAAACACTAATAGTAATTAAAAGAGAGGAATGGTGCTTCTTATTTCAAACTTGAATGATATTGTTTTTGTTATTTACACATTGGGTATACATGTATATAATTGGATGTTCCAACATATGATGTGATATTGGGAAGAATTATTTCCAATAGATATGATATTAAGTTAATATTTTCCCTTAAAAATTAAATTATTCCAAGAATCTGTTATTTTAACATTGTTCATGTATTTCCACAAAACTTTTAGAGGTAGTAATTCTGTTGTATGCTAGCCAAACACATTGGAGGACTTTTCTATCATTGTTATGCCACACAGTCTAACTGATATACTTCTAGTATACCAAGTATCCTTATCTACAATACAGAACCAAGCATTAGTACCTGAAGGGTTCATGGTACTTAGGTGAAGCGTTATTACCTGAAGGGTACATGGTACTTAGGTGAAGCGTTAGTACCTGAAGGGTATATGGTACTTAGGTGAAGCATTAGTACCTGAAGGGTACATGGTACTTAGGTCAATTGTTAGTACCTGAAGGGTACATGGTACTTAATTCAAGTGCTAGTACCTGAAAGGTACATGGTACTTAGGTGAAGCATTAGTACCTGAAGGATACATGGTACTTAGGTGAAGCATTAGTACCTGAAGGGTACATGGTACTTAGGTCAATTGTTAGTACCTGAAGGGTACATGGTACTTAATTCAAGTGTTAGTACCTGAAAGGTACACGGTACTTAGGTGAAGCATTAGTATCTGAAGAGTATATGGTACTTAAGTGAAGAAATAGACTAACTATCCTGCTTACCTTTAACACTGCCTCTGACTGTCTAGGTCCAAATCTAACTTGAGAAAGAACCTAATGAGAAAGTTTATCACTTTGCTTGTCAGAGTTTATTGTCCTCTCTGGGTACTCTAGTTTCCTCCACCATCCCAGAACTGACAGCCACAATATTAGTAAAAGAATTTTGACTGGGGCTTAAAACACCACTAATCCACTCCACTCTGCAAGGTTCATTATCATGTTTATTTTGTGTTATCTTAGGTGTCGTGACAATATGCTCCGACACAACAAAAATATCACCAACTCTAATGTGCTACAATATTGTAAAATATGGTTTACTTTTATTTTTGCTACAAGGACAGTTTATATGCCAACATGCTTACCCTTCTTTATTTATATACATTTTTATATGTGATTTGTCTGTTAGCTAGGGTTATACCTAGCTACTATACTCACCCATATGCCAACATGCTTACCCTTCTTTTTTTATATACATTTTTATATGTGATTTGTCTGTTAGCTAGGGTTATACCTAGCTACTATACTCACCCATATGCCAACATGCTTACCCTTCTTTTTTTATATACATTTTTATATGTGATTTGTCTGTTAGCTAGGGTTATACCTAGCTACTATACTCACCCAAGTCCTGACATTCATTTCTTACTGACTTCAATATACCATACAACTTTAACATGATATTCCAACAGGAACATTGCTAATAACCAAAAAACTAAAATTAAAACTTACATGTACATGTATATGTAACCTTATGGCAAATGCAGTCACCAGGCTAAAAAAAAGTCAATGTTTTGTCACTGTTGATAGTATGCTCACTTCATAAAGGTTGATAATAAATCCTCTTTCGAGTAGCATCTGTGTTTGAAAAAAAATAGTTTTTGTCTGTGATCATTATATTTCAAGTTCAGAACATTTCATTTAGAAATGAAAATTAGAGTTCCTTTGGAAATCCCTTGAAAACAAATGTTCCACAATAATAATTTCCACTGTTCTTTATTATGCCTTCAATTGTACCTGGTGTCATCTCAATATAAGTAAAGTTATCTTGATTGGAACAAAAAATCTATTTCAGCTTTCCCACTGCTTAATACAAGAAAATGAGTTTAAATTTAAATATAGTATACTTGGAGCTGGTGCTATTCTGATGGAGACAACAGACAATAACGGCTTTTATGGGGGTGGAGGGGCCTCGGTGGCCGAGTGGTCTAAAGCGCGCTTATAGATCACAGCGCCTCTCACCACCTGGGTTTGAATCCCACTCTGGACAGATCCTAGTGTGAGAAAGTTTGTCAGTTCACTTGCTGAAGGTTGGTGGTTTTCTCCGGGTACTCCGATTTCCTCCACCATTCCAGAACTGACCACCTCGAAATAAGTGCAAAAATCTTGACTTGGGGCATAAAACACCATTACACCATTCCACTCCACTCTTATGGGGGTGGGGTTATGACCTTAAACATTGTGGGATCTCATGTTAGACTAAAGACACAACAGAAAATACTGAAAAAAACATGCAAGATGTATTTTGGGACTGGATGCTTGGCTGACTGACACAAATGACAAAGAATATCTTGGAAAAATGTGTTTTAAAAACTTTGACATTGCTCAGGACACACCACCAGACTGATAACAGCTGTCAGGACATTCATCTGGCAATTTAATAATAATAATAATAAAAACAAAAATTTCAACTGATCTTATTACTGTTTTATTACCATCAACTTCTTTTACAAACTTAAACCAAGTTAAATGAATGAAAAAATTGTTTTTTGCAGATTTTTTTCCATTTCAGCACAGTAATTCATGAATGGTGCGAAATTTTATTGAGTGATATTGACCTTTTCGACTTTTAAACTCCAGACATTACCATATACATGTATGTACTAGAACATTGTAAAATTAAATCACAGATTTTTCTGCCTAAAAGATTTAACTGTAACAAACTGATCATTCCAACAGCTAACATGCTATATTTTATTTTTAACCTGCCTGGACTTTATCCTATACATATAAGGCGTTTGCTTTTACATATATGCAACCAAGCAACATGCTATAACAAAAAAATATAATTACAGTTGAAGTTCAAAAGCTTTTGGATTTAACAGATAAATCCTCATTTTACAAAGGAAGTTTTATTTGGTAATGTTCGAAATTTCAAATCTCAGGGAAAATTCTAAATAAATGAAAATCAAAATACAAGCTAAGCTAAATACATATTCAGTGTTTCTGAAATACATGTACCTTTAAAGTTTTGCATTTCAACTTTATAATGATTATTAATTTTTTTATGGCCATTTATTTAATTGGAAAGTCAAATTTAATCTGATTATTTTTATTTTGGAATATATACATGTCTTATCCACAACCTTGAGAACAGTAGACGATGAAACAAAGATGAACTCATCTTAAACAATAATAATGACAGCACACTATACATCTTACCAACACAAATATTATCATTTTCTGAATGGTAACAATAATGCTGACTTCAGCATCAAGGAAAATAACTCTGCAATATAAGATGAGCCTACTCTTCACAAATTCTTGATTACCAGTATACACAAGTATGATTAGGTATCCTTAGATAGCTTGGAAAATACAGCTCAGTCAAGGAAAAAAGTTTCAAGGGGCATAACTCTGTAAATACATGTTTGTGGTCCCTGGTGGTTGTGGGTATATATAAAAATATTGATTATCTTTGCAATGACTAAGTAAACAAGTAAACTTTTACATTGTATGAACATAAATGTTAAATGATTGTCTCTTAACTGTAACATCATACAATATCACATGGTTATCTTACATGCCCTTGAACCCTATCTCACATGATCAGATGCAGAAGAAATCATACATGACTTCAAACCTTTTCATGATCAGATTCAGATGAAATATATGTGTCACATGACATCAAAGCATAACATGAACAGATACAGAAGAAATGTGCATGTCACATGACTCAAACCATGTCTCACATATCAAATACAGAAGAAATATGTATGTCATATGACTTCAAACCCTGTCTCCCATATGGGATACAGAAGAAATATGTATGTCATATGACTTCAAACCCTGTCTCACATATCAGATACAACAGAAATATGTATGTCATATGACTTCAAACCCTGTCTCCCATATGGGATACAGAAGAAATATGTATGTCATATGACTTCAAACCCTGTCTCACATATCAGATACAACAGAAATATGTATGTCATATGACTTCAAACCCTGTCTCACATATCAGATACAACAGAAATATGTATGTCATATGACTTCAAACCCTGTCTCACATATCAGATACAACAGAAATATGTATGTCATATGACTTCAAACCCTGTCTCACATATCAGATACAACAGAAATATGTATGTCATATGACTTCAAACCCTGTCTCACATATCAGATACAACAGAAATATGTATGTCATATGACTTCAAACCCTGTCTCCCATATGGGATACAGAAGAAATATGTATGTCATATGACTTCAAACCCTGTCTCACATATCAGATACAACAGAAATATGTATGTCATATGACTTCAAACCCTGTCTCACATATCAGATACAACAGAAATATGTATGTCATATGACTTCAAACCCTGTCTCACATATCAGATACAACAGAAATATGTATGTCATATGACTTCAAACCCTGTCTCCCATATGGGATACAGAAGAAATATGTATGTCATATGACTTCAAACCCTGTCTCACATATCAGATACAACAGAAATATGTATGTCATATGACTTCAAACCCTGTCTCACATATCAGATACAACAGAAATATGTATGTCATATGACTTCAAACCCTGTCTCACATATCAGATACAACAGAAATATGTATGTCATGTGACTTCAAACCCTGTCTCACATATCAGATACAACAGAAATATGTATGTCATATGACTTCAAACCCTGTCTCGCATATCAGATACAACAGAAATATGTATGTCATATGACTTCAAACCCTGTCTCACATATCAGATACAACAGAAATATGTATGTCATGTGACTTCAAACCCTGTCTCACATATCAGATACAACAGAAATATGTATGTCATGTGACTTCAAACCCTGTCTCACATATCAGATAGAGCAGAAATATGCATCTGGCATACCCTCAAAAACATGATCAGATACAAAAGAAATCTGTAACTCACAAGACATCAAAACCCAAAGAAGTTTTTTTTTATTATTATTATTTTTTTTTTTTTGAGCTTCCTTTACTTTCAACTGAACACACATTTTACAATAAAATAATGCTTGATATACACCTGTATATTTAGATTTATATAAACATTTCTGAAATAGATCATTTACAAAGCTTTGGCTTGAAATATGTGGACTGAAAATATTAAATTACATAATTTATTATAAATATATTAAAATATATAAATTTAAAATCACATGGTATGCAATTAAAGACAAATAATTTTGATGTTAGCTCAGAACATTTTATATTGTGCCAAAAGCCTCCATCAAATTGTTATCAAACTAAATGTGAAAGGAGAATTAGTTAAAGGTTTCTCCTAAAAGATATACAATTTTTGTCAGTTCTGCACTGGAATAAAAAATGTTATGATGAACACAGTAAAGAATTTACGGAACAACTAACTATACATGTGTTGTCGACTTTTTTAATTGTACTTAAAAAAACATTTAAAAACATAAGATAGAAATTCTTTGATGATTAAAGGGACATTCCAGTGGTGTAGTGGTTAGAGTTATCATCAATGCAGCTAGGGTTCTCCACATTTTACGTAAGAAAGTATGGGGTAAGCTATTTCATCACAATAGTATTACACTAGGTTTTTTTATGCTGGTTTTTTCATGCTAGGTTTTCAAGTTTTTCTTCCCCAATACCTGATACACTAAAAGTCTCGGTAAACTATCTAGATTGATATTAGTTTTTATCTAGTTTCTTAACTGTTATAAAATAACTTTTCAGATAAAAATACAGTCAAACCTGTCTATAAAGGCTACCAATGGGAATCAGTAAAAGTGGCCTTTATGGACACGTGGCCTTTATATACAAGTTCAAATAATATAGACAAAGAGCAACTGGGATAAAATTGTATTGGCCTTTATAAGCAGGTGGCCCTTATAGAGAGGTGTCCTTTAAGGCAAATTTGACTGTATTTATGCATTTAACAGTGAAAATCCTGTAAAAATTAATCCATAAATAAAATCATAACAATTTTTTTAATTAATTCAAAAATTTAGAATATATATGTAAAAAATTAAATGGAAGAAGACTTTGGCACAATTTCCTATCTTTGAAGATTGGTTTGTACAAAAATATTCTAATTAATTTTTCAAAAATAATTTATGAATCGCATAAAATAAATTGGATTTCATTTCAAAAAGCTGCCTGACAACACAACATTTTTATTGGACCTTAATTATCATAAAAAACAAAACAATCTTAACAAAAAATCTTTATATAATTAAAAATAAATTATCAAATTACATAGAATATGTTAACTAACATTAACAATGGAATTCCCCTGAGCTCCATGTGATACCTTATAGTGTTTGTGTGGGACAATCATTTTTATTGGAAATGGAGTCGCATGAAGTGACGTTTTCCTGTAATAACAACTTTTTTGGGGGAATATTTGATGTAAACATTATCCATTTCATTCTGCACAAACGTTAAGAGGTATTGATCATGTGGTACGCTAGCGAGTTCCATTTCATCATTTATACTGTACGATGATACATTTCAAACAAAATCAAATCTTCATAGTCTATTCGCTAGGTCTTAGTTCACAATCTTTCACTTTACCGAGTGTACGCTCAACTCAAATTGGGGAATATTTCAAAGACAATTTTTTAAGACATTATACAGTTAAAATTGAATATCTAATTTAATAGTTTGTTTAGTTAAGGTTTGTTGAACAAAACAAAATATTGTCTCATAAAATTTGAATTTTTTAAAATGTTGATGAGAGTAAAATGGAAAGATTTGAGTTGAGTGTGCTCTCATTTAAGTGAATGACTGAAACTGGAGTCAGTCACTTCTATGAAAAATTTTGTGATTTTCATTTGTTTTATAATAAAATAAAACAAACATACCATTCCGTGTCCACATCACAATCCCAAAAACAAAGTAAAAACTTTGCAAACTTGCAAAATATGTTATACACGTGAACTTCCATCAAGGAAGTGAGGCCGGGTGCTCCAGAAGGGTAAGCACCTCCTGTCTAGCTAGCTACACCCATCACGTGCAAGTCAATTTTGTGAACTATGGTAAGTCAAATACTAGAATATCCAGTATAAGTTGGGATACAGTGACTACATACTTATCAACAATATTGTGATGACGGCCATAAAACTTTTTAAGGGCCCTGATAAGCCTAGGCTTGCAATATCCTTGTGTCAACAATTTAATTGTAAGTAATTTGCTTCGTTGCAGAAAGTCCCCATAGTGGGAACAAGCTATATATAATAACAACCAATAACACTTAAACAGTTCCACAGGACAAGCATTTTTGTGATAACTTGACTTCCTCTATGAAAAAGCCTCTACTTGACAACAAGCTGTTTTGGAAATAGTTTTTGTCCAATTAGAAACTAATGTGAAAAATTATTTATGTTTGATCAAACTGATTACAAGAAAAAAAAAGTTATGATAC
Organism: Tegillarca granosa; assembly: GCA_029721355.1. Taxonomy (NCBI): domain Eukaryota; kingdom Metazoa; phylum Mollusca; class Bivalvia; order Arcoida; family Arcidae; genus Tegillarca; species Tegillarca granosa. The sequence continues at coordinate 27,947,790 of CM056606.1, forward strand.
CTTACACAGGTTATATATATGTAATACATAATATTAAGTACTTATTGGTTTAAGACTAAAGTATTACAGCATAATATGATATATATATAGTGCAACTTTCGAAAACCAGCTTTGTGTTGGACCAAGAAATTTGGCTGGTTTTCTGAGGGGCCAGTATTTAGTGGGCCTTATAAATCCTTATTAAAATATTTTAATGATTTTTTAAAGAAAAAGTTTTCGGAAGTAAATTATTAAGATGAAACATGATTTCCGCACTTAAAAAAGGCTGGTGTTTGGAATTCAGAGGGACCAATTTATGGAAGTTAATATATAAACAAAGAAGGATAAATTTGGGACTGGTCTCACATGTTTGGTATGAAGAGGTGATCGGTTTTTAGAAGGGCTGGTATTCCGAAGATGCACTGTATATATACATACACACAACATTTTGCTGTGAAGTTTTAAAAATGTCTCAATTAGTTCACTAAGTCAGAGTGGCATAAATTTTAAAGTGTCCGCTTACATATTGCAGTACCCATTGTCTAAGTTTAAATTAAAACCCACTGGAACAGATCCTAACATGACAAGGTTTTATTAATAATAATGAATAAAAATAAAGTGAAAATAAAAATTTGGCTTTTACCAAACTTTTAAGATCACACATGTACATTTCAAAACCTATAAGTTAGATATGATACAAAGAAACTAAATCTAAACTAACCATGGATTTCATAACCTATCATGTACCATATATATATATATGATTACACCACATAATATATTGAAATTAATCTGTAGAAAATACTCCGGATTTCACAATTTGTTAACATAAAAATGCAAGGTTTAAAAAGACAATAAATATTTCCATTCACTCCATTATTATGCAAAAAGTAAAAACATAACACAATGATTGAACAATTTACCACATGCATCACATTATGCAATTGCATCGATTCCAAGTAAAAGATTTGTAAATGCTTAAACACAAAAGAGTAAAAATCAAATCAAATTAAAAATAAAAACTTTATTTTAAAAAAAATCAAAATATTATGCAAATATTTTACACACAAATATGTTTAAAAAATAATGAAAGTAAAATCAGTATTGACAATTTTTATAACTTCAAAGAGAAAACCGGTGTCCTTCAAATGCAACAAATCATTACTTTTTTCCATTTAAATTAAGCGATCACCAATTCTGAGAATTTATATTGTGTATCAAATGGAGAGAAATTTTTTCCACCCATTTGACATGTAAACTTCATCATTAACAAGCATTCAGTATCTGCACCTATCCTGCCTTTTGTTTTATAGAAAATCTTGCTTTTATTTTAGAGCACAACATATTTGTTAAAAACAATAAATGAAAAATTATTTTGAAGAAAACAAATGATGTTTAACCAGTAAAGCCCGGTTAAGAGTAGACACAAAAATGATAGAAGTATATATAGATTATTTAAACCATTTACATAACAAATCCAATGATATGTCATAGCCAACATAGCTCATCTCTTACTTAATAATTTAAACAAGAATTCCATGGATTTAAATGTCTCATCTGGTTAGTTTTTGATTGAGTAGAAAATAAATTGCTTTAACATAAACTTTCACATTTTGACACACCGCCACAGACACCAGAAAAGTAACACCAAAGTCCTCGCCTTATGGCAATGCCAGGCTTAACAAAAACTTGCTGTTTAAAAATATAAAATGCCAGTAACCTTATATATATATATTAAAGTTATAAATATACAAGTATCGCTGAACAATGCTAACTGAATTTCTGTTAATTAAGAGAAGCACTAATTTCCTTTTCTTAACAATTATGCAACAAAATGCTATATGTATCTACATGTAATTATGGACTGAATGCTTTATTGATGGTTGTTAAAGTACATGCATCTGCTAATGAACAAGAGCAGAACTTTAAATGTCAATAAAAACAAAAAGCAAGCATTGGACTACTTAAGCCATTATGTATTGGCCCAACAATAATTTTTCAGTTAATACAAATTTTGGAAGAGCAATAATTTTTCTGTTAATACAAATTTTGAAAGAGCAGGTTTTCTGGATAACTTGCAGTCAAATTTGAAGTCCCATACAATTAAACCTATCAAAATTTCACTGTATATAGATACTCTGTCTAAATTACAGCAATGATGCACTCAGATGCACCCTGAAATTAGTACATATGCACTTAAAAAAATCATGCTTTTAGTTTTACCCCAAATGCTTTTTTTTAAACTATCAGTGTTATGCAAAAAATGCCAGTTGAAAAATAGCAGCTATCATTAGAACTACAGCTGATATATTGGATATTATTTTCCAGGGTCTCTTCTCTATTATAGACAGCTGATCTAGCTTGACCACTTCATGTGATGCTAACTGTTCTTTGTTTTTATCTATACCACACACCCAGTTAAATAATCTCCGAGGCATTGATGCAATACCTGTAAAAGATGAAATAAAAACATGTAAACAATATGATCTATGCCATAAAAGACACAAACAAATAGTTTCAAAAGTCACTAGAAGTCTCAAGGAGACTTAATACCCCTGCAGACCCACCATCAGCAGAACCAACATCAGCAATCCCTACATCTGGACTTTGTGGCAAATTCCATAAATGCAAGCCATTCTTTTTCAGGGCAATGATTCATATAAATCAAATACTACAGATGCCAAATATAAAGTCAGATTTTGCCTACGAGCTTTTCCTTTTTATGAAAAAGAGGGGTTTTTTTTATAATTTTATGGTCAAAAGGAAACAACTCCTGTAAAAATCAACAAAATGATATGGAAATCAAGCTCAACATTCATCTTCATACAACAAAGCTACAAATCAAATACAATTAATATTGATCAAATATTACTTAAGTTATTATCCTGAAAGGAATTTGTCAATGTTTTGCCTTATAGAAACTAAACAGGAAATCATGTTTACAACCTATTTTTCTAGGAGAATTCATGTAATTGATAAACTGCATACTTAAGACACTACAGATGCCAAATATCAAGTCAGTTTTCCCCTCCAATCTTTGCTTTTTAAGAAAAAGTTTTAAGATGAAAGGGCAAAAACTCCTATAAAAATAAATAGAATAACACAGAAATCAAACCAAATGTTCATCTTTACACAATAAAGCTACATACCCAATCTAATTAAAATTGGTCAAATATTTCTTTATTGTCCGGAAAGTAATCCCTCTACAGACATATGGATAGATGGACAGACTGACAAGCTGATTACTTCGTTTGCAGGGGGTATAATGAGATATCACAGAAAATACTGAACAGTTAAAAGTAGAGAAAATTTTCAAATAAGATTCAAAAAAGTTTAGATTGACCATACAGCAAGTCCATCAAAAGCTTTAATTTGTTGGTTAACAAACACAACAGCTAATGAGCTTATCTATATTTTTAAGGTAATTAAAACTACTAAGTACTTAACATACATGTTTGTATTTAACTTAGATAAATGTTTACACTGGTGTCCTTCAAAAAAAAAAAAAAAAAAAACATTACATGTATTTGAGATGAATTTATCTGGTTTTTTGTGGGTGTTCTAGTTAAACTATCAACTTTATCAATTTAAAATCAAATTGTAAAAGAGGGACTCCTGTCCTGTTTACGACCCTTAATTCAACATACAGGTATCAGGTGTATACAATTGTGAAATATGTATGGGAAGCATTACTATTACCATATCTGGTAAATGTATTGTCATACAGTTACAAACAGTATTGTAGGAAACTTTTTTTAAATTTCCTACTCTTAACAGGCTAATATAACTTTCTAGTTCAGTTTTTCCAATATGATTTATCCAAAAAGATGTGGAGTGGAGCGGAGTAATGGTTATTACGCCCTAGTCAAGAATCTTTCACTTATTTCAAGGTGGTCAGTTCTGGGATGGTGGAGGAAACCATAGTGCCCAAAGAAAACCACTGACCTTCGGCAAGCGAACTGACAAACCTTCTCACACTAGAATCTGTGCAGAGTGGGATTCGAATCCAGGCATTGAGAGATGCTGTGATCCGTAAGCGCGGGCTCGTCCACCGAGGCCCCCTCCAAATAGATCTGAATAAAGTTAGCATACAGACCCAAAAGAACTATTGGCCTAGTTTCTTCCATTTGAAATTAATTACTAATATACATCAGGGCTTTCTTTCCATGGCAGAACAAATTCAAAAATTTAACACCCCCTGTTGTGTAATAACATTTGTTATCTATTACATGGTCAGTTTTTAGATAAGTTAGGTTTATTTTGTATTTCAACAGAAAAATATTTACTTGGAATAATCTGTTCTCTGTGTTTAGGTTCAATGACCACTTCTGGATCAAGATCCTGGTCATTTAAATGCTTGGCAGGTTCCTCCGGCTGGTCAATTTCATATTTGCATTGTTTATTTGGATCATTATCAATTTCTTCTTTTTTAACAAGTTCATCTCCTTCATGTTTATTCTCCAGGTCATCATGGTCACCAGTTGTATCATTTGTAGCTACATCACTTAAAGGCATAGCTTCTTTCTTGTCATTGTTACTTGATGACGACAAGTCCGACACTGTGTCAATATCGAGCCTGGGTTCTGTACTATGGCGGGTCCACCATGTTAATCTTTGTAACTGAAACATTTTCATAAATATTTTATCTCTACATTTTAAATAATAGAATTTTAATGAAAATTCAATGCATTATAAATACTTGCCTTTTACATATTAAAATATCCATACAATATCTTATAACAACAAAAATGATGAAGGGACTTTGGTGGTCAAGTGGCCCAAAGTCATCGTCTAAATACTCTGTTCAAAATATAACAAGACTGTGGATCTGTCCAGAGAACAGCTTAGCTCCCATACAAATTTAAGACTGTTAAAATAATTTTAAATCAATGCATAATCATTTGTTTAACAAATACCATCATAAAACTTAAAAACAGTTTACTAATGTCACACTATATATGACATACTGGTAGACACCAATGTACTGCATAAAGTCCCCAAACTGAAAGTACCAAAATTGTCAGAAAGGCACTAAAACCCTGTCAATGTAAATGCAAAGTGATTTTTTACTCTGTTATTACGGGAAACAGAACTGAAAAAGTAGACTCTTTACATGGAATTCATTTAATGTCCATCTATACCAAGTTTGATGCAGATGATAACAGCAAATTAGGAGATACAACCTGGATAAGAAAATTTCCAAAAGAGGTCTTAACTTTGTTTTAAGGAGTAAAGGTTCCTGATTGTAAATTTGTTTTAAGGAGTTAAGGTTCCTGATTGTAAATGCTGCAAATTGCCGTTATATAATATATATAAATACCAGGTTCAAAGGTTTTATCTTGTACACCTTTGGAGATTTAATATGTACAAAGAGAACAGACATATATAAACAAAAACAGACTGGAAGACTGGTAAAGATAGAGGGATTAATTTACACTTCAAACTATGTTTGATAGCTATAAAAACATGGACATTTATAACCTGAATCATTCATGAAGGTATCACAGTGAAGAAATGCAAATTTGTAAAAATTTCAAAGAATTTTCAATATGGAGGTAATACATACACATCTTTTATCTATAGGTTTGGTAAACAAACTGATAACAATAGCACATATTCCAGTCAGGAAAAACAAAAACGGCGAGAAATATAAGTAGTGGAAATTCTTGATGATAGCTGGACGTAGATCTGGTCGGTCTTCTCCACACAGGGGGACAGAATACGAGTATTCCACAATGAAACGGATTAGTCCAACTCCCATACCAATTAACATACCAAAAAATGCACCCTAAAATAAAGAAGGCAATAATATTTTAGCAAATAAAATATGATAAAAAGAAATAAATAGAATATGACATACAAAACTATTAAGAGCTCTAATGAATTTTTTATACCTCAAATCTATTGGAGGCCACAACTTCAGTATCTTACATACCTCATAACATTTGTATGCAAGAATCATAGGAATTATTTCCATAGGGAATGGAATCACATCAGTTCATGTTTTCCAATAGAAACAACAATAGAAGCAACATTTTCCAAAACACTTCCTATTATCATTAGTTGTACTGGTCATGTGATACACTGGCAATGATTGATCATGTGATACACTGACAATGATTGATCATGTGATACACTGACAATGATTGATCATGTGATACACTGGCAATCTCTAGTCTGAATCATTACTGTTAAATAATCACTGTTTAGTGGCCTGGTGTGGCCCTCTGGGTAATCAACTGACAATCGGATATAAATTCATCCAATAGATTTTAGGTCAGATTTCTCATAGGATTATGGGAAACTCAAGAATAACTGGAGGAATCTAGTGGTCTTAGCTTAGAGCACCTGTCTATAGTATGGGAAGTCCTAGATTCCATTCCTGGTCCGACTCTGTTTTTTTTTCTTACAGTTTGCAGTTGCAAAAGTGCTGGATTTGTTAATGTAAACATTTCTGGTTAATTGACAAATTTTGGTATTCTGTTTTCAGAAATATCTTGTTGGATATGTTAATTTGTGTCTTAGAGTATCCAGCTGCTGTATATTCAATATGTTACAATAAAATAGAGTTCAAACAGTTTATTGAGAAAATTATACCTGTTGCCTAGATATTAAATATAGGTGCATAGTGCTTTAGAAGATGTTTCATTAGCACTCTGCTTTAAAATTTCAATTCCGTGACAAAAAAATAAAAAAGTTTACATATACATTAAAAGTTAGGGGAAACAAATACAAAAAAAATTGTAATCAGTTCCCATTTCAGCACTGATAAATCATTACAATTTTCACTTACCTTTTCATTAAGTCTTTCCCAAAACAAGCCCAATAAGAAGATACAGCATATAGGTGGCTGCATAAAACTGGAAATTTCTTGTATGTAGACGTACAAATCACTGCCTTCTGTAGCTCTGATAACTGGTACCCATAAGATACTTATAATAACCAAAATCACCACAAAGATCCTACAACATCATAATATAACTTATCTGAACTAATTCAACCTGAGATAGCATGAAAACAGCCAGAGGAATGGAATCGGCAATCTTACAATCTACTTCATTTTCAATTACAATGCCATATTAATCTTTATCTAAAAAAGATTGTTTCATTGCTTTTGTAAAGAATGCAGTATGATTATAACAGTCACAATGGACCCATTACTTGTCTTGGGGGAAAATGATAAGCAAAGGAATATATCTCCTCAGTCAAACATTTTAAAGGTAATGTTATATTACACTCTTCATAAGAGCTATTAAGCTGGTTTGATTTCAAAGAACTCTCTCTCTCTCTCTCTCTCTCTCTCTCTCTCTCTCTCTCTCTCTCTGTGGCCATATCCATCAATACCTTCCAACAATCATGACTTCTAATTCTGAGGCCTTCTTACGGATTCTTGTCCAAATATCCAATGCAAAAATTGTACTGCTACTGTTGAATATTGAAGTTAACGATGACATGAGGGCAGCCATCATTACAGCCAACATTAATCCTCTAGCTCCTATATAACAAAATATGATTCCTTTTTAACATAGAACATAAGCTGTAATAAATGTTCTCTTGCTTTTTAGCCATGATGATGGATGTTGTTAGTTAAATGTCTAAGAGCTGTAAACCCAGAGGAAAGCTGCATCCTTTGGGAAAAGATCTTAAAAACATGCTCACACTAAGATCTGATCTAAATGAACATTTTGTTTTCATACATTTATAAAGATCTATCTCTGTAATAAGTGAAAGAATTTTAACTGGGTGTAAAACACCATCACTCTAATCCCAATTCCATTCTCATGAGACTCAATATTCATATGTTCATTCATATTCAAGTTGAAGAAAGTTATCACAGATGGCTTACTCTTTCTTCCTATCCAGTGTCTTGAAAAAGGTAAAGATTTGAACTTATCTGGCAGTTCATTAATCAGAGTAGGTTAGGCTATACTGTACTGTATAGGTAAAGGAGCTTTCCTTTGGAATAATGGTTGCTAACTTCTTTGATAATTAATGGTGGTCATCAGCATCATACCCCTAAGTTTTATGTGAAACAATGTAGAAACAATGTGAAACAATGTTGAATAAAAAAAATGTGTTGATTTTCCCATGTTATGTAACTCATGAATTTACAATGTCAACCTGTTCCAAAATGATCCAAACAAATGTAAAATTGTATTGATTATGTGTTATACAGTAGAACTTCGATAATTTGAAGTCCGTGGGACTTCTGTGGTGACTTCGAGTTAATGGGGTTTTCGAGTTATCAAAGTTGAAGGATGGCGTCACTTTAATGCTAGTATATGTTTTCCACTACAGAAATCTTCGATGTTGTAAACAGTTATCAAAACTCGAATGAGACGCAATAGAAAAAAACAATACTAATAGTTACTTTCGAAACATAATAATAATAATAATCATAATACGTATACAAAACATGTTACTTTATTTTAAAATGATGATGTATACGAACAACGGAATCGGAAATCAGATATGTGTAATGTTTATCAGCAATACTTATTTATTACATTTTTAAGATAATACGAACACAGTAAATAAAATTACAAAGCATTGCCATAAGTCTTTAATATTTTAATGCAGTTGTGAGTACCACTGGGTTAGTCGTTTAAATTAAGCTTGGAGTAATTAAGTCGAAAGTTGAACTGTTTCTCGACTTCTGTAATTAGAGATAAGAGTAAGGGATTAGCGTACCTATCAAAATTAATTGTCCGTGACGGTACTGAATAAAATTAATTGTCCATGACGGTACTGAATATTAATCCGTTAATTGATACTTATTAATACGGTAGATAACTAGAACTACTCGGTTTACATAATTGTACTTCTCTAATAATTCCCATATGTAATTTGTCTGATTGTTTTAATTAATGGGTCTTTGGTCACACATTGTTAGAATAAAATTCAAGTTTTTAAAGTTAATTTTAATAGATTTTTTAACTACAGACCAAATATTTACTTCGAGTAATCGGTGGTATTCGAATTATAGAAGTTTGAGTTATCGAAGTTACTTTAATATAACTTATATAGAAAACCGGTCGGGACAAAACAAAGACTTCGAGTTATCCATGGTATTCGAGATATCGAAGTTTGAGTTATCGAAGTTCTACTGTACTTTAAACCTTGCAATTCTTCTGTGCAACTAAATATCTATTAGTCTATCTTATTTTACATCATCAAAGAATTGTACAGTCACTATCATATGATTGTACAGTCACTATCATGGGATTGTACAGTCACTATCATGGGATTCTATAGTCACTATCGTGTGATTGTACAGTCACTATCATGGAATTGTACAGTCACTATTGTGGGATTGAACAGTAACTATTGTGGGATTCTATAGTCACTATTGTGTAATTGCACAGTCACTATTGTGGAATTGTACAGTCACTATCGTGGAATTGTACAGTCACTATCGTGGGTTTGTAGTCACTTTTGTGAGATTATCCAGTAACTATTGTGGGATTATATAGTCACTATCATGTGATTGTATAGTCACTATCATGGGACTGTATAGTCACTATCATGGGATTATACATTCACTATCATGGGATTCTATAGTTACTATCGTGTTATTGTACAGTCACTATCCTGGAATTGTACAGTCACTATTGTGGAATTGTACAGTAACTATTGTGGGATTCTATAGTCAACTATTGTGTGATTGTACAGTCACTATTGTGGAATTGTACAGTCACTATCATGGGATTGTAGTCACTTTTGTGGGATTGTAGTCACTACTGTGGGATTGTAGAGTCACTATCATGGGATTGTATAGTCACTATCATGGGATTGTATAGTTACAATCATGGGATTGTATAGTTACAATCATGGGATTGTATAGTTACAATCATGGGATTGTATAGTTACAATCATGGGATTGTAGATTCACTATCATGGGATTGTAGATTCATTCTCATCGGATTGTACAGTCACTATCATTGGATTGTATAGGTGCTATGATCGGATTGTACAGTCACAATCATGGGATTGTACAGTCGCTATCATGAGATTGTACAGTCACTATCATGGGATTGTACAGTCACAATCATGAAATTGTACAGTTACTATTGTATGGTTGTATAGTCATTATCATAGGATTGTACAGTCACTCTCATAGGATTGTACATTCACTATCATGGGATTGTACAGTCAACACCATGAGAATGTATAGCCATCATCAAGAGATTGTAAAGCCATCTTCATGAGATTGTATAGCCATCATCATGATATTGTATAGCCACCATCACAGGATTGTATAGCCACTGTCTAAGAGGGTACAATTTATATAAGGCAAAGTTTTAAATATTTTCTACCAGCAAATATTTCTACTTGATTATTTTAAATAGTGTTAATACATCAATATTTATTGTTGCAGAATTACCTGGTGGCATGAGTTTAATAACCAGAGTAGGATAGGCTATATTACTACATCCTGATCTGCTGTTACACACTTGTTCACAGATATCTGGTTCAGCACATCCTACAGTGTCTGTAAACATAAGGAAGTAGATAAGTAGCAAGAACCTTAATCAGTCAAAAACCAAGCACTTTAATGCTGTCCACATTAGATAAATATTTGAAATACACAAGTTGGTAAACAAACAACATCTTAGTTTACTCAGATCAAATTTTTTTTTTTGGAAGGGGGGAGGGGGGCAAAGATTTTCATGAATGAAACCCGTTTATTTTTTTTCTAGTAAAATTATGAAAACTGCAAAGATTTAAATGACCTGTACATATTATATCATATGAATGTAGAGGGTTTGCAATTTAGGTAACACAGAGGGGTGTTAAAGCCTGTGTGTAAAATTGTTACACCACTCACATATTTTATTTTATATCAGTAAGCAATCCTAAGTAGGTCACAGTGACATAATTCATGAAATCATTCTGCATTAGCTTACTATTAGTTTCATTAACAAGACAAGAGGCCCACGGTCCTTAACACTCACCTATGACCTTGATCTTTAAATGTATGACCTTGAGCCATATATCAAAATGATCGTCATGTCAATATCTACAATATTCTAATATATATGCCTATGCAGAAAGTTAATAGTTTTCAAGACAATAAATAATTTGAGTCTTCTTTTGCATCTATGATTGGACCTCTGAACCTAAGACCTTGAATCACACATCAGAATGATCGCCATATCAATTCCTACAATATTCTAATATATATGCCTATACCAAAAGTTAATAGTTTCCAAGATAATTAACAATTTCCGTGAACCATATATCAAAATGATCGCCATATCAATTCCTACAATATTTTAATATACATGCCTATACAAAAAGTTAACAGTTTTCAAGATAATTAGCAATTGAAGTCTTCTTTTGCAGTTGTGACCTCGACCTTTGAATATATGACCTTGAGCCATATGTCAAAATGATTGACATGTCAATACCTTCAATATTGTATATACATGCCTATACAAAAAGTTAATAGTTTCCAAGATAAATAACAATTTCAGTCTTTTTTATGCACCTATGTCCTTGACCTTTAAATGTATGACCTTGGACTATATATCAAAATGATCGTCATATCAATACCCACAGTATTCTAATATATATGCCTATGCAAAAAGTTAATAGTTTTCAAGCTAATGCACAAGTTTAGTTTTTATAAGCAAACAAGAGGCCCAATAGGGCCTGTATCGCTCACCTGGCACACCCTTATTTTGTTCTTTGCTTTTTTCTTTTTAAATATATCCAATCAGTAAAATGCAAACAAACTCACTAGCAATATCCTTATTTTCTATTATTGCAAGCACTATTTATCATAAATTTCCTTTCAATTGGCCATGTACTTTTAGAAGATTTAAGCTGAAATAGACCTTTTTTGCATGTTACATAATTACTGCAAAAATTAAAAATTTTACAGAAAAACCCATTACAAATGTTTTATCCCCCAACATCTAGTTTCTATGTTATAAATTTCAACAAAATCAGTACATAAGTAACCCATAATGGCCATTTTTAGATTTTTGCTATTTATAGTAACGGCAGCCATCTTGGATTTCAGACAGACATGTCGGATATAATTTTGAATCTATAGCACCCAAGGACCTTCCACACTCAATATCATTTCAATTGGCCATGTACTTTCAGAGAAGAAGATTTTCAAAGATTTTGGCTAAAAATAGAACTTATTTGCATATCACATAATTATTGCACAAACAAAAAACCGTATGGAAAAACCCTTTATATATGTTTTATCCCCCGACATCTAGTTTCTATGTTTCAAATTTCAACAAAATCGGTACATAAATAAACCCATTATGGCCATAATAAAATTTTTGCTATTTATAGTAACGGCAGCCATCTTGGATTTCTGACTGACATGTCGGATACAATTTTGAATCTATACCACCCAAGGACCTTCCGAAATACAATTTTGAATCTATACCACCCAAGGACCTTCCACACTCAATATCATTTCAATTGGCCATGTACTTTCAGAGAAGAAGATTTTCAAAGACTTCGGCTAAAAATAGAACTTATTTGCATATTACGTAATTATTGGAAAAACTAAAAATCGTACAGAGAAACCCGTTATATATCTTTTATCCCCCGGTATCTATTTTCTATGTTTCAAATTTCAACAAAATCGGTACATAAATGAACCTGTAATGGCCATTTAAAGGTTTTTGATATTGATAGTAACAGCAGCCATCTTGGATTTAGGACGGACATGTCGGATACAATTTTTAATCTATAGCAACTAAGGACCTTCCATACCAAATTTCATTTGAATTGGCCTATTGGTTTCAGAGAAGAAGTTTTAAGTTTACGGACGCACGCACGCACGCAAGCATGCACGCTTTACCATTCCATAAGCTCACCCTGGCTTTGCCAGGTGAGCTAAAAATAACATTTCAGGGGCAACAACTCCTACATGCATTATCATATAGTTACAAAACTGTACCTTTTCAAATTTTGTCATACTGAACATTTTAACAATGTTTTGATATTATATGTATATTATATTAAAATTTTGAAGAAAATAGCCTATAACGTCAAAATAACAAACTAGGTCATGACTTTGAACTTTGATCCAGTTTTGAAGGTTATTTCAAGAAAAAGCCATGACAATGTCACAAACAAATCTGAATTGCACCTGCCCTATATGCATATGACAAAGTTTCATTGAAATCTACCAGGTAGTTTCAGAAAAGAAGTCGAAAATGTAAAAGTTTACAGATGGATTAATGGACACATGGACAGATGGATGACAGACAATTTCGGATTGCAATAGCTCACATGAGCCTAAAAATCAAAAACTCAAAATCAAAAGATTTTAAAAAAATTTGTCCTATGATATTTTAGAACAACAAAACTTTTTTCCAAATCAATAGAGATTTTTTCCTATCCAGGTGCAACATCAATAATTTTGAATTATCACCTGAACAAAAACAAAACACTGCAATATCTCAGCAGGAGAAGTTACATATTAACAATTAATTTTTTTATTTTCTTTTTTTTTTTAATTAATTAATTTATTTATTTTTTTATTTATTTTTTATTTATTTATTTATTTTTTTTATTTTTTTTTTTTTGTAAAGATATGTTTGGAAAAGCTTTAAGATATAAATCATTGTTTTTTATTCTTGAATACAAATGTACTATAGGATGTGCAGTCAGTTACTTATCATGAACGCATTTTGTGGCACTTTATATAAACAGACTATAGTATATGGTATAATAATTACATTGTGAATAGTAATTTTTTATGATTAAGTTATAATTTACCTGGAAACAATACTCTAGCAATCATTCCTGGAAATACCAATAAAAACAAAGGTAAAATCTTCATGTATCCACATAAAATGGTACCAGCTTTAGCATGGTCGTAATTCTTAGCAGCCAGAGCTCTTTGAACAATAACCTGAAAAGTTAGATGTAACCCAAGCTTTATAAAACTATCATATTTTTATTTGTAATGAACTGTAAAATTTTTATAAGTTAAAATTCCAGAGGCAAAAAAAAAAAAAAAAAAAAAATGAAAATTAAAAAATTATGGCTAAATCAAGATGGTTTAATTTATATCAAGTTGAAAGTTTTTGAACAGCATTGGAGAAGGAAGTACTCAGAGAAAACTGTCAATCACTGGTAACATAGCAGATTGGGGCACCAATACCATACAAGAACTGAAAGATATCCTTACTTGATTTGAGCACTACTGCCACAAAGAGTAATAGGCATCTCTAAACAGTTTGGAGCAACAATGCCATGCAGAGTTAATTGGTAATTAATACTTAATCCAAACAACTTAAAGTTTAAGAAGATATCAAAACCTATTATGAGCACCAATAGTACAAAAAATTAATAAACATTCCTACCTGATCGGAGCACCAATACCACACAGAGTTGATGGATATTCCTAAAAGTCCTGGCCAGGGAATATCCCCCTTTACTGGATCACGGAAAAAATGCATGTTGTCTTCTCTTGGATATCCACAAGTTGTATTACTGTGGAGGGTGGTGTTTGGAATAGCTTTTCCATATTTTTCTTCTAGTCCATCAAGTCCACCCACTTCAATAAAACCTGAAAGATTCCATTTGAGGTCAAAGGTCGAGACAAATATAATCACATAGTTTTTTAAGTACAGCAATTTATTTCTGTAACATTAACAGCATACTTATAAAATTGAAAATATGTTGAGCATAATGTAAGTTCTTTAGTGGTTGATGACTTTTAAATCTGTTTTTAACAAAAATAGTTCCTGGTGCTTATTTATGAAAAGGTGTAAAAAAAATTAAATCTCAACATTGTTCAATGTCACTCAAAATATTCCATGGAACACTGATACACTCAAAAGAAAAAAAAACAGCAAGTACTTCAGGTTTTTAGATGTTCAAAGTGTGATTAGTTTAATTAATAATTTACACAAATTAAACAGTACTGTCCTTGGAATGCATTTGAATATTTTCAGCCAAGTACTACCGTGTTGTTTCAGTATACACAAAGAAAATAATGAACCTAAGAGTAAGAATACTACAGATAACTAGTCTACTTCTGAATGTAAATATTAAGTATATTCTCAGAATCATTAGAACCAGACCACATCTATTCATCAATTTTGTCATATAATACTAGGGACACCTTGATACAATTACTCACTTAGAATCTTTACAACTAGACTGTTAATAATCAATGACCTTCTACAAACAAACTGTAAACTTCTTCACACTTTAGACTACTTGGCCCCTCATCTACAGCTGGTAACATCTTGATATAACTACTTACTTAGAATCATGAGAACCAGACCACCTATGATCATCAATACTGTCATCTACAGCTGGTAACATCTTGATATAACTACATTCTTTGAATCATGAGAACCAGACCACCTATGATCATCAATACTGTCATCTACAGCTGGTGACATCTTGATATAACTACTTACTTAGAATCATGAGAACCAGACCACCTATGATCATCAATACTGTCATCTACAGCTGGTAACATCTTGATATAACTTCTTACTTAGAATCATGAGAACCAGACCACCTATAATCATCAATACTGCCATCTACAGCTGGTAACATCTTGATATAACTACTTACTTAGAATCATGAGAACCAGACCACCTATGATCATCAATACTGTCATCTACAGCTGGTAACATCTTGATATAACTACTTTTTTAGAATCATGAGAACCAGACCACCGATAATCATCAATACTGTCATCTACAGCTGGTAACATCTTGATATAAGTACTTACTTAGAATCATGAGAACCAGACCACCTATAATCATCAATACTGTCATCTACAGCTGGTAACATCTTGATATAACTACATTCTTAGAATCATGAGAACCAGACCACCTATAATCATCAATACTGTCATCTACAGCTGGTGACATCTTGATATAAGTACTTACTTAGAATGATGAGAACCAGACCACCTATGATCATCAATATTGTCATCTATAGCTGGTAACATCTTGATATAACTTCTTACTTAGAATCATGAGAACCAGACCACCTATAATCATCAATACTGTCATCTACAGCTGGTAACATCTTGATATAATTACTTACTTAGAATCATAAGAACCAGACAACCTATAATCATAAATATTGTCATCTACAGCTGGTAACATCTTGATATAAGTACTTACTTAGAATCATGAGAACCATACCACCTATAATCATCAATACTGTCATCTACAGCTGGTAACATCTTGATATAACTTCTTACTTAGAATCATGAGAACCAGACCACCTATGATCATCAATATTGTCATCTACAGCTGGTGACATCTTGATATAACTTCTTACTTAGAATCATGAGAACCAGACCACCTATGATCATCAATACTGTCATCTACAGCTGGTAACATCTTGATATAACTTCTTACTTAGAATCATGAGAACCAGACCACTTATGATCATAAATATTGTTATCTACAGCTGGTAACATCTTGATATAACTTCTTACTTAGAATCATGAGAACCAGACCACCTATGATCATCAATATTGTCATCTACAGCTGGTAACATCTTGATATAACTTCTTACTTAGAATCATGAGAACCAGACCACCTATGATCATCAATATTGTCATCTACAGCTGGTAACATCTTGATATAACTTCTTACTTAGAATCATGAGAACCAGACCACCTATAATCATCAATACTGTCATCTACAGCTGGTAACATCTTGATATAACTTCTTACTTAGAATCATGAGAACCAGACCACCTATAATCTTCAATATTGTCATCTACAGCTGGTAACATCTTGATATAACTTCTTACTTAGAATCATGAGAACCAGACCACCTATAATCATCAATACTGTCATCTACAGCTGGGAACATCTCGATATAACTACTTACTTAGAATCATGAGAACCAGACCACCTATGATCATCAATACTGTCATCTACAGCTGGTAACATCTTGATATAACTACATTCTTAGAATCATGAGAACCAGACCACCTATAATCATCAATACTGTCATCTACAGCTGGTGACATCTTGATATAAGTACTTACTTAGAATGATGAGAACCAGACCACCTATGATCATCAATATTGTCATCTATAGCTGGTAACATCTTGATACAACTTCTTACTTAGAATCATGAGAACCAGACCACCTATAATCATCAATACTGTCATCTACAGCTGGTAAAATCTTGATATAATTACTTACTTAGAATCATAAGAACCAGACAACCTATAATCATAAATATTGTCATCTACAGCTGGTAACATCTTGATATAAGTACTTACTTAGAATCATGAGAACCATACCACCTATAATCATCAATACTGTCATCTACAGCTGGTAACATCTTGATATAACTTCTTACTTAGAATCATGAGAACCAGACCACCTATGATCATCAATATTGTCATCTACAGCTGGTGACATCTTGATATAAGTACTTACTTAGAATCATGAGAACCAGACCACCTATGATCATCAATACTGTCATCTACAGCTGGTAACATCTTGATATAACTTCTTACTTAGAATCATGAGAACCAGACCACCTATGATCATCAATACTGTCATCTACAGCCGGTAACATCTTGATATAACTACTTACTTAGAATCATGAGAACTAGGCCACCTATGATCATCAATACTGTCATCTACAGCTGGTAACATCTTGATATAACTTCTTACTTAGAATCATGAGAACCAGACCACCTATAATCATTAATACTGTCATCTATAGCTGGTAACATCTTGATATAACTTCTTACTTAGAATCATGAGAACCAGACCACCTATGATCATCAATATTGTTATCTACAGCTGGTAACATCTTGATATAACTTCTTACTTAGAATCATGAGAACCAGACCACCTATAATCATCAATATTGTCATCTACAGCTGGTGACATCTTGATATAAGTACTTACTTAGAATCATGAGAACCAGACCACCTATGATCATCAATACTGTCATCTACAGCTGGTAACATCTTGATATAACTTCTTACTTAGAATCATGAGAACCAGACCACCTATAATCATCAATATTGTCATCTACAGCTGGTAACATCTTGATATAACTACTTACTTAGAATCATGAGAACCAGACAACCTATGATCATCAATATTGTCATCTACAGCTGGTAACATCTTGATATAACTTCTTACTTAGAATCATGAGAACCAGACCACCTATAATCATCAATATTGTCATCTACAGCTGGTAACATCTTGATATAACTTCTTACTTAGAATCATGAGAACCAGACCACCTATGATCATCAATATTGTCATCTACAACTGGTGACATCTTGATATAAGTACTTACTTAGAATCATGAGAACCAGACCACCTATGATCATCAATACTGTCATCTACAGCTGGTAACATCTTGATATAACTTCTTACTTAGAATCATGAGAACCAGACCACCTATGATCATCAATACTGTCATCTACAGCTGGTAACATCTTGATATAACTTCTTACTTAGAATCATGAGAACTAGGCCACCTATGATCATCAATACTGTCATCTACAGCTGGTAACATCTTGATATAACTTCTTACTTAGAATCATGAGAACCAGACCACCTATAATCATTAATACTGTCATCTATAGCTGGTAACATCTTGATATAACTTCTTACTTAGAATCATGAGAACCAGACCACCTATGATCATCAATATTGTCATCTACAGCTGGTAACATCTTGATATAACTTCTTACTTAGAATCATGAGAACCAGACCACCTATAATCATCAATATTGTCATCTACAGCTGGTGACATCTTGATATAAGTACTTACTTAGAATCATGAGAACCAGACCACCTATGATCATCAATACTGTCATCTACAGCTGGTAACATCTTGATATAACTTCTTACTTAGAATCATGAGAACCAGACCACCTATGATCATCAATACTGTCATCTACAGCTGGTAACATCTTGATATAACTTCTTACTTAGAATCATGAGAACCAGACCACCTATTATCATCAATACTGTCATCTACAGCTGGTAACATCTTGATATAACTTTTTACTTAGAATCATGAGAACTAGGCCACCTATGATCATCAATACTGTCATCTACAGCTGGTAACATCTTGA
Organism: Tegillarca granosa; assembly: GCA_029721355.1. Taxonomy (NCBI): domain Eukaryota; kingdom Metazoa; phylum Mollusca; class Bivalvia; order Arcoida; family Arcidae; genus Tegillarca; species Tegillarca granosa. Next base: position 27,966,849 of record CM056606.1, read on the forward strand.
TATAACTTCTTACTTAGAATCATGAGAACCAGACCACCTATAATCATTAATACTGTCATCTATAGCTGGTAACATCTTGATATAACTTCTTACTTAGAATCATGAGAACCAGACCACCTATGATCATCAATATTGTCATCTACAGCTGGTAACATCTTGATATAACTTCTTACTTAGAATCATGAGAACCAGACCACCTATAATCATCAATATTGTCATCTACAGCTGGTGACATCTTGATATAAGTACTTACTTAGAATCATGAGAACCAGACCACCTATGATCATCAATACTGTCATCTACAGCTGGTAACATCTTGATATAACTTCTTACTTAGAATCATGAGAACCAGACCACCTATGATCATCAATACTGTCATCTACAGCTGGTAACATCTTGATATAACTTCTTACTTAGAATCATGAGAACCAGACCACCTATAATCATCAATATTGTCATCTACAGCTGGTAACATCTTGATATAACTACTTACTTAGAATCATGAGAACCAGACAACCTATAATCTTCAATATTGTCATCTACAGCTGGTAACATCTTGATATAACTTCTTACTTAGAATCATGAGAACCAGACCACCTATAATCATCAATATTGTCATCTACAGCTGGTAACATCTTGATATAACTTCTTACTTAGAATCATGAGAACCAGACCACCTATAATCATAAATATTGTTATCTACAGCTGGTGACATCTTGATATAACTACTTACTTAGAATCATGAGAACCAGACTACCAATAATCATCAATACTGTCATCTACAGCTGGTGACATCTTGATATAACTTCTTACTTAGAATCATGAGAACCAGACCACCTATAATCATAAATATTGTTATCTACAGCTGGTAACATCTTGATATAACTTCTTACTTAGAATCATGAGAACCAGACCACCTATAATCTTCAATATTGTCATCTACAGCTGGTAACATCTTGATATAACTTCTTACTTAGAATCATGAGAACCAGACCACCTATGATCATCAATATTGTCATCTACAGTTGGTAACATCTTGATATAACTTCTTACTTAGAATCATGAGAACCAGACCACCTATAATCATCAATACTGTCATCTACAGCTGGTAACATCTTGATATAACTTCTTACTTAGAATCATGAGAACCAGACCACCTACAATCATCAATATTGTCATCTACAGCTGGTAACATCTTGATATAACTTCTTACTTAGAATCATGAGAACCAGACCACCTATAATCATAAATATTGTTATCTACAGCTGGTAACATCTTGATATAACTTCTTACTTAGAATCATGAGAACCAGACCACCTATGATCATCAATATTGTCATCTACAGTTGGTAACATCTTGATATAACTTCTTACTTAGAATCATGAGAACCAGACCACCTATAATCATAAATATTGTTATCTACAGCTGGTAACATCTTGATATAACTTCTTACTTAGAATCATGAGAACCAGACCACCTATAATCATAAATATTGTTATCTACAGCTGGTAACATCTTGATATAACTTCTTACTTAGAATCATGAGAACCGGACCACCTATGATCATCAATACTGTCATCTACAGCTGGTAACATCTTGATATAACTACATTCTTTGAATCATGAGAACCAGACCACCTATAATCATCAATACTGTCATCTACAGCTGGGAACATCTCGATATAACTACTTACTTAGAATCATGAGAACCAGACCACCTATGATCATCAATACTGTCATCTACAGCTGGTAACATCTCGATATAACTACTTACTTAGAATCATGAGAACCAGACCACCTATGATCATCAATACTGTCATCTACAGCTGGTAACATCTTGATATAACTACATTCTTTGAATCATGAGAACCAGACCACCTATAATCATCAATATTGTCATCTACAGCTGGTAACATCTTGATATAAGTACTTACTTAGAATCATGAGAACCAGACCACCTATGATCATCAATATTGTCATCTACAGCTGGTAACATCTTGATATAAGTACTTACTTAGAATCATGAGAACCAGACCACCTATGATCATCAATACTGTCATCTACAGCTGGTAACATCTTGATATAAGTACTTACTTAGAATCATGAGAACTAGGCCACCTATGATCATCAATACTGTCATCTACAGCTGGTAACATCTTGATATAAGTACTTACTTAGAATCATGAGAACCAGACCACCTATAATCATCAATACTGTCATCTACAGCTGGTGACATCTTGATATAAGTACTTACTTAGAATCATGAGAACTAGACCACCTATGATCATCAATACTGTCATCTACAGCTGGTGACATCTTGATATAAGTACTTACTTAGAATCATGAGAACCAGACCACCTATAATCATCAATATTGTCATCTACAGCTGGTAACATCTTGATATAACTACATTCTTAGAATCATGAGAACCAGACCACCTATAATCATCAATACTGTCATCTACAGCTGGGGACATCTTGATATAACTACTTACTTAGAATCATGAGAACCAGACCACCTATAATCATCAATATTGTCTGTACAAAATCTGTCCATATTACAGCAGTTAGTCCTCCTACAATACCCAGATACAATGTATAAGTATATGTATGTAAAGATTAAATACAAAAACAGTGTTTGTTTAACAAGTTATAATTCAAATGATCATTTATCTGTATTTTACTATTTTTTTTAAAAAAATTTGAAAAAAGAATTAACTTTTTTATGCTGCAGGGGCATCATCTGTATGTTTCACTCCGGAACTTTTCACACAAAGTTTAAATGAATCAAATCTGGCCAAACATTCACAACTAAGTCTCACCAATCTTTAATAATTTTTTATTGTTAAGATATATAGGAACTTAAGGTGTCAATTTAAAGATCACTTCACGCTTAACACACCTGTATTTTGGTTTGTTAAAAACAATATTTTTTAGTTTTAAAAAAATTGCCAAAATTTGCTGAATTTCAAGTTAAGAAAAATCTAATAAAGTTAAGAAATAATTGTGAAAGAGGCCAAAAGTACTAGAAGATTTGAAAAGAACTTACCTTAAAATGTGAATAAGAGACCTTTTTACATATTCTGCTGGCACCAGTTTCACAATCATTCCTTAACTAAGATGTTCCTTAACAAAAACAGATTTTGACAATCTCTTTTAAACTTTGAGTAAACATTTGTGACAAAACTGAATTCAGATTTTGTAAGTTAGAAATGATCTTCAAAATTACACCTTAGACAACTGTATATCTTTTATACAATTAATAAAATAATCAAGATTTCAAATTTAACCAATTTAAGTTAAGGAAAATCTTAGCTAAGGAAGGACTGCGAAACCGGGGCCTGATACATGCATCAGAATTTTTTTTTTAAATGTAAAAACATCTGAAGAATGTAATGAAGGGCTTTACATGGCTACTTTATATAAATCTAATACTGTCTCAATAACTGGTCCATTATTTAAAAAAAATCTGTAAACATTTAAGAAATTGTAGCCACTTTAGTACCACAAGATCCAATTATAACAAAGAGGTGGTGATTAATACCAATTCCTGCAGTTCACATTGCAATTTATAAATAACTGTTTCCTTTTGTACTTTCGTACTAATAACTGTTTAAAAGTAAAGATAATTCTTTAATGCACAAATTCAGGCTTCTGTGTACAAAATTCTTAAATTTTACAAAAGCATGCAAGCACAGCTTTAATCAACAAAACACATATCAAACTGATAGCTACAGGGCAGTACATTTAAGCTACAGGCCAGGCACTGGGCAGTACATTTTAGCTACAGGCCAGACAATGGGCAGTATAGCTGAGCAATAAATTACTTTGATTTAGCAGCACTTAAATGAAGTATAAAAGATGCACAGGTTTCTATAAGACTCTTAATTAGAGAGAATTGATAGTTGATAGATTTTAAAACAAACTGATTCAAATATCCAAGTCATTAAGCATTAACAAGACTGCAAGAAGAACAACAGTCATTAAATATTAATCATGTCTATTTAAAACTTGATCAATGGAACATTGCAGTGATGATTAAATAACCTTGACCTCCTGAAACAAGTTTGTGACTATTAAAAAATAAATCAACTATATAATTAATTACTGTAATTAAAAAACTCAAACATTTGGGAGATGTCATTATGATTATTATTGTGCTAGTAACTTCCAATAGAATTTAGTAATCCATTGAACTTTGATGTCTTGTAAAAGAAACATCTATTTGGCATTCAGAAATTTTACTTGTCACATCATCAACTCACATGACTAATTTGTCTTCACGCCGTTTACCAATATCATGTTGAAAAGTCTCTGTCAAGTCAATGTTTATTTTACTCCTACTCATTCTAGTATTCTTGCTTTTATTTTTGATACGATTACCAACTAAAATAATAACCTTAAATACAAGATTGTAAACCATGGTTAACTGAAACTCTGCATACAAAAAAAAAAAAAAAACAAAACAAAACAAACAAACTATCACTGCAATAAGTGTCAAAATAAAGCACCACTTATCCCAAAAACCATTTTACTTGTCTGGCAAAATGGACAAATGAATAATCTATGACTGACTTTAGCTCATGTGTACATTGATCAGGTTGTGTAAACAAATAATGATGATATTCACAAAACATTGAGCCTTTACCAGAGAGTTTTGATGGAAAATCACACAAAAGTTATCTAAAGATTTCAGTTTCTGAAATGACAGAAAACTGATCACAAGAAAATCATCACAAGAGTAAGGACAGAACATCATGCAAACAAGAGTATACAGGATAGGAAAGGCTAGTCTCAAAACATGTGAGTTGATGTTGTTATAATCTGATTTTGAATACTTAAATACAAAAAATATTATTTAACACAGAGGAAGTTACACTATATATAGAGGTTTAAACTATCACACACAAATCATAGATACAAGATATGTTGGGTAAATAGCTGAGATACAAGAAATGTCAGGTAAATAACTGAGATACAAGATATGTCAGGTAAATAACTGAGATACAAGATATGTCGGGTAAATAGCTGAGATACAAGAAATGTCAGGTAAATAACTGAGATACAAGATATGTCGGGTAAATAGCTGAGATACAAGATATGTCAGGTAAATAACTGAGATACAAGATATGTCGGGAAAATAACTGAGTCAATTATGTCAGGTAAATAACTGAGATACAAGATATGTCGGGTAAATAACTGAGATACAAGATATGTTGGGTAAATAGCTGAGATACAAGATATGTCAGGTAAATAACTGAGATACAAGATATGTCAGGTAAATAACTGAGATACAAGATATGTCAGGTAAATAACTGAGATACAAGATATGTCAGGTAAATAACTGAGATACAAGATATGTCGGGTAAATAACTGAGATACAAGATATGTCAGGTAAATAACTGAGATACAAGATATGTCGGGTAAATAACTGAGATACAATTATGTCAGGTAAATAACTGAGATACAAGATGTGTCGGGTAAATAACTGAGATACAAGATATGTCAGGTAAATAACTGAGATACAAGATATGTCGGGTAAATAACTGAGATACAAGATATGTTGGGTAAATAGCTGAGATACAAGATATGTCGGGTAAATAACTGAGATACAAGATATGTCAGGTAAATAGCTGAGATACAAGATATGTCAGGTAAATAACTGAGATACAAGATATGTCAGGTAAATAACTGAGATACAAGATATGTCAGGTAAATAACTGAGATACAAGATATGTCGGGTAAATAACTGAGATACCAGATATGTCAGGTGAATAACTGAGATACAAGATATGTCGGGTAAATAGCTGAGATACAAGATATGTCAAGTAAATAACTGAGATACAAGATATGTCAGGTAAATAACTGAGATGCAAGATATGTCGGGTAAATAGCTGAGATATGATATGTCGGGTAAATAGCTGAGATACAAGATATGTCGGGTAAATAACTGAGATACAAGGTATGTCAGGTGAATAACTGCGATACAAGATATGTCAGGTAAATAACTGAGATACAAGATATGTCGGGTAAATAGCTGAGATATGATATGTCAGGTAAATAACTGAGATACAACGTATGTCAGGTGAATTACTGAGATACAAGATATGTCGGGTAAATAACAGAGTTCTAAAAATGTTTATTGACTAAAATTTACCAAAAAAACTTCATCTCTGGTTTAATTGGAGATGTCCATCTAGTCAGTTAGAAAAAAAATGCAACTATTCAAAAGAAGTTACTCAATATTTGGTAACATATACAGGAAGTTATATATAGTTGGATGATGGGAACATGTTTTCATTTTATATAAATCTTTTTTCTTAACATTTGGGTGACCAATGAAAAAGTACAGTGATGAGACACACAAAAATAATCTTTCTACATTTTATCTCATGAAAACACTAAAAAATTTATATCAATAGTTTTGATATAATTAGGTAAGATTTGCGTGCTTTGAGGTTGCTTTATCTTGGTGTGGTAAACAGAAACACCAATGGAAAAATCTGACATTTTACCCTAAATGATAATATACATACATGTGTATCTAATGTCAAAAACCGTTCCCCCACAGAAAGAACATAAAACTTGAAAAACAAAACAAAATAACAAATGTATTTAGAATGGAAAAAATTTTGATTATGTGGGAAAATGAAGTTTTTTCTGTTGACAAAATGTTGAATATAATTATAATTTTAATAAACAACATTTCAATACATCAAACCCTCTGTAGCAATATTCACGGTTTTTATATATATAATTTTTCTATTTCATTTTTTCCCTGATAAAATGATATGCTGATATTGATGTTACAACTTTGTAATACTGAAAGCCAGCTTAACAATAAAATCTGATTGCAGGGGAGATAATCAAAACAAACATCTGTGAAGTAAAAAAAATCACATTTAGTCACAAATACCTAAAATGCATTTAAAAGAACTTATTCTATCTTTAATTTTTTTATCTTAAGAAGTGAACAAATTAAATATTAAGCTTTTGACAGTCAATTAACATTACTTGTGGATCTTGATAAATTTGTAAGACTGAAGGCAGTAAAGTATAGTGTAAAAAAATATATATATATGTTTACAATGGGGTTTGCCAGAATAGTGCTGTAACCAGCTGATATTTGTATGGTGTTATCATAAGGGGTGGCATGATATGCCAGAATACTGCTGATACCAGCTGATATTTGTATGGTGTTATCATAAGGGGTGGCATGATATGCCAGAATACTGCTGATACCAGCTGATATTTGTATGGTGTTATCATAAGGGGTGGCATGATATGCCAGAATACTGCTGATACCAGCCGGTATTTGTATGATGTTATCATTAGTGGTGGCATGATATGCCAGAATACTGCTGATACAAGCCAGTATTTGTATGTTGTTATCATTAGGGGTGGCATGATATGCCAGAATACTGCTGATACCAGCTGATATTTGTATGGTGTTATCATAAGGGGTGGCATGATATGCCAGAATACTGCTGATACCAGCCGGTATTTGTATGATGTTATCATTAGTGGTGGCATGATATGCCAGAATATTGCTGATACCAGCCGGTATTTGTATGATGTTATCGTTAGTGGTGGCATGATATGCCAGAATACTGCTGATACAATCCAGTATTTGTATGGTGTTATCATTAGGGGTGGCATGATATGCCAGAATACTGCTGATACCAGCCGGTATTTGTATGGTGTTGTCATTAGGGTGGCATGATATGCCAGAATACTGATACAACTATCAATGAAACAACTGGCAATGATAACTAGTATTTAATATCCAAATATTGGTATTTGGTCAGAGTCATGGATTCTTTTAAAATATACTGAGCTGCAAAATTAAGGTATCCATGCTAACAAAATAAATTATGGGCAATAAAAGTAATGAACATTTAAGGATGGAAAAACCCCATTCTATTGAGAAAAAAAAAACAAAAAAAACGCATGTTTCTGAACAAAGTTCCAAAAATTTCTTTTGATCTGCACATACAAAAAAACACATGTTTCTGAACAAAGTTCCAAAAATTTCTTTTGATCTGCACATGAACTTGCTTGTAAGACTCATATATAAACTGCATAGATATGTAAAACATTAGTACATTACATTTTCCCAATAATAACATTATTTTGACAATAAAACATCAAAATACCATTCCATACTGCTATGATGGAAATGTTTCCACACAAAGGTGAAAAGGTATCATAGTACACTGGCAAAGTCAAAAGTGCTAAAAAAACAACACAAAGTTTGACATCGATTTTGTGATAAAAGTCTGCAGTAACAAAGAAAGTAAATCTAAAACAGTGTTGTGTATACCCTCTTAGGAACTAATGGTTTATTGCTAGATGCCCTGTTCCTCTTAGTTTTCAATTTAAACTTTCCATTAATTCTTTAAGATCTTTATCCAGGGCATATATCATCTGACCAAAACACCCCTGATGATACTGTATCGTCATGGCAACAGGAGATACAAATCATCTGGGGTGTTCTGCGTAGTTTATCTTCTCTGCATACAAACACTTAGTTGATCATGAACAACGAGCAAACTAAAAGATAAAATGGATAAGTATTATCATTAAACTTAATACAACACATTTCCTTTGATGACAATTATGAAGGCAGAGTGGCATAAATGTAGTTTGTATCATTTTTCAATGAAAAGACTAATTGCCATAGAAAAAGATCAGATTAATTTTACCTGCAGATAATGAAGTGAAAAATGCAAAACAAATGTAAAAATGCTAAGGATATGATCCCTAATAACTGTTTTAAGCAATATACAATTGTAAAGGGAGGAAAAAGTGGTGACTAAACACCTCAAATCCAGGACCTACCCAATTCTGGCAAGACACTCTATAAAAATTAGCTAACCAGCCATCTATCTAGTTCAATCCAACACTTTTTATAATAATACTGTTTTATTCACTATAGAACATCTGTAGTTTCATAAACAAAAGTCTTCTAGTTCATGAAAGTAAATAAGCAACAACATCAATACACTCATGCAAAACTGTTAATATTTGTCTTTTCTATTTACAAAGACAAATAACATAAAATGTTTCCCCATCCCCATAGCAACAAACTCAGCAAGGCAAAGGACATTGATCAAGTACAGTAAAACCTCAATTCATAGCCTCTATTTGTCCAGACAGATTCTAAAATTACGATTGGGTTAAGCAATAAATCAAGGACAACTTATATAGAAAACTCTTCTACATTGAAAAGTGATCAGTGACATGTGAAGAAGCAATGTTATAGGGGAGATTATTAGGAGTCACTTTTGCATTTATGAGAAATTTTAAATACTGGTAGGGCTAACTATGTGATACAAAATTGTACTCACTGTTTAAAGATATGAACATCATTTCATTTCACAAGACTTCAAATCTTCAAAAATTTAACACTTGCAGGATATATTTATCAGAGAACTATAAAACATCACACTTGCTATCGACACCCAAATCCAACAATTATGCTCTCTTAGCTATCGCTGGTAGAGTGCTCGCTCCGTAAGTGGAAGGTCGTTGGTTTTAACCCCGGCCAGATCTGACCCAAGACTTGAAAGTGGGTAGTGACTGTTCTTTCGCCAAGCACTCTGCATTACGAAATGAAAGTCATGGTTCTTTCGGATGGGAACTTAAAATAAACGAGGTCCCATGTCATGGCAGGCATGGCACGATAAAGAACCCTGCTGTATAATGACATCAGCTCAACACACAGGCAAAATTTCTGCACATTCGCCTATAGCTGGCGACGTCTCGATATAAGTGAAATATTCTTGACTGGGACGTTAACCACCACTATTCAACTCAACTCTTTTAGCTATCATTGTCTGTCCAAACCTTGGCTCTTGCTCTAAATTATCATAACATAATTTCTGACAAATTATCCCACTCACTATCGAGGTTGTTTGTTTGCTTCTTGTTCTGCTGGACATTTAAAAATCAGTTATAAATTATATTTTCTATGAAATAATTTGTTTTTGGAAGATGACAAAATGAAATAGACCCTTAAAACTAGTTTTTTTTTTTCCCCATTTATTTTATTGAAAGGAGGGATCAAATAACTGCTGGAATTATAAATGTCATTGTTTGTTAGCATAAATGTAAAATTTAAAATATTTAGAAAATATTCTTCTTTTTTTAAAAATTTAAACGAGTTCACACTAAAGAAAGAATGGTTTTTCCTTGTTAAAAGTCACTATAAACAATCTTTTTTATAAATAAGACTTAAAAGAGAAAGGTATACATACATTTTGGTAAAATTTAACTATTACTACATGTATAAAACAATCTCATAAGAAAATGAAGTTTAGAATATTAATTGTAAAATTCCCCTAAAGACACATATTTGGTGACAACATTTGTGCTGAGGAGTGGAATATGTATGCCTCTTTCTACAGGAAAGCTTAAGGGCATTTTTTTTATTTATGTAAATACGAGCAAATCATACAATAAAACAATGATCTGGATCTAATAAATTTTGAAAACAATAGAATTATGTGTACATTTTGAACGAATAACTCTATCAATTAATTTATATAATGGAAAAATGAAAAGGACATTATTACAGAAAGATGTTTCTAAGGGGCATAATTAGAAGGATGCTTCTAAGGGAGATAATAAACAAAGATGTTTTCTTGTAGGGGAAAAAGAAAGGTGCATCTAAGGGAGATAATTTAAGAAATATATACATGTATTGTACCTTTATCAAAGTCTTTGACCTGACAATTATAAAAACAACATGGAGTGAAACAAGATAAGATTGTAATAAAGACTTAATGGAGACCATTATTATTTGTTTGTCAAATGATTGTCAAATGATTGAGCTTGATAAGCTGATGAGATTATGACCATTATAGGTCTTGACTAGAGCTTTAGATTGAGAAGTGAAGCTAGGCAGCAAAAATTGTCTATCAAAAAGCATTCAACAAAGACATAACAATAAAAGCCAATGCTGTTTGATCTTGTGTTGTGTCATGAAAATAGGAAGTAACTGTTCTTTGAGAGTATAGATGTTCAGCTGATCACAAGCAACAGTGTAATGTGACAAGCTGCAATCAAATCTATAAAGCTGTAAATGGCGATAAACAAACTGTGAAATGTGATCAAGTTTTATTCTGCATTATGCTTGTTGTGTGTGTCAATCTAATGCATGCCTCTAAGCAAAAAGGTATGCCATTTTTTTCATTTAAAACTTCTTTAATAAATAATTGAATTCATGACAGTTTTATTTGCCTGGTTACAAAGTCATGTGATTGAATTTCAAGGTCACATGCTTATTACCTTATTTATTTGTTGGCCATAAGTTAAAAAAAAAAAAAAAAAAAAAAAAAAAAAAAAAAAAAAAAAAAAAAAAAAAAAAAAAAAACCAGGGATTTTGATGTTATACATTTAAGAAATAAAATTTGTCTTTGATCAGGATTGAACAATAGTGGCCTGTTAAAAATAGATTGTGAAACATTTGTGACCATCTATAACCATTAATATTTTATCATCACTGAATAAGAATTGAAATAAATTTTCTTTCTTGCACTGTAAATCCAGAATATTTTAGCAGCAGGTTTATTTCAGCACATTTCCTAATCTTTACCTATCCCTAAAATAAAACTTGATCTACTTATCCCTTCTGTAAAGTAAAACTGGTAAATTAAGTACATATATAAGCTAATATAAACTAGTTTACAGTACTTAAAATAAAGCTGCTGAATTAAGAAAATTATAGTAGAACCCAAGTACATGAACACTCTTGTTTTTATGCAGTTTTACTGATAATATTTATCTAAAGAAAACAAAAGGTCGGAACAGCAAACACTCATGAAGTCAGGTCAACTGCTATCTCAAGTGGTAGAAAAACAGAATTGTTTTTCTCAGTGTTAAATGTGATTCTGATTGTCATTATCATTTAACAGAATGAGAATCAAAAACATGTTTCATCTAGAGAATATAAATGATACAATAAATATATGCTCTTGAATAAAATATTTTTAATTAAAAAACAAACCATTTAGCAAATATTAATATATTGAGGTTTAACCTTGCAGAGACAATTAGCATATTATATAATTCCTAGTCCCTTTCAAAACTCTGAAGCATGCAAATAAATTACAACAATAATAATTGCAAAATCGTGTTTAATAAACATTTTTTTTAAAAAAATTAAAAAGCTTGACAAAATTAGTATACTGAAAGCTAACATATTATCTACTGAGTATCATAAAAACCAAAAACAAATAGCTAAAAAAATGCTTATGTGATGTAAAATAACATTTAATTAATTAAAAACCAAAATCATAAATAAAAACAAAACCTGTCCAAACATAATTAAATTTTTAAATTTTTATAGTTAGTTAGCTTGTGAAATTAAAAATCTTGTCTAATATTATCAAAACAAAAACTTCAGTCCAGAGGATGTTTGGATAAGACAGGTTTCACTGTATCTTAAATAAAGCTACTACTGGTACCAGTACATGATTAGTAAAACAAACAACCACTCAACTACAGGCTAAATAATTCAAAATGAGTATGACATAAAACAGTGAAATATTAATGCAATAAAAAAAACACAGTACTCCAATAATTATGTATAATAAATAAAAAGCTTTTAAAAAAACATACTTAAATGTACAATAATTTAGCGCTTCACTTAGATGAGCTAAAATACGAAAGATAAAAAATTTAAAATGATAAATACAACATGTTTTCAAATATTACCGACACTATGAAAGAAACAAAATTGGTAATAACAGGATACATAGATAAAAACTGTTACATACATGTAACATGGGAAAGCACTTCGATTTGCAAGTGAAAATAACCATATGGAATATTTTCACTTATATAACCTAAGTAACAGTAATACCAGTGATTGAATCAATTGAGATGAGTTCACTGATGGGGTTTTACACTCCAGCCACAGTCAAGATTCTTTGTCTATAATAAAATTAGTCAGTTCCAGGATGGTGGAGAAAATTGGGTACCCAAAAAAAATCAAAGACCTTCAGCAAACTGACAGGTACCCAGAGAAAATCAAAGACCTTCAGCAAACTGACTGTCAGACAGGTACCCAGAGAAAATCAGAGACCTTCAGCAAACTGACAGGTACCCAAAGAAAATCAAAGACCTTCAGCAAACTGACAGGTACCCAAAGAAAATCAAAGACCTTCAGCAAACTGACAGGTACCCAAAGAAAATCAAAGACCTTCAGCAAACTGACAGGTACCCAAAGAAAATCAAAGACCTTCAGCAAACTGACAGGTACCCAAAGAAAATCAAAGACCTTCAGCAAACTGACAGGTACCCAGAGAAAATCAAAGACCTTCAGCAAACTGACAGGTACCCAACGAAAATCAAAGACCTTCAGCAAACTGACAGGTACCCAACGAAAATCAAAGACCTTCAGCAAACTGACAGGTACCCAAAGAAAATCAAAGACCTTCAGCAAACTGACAGGTACCCAAAGAAAATCAAAGACCTTCAGCAAACTGACAGGTACCCAGAGAAAATCAAAGACCTTCAGCAAACTGACAGGTACCCAACGAAAATCAAAGACCTTCAGCAAACTGACAGGTACCCAACGAAAATCAAAGACCTTCAGCAAACTGACAGGTACCCAAAGAAAATCAAAGACCTTCAGCAAACTGACAGGTACCCAGAGAAAATCAAAGACCTTCAGCAAACTGACTGTCAGACAGGTACTCAGAGAAAATCGGAGACCTTCAGCAAACTGACAGGTACCCAGAGAAAATCATAGACCTTCAGCAAACTGACAGGTACCCAGAGAAAATCAAAGACCTTCAGCAAACTGACAAACTTTCTGACATAAGGATCTGCACAATCAGGATTGAAAATTGGCAATGAAAGGAACTATGATCCAGTAAGCAAACTTTCAGTCTCTTAGCAACTATGGCCATAATACAATTTATAAAGACATCCTTATAGAAGTTATTGATTTAAAATGGTGTTTCAAAAAGAAAGCTCTAATTAAAAAGTAACGAGAACAGGACAATTTTCTGTAAATTCAACCTATTTCTACTACCTTTATCTTAAATTCTTTCTTAAAAACAAAATATTCTTACATAAGGGAATGACATTTTTGAATGCAAAAGCATTTGTGGTAATTGCAACACCATACTTAGTGTTACCACAATAAGTCATGTCAATTATTTAAGATACCAGTATAACATAGAGTGTTCTTTTTCCACCATGTAACATAAAGAGTGAGGATAGACACAAAATTAAAAATGGTGTTATCAAATAATACATCTGTGTGGAGGGTAAAATATTTATATCAAACATATAAAAACAGTTTACATTGATGAACAAATAATAGCAATAATAGAATTGTGTATATAATACAGTTGAATCTAATTATCATAAACTAAAGGGGGTGGGGGGGGAGGGTTTGTTGCTCATACATTTGGTCAAACTTTCTGATGACTAGAGATCACTCGATATGAATTTCCTTTTCATTTATGATACATAAGCAGACATCTTAATTTGCTAACTTGCTAAAAAATCTATGAATGCTGATTTTACTCTGTTGACATACAAGTTATTTCATTTCTGTCTCAAATCAGAAGCCCGTTCAAAACAGTGAACATACACTTTCACTTTGGCATGCAAGTCGTTTAGGAATGATTGTTGGCTGAATTGCATGCATACAACTGCTGTCACTATCTTAAGGTTGTTTGTCTTAGATTCAAAGTGGCATCCCTCAGACAAAGTTTATAAAAAATATTTAAATAAATTCTGTAACCAACAAGCATTTCAATTTATATTTCAGTGCAAGTGTATGGTATCTTTCTAGAAGGGATTTGAATAATAGAATTAGTTAAAACTTTGTTTACAGATGCTCGATTCTATTCATATTTTGACATTTTCCCCAGTGAAGTGCCCATGTCCAGATCTAAGGGATATTTTTTTTAAAATCTGATTATGATGACTTAGATTCAATGTGATTGCTAAAAATTGTATGCGAGAACACAGTGGAAAGTGACCAGTCTCTTGAAAAGGCCTCAGATTTTACCCTGCATATTATAATCTGCACAGCACTTTCTATTGTATGTTTGTGTACAGTCATGAATTAAAACATTGCTTATGGTTGCTTGTATGTTAGACTACACATAAAACATTACCGGTAGGTTTAGTTTACTGAAAAATTTGGAGTTGGAGTTAATAAGCATTAGTTCCATTCACAGACCTAAAAATCAAATTACACTTATCTAAAAATTAAAGATATCTGACCTATCTGTTCTGAACTTTAAAAAAAAAGTCTGACAATTGAAGATATCCATGTTTGAGGACTGACAATTGAAGATATCCATGTTTGAGGTCTAATAAAAACATTTCATTCCAAACTCTTTAAGTCTGACTTATCCAGAAATTAGAAATATCTGATTTGAAGATAACAAAATTCAGCTGTACTATCAAAACATAGAAGATAAAATACATTTAAAAACTGGTAAAGTTTTGACAATTTTAAATACAGATATGACATACAAAGTGTATAAAATAACAGTACACAGGAAATAATAACTTACAGTAATTAACACTACATTTATGTCGTGAAAACAATACAGGCACATCGATATTAAAAACAAAATTAATTCTTAATCTTGCTTAAGTTTTGAATGTCTACAGTTTGATATAATTCAACTACATGTTTTTTTAAAGCAAATTTTACTGATTACACAAAAAATGGACTACATACCATCATCTTGTCATCAATCTCAATGCAGTTGCATCATTTTGCTTAAAGGACATTTTTAAGTCGGATAATGGATTTGAAAGGCTTTAATAGTCATAAGATTATAATAAATAATTGGAAAATAAAAATTACCATGAGATAAATAGCAACAGCCTCAGTCAATATTTATTTTTCGGGTCAATATCACACCATATACAACCACTAAAAAGTCCAAAATTGTAAAATATTTTATTTGAATTTGTACAAAAATGATTTAATATATATAAATGAGGAATTTTCATATTAAATTCATATATAGGAAATATTTTTCTGAAAGTTCTGTAAGGTGCAATTAAATCAACATCATCACAAGAATCAGAAAAATGGACAAAGGAAAAAGGGAGAAAATGTGCAACAATCAACGTGTCATGCAAAAGACAGAAAACAATGACAAAACACATATATCTTATAGATTATATCTTAAATATATAATGCGTAACATTCGTTAATTTCCCTAGCAACAACAGGACTTACCTGTAACAGTAAATACACAAGCTACAGCTAGCAACAGCAGTACTGCACCATACAGATCTAGTTTCATACTTTGTTCAATAAAGATGGCACCAGCATATAAATCAGCCTGATAATATATTACTATTGTTAACATTATAAACATATCTGTTACATTAAAATTATTGTAATTACCAAAGTTATCAAAAGAAGAGCATTGTTCATCTGTAAATCTAGATATCATATACATGTAATTTACATTTGGCATTTAAGAGTTGTTTTTTATAATTTTTCATAAACTTTACTTAATTTTCCAAAAAATTTCAAAAATGATCAAATAATGAATATTGTCCTCCTTTAAAATTTAATTTATTTATCAACAGAGATTGAAATAAAAAACTAAAAGCCATCAAAAAACTCTAACAATGGATGACCACACTAACTGTCTCACTATTACTTGTGCAGCTACTCATGTAGGGAGTACGGCATACAGTTTTCTTCTTTATGCAGGTCTATAAATGCCCTGATCAATGGCAAGGTGGGATTTCAATGTAGGCAGCGGTATGTAACTTGTTTTTGACTGATTGGATATGGAGGCAATGAGAAATGAGTCTATACCTATGTTGATACTAACAACCCCCCCCCCCCCCCCCCCTTACACTTCTAAATGATCATTTACAACAGATTTAAGTCTTTGGTCTAAACCTAGCAGGTACCAACCAAATTAAAACACAGAAAGTAGTGATAACAACCCACTAAAAAGAGAAAAAAAGGAAGGAAGGAGGAAAGAAAAAAATACAGCTTAAAAATCAGCTAATCAAATTACCGATATCTTAGTAAATATGTAAACCAAGAGAGCCAAAACAGCTAACAATAGTTGTATCCGCTGTCCACCAAATCTGCATTTTAAGTACTCAGGCATTGTAAACACCTACAATTTAAAATGTTTAAAATTTTAAAAATCATGAACCAACTGTAATTGTCTCCAATTAACTTGTCTTTTGTAAATTACAAGAAGTTAACAATACTTTTTTCATACACATGTGTAAATGCCAAAATTAATTAATTAATAAAATGAGGCCAATGGGTCTTAACACCCACCTGAGGATATGTCCAAAATTGTTTGCAAAGTGCAATAGACAATATATTAAGTACAGAAACTTTAAAAGTTTTCTCAAGTTAAGAACTCCCACAAAACTTAATCAGAAATATATCCACTCACATTTCATTTATAAGTAGCTTATATAATATGCATGAAGTAACTATAGTTCAATGAATAATTTCCAAATCACAATCAATTTCAGTATACTTATGCAACTATGTCCTTGACCTTTGAACATATATGACCTCGAACCATAAATAATAGTCATGTCAATACCTACAATCTTAATAGTTATTAAGATAATTAGCAATTTAAGTCTTTTTTGCAGCTGTGACCTTGACCTTTCAACATATGACCTTGAACCATATATCAAAATGACTGTCATGTCAATACATGTACTTACAATATTCTGATATACATGCCTAAACAAAAAGTTAATAGTTTTCAAGATATAGTGACAAATATATAAATTTTAGCAATTTCCCCACTCAGTGCCCTACAATTTCCCCATTTTGAGCCACATGGCTGCCATTTGTGCAAATCTGAAAAAAGATTACCTAAATAGGTTATAAATGAAATAACTAAGGTATATCTCTTTTAGATTCAGAGGAGAAGAATTCTAAAGTTTTTCACTATTTTCCCCCTTATGGGGCCCCAAGGGGACATAACTCCTTCATTTGTGCAAATCTGAAAGGGCTTCACCCAGGCATGATGGTAACCAAGTTTCATTAAATTTGGCCCATTGGTTTTAGAGGAGAAGATTAAAATGTAAAAAGTTTACGGACGACAGACGAAGATGTATAGCAATAGCTCATCTGAGCTATCAGCTCAGGTGAGCTAAAAAGTACAAAATACAGATTTCCTGTCTTTTTAAAGCTTTTACTTCAACACATTATTTTTGGATTAATAATACAAAGTACAACATGAATTATGTAAACAAAACTCCCAAGTTAATAATAAACAAGACGGGCCTTAACGCTCACCTGAGGATACATCCATTTCATTTATAAGTAGCATATATAATATGCATGAAGTTACTGTAATGCAATGAATAATTTCAAAATAATTAACAAATTTTAGTATACTTATACGGCTATGTCCTTGACCTTTGAACATATATGACCTTGAACCATATATGATCACCATGTCAATACCTACAATATTCTAATATACATGCCTATACAAAAAGTTAGTTTTCAAGATAATTAGCAATTAAAGGTTTATTTTGCAGCTGTGACCTTAACCTTTGAACATATGACCTTGAACCATATATCAAAATGATCACCATATCAATTCCTACAATATTTTTATATACATGCCTATACAAAAAGTTAATAGTTTTCAAGATAATTAGCAATATATGTCTTCTTTTGCAGCTGTGACCTTGACCTTTGAACACATTACCTTAAACCATATATCAAAATGATCGTTGCTGCAATACCAACAATATTGTAATATATATGCCTATAAAAAAAGTTAACAGTTTTCAAGATAATTAACAATTTAAGTCTTCTTTTGCAGCTGTGACCTTGACCACTTAACATATGACCGTGAACCATATATCAAAATGATCGCCATATCAATTCCTACAATATGTTAATATACATGCCTATACAAAAAGTTAACAGTTTTCAAGATAATTAGCAATTTATGTTTTCTTTGCAGCTGTGACCTTGACCTTTCAATATATGACCTTGAACCATATATCAAAATGATCATTGACACAATACCTACAACATTCTAATTCAATGCCTATACAAAAAGTTATCAGTTATCAAGATAATTAACAATTTAAGTCTTCTTTTGCAGCTGTGACTTTGACTTTTGAACATATGACCGTGAACCATATAGCAAAATGATCAACATATCAATTCCTACAATATTTTAATATACATGCCTATACAAAAAGTTAACAGTTTTCAAGATAATTAGCAATTTATGTCTTCTTCTGCATCTGTGACCTTGACCTTTGATCATATGACCTTGAACCATATATCAAAATGATCATTGTCACAATACCTACAATATTCTAATATACATACCTATACAAAAAGATTATAGTTTTCAAGCTAATGCACAATTTTGGTATTTAAAAGCCAAAAATAACATTTCAGGGGCAACAACACATGTATCAAAAACAGCATTTTTAAAAATTATTAAGATAACAAGAGGCCCATGGGCCTTAAAGCTCACCTGAGTATTATCCAAATTTGTTTGCAAAGCGCAAAAGACAATATATAAGGTTCAGAAACTTTACAAGTTTTCTCAAGTTAAGAACTCCTACAATATTGTAATATATATGCCTATACAAAAAGTTAACAGTTTTCAAGATAATTAACAATTTAAGTCTTCTTTTGCAGCTGTGACCTTGACCACTTAACATATGACCGTGAACCATATATCAAAATGATCGCCATATCAATTCCTACAATATTTTAATATACATGCCTATACAAAAAGTTAACAGTTTTCAAGATAATTAGCAATTGAAGCCTCCTTTTGCAGTTGTGACCTTGACCTTTGAACATATGACCATGAACCATATATCAAAATGATCATTGTCACAATACCTATATATAGTTTTCAAGCTAATGCACAATTTTGGTATTTAAAAGCCAAAAATAACATTTCAGGGGCAACAACACATGTATCAAAAACAGCGTTTTTAAAAATTATTAAGATAACAAGAGGCCCATGGGCCTTAACGCTCACCTGAGTATTATCCAAAATTGTTTGCAAAGCGCAAAAGACAATATATTAGGTACAGAAACTTTACAAGTTTTCTCAAGTTAAGAACTCCCATAAAACTTAATCAGAAATATGTCCACTCACATTTCATTTAAAAGTAGCTTATATATTATGCATGAAGTAACTGTAATGCAATGAATAATTTCCAAATAATTAACAAATTTTAGTATACTTAAACAGCTATGTCCTTGACCTTTGAACATATATGACCTTGAACCATATACGATAGCCATGTCAATACCTACAATATTCTAAAATACATGCCTATACAAAAAGTTAATAGTTTTCAAGATAATAAGCAATTTAAGGCTTCTTTTGCAGCTGTGAACTTGACCTTTAAACACATGACCTTGAACAATATATCAAAATGATCGTCATATCAATACCTACAATATTCTAATATACATGCCTATACAAAAAGTTAACAGTTTTCAAGATAATAAGCAATTTATGTCTTCTTTTACAGCTGTGACCTTGACCTTTGAACATATGACCTTGAAACATATATCAAAATGATCGACATATCAATACCTACAATATTCTAATATACATGCCTATACAAAAAGTTAATAGTTTTCAAG
Source organism: Tegillarca granosa (assembly GCA_029721355.1). Taxonomy (NCBI): domain Eukaryota; kingdom Metazoa; phylum Mollusca; class Bivalvia; order Arcoida; family Arcidae; genus Tegillarca; species Tegillarca granosa. The sequence continues at coordinate 27,987,482 of CM056606.1, forward strand.
ATAAAAAGAAATTTTTGTCTTCTTTTACAGCTGTGACCTTGACCTTTGAACATATGACCGTGAACCATATATCAAAATGATCGTCATATCAGTACCTACAATATTCTAATATATATATGCCTATACAAAAAGTTAACAGTTTTCAAGATAATTAGCAATTTTTGTCTTCTTTTACAGCTGTGACCTTGACCTTTGAACATATGACCTTGAACCATATATCAAAATGATCGTCATATCAATACCTACAATATTCTAATATTCATGCCTATACAAAAAGTTAACAGTTTTCAAGATAATTAGCAATTTAAGTCTTCTTTTGCAGCTGTGACCTTGACCTTTGTACATATGACCTTGAACCATATATCAAAATGATTGTCATATCAATACCTACAATATTCTAATATATGTGCCTATACAAAAAGTTAACAGTTTTCAAGATAATCAACAATTTCAGTCTTCTTTTGCAGCTGTGACCTTGACCTTTGAACATATGACCTTGATCCATATATCAAAATGATCACTGTCACAATACCTACAATATTCTAATATACATGCCTATACAAAAAGATTATAGTTTTCAAGCTAATGCACAATTTTGGTATTTAAAAGCCAAAAATAACATTTCAGGGGCAACAACTATTACATTGATTATCATATAGTTACGAAACTTGGTACCTTTTTAAATTTTGTCATGCTGAACATTTTAACAATGATTTGATTTCATGTATTTCTTAATATTTGCAAGAAAATTTTGCTTAAAACTGCATAAATCACAAATTGTGTCATGACCTTGATTTGTGACCTTGACCCTTATTTAAATGTCATTTCAAGAAAAAGTCAAAACTGAAAACCCCATGTCATTATCTGTTCAAATAGTCAAGTTATAACAATTTGAAGCCATTTTACGAAATTTTTTAAATTAAACCCAAAAACGCGTAACCCATTTTTCAACCAAATTTCACGAGATGAACAAACTATAGGCTTAAGACCCTAGAGAAGCCAAATATCACATCAGATTTTTTCTCCCATCATCGGTTTCGGAGAAGAAGATTTTTAAAGATTTTTGGACCCCTAGGTAACCTTGACCTAGTTTTGGTAGCCATGGCAACGCCATGAACAAATCTGAATTGCACCGGCCAATATATGCTTCTGACCAAGTATCATTGAAATCTGTCCAGCAGTTTTGGAGAAGTCAAAAATAGGTGTTTACGCTGCACGCATGCACACACGTACGCATGCACACAAACACGCACGCACATACACATGCTGCGTCATGCCATAAGCTCACGTGACCTTTCAGTCAGGTGAGCTAAAAAAAGTATAGACAGGGCAGATCCTTAACAATGATTGGTTTATGGCTTTTACTTATGTAACAGAATAATGGTGCCAGTGCTGTTTTATTTATACTGATGTGCACTTCAGGTCAAAAACATTTAAAAAGTAAAACAATTTAATTATTAACCTTAACCTTGATTTATCAGCACACTGGGAGTGTCAATCAGCAAGCCAGATGAAGGTTAAAAAGGCAACACAAACATCATTGTTTCATGAGTTTGAAGGTTGATTTTAATGTTTTGTAATTGCAGTAATTGCAAAACAGTAATTCTGATTACAAAACAACTTGAACACTTTTGTAAAAATAAAAGATTGATTTAATGCAGTTTTACATCCCAGTCAAGAATATTTTATTTATATAGAGACGTCATCAGCTGCAGGTAAGGTGGCAGAAATTTTTACCTTTGCAGTGCACTTAGGGCAATGTGCAGGAAGGGTTCTTTAGCGTGCTACACCTGTCATGACACAGGGCATCAGTTTTTAAGGTCTCCTCTGAAAGACACCCATGACATCTGTTTCTAAATGTTGAGTGCTTGGCAAAATAACTGTCACTAACAATTTTCAAGTCTTGGTCAGACCTGGCCAGGGTTCAAACCTTAATCTCCCACATATGAAGCAAGCATGCTACCAACTGAGCTACCATAGCAGTAAAAATTAAAGAATAAAATCTAAAATTACTATTGATGATGTAACTACTGTAAGTTATCATTTTATCCCTGTAAATATTTCAGCATTTGTTTTGAACACTTAATGATTTGTCTTTTAAGAAAGCTTTCAAATTCATATCAATATTGTAAATTTTCAAACTTGTTTCATAGAAAAAAAAAATGTCAGTATACAATGTATGTCACATGCACATCTAGTCTTCCAAAAATATATGTAAACCTAATAACATCAAAGAATGGTTAATGACAATTTTAACACTGGATACTAGTATTCACATTCAAACAAATGCCTTAATGACAGATATGAAATAAAGTCATCTTTACTTTATTCAAATTAGATAAAAAAAAAATTCATTCTTCACATTAAATGTAAAAGTGAATACTTACTCCTGATGACATGTAAACTGGAAGAAATATGTAACCCAATAATAACATGATATAAAGTGCCTGAAATATACAAAATGTGAACACATTTAGTCACAAAATATAAGAGGGGAAATCTGTGCGAAATAGCAACATGCCGGTATACAGGCTTGTCGTAATAACCAGGGTGGTATATAGAGGTGATACTGTACATGTATCTTTGAATTGTATCTCTAGGAGCCAAAATATCCTGTACATGTATCTTTGAATTGTATCTCTAGGAGCCACATTGCAAAGTGAGCAGTGTAAAGCATGTACATTTGTACTTACAGATCAAAGCACCTCTTATAGTCTCTGTTGGAATCCAACTCAATACAGATCTTTGTGCAAGAAATCTTTTGTATACTAATTTCTAATTCTGAGTGGAGCTGTGATCCCTAAGTGCAGGACTTAAACCTCTTGGCCATAGAGGTCCCTGGTTTTCTGAGCACTCTGGTTTCCTCAAATATTCTTGAACTGACTGAATTCACATAATTAAAAGATTTTGATTTACAACTGACCAATAAAATGATATATTAAAGGTTTTATATCTGATTTGATTTGAAAATGTTTTACATTCAAGCGAGAAATTTTTTGATAAACAGGTGAACTTTTAATAATCTTGAACTAAGAGCCAAGAGCTCAAACCCAGTCTGGGAAATGTGCTAACATATTAATGTTAGGGGTAGTTAATCATGAACCATTGATTCTTTGCAGGAAAAGAACCATTTTGTGTAATTATTTTGTTTTTTTTCAGTTGCCTAGCTACTAATTCTGTATAAGGAAGGTCTGAATATGATTCCATTTTTGGTAAATATACAATATGACTTTCATTGAATTTCTGTTACTTAGGTTTTAACTTATGAAATTTTAATAAAAAGGTAATAAAATAATCATAACTTTGGATCATTAAACCACTCACTCACTCACTAACTCACCCACTCATTCAGTCAATCACTAACTCGCCCACTTACTCAACCACTCAATCAGTCACTCACTCAGTCACTTACTCACCCACTCATTCAGTCAATCACTAACTCGCCCACTTACTCAACTACTTAATCAGTCAATCACTCAGTCACTCACTAACTCACCCACTCATTAAGTCAATCACTAACTCGCCCACTTACTCAACTACTTAATCAGTCAATCACTCAGTCACTCACTAACTCACCCACTCATTAAGTCAATCACTAACTCGCCCACTTACTCAACTACTTAATCAGTCAATCACTCAGTCACTCACTAACTCACCCACTCATTAAGTCAATCACTAACTCGCCCACTTACTCAACTACTCAATCAGTCAATCACTCAGTCACTCACTCACTAACTCACCCACTCATTCAGTCAATCACTAACTTGTCCACTTACTCAATCACTCACTCAGTCAATCACTAATGCACTCACTCACTCTCTCACTCAGAAAATGAATAAAAAGTAAAACTATACATAACTATCAAACTGGAACCAAGTCATTAAAAAGACAAATTTTGTTGATAAACTGAAACATCATTAACTCAAAACATTAACTAAAAAAACACAGAGGCTCCATTTTAAAATTCCAAATGTTCAAGGCATTTAACTTATCTGTAAATAAAACTTGTTTGAAATCAACAATGACAAATGAGTTATCATTAAAATTTCTATTGTATTTTTAATATTACATTTAGTTCGTATAATCCTATGGCAATGCCACCTGCAGCTGCCGAGCCTGCCAAACCCACAAAATGTATACTTCCAATATTACTGGCAAACAATGAGGCACCAACCTAAAAATATAAATATTACACAAACAATTAACAACCATGGTTAAAGCTTCATTAAGTTTTCCAAAGAAAAAATTAAAACGGTGCTAATCTAATTAATGGTGTTCCCAATGAACAATGTTACATTTTATTATTAGAACATGGTTATGTCATCAAAACCCGGGTCATTAAAACACAACTTTAAAAATGGTGAAATACAATAAATAAAACACAGAACTTCGTTGAAATTGTCATTTGTGACTTAGTATGGGATACATAACACCATTTCAAATACATTTGGATATTAATTAAGGACAATTAATGCAATTTGTCATGTTTCACCTTCGAATCATGGGTTTTTCGATACATCCGTGCACATGCTCCAAGCTCATAATTACCATCGTTAAACACTGACCAACCTGTCAGAGGATTCCGTTTATTTACAGCTAAAAGAAATGAAATTTTCGAAAATGAATCTCATGGATCGTGGTTAGAGGATATCTATTTTTAAAAAAATATATTTTTAGAAAATCAAAAAAAATTCAGAAATTTGAAAAACTTAATGCAGCTTTAATTGGTTGGTTGTTTGTAATGCTATTTAATATCACATCAACCTTTTTTTTTAATTACTGCCGAATCTTTAATTTTCATTTGGTTAAAATTTCATGGTGTCTTTTTAAAAAATTCTGTTGGTAGAAATTTTCGTGGAATTGAGTTTTGTGAATATAACTCCCATTGAGGGCAATGGTAATTAAAATTTTTTGAAAACATTTAATTTTGTGGTTTACAGTAACCCACAAAAATAACAGAATTAAATCTGCCATGAATTTTTGTAATTTTACAGTAGCAAGTTTATTAATCTCCACAAATCCAACAACAAGTTTGCGTACAAGATGTGTGAGTGTAAATTAAGGTCTGCAATATACTAGTGCACACTCAGGGCGACATTTTGGTCAGGTGCAAGCTCACCCAGTCAATATGCCACAGACAAGTATACCACTCTGCCGGTCAAATAACCTGGACTAACATACTTGGATCTGCCAAACAGGGATTCCAACCTAGGTAGTGAAAGGCAGTGACTGTGTGCTTACACTTTAGAAAAATTGAATACCAAGGCCCTGTCAATCCAAAAGAGATGGCAAGTGTAAAACACGACACCAAAGTGACAGTTTTGTAGACCAGTACAAGGTAAATATTGTTAGATGTTAAAGGTATGAAGTAGATACAATTTTAGACCCAGAGACAGATGGAAGGCAGACAGATTGAAGGACAGACAGACAGAAATGGTGATTAAAATTATAATTAGTTCTCAATATATGTATTTACCGGTATCCAATTCATATTTCTTCCTGCCAAAAAGTAGCCACCAGCACTGCCTCGATTCTTTGTTGATGTCTGTAAAGAAAATAACTGTATCATTAAAATTAAAGTACAACAGGCAGTAATCATTCATGCAAGCACTTGCTTTTTGGACTTATAGACATCAAAATAATGGTCCTGAATCAGAACAACGTTTGTTCTAGACTAGAGGACTTTTCAAAACATAGTTTCTGGATCTAAAGACTTAAGAAAACATTGGTTCCAGACCAGAAGACTTTCAAATTATAGGTTCCTGACAAAAAACATTCAAAATATAGGTTTCTGACAAGAAAAATTGAAAAAATTGGTTCTGGAACAAAAGATTTCAAACAGTGATTCAAGAATAAAATGCAAGAATAACTTTCTTTTTTGACATCACAAATATTCTGAAATCAAGTCTATCTTGTTTGTCATTATTACTCTGATTTTAAAGTTTGTTTGTTTTTAATCATAAATTAAGAAAAAAAAAGAGAATAATGAAGCACAAAATTTCAAGAGATTAGAAAATATCCCAAATACAGCAAATTTTTAAGTCATGTTTGATATTTTAATTCTCTTTCATTTTTTTATACTACAAAATGGTAAAAAAGTCAATGGGGTCAATCAATACATGCATTTATTGTCATAATCTCATCAAAAGTTAACTAAATTCTACTATATTTATTTTTGACTTGATCATAACGGTCTTATGGTCTTATTTAAAGAAGTCGTTTTTTTTTTTTTTTTTTTTTTTTTTTTTTTTGGCAATTTTTCAGATATTTATGGAAATCTTTATAAATTAATCTCCATGATTTATCTTGACATAAGTTCATGTGGTTCATGTGGTTTGCGAGTGTGCAAGTGTTTCTTATCTGCACTGTACTACTGCATACTTATGGAGACTTTTAGAGTCCTAGTTCAGTCACACCAAAACACTGCAGACCACCAAGTCCAATAAAAAGGTGTTGCCCCAACCAGTAAGGGCCTACCTAGTCCAGTATACCCGGAAAACTTTTTATTCAGACAAATTTATATGTATTGATGATTTAAAAAAAAATTAAAGGGCAACAAATGACCTTAACTCACAAATAAAATTAAATCTAGTTGAATGATAGAATCACTATGAAAGACATATAGCCAAATGATAAAAACGCCTTCAATAAATCATCCAGTAACAACTCTTACAGTAAAATCCATAAAATAACAGAAAAATTAATCTAAGACCATAGTTAACTGTATTAAAGATATTATTTGATACAATATTAACAAACTTAGAAAAATGTTGCAGTGGAAGCACTTTTAGCTGTGATTTAAAAAAGATTTCTTACAGTAATGGGTAATGGGTTCAAACCTCTGATACGGTCCATTATATGATCTTATGCAAGATTGAGCTTTAATTTAATATTACTGTAGTCTAACCAGTTAAAAATCACAGGTACCAGAGGAATTAATCAATATATGAATAAGCACCCAATTTTGGTGGAGGATTTCTGTACTTTCTGTCCAAACAAGCCACAAAAGTGCATGAGGATTTATAAATAAAGCCATCCCTTTTCAGGTGGAGGGATTTTTGTACTTTATTAAATCAAGCAACAGAAAGCGTGGATTTTATGGATAAAAGCATCCCATCCAAACGGACGATTGTGTACTCTCCATCTAATCAAGCCCTGAAACTCAAATTATCCTTGCATTTAGGAGCCTACATTGACTTAAACATATGTTATCTTTTTTTAACAAATTTCTCAAACTTTTAGACAAAATGGACACTTTCAAGCAACTTGAATGTAGCTGAGTAATGATTTTTTATGCCTCAGTCTAAATTCTTTCATATACGGTATATCAAGGCAGGCAGTTCCGAGATGGTGAAAAAAATGGAGTTCACACAGAAAACCAAAGCCACAAACATTCTCACACTGGGATCTGCCTAAGTTGGATTCTAGTCTAGGTGGTTAGAGGTGCTTGTGATGATCCTCAACCCAATCAACCACTGAGGCCCCCTCAAAAGACTCAAGTTTTCTCATTTAAAAACATTCTTTTCAATGCTGCCCTTAACTGTTTTTTTAAGGTCATAGCCCATCAAAGGTCAAAGTTGTTTACAAGGATGTTTACAGTATCATGCCCTATCTAGTGGGTGAGCTAAGATGAGATTAATTCAGGACAGGAACAAGGAATTGACTGACCATTAAAGGCCCTTATTAACATATCCTAAAAACGTGATCAGTTCAAATATTTTCTTTAATTTTTAGCATATATTTTTATATAAAGATAAATAACTATGTTTAGACACACAAAGAGTTATGATACTGAATATAATCTTAATGATTATTTTTTATTCAATAGTATAATACCAAGGTTATAGAAGATACAGGAGCTATCAGTTCATCTACACAACAAGTTTTAAAGTATGACAAAAATCTTTAAAAAAAAAACAAAAAAACACTGGTTTCCAACAATTACAATTAAAATCACACCAGGGTTTATTGGGGAGGGGAGGGTGATATAAGCTCCTTTTAACTTGCTTATATTGTTGTGCTTAAGCCCATGAAGCTTCAAAAGATGCAATTAAATATATATCTCTGTACATAAAGTTGATTGTTTTCCCCTACTGAAGTTTCAAAGAATTAAGATTACCATAACATTATTTTCTTACACAGAAAATATCCAACTTTCAGCCAGTTTTTCAATATGTTGAATGAAATTATTTTTATATACATGTACACCTGTATTTGTTAACAACAAAATTTTACATCTCTTGCCAAGAAGAGACCTTGGGCTCAAGCAATAAGATCTAAGAATCACAATGACTCTCAATCTTTGTTTAGATCCAGCTTGGAAAACTCCTAGGGCAGTTTGTATGCTATTGGTCAGTTTTATTTCCATGTACTCTAGATTCCTCCACTCAGGGATTTTTCTGGCCATTTTGGGAAAGGGACCTTGGGATGAAATTGGGAAAATCATTGACAAAATTGACATTTTGGGAAAATTTTTCATTAAACTTTAAAAATTTTCACATTGTCAGCACATCAAATATTTTGCCTGGAATATTTACTATTTTGATACATGCTGGTAGTCACTCATTTGTACCAAATCACTCAGACATTAACACAATATCTTCATAGACTGGCTTCAATACAAACATCTGAGAAAGTTGTTTCATGAAATGCTCCCATTCTACCAGATCCCAATTGAGTATAAATCAAAATGTGCAAACATGCAGGTTATTATAAAGATATACAAGCTACACCAAAAATAAAGTTTTTTTCATTTTTTCTTAAGTTTCTCAAAGCAGGATCATTTGGGAATTTTTGCCTTCAAAATTGGGAAAAATGTATGCTTTTTGGCATTGGGAATGGGTCCCTTTACCGGACCCTGTGAGTGGCCAGAAAAATCCCTGCCACTATTCCAGAATGACCATCTCTGCATCATGTGAAAAAACTAGTCTGGAGCACAAATCACCATTACTCAATTTCTGACTTCAAATGGCCACAATGTGCATTTTAAATACAAATTTAAACAGCATACACTATGAATGCTACAAATGAAACAGACAGATCCTAGTGTGAGAAAGTTTGTTAGTTCGCTTGCCGAAGGTCGGAGGTTTTCTCTGGGCACTCCGGTTTCCTCCACCATTCCAGAACTGACCGCCTCGAAATAAGTTAAAGATTCTTGACTGGGGCGTAAAACACCATTACTCCACTCCACTCCACAAATGAAACATATTAAACAAGTTTGTAGTCTACTAGATTATCCAAAAGGTCCAAGAAATGAAGATCTAATAGGCAAGAAGTCTTTATACACGCATTGGGCAAAATTTGTTTTAGTTCAGAATGTCTGGCATAAGTATGAATATTTTTTCAATCCTGTCTTAAAAGTTTAATGTTTTCTATAAAAACATACAAGGAAATACCGCAGATCAATTTTAAAAAAGATACATTTATTGAAGCTGTTAACTGATCCACCAAAAAAAAGTTATAACACAAAATGTCTTGTACCTGTGAACTAATCCAGCCAACAAGTTAAATATCTTGTACCTGTGAGCTAATCCAGCCAACAAGTTAAATATCTTGTACCTGTGAACTAATCTGAACTAATCCAGCCGACAAGTTACATGTCTTGTACCTGTGAACTAATCCAGCCAACAAGTTTGAACAAGTCTGGAACAGTTTGTAAGAGGACTTGTAGTCACTTCAATGTTGCAGCCAAATATATCTGAAACATGTACAGTTGTAATAACTTTGTGAAAGTGATTATAGATAAATACAACTGAAACATGTACAGGAAGTTGTAATAACTTTGTGAAAGTGATTATAGATAAATACAACTGAAACATGTACAGGAAGTTGTAATAACTTTGTGAAAGTAATTATAGATAAATACAACTGAAACATGTACAGGAAGTTGTAATCACTTTGTGAAAGTAATTATAGATAAATACAACTGAAACATGTACAGGAAGTTGTAATCACTTTGTGAAAGTGATTATAGATAAATACAACTGAAACATGTACAGGAAGTTGTAATAACTTTGTGAAAGTGATTATAGATAAATACAACTGAAACATGTACAGGAAGTTGTAATCACTTTGTGAAAGTGATTATAGATAAATACAACTGAAACATGTACAGGAAGTTGTAATCACTTTGTGAAAGTGATAACAGCTAAATACAACTGAAACATGTATAGGAAGATGTTATCACTTTGTGAAAGTTATTACAGCTAAATACAACTGAAACATGTACAGGGAGTTGTAATCACTTTGTGAAGTGATTACAGTCAAATACAACTGAAACATGTACAGGAAGTTGTAATCACTTTGTGAAAGTGATAACAGCTAAATACAACTGAAACATGTATAGGAAGATGTTATCACTTTGTGAAAGTTATTACAGCTAAATACAACTGAAACATGTACAGGGAGTTGTAATCACTTTGTGAAGTGATTACAGTCAAATACAACTGAAACATGTACAGGAAGTTGTAATCACTTTGTGAAAGTGATTATAGATAAATACAACTGAAACATGTACAGGAAGTTGTAATCACTTTGTGAAAGTGATAACAGCTAAATACAACTGAAACATGTATAGGAAGATGTTATCACTTTGTGAAAGTTATTACAGCTAAATACAACTGAAACATGTACAGGAAGTTGTAATCACTTTGTGAAGTGATTATAGATAAATACAACTGAAACATGTACAGGAAGTTGTAATCACTTTGCGAAGTGATTATAGATAAATACAACTGAAACATGTACAGGAAGTTGTAATCACTTTGTGAAAGTGATAACAGCTAAATACAACTGAAACATGTATAGGAAGTTGTTATCACTTTGTGAAATTTATTACAGCTAAATACAACTGAAACATGTACAGGAAGATGTTATCACTTTGTGAAGTGATTATAGATAAATACAACTGAAACATGTACAGGAAGTTGTAATCACTTTGTGAAGTGATTATTGATAAATACAACTGAAACATGTATAGGAAGTTGTTATCACTTTGTGAAAGTTATTACAGCTAAATACAACTGAAACTTGTACAGGAAGATGTTATCACTTTGTGAAGTGATTATAGATAAATACAACTGAAACATGTATAGGAAGTTGTTATCACTTTGTGAAAGTTATTACAGCTAAATACAACTGAAACATGTACAGGAAGTTGTAATCACTTTGTGAAGTGATTATAGATAAATACAACTGAAACATGTATAGGAAGTTGTTATCACTTTGTGAAAGTTATTACAGCTAAATACAACTGAAACATGAATAGGAAGTTGTTATCACTTTGTGAAAGTTATTACAGCTAAATACAACTGAAACATGAATAGGAAGTTGTTATCACTTTGTGAAAGTTATTACAGCCAAATACAACTGAAACATGTACAGGGAGATGTAATCACTTTGTGAAAGTGATTACAGCCAAATACATCTGAAACATGTACAGGAAGATGTTATCACTTTGTGAAGTGATTATAGATAAATACAACTGAAACATGTACAGGAAGTTGTCTTGTACCTGTGAACTAATCCAGCCAACAAGTTAAATGCTATGTACATATACTACTTTAACAATATATGGCAACACACTTATCACCAATAATTAAATGTATGATAAAAGCTCAAACCCCAGACCTCCTACACTGTCGACAAATGCACTATACAAAAATACCTGGACCGTCTATTGTATATGCTTATCCTAATTCGGAATAAAGAATAAATAAACTGTTTAACCCAAGTCATGTTAAATATAGTTGCACTATCCAATTTGCTCCTGAAAACAATTTGTGTCTTTTTATTTGGTTGGTTGGTTGGTTGAATATTGTTTTATGTCACATCAGCAATTTTTTAGCTATTAAAGAGACAAAAACTTTTTCAATTGTGGCTGGATTAGGGTTGAAACTACTGTTGAAATTAAAGATATGTTTGCCAAAGTAAGAACATATACACAGTGTTGAATGGACCTCAGGTATTGAGCTTCAGACTTCCTGTACTATAGACATGGGTTCTAGAAGGTAACATAGAAGGCATTATTATTCAGTTTATACAGCCAGTCCTGTTGTATCATATAACAGAACACTGTTAAAGAGAGTTAACATTTCCTTTATTATTAGTGCCAAAACAACAGACAACCAGGGTTCAAACCCAAGACCTCCTGCACTATAGGCAAGTGTTTTACAGAAAACTGCCCAAACCATAGCTCTGTATTTGTATATTTATCACTGTAGAAAGTTAAAAAAAATTCTGGTTTTATCATAACTGGTTTATCAAACATGATAAATGCCTATCTAGGATTCAAACCCCAGATCTCTGTTGCACAAAAGCTAAGTGTTATACATGGTGAGCTTTCTAGCTCATCAAGTTTATCACGCCAGTATAGATAACAATTTAAGTTTAGTTGTACTCTGTAGATCAGGTTAAATATTCCTGACATTATCAGTGACAGTGCATCATCAATCATCAACTGTTGCCGAATATTATCATTCTGACTGGGTTTTATTTTCTGGTTCAAGGACAGACTGAATAGATAAATCGCAAAAACAAAAAAAACCTGAATACTGGTGAAAAAAATATATATATGTACATTTTGATGTTGTATCATTGTAAGAGAACTCATGATCAAAACTCGTGATCAAAACATACTTGCAGCTGAATATATTTCTGTATAAGATTTGAGACAACAAGTTATGGGACTTGTTTGATTTCATGCTTGCTTACAGATAAATACATGTATGTTACAATGTCAGATCTAAAAGAGTTTGTAACAGAACTTGTAGTCAATTCATAAGTGTGTCACATCTTAAAACAATGTAGTAGGGGACTCTTGCTCACTTCATTATTTCAGAACAATATTTTACTGGATCAGATCTGGAACAGTTGTAGTCACTTCATGTTGCAGCCAAATACATCTGAAACATGTACCAGAAGTTGTAATCACTTTGTGAAAGTGATAACAGCTTAATACAACTGAAACATGTACAGGAAGTTGTAATCACTTTGAGAAAGTGATTATAGATAAATACAACTGAAACATGTACAGGAAGTTGTTATCACTTTGTGAAAGTGATTATAGATAAATACAACTGAAACATGTACAGGAAGTTGTAATCACTTTGTGAAAGTGATTATAGATGAATACAACTGAAACATGTACAGGAAGTTGTAATCACCTTGTGAAAGTGATAACAGCTTAATACAACTGAAACATGTACAGGAAGATGTTATCACTTTGTGAAAGTGATAACAGCTTAATACAACTGAAACATGTACAGGAACATGTTATCACTTTGTGAAAGTGATTATAGATAAATACAACTGAAACATGTACAGGAAGTTGTAATCACTTTGTGAAAGTGATGGAAGGACTTCCATTTGTACCCCCCACCCAAATTCATTTTTTAGCTAAATTAATGGTTAAAATGATATAATAATTCAATATTTTACATTTTGTGAAGGAATTTTTTTTAAAAAAAGTCTACATTGGTTTTAATGGGTGGGGGGTACAAAAGGAAGTCCTACCAAAGTGATTACAGCCAAATACATTTGAAACATGTACAGGAAGTTGTCATCATTTTGTGAAAGTGATTACAGCTAAATACAACTGAAACATGTACAGGAAGTTGTAATTAATTTGTAGATATGAAGTAGGGGACTTTGTGGTTATTTCATGATTGCAGCTAAATTATTTCTGTATCAGATCTGAAACAACAAGTAAGGAGACTTATGGTAACTTCATGATAATATCTAACCAGTGTAACCACAATACCACAGTATCTGACTCATGATCACTTTATACAAACAGCTTAAAACTTTTCTGTACTCTAAAGAACATGAAAAATAAAGATGTTGCTAATTCAATAGACAAATCTTTTGTATGTTATTGTAAAGTGTAGAATAGTGGAGTATATATAAACAAACCCCTTTGGTTCTGGGAGTTACAGTGGATTATCCCTCAAGGGAAAGATATTAACACCGGAGACTATAACACCCAGAACTAAAGGTGGCATGTTATTACTTATATTTCATGTCTTTTCATTTTCAGCACTGTAACCCTGTACTTATTTCAGCGATAAGAAATATTGACGAACACCATCTGTTTGTTTCTGGAAAACGAAATGGAAAAGAACATAACTTGATAAATTATTGGTGCACGTGAGGGCAGTATTTTTTTCATTAATTTGTCTTCAATATGACCATCCTGTTGTTAAGGAGTGGTGTGGCTTCATTAACATTACCACTTCAGTTATTAGAATTAGTGAAATAATATCATAATAACTCCTGGTGTTTAACCAATCAGTAATTTACATGAAATATAATAAAGGTGTTTAACATCCAAAAGTGCAGGATTTGGACCACTTGGCCATCAAGATCCTTGTATGAAACAAAACATGAACTAAATCTTATTGTTGTGTGATTCTAGATAATTTACAAAATATATCTGGTCCAGGTCAAAAGTTCTAACTCGATTATACTATTCCATATAGTTAACACAAAATATAAGAATTTCTTTACTACCATATAAACCTGCTCACAGATCATCTCGCTTACCAGGGTTATTACCCTTTAGTATTGTTTCTTATGTTGTATGAGAAGTTAAAAGTAAATTTTAAAAAAAAAAAAACTGGAATAATGGCAATAAAATTTTTTGGGTAGGGGGATTTCAAGTGGGTCGGGCAGTCAATGGCAAACAGAGTTGATTTTATTTTAGGCTTTAAAACACATAAATTCACTATAGTACAATGAAAACGATCAGAAATATAATTTTAGATTGAAAAGTATCACTTTATTGATGCAGCAAAACTTGTAGAAACCAGACCACCTCCATTATTTAAAAAAAATCTGGTTTTCACAGGATCTGATTCATTAAAGTTATCCACTAGAGTTCACTGCTACTTACTTTTGTTTTACTTAGAAGTTAATGATGCTACTTACAATATTGGAAATCACTTGTAAAGGATAAAGGACTGTTAAAAAGAAAGGAACTTTAGATTATGAACGTTAATTAAAATAAGGATAGCTTTTATATACATATACATACTTATGAAAATAATAATCTGAAAACTTATACAATATATAACACATATACCTGTTAAATTGCATATTTATTGTTAATGATGTTTTTTATGAGATTGGAAATAACAGTCATTTTGTTGCAAATTTGCAAGTTTAAAATTTTTTTTATAAAATTCTTGGTTTCTGTGTGTTTCTTTCTTTTCTTTTCTTTTTTTTTTTTAAATCAAAAAATTGAATCTAGTTTACAAAGGTGAAATGCATCTGGTTTTCAGAATTCACAGGGTCCGGTTTTTTAAGGTTTTTATTATAAAGATTAAAGAAGGGAGTAAATTGGGACATTTTTTAGCATACATGTCCGTTTTTTTACAGGATCCCGCTTTTTTCCAGGGTCCGGTTTTCACAAGTTTCACTGTACTAAAGAAAATCACGATAATAATAATACAATATATGTCTTCTGTGTCGTGTCTCTGCCTTTCATTTTTGAAAATCATTGTACTAAATACATTTAAATTAAAAAAAAAAAACAATTCTCTCAGATCTTAAGACAACCAGTTATCTGTGCCCCCCCACTCAACACACACAAGTGATTACTTTTATTATGGTATGCCTTCTTAACTGTTAAAGCATGTTACATCTAGAGTATAAAAAGTTTATAATTGGCACAGTTTCAATAAGGTCACTGATGTTTTTTTCTGAATTCCCTAGATTCCTGACATAAATACTATATACACGCTTTCATCAAGTTCCAACTTTTGTAACCTGGTCAATCAATCATCCTTTGTAATTTTATTTAAAGAGTTTTACTAACATATCCAAACCTCAATGAACATCTGATATGTTTTGACCAGAAAAAAAGAATTTCTTAAAGTTGTGTCATTATACATTGATTCTTTGTTAACAACGCCAAATTCGTATTTTTCTGTCCTATCTCATTATTTCATTGTATGGTAAATAAATGCTGTGTTTTTATATGTTTATTTTAAAGATAAAATAATTTGAGAATATAATAAAATTGATATATAACAATAATTACACATATCAAACGTTTTGCTGTCTTCAGAGTATTGATATCCCTATATATCTATGTTGATTGTTTGTGTCGCTCACAGAGGGTAATGGTGTTTAAGTAAAACAGTTTGCGACAGTATGATTAAATATTTTGTATAGACAGTGCTATTTGTTAGATTATGTAATATATATGCTATTTAAAATCCAAATTGGCAAGTATTCAACAATGTATTGTTTTAGTTTCACTAGGTATGGCTGTCGTCAACACATGTATCAGATACGTTAAATCAGCTGTTTGCTGTTAATAACTGACAATAAAATCTCTATATGTCAATGTTTTATACTTTAAACAAATAAAATGTGAATATATAAAATCATGGAAACTTGTTAGAGAGTGTCATCTACTTCAGAAAAATGCAAGCCAGATTCAAATATCGCAATTATAGATTTGTGTACCGTTGAAACCATCAAATACGTGAAATATGAAATACGATATTTCTGTAAATGTATTGACAAGTTCAATAAACGGTTAAAACAAGGTAAACTGTTTTGGATCTTGGGCTTTATATTTAACGAAAATAAAACCATAGCCGACTAAATTGATGTTTTGGTCATCAAATACGTTTTTATCAAATATGTTAAATGAGGTATTAAAAACTTGAAAGAGACTATAGAAATGTTGTTGTAACACGTCTATGATGTTATTTGTGATGTCATAATGCCGCAATACGTTTTAGACGCTATATATGCATGTTCCTGAGCGTTTGTTTGGAAAAATTGAAGATCACATCGCTTTATAAATATTCCTTGGAACAGTGTTTTACTTTTGAGGAGGTAAGTTGTTTACAAGTAGTTTAAGTTTGTCATACCCATTATTCTTAAGTTAAATTCGGACAATATTTTTTTAGTTATTTAGTTATGGAGAGTCCTACTTTACAATCAGTACATGAAAAATTAAGTTGTTTTAGTGTGCAGTTTTACATCTGACGCATATAATTAATATGTTATTGTTGACTACAAGACATTAACAACATATTGTCGACTAAATCATACTTTTTCTATAAAATACTCTCAATGTGTCTCGATATAAGTGCCTTTTCCGTGGAAACAAGGACGCGAAACAATACACATGTGCCTTTTTAGTGAATTAACGTATTTGACGTTTTTTCAGGGTAGTTAAATTTTGTTTACGATTTAGTGAACAATATTCCTTGATGTTCACATATCTGTCATTGATGCGTTATATGGTATTGTTTTCAACATGTACCATTAATTTCTTCACATATTGCAGTTGAATTTAAAGCGGTATGGCTTTTTTATGTTTGTTAACGTATCTGATGTAACTGTTAACGTATTTGATACATACTTATTTTGTGTAAAAACAAAATACTTTTCTGATAAATTTACTTTCTCAACATCAATATAGATCTATAATTGTTTTAAAGTATGTATTTCATCTTTTTATAGATGAAATGGGTAAAACAAGGGCTGAATACCAAAGAGAATACAGAGAGAGAAAGAAACAACAGGATCCAGATTTCCTAAGGAAAGAAAGAGAACGAGCGCGCTTGTATCGCATACCTGTTGAGGCTTTGTCAAAATGTAAACAGAAGAAAAGACGAGAGAAAAACAAAACTTATAGCAAGAAGTACAGAGACAGAATCAGAGAACAGAGAGAACAGAAAACACAAACTGAGGTTACAGGGTCCATTGAAAACATAATACATGTATTAAATAGTTCAGATGGTAAAACTAGAAGTATTAGCCCTTTGTTAGCAAAACTGCAATTTACCGGGCCAAAAAAGAAAAATAGGAGAAGGGACAACATGGTTAAGAAAGCTAACAGGAAAATAAAAGAACTGCAAGATAAATTAATAAAGATGAAGAAAGTAAAAACATGTACAAAAAGAGGTGCGAGAGATTTAAAAAATCAAAATCGAGCACAAAAGTTTCAGATGTAAATACTAATTCAAATTCAACAAAAGACAATGACCAGTTTGAGGCTTACACTCCTAAACGTAAAACAATGGCAGAAATCAGAAATTCCAGAATAAGTCCAAAATCCATATAAAAAAATCTCGTAAGAAAGATTTTGTGGGCAAATGCTGTAGCCGAGGAAGTAAAAGATGCTCGAATAAAAAATGTATCTCAGAGAGAGAAGAAAGTTATTTCAAATATTGTATGCGGTAAAATCATAAAGAAGTATAGATGTTTATCTAGAACTAATAAAGAAATCAAAATTAACCGTGGGACCCTGAGAAAAAGCAATTCAAAAGCAGTCTCTTTAAATAAAAGAGAAAGATTGCCTTTACTTTAAAATCAAAAACAGAGATTCAAAAATTCATGGAAAGAGATGACATAAGTCGTATGATGCCCGGTAAAAATGACTGTAAAAAATCCGAAAACGATGTACAACAAGTCCGAATTTTGAATGACTATTTATCAAATATTTACGAAAAATTTAAATCGGAAAAGCCTGACATAAAGATATCGTTTTCTGCTTTTTGCAAGTTAAGACCAAAGCACATTCTTCTAACAGCACTTATTTCCCGTAACACATGTTTATGTAGCAAGCATCAGAATTTTGCTCTTAAATAAAAATGCCTAAGATCACTGAAAGTTGAAATAAGCCCTAACCCGGAAGTTGTATGTCGAAGTGTTACATCACATCAGATGGAAGATTTAGTTGAAAACATCAATGACAATGAAATAACATTTGAACAATGGCAACGAGTAGAAATTGACGGAAAGAAGAAAATGAAGATAGTAGCTGTCCATAAAACAAAGAAAGAATTTTCAGAAATTATGAAAAAAGAGTATAGTGAATTTTTAGAACATGTTAGTAGGGTGAAGAAACAATATCAAGCATTACAAGAATTGAAAGACAACTTACCACAGGATCAATTAATTATACAAATGGACTTTGCCGAAAACTTTGCTTGCCAAACCATGGACGAAATTCAAAGTGCATATTGGAATGCTACGAGTGTTACTTTGCATCCAGTTGTTGTGTACTTTAAAAGATGATAATGGGAAAGTCAACCACAAGAATTACATATTTATATCGGATCTTCCGAATCACAATTCCACTGCAGTGTTGACAATTCTTAAAATGCTTCTTCCAGAACTGAAAGAAATATTCTCACATGCTCGAATCATTAACTACTGGACAGACAGCCCGTCGTCGCAGTATAGGAATAGATTTATAATAGATGAAGTCATTCACCATTCTATTCGACACGGTTTACGCGCGAAATGGAACTTTTTTGAAAGCAGTCATGGAAAGGGCCCTTGCTACGGACTTGGTGGTTCATGCAAAAGACAAGCAGCCGATGCTATCAAACAAGGAAAGTGCAACATACAAGATGCAAATGATTTCTTCAAGTGGGCGAAGTCCAGCGAAAAAAGCATAACTTACA
The DNA here is from genome assembly GCA_029721355.1 of Tegillarca granosa. NCBI lineage: Eukaryota > Metazoa > Mollusca > Bivalvia > Arcoida > Arcidae > Tegillarca > Tegillarca granosa. The sequence continues at coordinate 28,006,915 of CM056606.1, forward strand.
AGTTCTATTCAACTCCCGAATATGAAGCTAAGGCAGCTCAGTTGTCATCGATGAAAACTAAAGTTGTTCCTGGCACGATGAAGATCCATGCTGTATACCCAGTAAAATGATGCCAATACACATCATTTATCTCATGTTACTGTCCAATATGTTTGGAGGGAAACGATATTTGTAATAATAACTGGACAAAAGCTTTTGACATTACCAGCTCTATAGAGCTTGATCAAAATCTAATACAAAGCAAACAGCATGTTGAGGATATTGTCTCTGAACAGATCAACAATACTACACCAGTCGAGGATCGAGTCCCTGAACAGGCCACCAATATTACACCAGTCGAGTGCCAAAATTATGTTGAAGGAATGTTTGTTGCTGCAGCTTATGAGTCGGGTTGGTTCATGTTTGTTGCTGCAGCTTATGAGTCGGATTGGTTCATTGGTAAAGTGACTAATGTCGACGATGATGAAAGTGATCTAGAAGTCACTTTCATGCAAAAATATGATTATGGAGACGATATTGGGTTTAAATGGCCATTACACAATGATACCATATGGGTAAAATATAAAAACATTTTGTCATTTGTTCCCGAACCAACTCCCACTGGAAAGCGGAAGAGAACGTTTAAATTCGATAGACACGTGATAAACCATATTAAGAACCAACATAAGACCCGTCAGATACTATGAATACATGAACTACAATAAAAAAGATTAAAATATTATTTTAAGCAATTTTTATTATATGTTTATTAACTTTTGTTACTTTTTATCTTTCTTTTACAGACATTTGTTTTTTAAACGTTGATTCGTATTTAAAGCACAACCGAAATTTCCGTCAGATACGTTACATTTACTCGATGAATGATGAATAAAAGATACATTTTTTCAATGTTTCTTATTTTGATACATTCAAATCGTTCAGTGTTTTGCTGAGTACTGACCTAAGACATAATTAAATACAAATAGATAATCATTTCCTAAGAAATTTAATTCTTAATGACAAAATATACGATAATCGTTTTAATTTATAAAATTTGCTTTTCCCCTACCATAAATTAAAAATATCATAATTTTAACAAATTCCTGTAAATCAAAACATGTTAGTGTTTTTATATAGGACGTTGTCCATTTTTCATATTCCAATTGTTTGTAATTGCTACCAGTTTCTTTTTAATGATTTCTTTTTTGCGGAATGAATATTTTTGGTGTAACGTATCTGACAATTAGTAAATTTGGTATCAAAGTTCAATCTCCTGTATTTTATCTAAAGATCAGTATTTCGAGGGCATTTTTTTATTTTTGTTCTTAAAACATATGTACTTTTATGTTAAAATTAATTTTTAAGCTTTATTTTGTCCTTCATTTTTCAAGACTCTCACAAGTTAAAGTGGTTAAAATAACAAAGAATCAATGTATAAGTTTTTTTTTCACTGAAATCCACAAAAAATTTTACAGCTGTGGATATAAAAACAGTTCTCGTGACCGCTGGAAATTCATGTATCCACTTCAGTTGTACTGTATCAAATATTATTGTAAATTTAGTGAGTAGAGTGGAGTGAAATAAAATTGTTTTTTATGTTTTATGCACCAGTCAAGACTTTTTATTGAAATTGAGACAGTCAGTGATGGGATAGTGGAGGAAACCAGAGTGGCTGATAAGTATGAAAACTGACAAACTTTCTCCCACCAGGATCTATCTGAGCAGGAATGAACCCAGATGGTGAGAGGCATCAAGAGGCATTATGATCAATAAGCAGGTATTTTAAACCACTCAGCCAACATGGCTCCAAAAAAAGGGAATGACGGAGCAAAATGTGTGATTTAACATACAAATAAAGATCAAAAATAAACCATTTAAAGTTCAAGAAATTGTTGTTGTTGTTGTTGTCGTTGTTGTAATATATTATTTTTAAATATCATATAAGCAATTATTTCAGCTACTTGCAATGAGAGCAAGGTTAAATTAATCTCCATGTAAATCTAAGAACAAATCCATTTTTGTGCGAGTGTTCATTAATTAAAACAGCTGCTACTGAACATGATATTTTTTCTGTAATAACTATAAACAATACCACATAGTTTATCTCTGACAGCTGATCAACTGATCCAACATAAATATCAAACTTTAACTAATTAAGAGATATGTTACAATGACTTTGACTTCAAAGACATGCCTTGACATCTGCTAATTAAATAGCAATATACTGTACCGGTAATTTAAAAAACAATTTGTAAGACACAATTTTTTATGACATACAACATAATTTTGTGACATTTGGTATGATTCTTGATATCAGTCAGTCAGGATAGTTATGTTGATGGTTCAAGGTAACTGTACTTGATATCTGTCGGGAAAAGCTTTAACAAATCTGTCCCATATATCCAATCTGCCCAAAAAACATGGACAGCTGTGAAGGGGTAGGTGTTTCCTTTAAGTTTACTAAATATCTTCACTAACTGGAGAAGATCAAAAATATTTAAAAGTCACATCCTTAACTTTGAGAAACTTTGAATGTGTGTTCTCAAAAGATGACAAGAGTCCAAATACATGTAAGTCTGAATTGTTACCCAAGGACTTGCATGAATTTTAAATGTTGCTGAAGCATTTGGATAAAAAGTGAGGCTTAATGCAATGATGATAGACTTGAATTAAAATTCTTCCAAGCCTTCATGAAAATTTTCAACCATTTAAAATCAGTATGACCTTGTTGAAGGTCAAGGTAAACCTACTAAGAATGGCTATATGCACTGATGATGATGATATATATAGATATAGATATATATATATATATATATATATATATATATATATATATATATATGAGTTTTCAAGCTTGTATACCTCTTAGTTGATTACAAATGATTCACTTCTGCAGACCAACATGACATTAAATGACAGACAATGTCAATCAGTTAGTCTATCTTGGCAGAGATGCCACAGATCACATTTTAAGCTTCTAGACCATTTGTTATACAATCCATTGCAACAATGCCTATCAGACAATCCATTCCAAATATGCCTATCAGACAATCCATTCCAACTATGCCTATCAGACAATCCATTCCAACTATGCCTATCAGACAATCCATTGCAACTATGCCTATCAGACAATTCTTTGCAACTATGCCTATCAGACAATCCATTGCAACTATGCCTATCAGACAATCCATTGCAACTATGCCTATCAGACAATCCATTGCAACTATGCCTATTAGACAATTCTTTGCAACTATGCCTATCAGACAATTCTTTGCAACTATGCCTATCAGACAATCCATTGCAACTATGCCTATCAGAAAATTATTTAATTAAATTTTAACTAGACAATAAATCAGTCATACAATAAAATGTGTGTTGCAAAGGGAAAAAAAACATTAAAAAATAACATGAATGCAGTTTTTTGTGAATCTTAGTTTTTAACATGAGTGGTAAAATTATAATACAATTTTCACACTGAAAAAAAATGATTGCGTTACAAAGTAAAAATATCTAAGATTCATTTCCTCAGCATCTAAATCTTTCTCTGATCCATGGTAATGTCCTCTATAATAAAGGCTTAAAAGAAAAGATATTCTTTTTCTTAAGTCAAAAATTAAAACAATTCTACATATTTTCAATAAAATAATTAAAACTTTCATTTTATTTCATAGTGAAACAAAAGAATTGGCTAATTATATCCAAAATATTTAAACAAGACAACTCATTTCTATAGATAAGTTGGCTTGCGCAGGATTTATGGTTTTCTCCATCACTTAGGTTTCCTCCACCATCCCTTTTAAGTGAAAGAATCTTGACTGCGACATAAAACACCATTAATCCAATCTTAACTCGGACATAAAACACAAGTAATCCAATCCAATCCAATAATGTCCAGGACATAAAACACCATTAATCCAATCTAATCCAATCTTGAATGGGACATAAAACACCATTAATCCAATCTAATCCAATCTTAACTCGGACATAAAACACAAGTAATCCAATCCAATCCAATAATGTCCAGGACATAAAACACCATTAATCCAATCTAATCCAATCTTGAATGGGACAAAAAACACCATTAATCCAATCCAATCCAATCTCAACTGGGACATAAAACACCATTAATCCAATCCAATCCAATCTTGACTGGGACATAAAACACCATTAATCCAATTCAATCCAATCATGACTGGGACATAAAACACCATTAATCCAATCCAATGCAATCATGACTGGGACATAAAACACCATTAATCCAATCAAATCCAATCTTGACTGGGACATAAAACACCATTAATCCAATCCAATCCAATCATGACTGGGACATAAAACACCATTAATCCAATCCAATCCAATCTTGACTGGGATATAAAACACCATTAATCCAATCAAATCCAATCATTACTATTGATATGTAATGAATTTTATTGTGACAAGCTGCATATAAATTTTGTAAAGGAAAGTCTTAGGAAACTGTTGTGTTAACAAAGAAAGTGCAATCTCTGCTGTTTTATCAGAATGGGAACAAATTCCTTCTGTAACTAGTGTTAATATATCATACCATCTCACTGACATAGATTACAACATATGCCAACAGATTTTTTGTTATATAATGCTTTCCAAAGATAAATGGCTATGCAATAAAAGGGCACTTTGATATATATAAATAGTATTTTACAAATTTCCTAAGTTCTGAAAATAATAAAAAAAAAATAAAAGAACTTTATTTATACAGATGCTTATCTAGAAATCGGAAAAATCTTTTCTTGGTAAATTCTTCGTATTCTGCTGGTTTAATTAGAAATATGCATGACTTAAAAATAAGACAGGAAATAACATAAGATTTTGAATTATAGTAGATATATTAATAATTGAAATTGGCAGATATATTTTAAAAAAAAATAATAATAATAAATGAATTCGATAAAAATAAGAGAATAGATTAAAAATTGAAACAGTTAGATTAAACTGATAGAAATAATAGAATTTGTAACAGATGGACTGTATATATGTGATAATGAACTACAATTTTTTGATGCAATGTATATATGAAAATAAAAAACAATTTTAATTGAGTCTTATAAAGATGAGATAGAACTTAATTTAACAAAATCAAAATTATTCATTAAATGCTATTTGAAAAATTTAACTGGATAGCATATTGTGGAAATATTGAAATTCTACAAGAATTTGACAGATTTTTAGCAAAGCATTTTTGCATCATCATCTTTTTAGAGTTACATCATGTTGCCTTGGATGAAACATAAATTGATAAGTTTTATGTTGTTATCATTTCAGCCAATCTTTTTTTTTTTAATTGATTTGGAAATATTTGATTTGTTTTTGTATTTTATAGCAGTAGTAGATAGTAATTTTACATTTGTAATTTTAGATTTGAAGTTAAAGTAGTAAATTTGTTGATTTTATACTGGTACCTCCTATTTTCGCGTCATGCCTAACTTCGCGGCAATCCGTTATCTCCCTTGTATGCGCGTTTCGGGTTATGTTGCCATGGAAGTCACATGGTATCTACTGAAGCCATCAAAGATGTTTTGACAGGAGGCGGGGTATTTAATTTGATGACGTGAAATGGTAAGAAATGTTGTTTAGAAATCACCACATATGGTTTCATGCATTATCCTTATAAGGCCCGATAGACCATCACACAAAATTGAAAAAAATTAAAGGAAAAAATAAAGCTACCTAAATTTTCTTTAATCATATGACCGTCTGCTTCTAAATGTTAATGAAAGTGTGAAAAACAGATGGAACAATACATTGGAAGTACAGTTATAAAAGTCTTAACTTTGCATATTAATTAACACATGATTATTAAAACTGACGTTTTTGTTCTCCAATATATAACGTCAAGTGCGATTTTCTCCATTCATTTTTCAAGGTTAAAGAAGCATTTAATGTTTTAATGTTCATACACTAATGAAAAATCCATCTTTTGAATAAATCCTAAAACGAAGCTTATTCTGTTTTAGGATTCCCGCCCTGAAAAATACAGGCGGTATGAAACAGATTGTCTTAAACTTGCTTATAAAGCTGTAATAAATGGCACATCAGTTTACAAGGCTAGTAGGCAATATGGGGTACCAGAATCGGCGTTGAGAGATCACACTCGTGGCAATGTGTCTTTGGATGCTAATCCTGGTCCAGATCGTCTTTTCTCTTATGAAGAAGAAAAAGAATTAGTAGTACATCTTAAATATACAGCATCTATTGGCTATGGCTATACAAAATCAAATGTTCAGTACCTTGCCAGTGAATTTGCCGTTGCGTGTAAAAAAAGAAATTTGTCTGAAACACCCCTTAGTGAAAGATGGTTTTATGGTTTCATGAAAAGGTGGCCTGATCTTCACTTATCTAAACCTCAAAAATTGTCCATGATACGAGCAAAATCTGCCTCAAAAGAAACTGTGGACGCCTATTACAAGGAATTGCGCACAATTTTAACAAAAAACGGTTTGCATGAAAAGCCCCAGCGCATTTATAACATTGATGAAACTGGGCTATCCCTGGAACATTTTCCTCCAAAAATAATCAGTGCCAAGGATACTAAACCGCAAGCATGTACCTCTTCAAGATCTAGCAATATAACCATTATCGGGGGTGGTAATGCTGTAGGTAATAATATCCCACCTTACTACATTTTTCCAGGCAAACGTTGGAATGACTCGTTTTTGGATGGGACACATGCTGGATCTAGTGGCGAATGCAGCGAATTCGGATGGTCTAATTCATCTGTTTTCCTAATTACATGACTAGACATTTTGTTAAATATGTAACTGTCTCAAAAGATGAACCGTTATTGGTGTTATATGATGGGCACAAGTCCCATATCCAACTTACACTTATAGAATGGGCTAAGAAGAACAATATAATTTTGTTCGTTTTACCACCGCACACTTCACACCTTACACAACCATTAGATGTTGGGTGTATTGGTCCCCTGAAATCTGTGTACAATCATGAGTGTCAGCAATTTTTGAGGAAGAATCCTGGGATACAGATAACCAAATACGAGGCTGGGCAGCTATCTGGGAAAGCATACATAAAATCCATGACTCCAGAAAATCTTGCCAGCGCTTTTAGGAAAGCAGGTGTTTATTCGTGTGACAAATCGGTTATAACCCCAGTTGATATTGCACCTTCACAGATTTATGGTAGGGACCCTCAATGTACTACAGATGACTCTTTACCAGCTAATACGTCAGTTACACCTGGTCAAGATAATTTGCAAAATTCAACATCTGCCAAAATAGCAAATTCATGCACCACTTCCCCCGTGACAGATAGTAACAACAATTCATTTTTTGAAGTCTGCAAAATTAATGCAGTGAGAAACAGGCCTGCAAGAAAGTTTGTACCACCGTACCTTTGCGGAAACTTGTCCAAACAAAAAAATGTCACAATACTTGAAAATACAGCGAAAAGACAAGAAAAGAAAACTCAGGTGATAGAAAAGGCTAACTCAATTAAAAATAAATCTACAACTTGTAAACCAAACCCAAGAAAGAGAAAACAAGGATCAACTGAAAACACAAAATTTAAATTTTCTAAACAAAAAAGTATCATTGAAGGAGAAGAAAATGTTGTTCCCAGCACATCAGGTTTGGGTAGTAAGGGAGCTCTTATTCCAGTAGATAAGGAACCATCAGAATTTTCAGAATCCGACTCTGAATCCAGTGACAGTGAAGAAAAATGTTGTGTTTGCTATAAATTCACTCCTTCTGAAGTACAAAAATGCACCAGCATCATTTTTACAAAATGGGCAAGATGCGATTTTTGTCTGCATTGGACACATCTGTCCTTTTGCTGTGACACAACCATTATTCGGCGAGGGGATACATTCAGATGTCCACATTGCCTTTTAAATTAACTTAAAATAATTTACATTAACATTTATTAAATTTTTTTGTTTTATTTTAATTTTTAAGTTGGTTACTGTTACGGACGTTGTTGTGACGAAATTTTGGCTTACTGGATTTAGACGAGTTTGAAGAAGCTTTGTTGTAGTTTGTTATTTTGTGGGAAATTTATAAGTTATTCATCAAATTATCAACATATCACAACTTTTGCAGTTTAAAAACATAATATATATGACATTAACATTAATTTGAACTGAACTATTACATGTGTCACTAATTTTCAATTTTACCGCGAAAATAGGATTGTCTCCCTTTTCTACCTATATCCATGTGACATTGTTTTCATGGCGAATTTACAAATGCTGGAGCATTGACAGCAGGAATTTTACTGGTCATTAAAAGAACAAGTTTCCATTGATTATGTTTTAAAAAAATTTTATCTGAAGGTAAGTTTGTTTTTGTATTTTTATAAACTTTATCGTTAGTACCGCGAAAATAGGAGGGACCAGGCTAAAGCTATTTTTAATATTTTATTTCTTTTTATTATTATTATTATTAATTTAATTTTCTTTTTCTTTATTTTTTTTCTCATTTATAATTTTTTATAAATTATTTATTTATTTCTATATTATCATAAATAGACATTGTTATATTATGTGGTCATTTATTATTGAATTTTAAATTTTTTTCATAAATATTGAGAATATTTTGACAAATGTGATCTGACTAAAATTTTCCAACTCGTTGCCCTAATATAATTTTAGAACATTTAGTATCTTTAAGTTATTATATAAAGAAAAATAAAATTAATAAATATAATAGATTAAAATTAAAACTTTCTCTAAAATTTTAAAAGTTTTCCCTGTGTCACTAAATCCTCAGGTCTATCTTAAAGACCTTAGAGTTAGGTAAACTTGTTGCACCTACCAAAACAAAATGTGCGTAATTTTCCGATAGGGGTAATTAATATAAAGCAACATAAAGCAATATAAAGCAGTTTTATTTTCCTTGTTTTGGGGATTTTCCGTTGAATAATGGTTTCTTACAACATATAACACTGTTTAAAATTAATTTCAATCAACTTTATAGAAGAAATATGCGCTTTATACTCATTTTTTTTATCGATATTACGATAGGTAGTAGACCTCAGTCGTGATAAGGCCGGATGGGGGACGGTCAAAAGTAGTGCATATAAAAAACTCAGGGGTCTTTACTTAGACCCTGCTCATTTAAATTTGTTAATAGATAGCACTTTGCAATTTTGCCAAGGTGAGAGCTTCTGAGGTTTGCTAAAGAATTAAGCTGAGTTGGTTGACTATCGCACTATATTTCCGGCGTAAGGACTTGAGCCGCACAATGCACTTCCTATGCCTGAACCACATTCTGCATGTAAACATTGCCATTTGCTTTTAGCATGATTGACAAATTTTCCAAATTTCTGAAAAAATGAATCAGACAAGGCCTAAAATAAAATTATCTTTGTTTGCAGTTGACCGCCTGACCCACTTGAAATGCACCTACCCAAAAATTTTTATTGCCATTAATTTCAATTTTTCAATTTTTTTTTTAATTCTCAACATAAGAAACAGTATTAAAGGGCAATAACCCAGGCAAACCAGACAACCTGTGTGCAGGTTTATATACAGTAGTAAGAAAATTCTGCTGTGTTTCTCCATGGGAAAACACAAGGAGGAACAAAGAAGACTTTAGTTAGCAAAAACAAATTGTAAAATGTGTTTTAAGAAACATATGAAACCAATTTAAACTTTTTTTCAAAACTGTAATAGATTAAGTTTTCAAAAATTAAAATAAAATAAAATATTTTTCCTACCTACCTACGCACATGTAGATAGCATGGCTCGGAAAACAGCAAACAAAGAATTTTTTAAGTTAGGCCCAAGGTATTGATTTTTTTTTTTGAAAAAGAAAAACAGTAATATTTGAGGATTCAGGGACAATATGTGTCAATATATGTAGTTCGGGGTTTGTTGACCATCAGAATCTATGAAAATGGTCTATTTTGAGGTTAAATTTTTCAATTTTCTGTGTGGTTGCCATGGTAACAAAATGTTTTCTAAACTTGTTAAAATTTGCATTTGGGTCATAAATTCAGTATAGAAATAGTGTTTGAATTCTTCTGATTTTAAAAAGTATCAACATTTCTGGTGTTACTTAAAAATTATTGAAATATGGGTGCATAACACTAAAGGTGGTATGACCAAAATTGGACAATTTTGGCTGTCATTTCATGACTGAGGTCTGCTACCATAAGAAAAGAGACAAAAACATGTAAAATCACTAATTTAATGAAAAATGTCTACTTTCAACTTGTTTTATGTTGCTGAATTACAGTGGGTTTGGAAAAATGCAGAATGAACTCATTTGCAATGTTTTTCAATGTATGAGGTCAAAGGTCAGTTTAAGTGCAACAAGAGCACCGCCGAGCGTAGCATTATACGCCCGTGTTATATTGATCGAGTAGTACTATTTACTAGTGTGGCAACACCTTTAGGGGTTTCGCGGGAAAGAATGGAACAATCTAGAGGATTTCTATCAGTAGAGCTCATCCACAGATCTTGCCACTCAAAAGTTTGACACAGACCTAACGGATAAGTGCCAAACCTACCAATAATTTGGTAAAGAATTGGTTACTTTAATATGGGTACGAATTCAAAACGGTATGTTAAATTGTTTTTGGATGATAGCGCCGACTTTAAACAGTTATTGTGGATTTTATGTAAAAGATAGAAAAAATATAAAAATACCGTCTTTTCCGTCAGATCTTAAACATTTTTCGGTCAATGGACGACTTTTTCGTACAATGAACTGTTATTGAACAGGAGTGCGTTAAACGTAATTGTTTTTTGGAAAAATTCATTTTTTGCATGTTTGACCCCAAAATTAAGTATGATACCGATTTTTCCCAAAAATTTCACCAAGTTAGATAGCTAGATCGCATTAGACTCCATAACCTCAGAAATTTTTAGCAAAATCTATCAAGGAGTTTTCAAGGTCCCCAAGATGCAAATATATGCTGCTAAAAAGGAGAAAGTTGTCGCCTTTATCATTTCACATCCAGAGGATGTTCCGAATGAATTTGTCACTAATCCTCTAGATTGTTCCATTCCTTACTGAGAAGTATAAGTACAACTAGGATACAGTGAAACCTGTCTATAAAGGCCACTCAAGGGATGCGGCCAAAGTGGCCTTTATAGACAGGTGGCCTTTATAGACAAGTTCTCTGATCAACGATCGTCAAAAATTATTATCTGAACCGTTCTTTTTTATTCATTTTAGTACCAAAATTAAACTGAATATAGCTAACCATATTGTTAGAAATTGTTTCTTTTATAACTTGAGATTAACCAAGAAAAAAAAAATTTTAACATCAATTTAATCTACATTTTCAGGAATTTACAAATCTTTTGCACCACACCGGCCTGGCAACATTCTTATGTCTAAATGATCTATTCTCTCTATTTTTTTTTGCTAGTTATAGGGGTGTTGCATAGTGAAGTATTATTCTAATCACGCTTCCTTACACCTATACAAACATAATTAGGTCACTTCAGACCCATATCACACTCTTGCTAATTCAGACTTCAAAGGAAGTTGTTACATAATGAATTACACGGTTTAGTGATCAGAGCAGTGATTATCTGTGTCATTTGTAACTGTCAAATTTAATATTTGCATATCTTTATTAAAAATAACTATTAATTTTTAATATAAAAATCGTACACAAACATAAAATAAATGATAAAATATTTTTTCTGGTGTCGAATTTAATCGAAGTCGGTGCCGAATTGAATTTAAATTGATTCCAAAATCATATCGTTGCCGAAATGACTCTTTACACTGGTGCCGAGATGACTTGATATCACATCGTTGTACGATTTCCAAACTAACGAAATTAATGTCCGTTAGCGGAAGAACAGCACAACGTCTGATAACACAGCTTTGATTTGGGTTCGTCCAACACCATAACTTCCGCGAGTTTCCTAGTACTTAATTTCTCCTATACAGATTTATTAAATAATTCTACTCGCTGTTCTAAAGTCAATGCATTCCGTTTACTATGACATAAAGAAAAAACATCAAATATTACTGCATGTTATAAAATTGAAAAAATGTCAAGTCTTATCGGGATGTAAGCTTTACCCAATATGGCCGCTTAGACACATATAAACAGTGTTGCATTATGGGATTTTTTGTTTTATGTCGACTGGTTCCGGAAATTTCCGGAAACTGACGAAGTTTCGTAAACATTGCAAATGGCCGCTATAGACAGTTCTGTTGAAGCTTGGGGTCGGAAAAATGGTGGCCGCTGGCCGCATAAGACAGTGACCGCTATATAAAGGTGAAATAAAGAACAAAATTCATCGGGGGGAATAAGATATGGCCGTTATAGACAAGTGGCCGCTTTATACAAGTGGCCGCTAACACAAGTTAGACTGTATATGTATGCAAAAATATATTGCTAAATGGATAGTGGTAGACTGCTATATAATTCATATTCATTTCCAGGAAGGAAGAAGTTTAAAATATAATGTTAGGTCATGGCAGTGTTTTCATGTGTTAAGCATTGCATGCAGGAAGATTTTAGGAAACAAAAACATTTTTTGTCTGAAATGTTTTGAGAACCTTTTTTTAACCAACCTGAAATAATTTATATCTATAAAGCTTAATTATAATTTGAACTGTTGTCGTGATCTGTGCAGTATGATAAAAAGGTGTTTTAAGTTAAAAAAAGGGGCATAACTCCTCCAAAAATAATCTGAAAAAGTTGTAATTCGAACTTGCACCAGATAATAACATCGTAAATGTGTATACCAAATTTCATTTGAATCCATAAATAGTTGTAGGCTCTGATGATCGGAAACCACATGGTCATACATACAAAAATTTCTAAGTTAAAAAAGGGACATAACTCCTCCAAAAATAATCCGAAAAAGTTGTAATTCGAACTTGCACAAGGTATTACCATGGTAAAGCTGTATACCAAATTTCATTTGAATCCATAAATGTTTGTGGTCTCTATTGAACGGAATACAAATTGTTAACAGACGCCCGCCCGCCCGCCCGGACGGACAGCACCGTTACATAATACGTCCCGTCATATGACGGGCGTATAAAAAGGTCAAATTGCCTAATTTATGTATGTATGGCTTAAAATGAGATGTTTTGAACAATTTTTCTGTTATTTTATGTAATTTTCCTGAAAAATATGTGAGAATACAATTGTTTTATATGTTAAAACATCAAAACTCCATGGAAACTGTATCAGCATGAACAAACCTACCAGTTTTTCCATCTGAATGAATTTCAGTTTGTGCTCTGTTTGATATTATGTATCATCATAAGAAGCAAAACCATTGCTAAAACTTTTGCCAACTGCATAAATTTAATTTATACATTTAATAATTATCACTTTTAACTACATAATTCTTTATAAAATTCAAATTTTGATATATCATAAAACCAGTGACATCCTACTTTGCCATAATCATGCAAAAAGCACAATTTTAAGTGTCTAAATAATGGATATCAAGAGTTATCTCATTTTATTTCTATGATGCTTGAATTTTATTTTGGATTTTTAATGAAAAACAAGAGAATTTAAGTAGACAGTGTTATAAAATTTCAAAATTTTATGAAATATTTCATAGTTAATTCACCCTTTGCAAATTCTAATTGATTTAGTTCAGTCTGTTCTATACTTTTTACTCATTTTAATGCTCATTTTGTGCGAGTTTGCAAAATTGCCATCAATTTGGCAAATAATTAGTTTTTTATTGCCAAAGTTTGCTATGTACATTTAACATAGGATAACTAGGAATGCATCTTTTCATTTACTTTTAAGCTTTAAACCATTTGTCAACAGCATTTTAACTCAAATGTACATGATCAGTTTGGCAAAAATTGCAAAAATTAGCCCAAATGAGTGTAAATAGGCCACATTATGGAATGCATGCCTATGAATTGATTGTAGCCAATTTTGACAATTTTTGCAAATACCAGCATAGTGTTGCATAGCGTTTGATTCGTAATATTGTCTTCTGTCAGAAAATAAAGTAAAATCATGAGTTTTGAAATTTGCATTAGCCTTATGGTAGTAGACCTCAGTCGTGATAAGGCCGGATGGGGGACGGTCAAAAGTAGTGCATATAAAAAACTCAGGGGTCTTTACTTAGACCCTGCTCATTTAAATTTGTTAATAGATGCACTTCCTATGCCTGAACCACATTTTGCATGTAAACATTGCCATGTGCTTTTAGCATGATTGACAAATTTTCCAAATTTCTGAAAAAATGAATCAGACAAGGTATTGATTTTTTTGAAAAAGAAAAACAGTAATATTTGAGGATTCAGGGACAATATGTGTCAATATATGTAGTTCGGGGTTTGTTGACCATCAGAATCTATGAAAATGGTCTATTTTGAGGTTGAATTTTTCAATTTTCTGTGTGGTTGCCATGGTAACAAAATGTTTGCTAAACTTGTTAAAATTTGCATTTGGGTCATAAATTCAGTATAGAAATAGTGTTTGAATTCTTCTGATTTTAAAAAGTATCAACATTTCTGGTGTTACTTAAAAATTATTGAAATATGGGTGCATAACACTAAAGGTGGTATGACCAAAATTGGACAATTTTGGCTGTCATTTCATGACTGAGGTCTGCTACCATAAGAAAAGAGACAAAAACATGTAAAATCACTAATTTAATGAAAAATGTCTACTTTCAACTTGTTTTATGTTGCTGAATTACAGTAGGTTTGGAAAAATGCAGAATGAACTCATTTGCAATGTTTTTCAATGTATGAGGTCAAAGGTCAGTTTAAGTGCAAAAAGGTCAAATTGCCTAATTTATGTATGTATGGCTTAAAATGAGATGTTTTGAACAATTTTTCTGTTATTTTATGTAATTTTCCTGAAAAATATGTGAGAATACAATTGTTTTATATGTTAAAACATCAAAACTCCATGGAAACTGTATCAGCATGAACAAACCTACCAGTTTTTCCATCTGAATGAATTTCAGTTTGTGCTCTGTTTGATATTATGTATCATCATAAGAAGCAAAACCATTGCTAAAACTTTTGCCAACTGCATAAATTTAATTTATACATTTAATAATTATCACTTTTAACTACATAATTTTTTATAAAATTCAAATTTAGAGCGAGTTTGCAAAATTGCCATCAATTTGGCAAATAAATAGTTTTTTAAACTTGTTAAAATTTGCATTTGGGTCATAAATTCAGTATAGAAATAGTGTTTGAATTCTTCTGATTTTAAAAAGTATCAACATTTCTGGTGTTACTTAAAAATTATTGAAATATGGGTGCATAACACTAAAGGTGGTATGACCAAAATTGGACAATTTTGGCTGTCATTTCATGACTGAGGTCTGCTACCATATTTGCCGAGCCGCCATATTTCCTTAAGTGCGCATGCTCAGTTCGTGTTTCCTAATGAATGAACTACCGAAAGATGGAACACCTTTTTTCTTTTAAGACTTTCCTGGTGCCGTAAATAATTAATAATGTGCACTAAATTTATGATAATAATTATAATAATAATATTAATAATAACTAGATATTGTAACTGGGATACCAGTTATGTATGATTCCCCACCATCCATAATCTATATATTGTCTTAAATATACACCTGCTGATGGACTGATCTCGAGATGGATTGATAGTATCCATTACTAGTAATCGAAAGCTGACTAAGAGAAAGGGCGGAAGACAAGTAAATTTAAAGTTAACATCAAATTGTACAATTATAATTCGAGCAGTATTCATTTTAATATATATTTTCATTCCCTCATACCCCATTGTTGCAACAATGTTTTTTGTTAAAAGAAACCAATTGATCACGGGAGTCCGAATCTGCATGTATAAATTTATAATTCGAAATGTATGTAAATTATACAAGTTTAATAGATCAGAATCATGCGTTCTGTCTTCTGACATAGGTCCTATCCATTAAATTGGCAATTCTATTAGCTGGTGTATTTTGATTGGACAGGTATTCAACTTTGATTGATAGCAAATCTATTTCACGAACTGTGAGGTGTTTAACCAACAAATTTGATTGACGTGTGTCATGACTGTAAAGTAGCCATAACCTACATATTAATGGATAATTGACAAAGAGATTAAAGCAATTATCCATATCAAAACATGTAATAATGAATTTGTTTACAATTCTTTGAATAGGAATTTAATCCTGTAAACTTGCCTTAAGAAATGAAATCAAGTATGCCATAAGATAGTGTTTCTTGACAGAGGGTGGGTGTTAAGAATTCTGGCTTCCCACCCCTACCCTCTCTTGAAAATGATTTCATGGAGGTTTTTATCACTCTTTTCAAAAGTCCATAATGAACAAGAAAATATACAGATGAGTGTCTATATATAACTTTATTGCTTTAAGGCCTCCAGCCCATGGCATTTTAAGATATACATTCAACATCGATGACGTGTTAAATAGTGTTACAAGTATATTATAATACATAATAAATGTTATATACTTATGGATACTTATTACAATTATCAATAACTTCTTTTCTCCTTTTAAAGGCATAGAAAATAAACATGCTGACTTGTTGTAGTAGTTTGACATTTTGTGTCGACATAATTATAACAAACTTATTAAAAGTTGGTTTTAAAAAATATTTTGGTAAAAGAAACTTCTTCCTGAGATCACTGTATGTTTTACAGATAAGTAAAAAATGATATTCATCTTCCACACAACCGGAATTACATATAACACAAACTCTGTCATTTCTATCAAGACCTCTGTGTCTACCGACTTCTATCATAAGGTCATGTGTACCACACCTAAAAATTGACATTGCATGTCTATATTTACTAATTTTAATGATGAGTGGAAAGGATTTTAACTATTTAAAAGCTATACATGTACATAGCACCACCCACAGTGAGAAATGACCTTAGGTGCCCTTTATTAATATCACTCTATTCAACTTTTCATAAGGAACCAGAAAATACATAAATTAGGGGTGGGGATTTCAATAGTTTAAAATTAACTTAGCACCACCCAGCCCTACCCTTCAGTGGGAAAGGACCTTAGGTGTCTTTGATTAGTATCATTCTTTTCATTTTATCATTAGGAACCAGAAAATATATTCTTTAGGGATGGGGATCTCATTAGTTTATGAGTTATGACAAAGCCCTATATATGGTTTTATAGCACACCGCAAAGTGTTTAAGGAAAAATTGGTGATTTTTGTTTTTAAGACCCCATCTTCCTGTCCCTCACCCAATAAATACCCATGGATGTAAAACTTTAATGGTGCAGGAACCTATCCTAAAATTTTGAACGAGATTGAATGATGCGTTTAACTTGTTTGGCAGTGCTGATAAAAATTTGATATATTTTTAACAATTTAATACATAGTAACTGAGAATTTATTAAGAACAAATTATGTATGTGAGAAAGAGGTTAGTCACTTAATTAACATGTAGTTCATTAACATTCAATCATTTTTGTTTAGTGCTTAACTGTATACATTAATTCAGATTTCCCATTTTTATCGGGCGCTCATATATCTGAGAAACTGAATAAGAAAGAAGAAGATTCTGTAAGAGTTATCTATCTTTGTACGTATTGGACAGAAAGATGTTTGGAATTAAATTATGCAATTTACACGCACCGACCGCTAAGCCGTCGAGTTAGAAAAAAATTTGATCATTTATCCATATCTACCAAGATAGCAGATTGTTGGTACCAAATTTCATCGAAACCCATCATACCGTTTCCGAGTTCTGCACCGGACAATTTTAAGGAAGAAAAAAAATTATAAAAATAATAATAATAATAATAAGAAGAAGAAGAAACAGAACGAAAACAATATGATTCCCCACCTTTGGGTGGGGAATCATAATTATAATAATAATAAAGTAATAATTTTGCTTTATCATTTTCTTATGCTTTTCGTTTCTGTTTTTAATAATTAAAATTATAAAAAAAATAATAATAATAAACTTTTTAACAGGCTTTCCTTTTTTAAAAAAAGAAAATTTATTTAATTTTATAATTTTTTTTAAAGTTCAGTCTGGCAGCACCAGAAAAGTTTCGACCCCAATTAATACTTAACTAAAGTTATTAAACTAGTGAATCTGAAATAATAAATGATTTATAAGTTCTCCCGGGGACCAAAATATTAACATAATTTACAAAAAGTATGATACAATATAAACATAAAAATTATCAAGAAAAAGTCGGGTTTGGCACATATGTGCGTGTGCTACAGGCACAGCACCCGGATTAGTATGTTAAAATAAAAATAAGTACTGAATACGACAGATGGCCTTATGGTAACAGATAAAATAAATAAAAAATAATAAAGTCGGGTGGCGCACATTTGTACGTGTGCTACAAGCACAGCACCCTGACTAAGAAGTTACAATACAATAAATAATAAACTTTTAAATCTTAGCTAGAGCAATGTCGGCTATTATCGTCACCCTGTAGTTATCGACACATTTGTCATTAAATCTCCTTTATTGTCCCCCCTTTCGCTCCTTTTCAGTCATTCTCGGTTTTTTTCACTCATGCAATCTTTTTCGGAAACCCTCTAACATTTACCTTTTACACCTTGTGCCGCTTCATGATAGTATCCACGATTGTTTACAGCACCGTCACAACAGAAAATAACAGGACGCCATTGTTATCTGGATTGATAAGGTAGGTAGCAAAAAACATCACGTCACAGTTCATTCGAAACGCACAAATTGTTTTCATTTCCCCTTAAATGTTGTCAAGTAAAAAAGCGTCTGCTAAACTGACGTCACGATTTGTAGCAGGATTGACCTTGCAAAGGTTAAAGGGGGTGTGTCGATAACTGTATCGGTTGCATTTGATTCTGCAGTTATCGACACTGGTCTCGACCGTAATTATTTTGTTAAATATTCTAACATATGTTAATTTTATTGAACTCGGTAAATGTCAAGCAACAAAACAAAGCAAACGGAGTAATAATAAGAAATAAATTGTACAATTTATGTCATACACAAACACACGGGTTATAAGGATATGTCATGATTTTAATTTCAACACACATCAGAGACGATAACAACAACAACAACAACAACAATAATATCTTTATTTTTTAAGAATGAAGGTGATGTAAATTTGTTTTATTTTTTTGTAGACATTGTCATGCCTGGAAAATCATCGCCAAAGAAAAGACGTCAATATGCGCCGGAACAGATGGCATTGGCAATAGAAGCCGTGAGAGAAAATAAAATGTCCAAAAAACAGGCCTCTAAGATATTTGGTGTTCCAAGAACCACACTCTTGGACAAATTATCTGGAAGAGTTCCCGAGGGGCCAGTGTCCCCTGGAACACGACCTACACTTACAGAAGCCGAAGAGAAAACTCTTGTGAACTATATCTTACTGATGGCAGATGTTGGCTATCCATTAACCAGAAAAGAGTTGCTGCTGGAGGTTAAGAAGATACTAGACCTAGATGGTAGGAAGACTGCATTTAGAGATAACTTACCTGGTAAAGACTGGTACAAAAGATTTCGACAGCGCAATCCCGAATTAACTATGCGCACTCCACAGAGTTTAGGGCACGAAAGAGCCATGATTAATAAAGATATGGTAGAAATGTGGTTTTCCACTCTTTTTAAATTTCTTGAGTCTGAGGTACCTGACTATAAAATGTTAATTAATAACCCTAGGCGAATATTTAATGCCGATGAGTCGGGTTTCCCACTGTGTATTAAATCTGGTAAAGTACTAGCAGGTGTAGGTTCTAAGCATGTTTATCAAGTTGTTACTAATAATAAAACACAGATTACTGTAATGGCTTGTTTTAATGCCCTGGGTGATTATTTGCCTCCATTGATTGTCTATCCTGGTCAAAGATTGCGAGATGTAGGATTGTCATCTTTTACAGAGGCAATCTTTGGCCAGACAGAGAATGGATGGATGGATGCAGACCTCTTTGTGGCATTTTTAGAGCATTTTCTACATTTTGTGAAAAGTAAATCGATACCATTTCCAGTCATTTTGTTTGTAGATGGTCACGCTACCCACATGACTCTTGCAGCATCAGAGTTTTGCTCAAAAAATGGCATCATTCTGTACTGTCTACTTCCAAATGCTACGCATATCTTGCAAGCATGTGATATTGGACTGTTTTCGCCAATGAAATCGGCCTGGATATCTGAGGTGAAATACTGGCAAATGAATCATATAGGTGAAGTTTTGACAAAAAAGACATTCCCAGAGGTGTTTAAAATAGTTTGGGATAGGGTCACCACTCTTGAAAATTCTACCCAGGGTTTCAAAAAATCCGGTTTGTATCCTTTAACACCAGAGGGCATTGACCTTACAAAATTGGGGCCATCAAAGCTGGTTCAAAATGTACCATGTAAAACGAAAACCGAAGAAACTGTTACTGCTTCACCTGTTTCAAGTTCATGGTCAAATGTTACCATGACTATACAAGCTGAAGTACATAATCATGCTGACAATGGCACTGAACTTGATGCATGTAAGAGTAACACGGTGGAAAATTTTACTTCAAATGAGGCAGATATACAGTCCGATAAACATGCTGTTAATAACCATTCTAGTACGATTACAAATGCTTTTAATACTGTCCCTCTAAGCGAGAATTCTCGCCATAGTAACAATAATGTCTCTCCAGCATTTGAAAGTGTACTGACAATTCCTGAATTACCGTGCAAGAAAATTAACAACAATATACGAAACAAATTGCCAAAAGCTCTCTCGGGAACAGAGGCTTTAAAAATGTTAAGGGAAAGAGAGAAACAAAAACAGGATGCAGAAGTACAGAAACAGAAAAGAAAAGAGGAAAGAGTACAAAAAAGAAAAGAAAAAGAAGAAGAAAAAGAGAAAAAGAGAGTAGAAAAAGAGAAAAGGAGAGCAGAAAAAGAGCAAAAAAATAAAGAAAAGGAACTAATGAAAAATAAAAAAGTAAAAAAACGAACAAAAAGTAGTGCATTTTCTGATTCAGATACTGAAGAAGAAAATGTTGCTATTCCATATATGGATAGTTCTGACGATGTTGAAGAAAACGACAGCGATGGTTCTATTGACGAAGAACTATGTGCTATCTGCTTCTCCAACGAAACCAAAGGAGATGATTATTTGTGGGTAGGGTGCGATTCGTGTGAAAGATGGTTTCACAGTAAATGCACAAATGATGAAAATTTAATATCAATCCAATTGTGCGATATTTCCAAATATAAATATGTGTGTTCTTTCTGTCAGTGACAACAGTTTGTCTTTAATAGTACATGACAATCATACCTTACTTAAAGTTTTGTAAATTACTGTTCAATTTTCTAACATGTAACGTAAATTTAGAAATTTGATTATAAATGTTATTTTCTGTCTTTGTTCAATTTATATTTTAATTATTTTTTTTAAAAATAAAACTGGGTGTCGATAACCGCCGAACATGTCGATAACTGTACTCCTACCGAACTAGAGTAGAATTCAAATACACCCATAATGTCACGTGACTGTTGTTTCTTCCTGACTGGTTCCCGAGGCACTTATGGGTATTACACGGTAACGGAGAAGGGTCCCGTTGTTTACGCTTATGTACTGAATTATTGCCGGCATTGTCTTAAGGTGTCGATAACCCCCGACGTTGCTCTACCCCTACCCTAATTACTAGGAAAAAGAAATATGAATGCTTACCCATAATCCGACGACAAGAACAAATACAAAATAAATTGCAATAACTATAAAATCTCCATAATGCAAAGCGGTTCCAGCCACTGTACCCTCTTCAAAATTGTCCACCATTGTCGCACACTGTGCACTGTGAAAATGCGCATCGATTGCTGAAATCTAGTGAAGTCACCTCGGTTTATCGACTAGTTTGTACTTCTTCGTGTATTGTAAATGTAGTTTCCCAAGGTCCCAAACTTGAACTCATTTGTATTAACCCAAATTCACAAATAAATTAATTAATTAATTAATAAATTAATAAAAATAAAAATAAATAAATGACAAAAAAAAATAAATCAATCAATCAATAATAATCAATCAATCAATCAATTATTAAAAAAAAAATAAATGAATGAATGAATAAATCAATAATGGCCTACATTTGTGAGTTATGGTTCGTTACGTTAAAATTGGTGGCGCTGCTATCGATCCGGTCCATCCGTAGCCATTGTTTACACTGTAACTGAGGAGATTTTTCTATGAAAATGCCATATACATGTTATTGCGTACCTGGATGTTCAAATAAAGAAGGGCATTATTTTCCCAAAGATATGAAACTAAGGAAAAAGTGGATATTTTCTATTCGCAGGAACTCTTCAGAACAAAAATATAAATTGTGGGAGACTAGCGTTGTTTGCAGGGAACATTTTTTGCCCCCCGATTATGTCGGAGAAACCGTCTTTGGTACATCAAACTTCATAAACATATTTACATTGCTATTTTCATCAAATACGAACAATTCTCATTCCAAATGACTTATACTCTATTGTAATTATAAATAGTGATAGATCATACACATATACTATGTGAGCTAGGCCGAGATGACTCGGATTTTCGAGAAATCCAGTTGTCATAAAACGTCAGATTTTCGGATTCAAATAATGTTGACCTACATGTAACCCTATGGCAAGCACCACCCTCTCTTAGCAGCTCGTTCCTTGTATTTTGCCCAAACAACATAAAAAATAATCCTTGGCGAGTTGGGTCAAAACAACCTCCAAGTCAGGTCTGATGATATTATTCTTTAAATATGGCCCCTCATATTCATCTTTTTGTTATCCCATGCTGGTAAAGATGTTGATGATGATGATGTTTAATCTTCTTTATGATGATGATGATTTATTTATTGTTTAACATTGCTTTAACAACTCTACAATCATGTCATGACATGCATGGTGCATGATTGAAGTGTCTTTTACTTGACAAGTGCAGACAGATGTTATCTTTATATTGCTGGTACACTGATACACAGTTTGGCAGATACATACTATATACCACCTGGTCACATTATACTGACACCGAGCCAACCAATAAAGGCCAATGGTAGGTGAAACCACTTTCTAACATATTAGCCCATATAAGGTATGAACCCACAGTGGTGAGAGACAGTGGACTACAAGGCTAATGCTGAATACACTGAGCCACAAACACAAATAACAAAAAAATGACACCTACTATTATTTAAATGACATTATATTTACAATGGGTACAAGTAAAGAATATTTTGGTATATTACTTGATTTTAATACACAAATTGTTAAAGTGTACATGTACTTCACATTTAAATTTAAAAAGACACTTGAATTTGTCAGAAAAAGTTTATTTTGTATGCATGTTATTTAGCCATTACTGTTGAACCAAAAGTCTACCGGTATACTTTTTCACAAAACAAGAATGTGTGTTTACATTTTTCATAGAATTCTCTTTAGAAGTTAAAAAAATGTATTTAAATATGAACTTTTAAGAAAATTTTATTCTCTTAACAAATCTTTAATTCTATCTAGAATTTATATAATATTGAAGTGTTATTTTAAAACTTCCTTAGACAAGTAGCTTTTAAAGAATGATTTTTTTCTATTTTTATTTTTAGACATTATGTCTTAATCCTCAATACAAGCATACCATTAAAAATGTAAGAAGTCAATAATTTACCATTACTTCAAAATGAATATTTTTCATATTCCTTATAAAACGATTCTATAGTACAGCATTTTAAAAATATTTTTCATAAAACTCTATGAGTTTTGATACCATTTCATTAATGAAAGATTCGTTTCTTTTAATATTTACAATTCTTATATCATTGAATGTATAAACAACTAAATCACATTCAGTTCCATTTGTACAGAAAAGTTGACCTTGTATCTGATAGTAGTAATCATGTGTAGTACTGAGCTGTAGATCACCATCTTTGTTTTTTAAGAAAGGAACAGTACTTTCTGAAACCATGCTGTCTTTAGCACTATATGGGCATTTTACTTCCACAAAGATGTCAGAATTAGTGAAGCATCAAATGAAGCTGCAATATATGGATGTGTTTTGCTTACATGAATGCCACATGATTCTGTCACAACTTCAGTCTTATTGGAGTACTGATCCAAGGCAACAGACTCATATTTTCTGCCATGAAGAAGTGGTGGGGTTGTTAATTTGCAAACAGTTGTTAGATATTTAACCAAATTATTGAAATCAGTTCTGTTGGTTGCCTTGCAAATTTAACCAGGCAGTAGGCAAGCAGGTTGTGTCCTTAACTCATAATTAGGCATTAATGCTCAGCGACAGTGCCAAGCTGAGCAACTGAAACTAAAGGTTGTATTACTTTCCCCCTTTAGTCTTACACTAGGTAAGCCAGTCTTTATTCTAACCCATTAAAGCCAAGTGCCAAGGCTAGCAGCGGAAAACTTCAAATATTTTACAACTTAAGTATTTTGTGGCCTGGTATTGAACCCAGATTTGCCATAAATGAATATTTCTGATTAATATGTTATGTGCATTTACAACAAATGCTTTTTACAGCATGTTAAAATCTGTTAGACATAGTCACAAGTAAAGTTTGTCTGTTTGCTTGTAGCTCAGTGATTCTCTTTGGGCACTCTAGATTTCCTACACCATTCAAGAATCTGGACTTTGTCTTGCCTCTTGGGCATAAACACCACTGTTGTAACAATAAACTACACAAAAACCTACTACTGTTATTTAATGATAAAAAAATCACCAAAATATTATGATATGTAAATGATTATATAGACAGTTACACTTAGCCTATATTTTACTGTAGTGTAAAATGAAAGTAGAAAGATGCCTGCCAAGTCGGGAAATGTCGGCATTTTGTAACATAAATGACAAACGACTGTTAACACAGACTATCGTTTAATTAAATGATTACCACAAATTCGCTTATAGCGTCAAGTGCCATCGTATCGAATGATTTGAATCTTGGAAAAATATGTAGATCTATTTGTTATACGATTATTTTTAATGACGTCACAAATATGGCCGCTTTCACGGTCCGCCATGTTACTCGGTGAAAACAAGATCTTGACGACGCGCATGGTAACGCTTGGTTGATTGTGCACCTTGCCATTATTCATTTAGCCGTACGATTGTTCAGTTGTGTTGTTGATTATTTTGTATCTTAGAATGAGTTATAACTTTTTTGAGGGACTCGAAGATGTTCATCAAGAACTTTATAAAAGTAAATTATGTGCATCAGGACCCCAAATGTGCCCTTATAAAGTTCATGCAGATACATGGATAAACGATCCTATGAAATGACCCACTATGTTTTAAGAATATTTTCATAAAAATGTGAAAATTGTATGGTTTTTAAAGAAAATTTTGAAATCATTGGTAGCAAAATGCTATTTCAGCTTTCAATATTAAAAATCTAGACAGTATTTTTATCAATATCATTCTTAGACATTTTTATGCAGTTTATAATTAACATTTTTTTTTGTTTTTTTTAGTAGAAAAATCAATGATTTTATTGTGATTGTACTATATTTAAATAATGATAATACTTGTTAACACTTTCACTACTGAATAAATTCTCGTGACGTGTCGTCATGACCGGGGGAGTTTCGTCACGCGTCCCTCACCTGCCCGAGTTAATTTGCCCGTATCTGACTAAAAAGCAGGTGCTCGTTCATGAATGGACAAAATAATAACAAATCAAAAAAATTCAAATGCGATGAAAATGAAAAAAGATCGTATATCGCTGCCAGAATGAAAGTTCCACACCGTGTAGCCGACAAACGTGGAAAATCTGTGAACACGGTGGCCATGAAGTCGGATCGCGGAAGCAATGTTTGTATCTCGTTTATAACTAAAATACATTTTCATGTTAAATGCTACTCACGGCCTGTCAGACATTAATTTTAACTTAAAGGATGAAATTTTCTTTTTTAGAATATACGCTCTCGTTTGTACATAGTTGTTAGCGTTGTCAATCGCGCCATTTCTGTTTTCGATATATCCCTACTTTATATCGAAAATCCCTCCATTTGAAGGACTACCAATACGACAACACACACTTTAACTTATGTTGTACTAATGTACTGTTTTCATTTACGTCTATGATCACAGTAATATTTGATTACATTGCTCAAAGTATCCAATAAGACTTTGAGAGAGAGAGAGAGTAAATATAATAATTTTTCAAAATAAATTAAAAATAACTGATCCTCAATACAACTAAAACTATATATTGCTGGACTATATCAGTTACTCTTCTTATTTGAAAGTTTTTTTGTTTGTTTGTTGTTTTTTTTTTATTTATTTATTTATTTATTTATTTATTTTTTTAATATAAAAAACCAAAATAAACCAAATTTTGTAGTTGTTGATGTCATCAAACTGACTTGTTTTTTTTTCTCTCCATTTTAATGATTTTAATAGATTATTTTCTAAGAGTGCACTGATTTATCCAACTGATTAATAATTACTTACCCCCAAAATTTTGATTTCCAATTTTGAATCCATGTCTAAATTTTTAAATTCATCAAAAAGACTGTAGTATATTCAGTTATGTTCACTATTTAAACTATTTACACTATTTATAAAAGTTTTAGTTTACTGATTTATGTAATCTCTCAGACTGTGGTAGTCTGAGAAACAATCAGGCAAACACAGCAAACATCCATACTTAGTTTGCTTCCTACTCTGTTGGTAACCACTGGATACCCTCATGTAACACACATGACACCAACTTCTAGTAGCAAAAGTGCCTGGTAAATGACGGTGTTGTAATCTGTTTTCAAGTGCCATTAGAGGGGGTCTACCTTGCCGTCTATCCTGCTGGTATCCATTTATCAATCCTCTTATTACCTCCTGAGTGAATTTCAGATAGGTAATTGGAGCTTTACCTGGTTCAGGCTGATGGTTTGGACTTTTAAGGAAGCAAACAAATGCACAGTATTTAACAATCTCTAAAAGTCGAAAAAATACTCTCTTTGGCCACTTCAAGGTTTTCTGACTGAAGGCATAATACTGAGTATATTGGTCAGCCTTATCTACACCTCCCATGTACTGTGTATACTGGGCAACTGCTATAGGGCAAGCAATATCCTGCTGTTCAAATTGTCCAATTTCTCTGTTGTGTGATGACCTTTGAACTGTGGTCTCGGAATTGCTATGGATGGTGCTTAAAACTGTAACAACCTTTTTGTCCTTCCAAGCCACAGCTGCAAGTGGTCCTTTCTGGCGGAACTGTATATCTCCTCTGTTGTTCAAATTTAAGATTTTTTTCTTTCTGAATTCTTGTGGAAGATCTCGCCAAACTTTTCGAACAGTACCACATGCAGCTGTTCCATAATTATTCCACAAGGATAAAAAAAAGCTCAGGATTTGTAAAATAATTATCCATGTAAATATGGTAGCCTCTGTTCTGAATTTCAGCTGCCTCAATACACTTTTTGACAACATTTGATGCCAAACCATGCTCTGTACGATTATCTTCCCGGCCAGTGTATACATCTACATAACACACGTAGCTGCTCTGGGCATCAGCAACAGCCCACAATTTTATTCCCCATTTTACAGGCTTCCGAGGCAAATATTGCTTGAATTTTACTCTTCCCTTGAATGGTACCATGCATTCATCAATTAAGATTTGTCTACTTGGGATGAAGTGATGTTTCATTTTAGAATTTAATTCATTAATAACATGTTTTATCTTAAACAAAATATCATACCCTGGTTGCCCAGGCTGGAGAGACATCTGGTTATTACAAAAATGTAAATAACGCATTAACTGCAAAAATCTGTCTCTTGTTATTGTCTTGCTGAAAAATGGAGTAGGAAAAAAATCTTCAGTAGACCAATATAATCGGACAGATGGTTTTTTGTCAATGCCCATTAAAAAACAAATTCCAAAAAATGCTTTCATTTCAGCTAAAGTAGGTCTACTCCATGCCATTTTGTTCCTATCTGGGTGGTTTTGTTTTTCTTGATTGGCAAAGCGGTCAGTCTCATTCAAAATAAATTCAATAAGTTCATCAGTTAAAAACAATTGAAAAAAATCAATAATATTTTTTTCTGGTGCTAAAATTTGGGTGGGGCCTGTTGCACCCCTCGGATCAAATGCATGTGGAAATCCCCGCTCATAAAAATCAAAGTTTTGGTGCCAACCATCAGCTGGAACATCATTACCACTTTCACTTTCACTCTCAGATTCACTTTCAGTGACACTGATGTCGCCGATTCCATCTCTTTCCAACATAAGCTGCTGAAAAGCAGCTGCTTCTGCAGCTTCATTTGGGCCCCATCCTTCAAATTCCTCCCCAGAAGAATCAGATTCCATTATTCTTGGTCGGAAAACAAAAACACATGTTGATATGTATATAAATAGATTTGACCTGGTTACCAAACGACATGTAAACAAAAAGGCGGGGCTTTTGTTACAGCTTCCGGTATTATCAGACCGACGTTTCCAGGCGCTTGGAATTTATTTTTTGACAAAAATTAAAAGTAATGATCATATTTCCCTGTCGGTAGATTTATTATAAGATTCATTTATATATGATTTAAACGTCGTATACATTTCTATTATTTTAACCAGAGACATATATGTCTCTGTTTTAACGACCCATTTGAAATAACATCACGTCTCAGTTCCTTTAACAGTTCTGTGTCCTGTTTGAGGTGATCAGATGTTATCCATGCATATAACTCGTTTTAACCATAATTTGGCTTAAAAAGTCGGTATAAAATATAATTTAAAGAGATTTTTTAGTTTTTTAATATAATTGATTTTAAAGTTTAAACGCTTTATGCAAAAGAAAAATAATTCAGGATCGGCGATCAAGACTACACACTTACACGATTGTCATACGAAACCCGGATGTAAACAAATAAATAACAAAGTCGATCTTATAACGATTTCGATTAAATTTTCTGCATTTATTTTACATGCTATCAATTTTGATAATGTTTTCTGTCACATGGATTGAAAATTAAATTTAAGTTGAGCATAATTTACCTCCTGAAGTCTAAGCCCCACGTCCCCGTCGTAGGAGGTGGAAACGGGTCATGCCGGCTAACGGGGCTACGCCTGCAGCATGGGGCCAGTCACCCCTTCTGTGGTAAATACTGACTACAGAAACAGACACACAGAGACTGTGTGGCTGCCTTATGTGCCACCTGGCACGAAGAGGCCTAACTAACTAACTATAATTATCGGGGTGTCAAATTTTAAATTCACTTGACTGCAAATGATGCATTCATGCATCATCCGGCAAATCCCCGGTGATGCTTGAATGCATCACCCGGCATCTCCCCGGTGATGCCTCAATGCATCATCCGGTTCGAAAGGGTTAATTATGATTTTACTATTTGTGTTTGATTTCATATTAAATATATTAAATTTCATATTTCATATTAAATATATTTTTCATATATAAATTCAGCGTTTTTAAGGATTAGGAATATATAACAAAGCATAATTAAAGTAATTAAACTTGTCAGTATTTTTCAGTAAGACAAACAATGTGGATCTTAACATACATTTTCTATTTTATCTTGCAAAAACACATAACACTTCAGTAGTGAAATATGTGATTAGAACTAAATGGGAAAGTTATCAACACAATTGCCAACCACCAATTATAAAATGTATGAAGAATGATTGCAATTTAAAGAAATTCAAGAATCATGCAACAGAAGAGTGATTAAGATGATCAAAGAATAAAGTTATCTAAAAAAAAATGATGCGAAAAAAAGATATAGCTGACTGAAAGAAATGCATATCTTTGTCAAAAATAAAATTCATCCATGGATTTTTTATCTCCTATGATCTAGATTCCTAACATAAAAATCTAACAAAATCCCAGAAAAAATACATCAATAATTAACTAAAGATGCAGAATGCACCTGTTATTATTTTAAAGGACAATGTTTAAGAAATAGCATAGATTATAAAATGGGGTTTTAAGATAGGATGGACAGAAAAATAAATTTTACTTAATTCCTTCAAAATCTTGTCCACTATACATTTTAAATGTAGTTTTAAACAGCCTTTCTCTCTGTTCAATTCATTTCAGGAGCTGTGGCATGTCACTTCCTCGCCCTTTTATAAAAAAAAAATTACTGATGTTTTATTTAAGTTCAATATAAGGTAGGGGAAATTTTCAATTTTTATTGGAATACACACCAGACAAAAAATGTGCATCACAAAGAACAGCATATTTGGACGGAACCCATTCTGTACCATCATCATTTATTCTCTTGCATGCAATTATCCATCTCTTGCGTCTTTCTAGGTTTACTGGAAAACTGTGAAAACTTATATGACTCTTTAAATTATGATTTGTGCAGCCCCATGCTACACAACTCTTTGGCATTTTGAATAACTATGAATTTTTTATTAGTAAAAAAAACATAGTATTATTTCATAAATCCAGGTAAATAACAACAGCATCCAATGTACTGTCTCAGTAATCAAAGGTGTCGTAATAAGTAGGATACATTTATTGTAGGAGTATTGAGCCCATATAAAAACTTAAGTTACAAATAACAACCTCCCGGTGTCGCAATATACACAGGTGTCATAATGAAGTTTATTGTACGAGTATTGAAACCATATAGGTATCCAGGTAAATTCCATTAACCCTTACCTATGACTGTTTATCCAGTGATTTTACTTACTGGCAGGAAACATTATTTATAGTCATGAAATATATCATGACTGTGTCTATGGAGTGTGGTGTTATATATTTATGTTGCGAAAAAAATGCCAAGAAATAAAAAAAATCATTTGGCGATCTTTTTCCAATTTTTATTTTTATTAATAAATCTAAACAAAAAGCCCTGGCAGACTTAAGCTGCGATAAAATATAGTAAAACGTATAAGTTATGCACCTATATTTACGTTTATATATTTATATATCCGCCATGTCGATTATTGTTTTCACCGAGTTTACTGTTACTAGAGCATGGATCGCAGCGACCCCTAGCGGACAAAAATCATCGTATTGAGACCAAGCCCTTTCAGACTTTTTGAATGAGGAAACTATTCGCGAATATGTACCTCTCTATCAACTCTTCTTTCCGACCCGAAACTCTCGCACCGCGCTTTTTCCATAATCACCAAAGTTGCTAGCCATCATCACATTCAATATTATAATACAGCCTACGTTACGTACGTCAATATAGACCGAGATTTCTGCGGTCTTTAGATTTATCCTTTTCAATTTTTTTGCCTTGGTCTACTGCACGATTGGAGATTGGAGATAGACCGTCAGATTTTCGGACTAACGTCAATATGGCGGTCGCAACAAGCTAGGACCGGATCGATTCGTACGCCACCTGTATTCAGGGGGACATAACCCACTATATAAAACGACAAATGTTTCCCATTAATTAATACAGATAAAAATAAAAATGAATAAATTAATAAAAATAAAAATAAATCAATAACTGAATAAAGTAATTAATTAATTAATTAATTAATAAAAATAGATGTTGATTATAAATAGTAATATATAGCAAAGGTGACTTCACTAGATGTTGATTATATATACTTGTGTATAGCAGAGGTGACTTTACTAGATGTTGATTATATCTGCTCACATACAGTAGAGGTGACTTCACTAGATGTTGGTCATATATGCTCGTGTATAGCAGAGATGACTTTACTAGATGTTGATTATATATGCTCGTGTATAGCAGAGGTAACTTTACTAGATGTTGATTATAT
Organism: Tegillarca granosa; assembly: GCA_029721355.1. Classification (NCBI taxonomy): domain Eukaryota; kingdom Metazoa; phylum Mollusca; class Bivalvia; order Arcoida; family Arcidae; genus Tegillarca; species Tegillarca granosa. The sequence goes on from CM056606.1 coordinate 28,038,498, forward strand.
ATACTCATATATAGTAGACTTCACTAGATGTTGATTATATATGCTCGTGTATAGCAAAGGTGACTTCACTAGATGTTGATTATATATACTCGTGTATAGCAGAGGTCACTTCACTAGATGTTGATTATATGTACTCATTTATAGAAGAGGTCACTTCACTAGATGTTGATTATATATGCTCACATACAGTAGAGGTGACTTCACTAGATGTTGGTCATATATGCTCGTGTATAGCAGAGATGACTTTACTAGATGTTGATTATATATGCTCGTGTATAGCAGAGGTAACTTTACTAGATGTTGATTATATATACTCATATATAGTAGACTTCACTAGATGTTGATTATATATGCTCGTGTATAGCAAAGGTGACTTCACTAGATGTTGATTATATATACTCGTGTATAGCAGAGGTCACTTCACTAGATGTTGATTATATGTACTCATTTATAGAAGAGGTCACTTCACTAGATGTTGATTATATATGCTCACATACAGTAGAGGTGACTTCACTAGATGTTGGTCATATATGCTCATGTATAGCAGAGGTGACTTCACTATATGTTGATTATATATGCTTGTGTATAGCAGAGGTGACTTCACTAGATGTTGATCATATATGTTCGTGTATAGCAGAGGTGACTTCACTAGATATTCATTATATATACTTATATATAGCAGAGTTGACTTCACTAGATGTTGATCATATATCTTCGTGTATGGCAGATGTGACTTCACTACATGTTGATTATATATCCTCGTGTATTGCAGAGGTGACTTCACTAGATGTTGATCATATATGCTCGTGTTTAACAGAGGTGACTTCACTAGATGTTCATTATATATACTCATATATAGTAGAGGTGACTTCACTAGATGTTGATCATATATGCTTGTGTATAGGAAAGGTGACTTCACTAGATGTTGATTATATATACTGATGTATAGCAGAGGTGACTTCACTAGATGTTGATTATATATACTCATATATAGAAGAGGTGACTTCACTGGATGTTGATTATAAATACTCGTGTATAGCAGAGGTGACTTCACTAGATTTTTATTATATATGCTCGTGTTTAGCAGAGGTGACTTCACTAGATGTTGATTATATATACTCATATACTAGAGGTGTCTTCACTAGATGTTAATAATATATAGACGTGTAAAACAGAGGTGACTTCACTACATGTTGATCATATATGTTCGTGTATTGCAGAGGTGACTTCTCTAGATGTTTATTATATATGCTCATGTATAGCAGAGGTGACTTCACTAGATGTTGATTATATATGTTCGTGTATAGCAGAGGTGACTTCACTAGATGTTGATTATATATACTTTTGTATAGCTGAGGTGACTTCACTAGATGTTGATCATATATGCTCGTGTATAACAGAGGTGACTTCACTAGATGTTCATTATATATAGTTATATATAGTAGAGGTGACTTCACTAGATGTTGATTATATATAGTCATATATAGCAGAGGTGACTTCACTAGATGTTCATTATATATAGTCATATAAAGCAGAGGTGACTTCACTAGATGTTGATCATATATGCTCGTGTATAGTAGAGGTGACTTCACTAGATGTTGATCATATATGCTCGTGTATAACAGAGGTGACTTCACTAGATGTTGATTATATATGCTCGTGTATAGTAGATGTGTCTTCACTAGAAGTTGATTATATATGCTTGTGTATAGCAGAAGTGACTTCACTAGATGTTGATTATATATCCTCGTGTATAGCAGAGGCGACTTCAATAGATGTTGATTATATATCCTCGTGTATTGCAGAGGTGACTTCACTAGATGTTGATTATATATGCTCGTGTATAGCAGAGGTGAATTCAATAGATGTTGATAAAATATGCCCGTTTATGGCAAAGGTGACTTCAATAGATGTTGATTATATATACACATATATAGTAGAGGTGACTTCACTAGATGTTGATTATAAATACTCGTGTATAGCAGAGGTGACTTCACTAGATGTTGATTATATATACTTATATATAGTAGAGGTGACTTCACTAGATGTTGATAATAAATACTCGTGTATAGCAGAGGTGATTCAGTAGATGTTGATTATATATGCTCGTGTATAGCAAAGGTGACTTCACTAGATGTTGATAATAAATACTCGTGTATAACAGAGGTGACTTCACTAAATCTTAATTATATATACTCATATATAGTAGAGGTGACTTCAATAGATGTTGATAATAAATACTCGTGTATAACAGAGGTGACTTCACTAGATGTTGATAATATATACTTATATATAGTAGAGGTGACTTCACTAGATGTTGATAATAAATACTCGTGTATAGCAGAGGTGACTTCAGTAGATGTTGATTATATATACTTTTGTATAGCTGAGGTGACTTCACTAGATGTTGATCATATATGCTCGTGTATAACAGAGGTGACTTCACTAGATGTTGATTATATATGCTCGTGTATAGTAGATGTGTCTTCACTAGAAGTTGATTATATATGCTTGTGTATAGCAGAGGTGACTTCACTAGATGTTGATTATATATCTTCGTGTATAGCAGAGGCGACTTCAATAGATGTTGATTATATATACTTATATATAGTAGAGGTGACTTCATTAAATGTTGATCATATATGCTTGTGTATAAAGAGGTGACTTCATTAGATGTTGATTATATATGCTCATATATAGTAGAGATGACTTCACTAGATGTTGATCATATATCCTCGTGTATAGCAGAGGTGACTTCACTAGATGTTGATTATATATGTTCGTGTATAGCAGAGGTGACTTCACTCGATGTTGATTATATATACTTTTGTATAGCTGAGGTGACTTCACTAGATGTTGATCATATATGCTCGTGTATAACAGAGGTGACTTCACTAGATGTTGATTATATATCTTCGTGTATAGCAGAGGTGACTTCACTAGATTTGATTATATATACTTTTGTATAGCTGAGGTGACTTCACTAGATGTTGATCATATATGCTCGTGTATAACAGAGGTGACTTCACTAGATGTTGATCATATATCCTCGTGTATAGCAGAGGTGACTTCACTAGATGTTGATTATATATCCTCGTGTATTGCAGAGGTGACTTCACTAGATGTTGATTATATATGCTCGTGTATAGCAGAGGTGAATTCACTAGATGTTGATAAAATATGCCCGTTTATGGCAAAGGTGACTTCAATAGATGTTGATTATATATACACATATATAGTAGAGGTGACTTCACTAGATGTTGATTATAAATACTCGTGTATAGCAGAGGTGACTTCACTAGATGTTGATTATATATACTTATATATAGTAGAGGTGACTTCACTAGATGTTGATAATAAATACTCGTGTATAGCAGAGGTGATTCAGTAGATGTTGATTATATATGCTCGTGTATAGCAAAGGTGACTTCACTAGATGTTGATAATAAATACTCGTGTATAACAGAGGTGACTTCACTAAATCTTAATTATATATACTCATATATAGTAGAGGTGACTTCAATAGATGTTGATAATAAATACTCGTGTATAACAGAGGTGACTTCACTAGATGTTGATAATATATACTTATATATAGTAGAGGTGACTTCACTAGATGTTGATAATAAATACTCATGTATAGCAGAGGTGACTTCAGTAGATGTTGATTATATATACTTTTGTATAGCTGAGGTGACTTCACTAGATGTTGATCATATATGCTCGTGTATAACAGAGGTGACTTCACTAGATGTTGATTATATATGCTCGTGTATAGTAGATGTGTCTTCACTAGAAGTTGATTATATATGCTTGTGTATAGCAGAGGTGACTTCACTAGATGTTGATTATATATCTTCGTGTATAGCAGAGGCGACTTCAATAGATGTTGATTATATATACTTATATATAGTAGAGGTGACTTCATTAAATGTTGATCATATATGCTTGTGTATAAAGAGGTGACTTCATTAGATGTTGATTATATATGCTCATATATAGTAGAGATGACTTCACTAGATGTTGATCATATATCCTCGTGTATAGCAGAGGTGACTTCACTAGATGTTGATTATATATGTTCGTGTATAGCAGAGGTGACTTCACTCGATGTTGATTATATATACTTTTGTATAGCTGAGGTGACTTCACTAGATGTTGATCATATATGCTCGTGTATAACAGAGGTGACTTCACTAGATGTTGATTATATATCTTCGTGTATAGCAGAGGTGACTTCACTAGATTTGATTATATATACTTTTGTATAGCTGAGGTGACTTCACTAGATGTTGATCATATATGCTCGTGTATAACAGAGGTGACTTCACTAGATGTTGATCATATATCCTCGTGTATAGCAGAGGTGACTTCACTAGATGTTGATTATATATCCTCGTGTATTGCAGAGGTGACTTCACTAGATGTTGATTATATATGCTCGTGTATAGCAGAGGTGAATTCACTAGATGTTGATAAAATATGCCCGTTTATGGCAAAGGTGACTTCAATAGATGTTGATTATATATACACATATATAGTAGAGGTGACTTCACTAGATGTTGATTATAAATACTCGTGTATAGCAGAGGTGACTTCACTAGATGTTGATTATATATACTTATATATAGTAGAGGTGACTTCACTAGATGTTGATAATAAATACTCGTGTATAGCAGAGGTGATTCACTAGATGTTGATTATATATGCTCGTGTATAGCAAAGGTGACTTCACTAGATGTTGATAATAAATACTCGTGTATAACAGAGGTGACTTCACTAAATCTTAATTATATATACTCATATATAGTAGAGGTGACTTCAATAGATGTTGATAATAAATACTCGTGTATAACAGAGGTGACTTCACTAGATGTTGATAATATATACTCATATATAGTAGAGGTGACTTCACTAGATGTTGATAATAAATACTCGTGTATAGCAGAGGTGACTTCAGTAGATGTTGATTATATATGCTCGTGTATAGCAAAGGTGACTTCAATAGATGTTGATAATAAATACTCGTGTATAACAGAGGTGACTTTACTAAATCTTAATTATATATACTCATATATAGTAGAGGTGACTTCAATAGATGTTGATAATAAATACTCGTGTATAACAGAGGTGACTTCACTAGATGTTGATTATATATACTCATATATAGTAGAGGTGACTTCACTAGATGTTGATTATAAATACTCGTGTATAGCAGAGGTGATTCAGTAGATTTTGATTTTATATGCTTGTGTATAGCAGAGGTGACCTCACTAGATGTTGATTATATATGCTAGTGTATAGCAGAGGTGACATAACTAGATGTTGATTATATGTACTCATATATTGTAGAGGTGACTTCACTTGATGTTGATTATATGTACTCATATATTGTAGAGGTGACTTCACTTGATGTTGATTATATGTACTCATATATTGTAGAGGTGACTTCACTTGATGTTGATTATATGTACTCATATATAGTAGAGGTGACTTCAATAGATGTTGATTATATATGCTCGTGTATAGCAGAGGTGATTTCACTAGATGTTGATTATATGTACTCATATATAGTAGAGGTGACTTCAATAGATGTTGATTATATATGCTCGTGTATAGCAGAGGTGATTTCACTAGATGTTGATTATATGTACTCATATATAGTAGAGGTGACTTCACTAGATGTTGATTATATATACTCATATATAGTAGAGGTGACTTCAGTAGATGTTGATTATATGTACTCATATATAGTAGAGGTGACTTCACAAGATGTTGATTATATATACTCATATATAGTAGAGGTGACTTCACTGGACGTTGATCATATATGCTCGTGTATAGTAAAGGTTACTTCAGTTGATTGTTTTTAGATATGCTCACATATAGCAGAGGTGACTTAAGTAGTGTTCATTATATATATTCATTTATATTAGAGGTGGCCTTTTCACTTGATTTTGATTAAATACGCTTCCATATTGTAGAGATGACATCGGTTGATTTTTATTAAATACGCCACCGTATTGTAAATGTGAGATCGTGAGATTTTCATTTTATATGCTTCCACATTGCAGATGTGACATCGTTAGATTTTCATCAAATGCGCTTCTGTATTACAGATTTGACATCGCTAGATTTTCATGAGTAACGCTACCGAATTGTAGAGGTTACATCGCTAGATTTTCATTAAATACGTATCCATATGTAGAGATGACATCGCTAGATTTTCATGAATTACGCTACCGTATTGTAGATGTGACATCGCTAGATTTTTTTTATTAAATACGCTACCGTATTGTAGAGGTGACATCGCCAGATTTCATTGAATACGCTTCCATATTGTGGAGATGACATCGCTATATTTTCATGAAATACGCTTCCATATTTTAGAGATGACATCGCTAGATTTTCATTAAATACGCTTCCATAATGTTGAGATGACATCGCTAGATTTTCATTAAATACGCTTTCATATTGGAGAGGTGACATCATTAGATTTTCATTCAATACGCTTCCATATTGTAGAGATGACATCGCTATATTTTCATGAAATACGCTTCCATATTTTAGAGATGACATCGCTAGATTTTCATGAAATACGCTTCCATATTGTAGAGGTGACTTCATTAGATTTTCAGTCAATACGCTTCCATATCGTAGAGATGACATCGCTATATTTTCATGAAATACGCTTCCATATCGTAGAGATGACATCGCTATATTTTCATTAAATACGCTTCCATAATGTTGAGATGACATCGCTAGATTTTCATTAAATACGCTTTCATATTGGAGAGGTGACATCATTAGATTTTCATTCAATACGCTTCCATATTGTAGAGATGACATCGCTATATTTTCATGAAATACGCTTCCATAATGTAGAGATGACATCGCTAGATTTTCATTAAATACGCTTCCATTATGTAGAGGTGACCTCACTACATTTTGATTAAATACGCTTCCATATTGTAGAGGTGACTTCACTACATGTTGATTAAATACGCTTTCATATTGTAAAGGTGACATCGCTGGATTTTCATTCAATACGCGTCCATATTGTAGAGATGACATCGCTAGATTTTCATGAAATACGCTACCGTATTGTAGAGATGACATCGCTATATTTTAATGAAATACGCTTCCATATTGTAGAAGTGACATCGCTGGATTTTCATTCAATACGCGTCCATATTGTAGAGACGACATCGCCATATTTTCATGAAATACGCTTCAATAATGTAGAGATGACATCGCTAGATTTTCATTAAATATGCTTCAAGTATGTAGAGGTGACTTTATTAGATGTTGAGTAAATACGCTTCTATATTGTAGAGGTGACTTCACTAGATGTTGATTACATACGCTTCCATATTGTAAAGGTGACATCGCTGGATGTTGATTAAATACGCTTCCATATTGTAGAGATGACATCGCTAGATTTTCATTTAATACGTTTCTATATTGTAGAGGTGACTTCATTAGATGTTGATTAAATACGCTTCTATATTGTAGCGGTGACTTCACTACATTTAGATTAAATACGCTTCCATATTGTAGAGATGACATCGCCATATTTTCATTAAATACGCTACAATAATGTAGAGATGACATCGCTAGATTTTCATTACGTACGCTTCCAGTATGTAAAGGTGACTTTACTAGATGTTGAGTAAATACGCTTGGAATATTGTAGAGGTGACTTCACTAGATGTTGATTAAATACGCTTCCAGTATGTAGAGGTGACATCGCCAGATTTCATTGAATACGCTTCCATATTGTGGAGATGACATCGCTATATTTTCATGAAATACGCTTCCATATTTTAGAGATGACATCGCTAGATTTTCATTAAATACGCTTCCATAATGTTGAGATGACATCGCTAGATTTTCATTAAATACGCTTTCATATTGGAGAGGTGACATCATTAGATTTTCATTCAATACGCTTCCATATTGTAGAGGTGACCTCACTAGATGTTGATTAAATACGCTTCAATAATGTAGAGATGACATCGCTAGATTTTCATTAAATATGCTTCCAGTATGTAGAGGTGACTTTACTAGATGTTGAGTAAATACGCTTCTATATTGTAGAGGTGACTTCACTAGATGTTGATTACATACGCTTCCATATTGTAAAGGTGACATCGCTGGATGTTGATTAAATACGCTTCCATATTGTAGAGATGACATCGCTAGATTTTCATTTAATACGCTTCTATATTGTAGAGGTGACTTCATTAGATGTTGATTAAATACGCTTCTATATTGTAGCGGTGACTTCACTACGTTTAGATTAAATACGCGTCCATATTGTAGAGATGACATCGCCATATTTTCATTAAATACGCTTCAATAATGTAGAGATGACATCGCTAGATTTTCATTACGTACGCTTCCAGTATGTAGAGGTGACTTTACTAGATGTTGAGTAAATACGCTTGGAATATTGTAGAGGTGACTTCACTAGATGTTGATTAAATACGCTTCCAGTATGTAGAGGTGACATCGCTGGATGTTGATTAAAATACGCTTCCATATTGTAGAGGTGACATCCCTGGATGTTGATTAAATACACTTCCATATTGTAGAGGTGACATCGCTGGATGTTGATTAAAATACGCTTCCATATTGTAGAGGTGACATCACTGGATGTTGATTAAATACACTTCCATATTGTAGAGGTGACATCGCTCGATGTTGATTAAAATACGCTTCCATATTGTAGAGGTGACATCGCTGGATGTTGATTAAATACGCTTCTATATTGTAGCGGTGACTTCTCTACATTTTGATTAAATACGCTTTCATATTGTAGAGGTGACATCGCTGGATGTTGATTAAATACGCTTCCATATTGTAGAGGTGACATCGCTAGATTATATACGCTGTTATGTTATACTTTTTTGTATTTAGATTTATCAATTAGCTTTATAAACGCAATCATCGCGAATAGCTGAAAAATTTTGATGGGACGTAAAACATGATTACAACATTTTATAAAACGACATTATTTGCTGAAAGTGTGTTTTAATTATATTAGAGGTGCATTTGTTTTACACAATTATTATAAACCAATGTTTAATGTCGGATTGTAAGTTAACTGCGCGGTAGTTTGGTATAATTATTTGTTAAATATGTAATATTGACACTGACAGTACTTGAAACACCCCCGCAAAACGAACATCTACAATATAAGGAGTTTAATTATAATTATTCCCTTAATATATGTTAACATTTTTATAGATTATGTCTTTGCATATGGTTACTGTTTTCACATGTAACTAAGGTAAATTTTTAATAATTATGTCTTAATTTTTTTATTTGCCTGCTTTATGCAATTGGTTACTGATCGGGAGGTAAACACCATCTCTAGCTCTTAATCTTGTTCAATTATTACAAAAATGTACATATATCCTCATAAGTTCCGATATTCAAAACGGTAACATGGAGCAAGTTAATAAAGATGAAGAGTTTTTTTTAATTGTTAGAGATAGAAAGGGCAGAAAATATGTCATCAAACGCTTTAAAACATTCTATGAAGATAAAAGAAGCTGTACGAAATATACATTGTAAAACGCTGATGATGTGAAAACTCTCATAGACTTTTAACTTTTTAAGTTGGTATCTAAACATTATAATCGTCTTGTTGCTTCCAATGATACTAGAACTCGATATTATAGCAAATTTCATGAGTCACGATATTAATGTTCATTGGGAGTATTACCATTTAACCGAGGCAACAATGTAGGTTGCAAAATTATCTAAATAACTGCCACTGATGGAGAAAGGCGGACAAGGCCCCAAAGCAGGAGATTACTTTAACAACATCAGTTTAGCTGAACTTAATTAAAAGTTAAGGTAAGATAGCTTGAGAGTCATAGTTTTTGTCCAAACCTTATAGTATTGAACTTTTTTTCTGACAAGGAAAACTGAAATAAATAAGAATGTTACCTATATTCATTCATTTACGAATATGTTCAATGTTTATCTGTATAAAAGTTCTGTACATGTACTTTTTAATCTAACCAAAGTAACCATTTCACTTTATAAAGTACTTTCATTTGTTAAGTACATTAATTTACGATTCAATGCAAGAGTCCACTGAAAAATATCGCTTTTTAAATTAAGCATTTTATAACAAATGTAGACAATATTAATAGGTTTAACCAATTTGAATTAAAAAGTGCCTGGGAAATGCAATTAGAAATTTGTGGGGTTTTTTTTTAATTTTGGTTTTATTTGAAACAATAAGAATAAAATATGCTATGTACAGAAATGTATATCTTTTTACTTTAGATTAATCTTGCATTTTATAAAGATTTCGAGAGTTCAAATTTTGAATGGGAATCTGAAATGGAGAAACACTGAGAAGAACCCCAGGAAATTGTCTAAAAAATATTTAATTTTATGTTTTTTAATGTAGTTTTTTTTTAAAAAAAAAAATTTAAAGCTATCATGATTTTCAGCATGAAAGTTTGCTTTTTCTTGTTCTGAAAGGTAGCAAATTTTATCTATTTGCTTTTAAATTTAATTTAAATTTAAACGAAAAAATGAACATGTAAATAATTAATGCCATGTTATCACTGCATAATTTATGAAACATATCTATGCTTTTGATGTAATAGTTACCATAATTTGCAGGATTAAAAGTCAAGAGGATAGTAAAGAGATTAAAATAAAGATATTGGAGATCAGTTAAGAATTCTGTATACAGACATTTATGGAGACATATAGAGTTAGCAAAGTTGTCACAAAAGCGTAACATTGAAAACTGCAAAGACAGAGAACCAGTTTTGCGGAACAGAAATTGGCGAACTTTATAGAGATTTCTGTAGCTAGGAACGCGAGCACAGCTAGTTAAATAAATAACAGCATATCTATATTTATAAACTATTGTCAAAATTTTTATCACTGGTATTGTTGATGATTAATATACCACTTTTTAAGACATGAAAGACAATGGTTAATGTTTACCTATAAACTACATCATGTATATTTTGTCCTCCTTTAATAAGTTTTTATCCCACCTGACCAAAAGGTCACGCGAGCTCATGGCAAGACGCAGCGTGTGTATGTTAGTGCGTGTGTATAAGTCGTTAACACCTATTTTCAACTTCTCCTCTGAAACTACTGGACAGATTTCAATGTAACTTTTTCAGAAGCATATATGGACTGGTGAAAATAAGATTTGTTCATGATGTTGCCATGGCTACAAAAACCAGGTAAAGATTACCTATGGGTGAAAATTCTTTAAAAATGTTCTTCTTTAAAACCAAGAATTGGAGAAAAAAACTGATGTGGCATCTCTAGGGTGTTAAGTTTAAAGTTTGTTAATTTCATGAAATTTGGTGGAAAAAATAGGTTACGAGCTTTTGCGTTAAAATTTTATAAAAATTTGAAATTATCTTTAAAAGGCTATATTTTGATTAAATGAAAAGATAATGATATAATAAGATAAAATAATTTATCAGATTAAAAAAAAACAAAAAAATTTTTTTTCGGGAGTAATTGCCCCGAATGCGTTATTTTTTTTTTTTATGAATTTTGAAGTTTTAGGCTATTTACTTGAAAACTTTCATAAAAAGATAACAATAAATTGCAAAAATATGCAGCATGACAAGATGTAACAAAGTAGAAAGATTTGTAACTATATGTTGATCAATGTTATAGTTATATATAATCTTTATTGCCTTCTCAAGGGAGAGTAGGTGGAAATGAAAGTGAGAATAAGATATTTACATTAAAAAAGAAAGAATAAATACTATATAATTGTACAGATATAGTTGAACAAGAAGAAGAGTTTGAACAGGACAGAAATGAATACCTAGTGAGTGTGTGTAATAATTGTGTACTTAGTGTGTGTGTGTGTGTGTGTGTGTGTGTGTGTGTGTGTGTGTGTGTGTATGTGTGTGTGTGTGTGTGGCTATGTTTGCATGTGCAACAGATGTATACTTTCATTGAGTATTTAAGCGCTGTAGATTACCCAGCAGCAACAGTAAGCTTTTTTCCTGTCTATTCAGTAGTCTATATAAGTCTATATTTTTAAACAATTTAACAGAAACTTGCAATTGGTGGTTTCAAAAGTTAACACACTGGTCAAAGTTTGGAAAATGTTCTGTTAAATGTCCTATCATTCCCCCAAGAATAGTGTTTTCCTGCAGAATTTCACTCAAGCTGTCAATGTATGTAAACACATGAACTCCAAACACATCAATGACATTCACACTATTCTGGTAACGAGTTTTATTTACTTCCACATTACTGCAACGAACTATGTCAACATTTACTGTATGACAGTGTTCACAGTGCTTGTTTTTAATCAGGTGTGCCTATCACGCCCATTGGGCATCTTACTATTACCATTGCTCTAAGGTAACAATAACACGGTAACTTTCCTATAAAATCCTTGAAAGTCTGTCTGGATAAATGATTTGGTGACACCATATTGTGATAAAGTTACATAATAACAGATAAGCTTTGTATGATAATGTAATAAGGAATTCGAATAACAATGTATAATATATTACATGTAAGTTTTATTTGTTAAACCTCTTATGTGCTTTTTTGTTTATTTTTTCAATTATAATTAAGTCAAACTTAGATCAGTTTTAAGCATGACCAAGATTTTTATCCTGCTTACCAAAGATCAGTGATTTACTCCATACCAGAAAAGTTTTCCTTGAAAAAATTTAAATAACCCATTATTCCTATCTGCCAACCTCCACTTTACAATCAGCTTTAAGACCTATTAGCTTTGGCTAGCAGCTGTATAAGATGGATGTAGGAGTTCCATTGGAAAAAGTGACTGCTATTTATCTGTTGAGTTAATAAACCAAAAAATTATATTTTTAATTTTGCTATTTTGTCCAAGATAAAAGTTTAGAATAAAGTAAGCATTATATTCTAGAAACATTGTAGATCAATATGTTGGTAAAACAAAGAACCAAAATTTGCTGAGCCACCTGTAATGATTTTCAGTTTTGACATATTTTATTCATCATACTTAAATATGGGTTTACCAAAAATTTCATAAAAATCCATCCCAAAATAAGGAGGATATCGGTGATTTTCTATTACATTGTTCCAAATATTCAAATTGACAAGGTTGATGTTGAGACTCCCCAGTAGTGAGGACCAAGCAGCAACATTACACCATAAAATATTATTTACCAACTACTAAAACAAGACAAATCAAAACTGTAGTTTAACATTCTTAGATTATTTACGATTAAATTATTAGGTGAAGTGTAATTTGCATCCAATAGACACCTATAGTAATAAAATCCATTTGTTTATTTAACATATTCCTTAAATTAAGGCCCATTCCTGTAATCAACAGGATGCAACTTAAAATTTGCAAAATTGATTTACAGGTTTATAGAGTTATTTTCTTACTCTAAACTAATATACAAAGACACAACTTCCTGAAGTGAGATTTAAATCAAAGAATTTCATTTGGAAAATGTTATTTGTCACAAGTAAGGATTTTTACCTGAAAATATTATTTATTTCTCCATTTCTCTTAGATTTCCATGCCAATTAATAAATAATAATAATAAATTTATATGAAATATACCATCCAGTCCAAATTTAAACACTGACAGACATATGTATTGATCCAATTAAATCATTTGATTTCATTAGTATTGAATTTCCATTTTTTGGGCACATATTTTATGTGATGTTTTTATAAATCCATCCTTTTACTATCACAAAAAATTTAAAAATGAATATATATACATATTTATATAAAATTCAAAAAGTGTTATATGACATTATCATTTTTCATATTATTTCATTATTATTATCTCATTTCTCATTCTGAAAACCGTGGCATTACAATTTAAACAATAACTTTTTTTGTAAATTAATATGAGATAGAATATCCTTCATTTGTTGTGTTTGTATTACCCCCAGCTCTTAATTGGCAGTTGAACAGTTAAAAAAAGACTATGTAACAAACTTGGATCGTGTGAACATCTGCCAATTAGCAAGAAAATATAATGCCTCTAGATTGCTTTACAATTATCTTTAAATCATTTAACTGTAACTACAATTAAACATTGCACTTAAGAGATGTAGTTTTCACTGGGGGTGACATTGTTATTTTTTATTTGAAGTTGGTGACACAGTTAGTCCATATGCAGCGGGTAGTTTGTTCAGTTCAATTTGATAACAGTTCATTTTTTAATGTCGAAAATATAATCAATGTTTGTGTATTTGATAAGTAAATACTAATTATGTATTTTTGTAATAGCTAGGAAACCAATCAAAATTCCTGAGTAGGTTGGGACTTGACTCAAATTTTATTAGATTCATTAATTTCTGATTCAAATAAATACAGCTATATGCCAAATTCATTATTTATAAGAGTGTCTACTGCTTCCCAAAATAATAAAGAACATAATTAGGTGCATGTCAGAGTCCTTACTTTCCTCTACATGCGTCACTATATCATCATTATTACCACTGCCCATTATGTTAGTTACTACTTCTAATACTGCCATGATGTTAGGCAAAGGTTACTCAAAACAAGACGATTCACTTTGTGATCAAGGGAAGGTTAAAATATTTGGATTTCTAAACTGCTTTAACATTATTAATTCTGTCACCAATTTACAGTTGATTGTGAAACTGACTCCGTTTATTTGTTTCATAGTATACACATACACATATTTTTATGAGTAATTATGAAATCACTATGCTTTATTGGAAAATTCAAATGTTGCACATAAACACTGACACAAAAATATTTTTCTCTTAAGTTTATTCAATTAAACATTAACAAAAACATTGAGGACTAAACCTGTGCATAAAATAAAATGATATACAGTATTAAAAATTGAAGTCGATGAGCAACCTAGATTTGGTAACAGGCACTGATTTAAAACCATGGCTTTTGCAGATCATATTTTTTTTTCAAATTGGTCCATTGTGGAAATAAAGGCCATGCTACAAATAACTTTTGAATCCACATGAACCAATAACAAATCTGACCTGGTTTTGAATCAAATAAATACCTTAGTTTAACATGTTAATAAAAAACCAAAAAATAAATAAATAAAAAACAAGAGGCCCATGGGCCTTAACGCTCACCTGAGGATATGGCCAAAATCATTGGCAAAAATACATACAATATTCTAATATACATGCCTATACAAAAGGTTAAATAGTTTCCAAGATAATAAACAATTTCAGTCTTTTTATGCATCTATGACCTTGACCTTTGAACGTATGACCTTGAGTCATATATAAAAATGATCGTCATGTCAATACCTACAATATTCTAATATTTTGCCTATGAAAAAAGTTAAGTTTTCAAGATAATTAACAATTTGAGTCTTTTTATGCATCTATGACCTTGGCCTTTGAACGTATGACCTTGAGTCATATATCAAAATGATTGTCATGTCAATACCTACAATATTCTGATATATATATATGTCTATTTAAAAAGTCAATAGTTTCCAAGATAATTAACAATTTGAGTCTTTTTATGCAACTATGACTTTGACCTTTGAACATACGACCTTGAGTCATATATCAAAATGATCGTCATGTCAATACCTACAATATTCTATTATATATGCCTATGCAAAAAGTTAACAGTTTTCAAGATAATTAACAATTTGAGTCTTTTTATGCACCTATGACCTTGACCTTTGAACGTATGACCTTGAGTCATATATAAAAAAATGATCGTCATGTCAATACCTACAATATTCTAATATTTTTGCCTATGAAAAAAGTTAACAGTTTTCAAGATAATTAACAATTTGAGTCTTTTTATGCATCTATGACCTTGACCTTTGAATGTATGACCTTGAGTCATATATCAAAATGATCGTCATGTCCATCTCTACAATGTTGTAATATATATGCCTATGAAAAAAGTTAACAGTTTTCAAGATAATTAACAATTTGAGTCTTTTTATGCATCTATGACCTTGACCTTTGAACGTATGACCTTGAGTCATATATCAAAATGATCGTCATGTCAATACCTACAATATTCTGATATATATGTCTATAAAAAATGTTAATAGTTTTCAAGTTAATTAACAATTTCAGGTTTTTTATGCACCTATGACCTTGACCTTTGAACGTATGACCTTGAGTCATATATCAAAATGATCATCATGTCAATACCTACAATATTCTAATATATATGCCTATGCAAAAAGTTAATAGTTTTCAAGCTAATGTATAATTTTACTTTTTATAAGCAAAAAATAACATTTCAGGGACAACAACTTCTATATGCATTATCATATAGTTACGAAACTTTGTATCTTTTTGAATTTTGTCATTCTGAACATTTTCACAATGTTTTGATATTATATATCCTTAAAATTCTTGAAGAAAATAGCCTAAAACTGCAAATTTACAAACTAGGTCATGACCTTGAACTTTGACCTTGACCCCATTTTGAAGGTTATTTTAAGAAAAAGTCAAAACTGAAAACCCCATGTCATTATCTGTTCAAGTAGTCAAGTTATAACAATTTGAAGCTATTTTACGAAATAGCATAACCCATTTTTCGACCAAATTTCACGAAATGAACAAACTATAGGCTTAAGACCCTAGAGAAGACAAATATCACATCAGATTTTTCTCCCATCATCGGTTTCGGAGAAGATTTTTTAAGATTTTTGGACCCTTAGGTCACCTTGACCTAGTTTTGGTAGCCATGGCAACGCCATGAACAAATCTGAATTGCACCGGCCCATATATGCTTCTGACCAAGTATCATTGAAATCTGTCCAGCAGTTTTGGAGGAGAAGTCGAAAATAGGTGTTAACAACAAACACACACACGCACATACACACGCCCAACCATGCCATAAGCTCACGACCTTCTGGTCAGGTGAGCTAAAAAAACAAAAAAAAATCATAGATATGATGTAAAATATCATGTTAAAGAAATATATTGCATTACATTTTACAGAGGACTTACATATTTACTTGCTCAAGTATTTATTATGACTAACATTTGTTTAAAATGTGCTATAGAAAAAGAAATTGTGGCAAAAGATCTTTTCCATTTCTTGTGACATGTTACATAATAATTATTACCCATCCCTGTATTGTATACCTACTTCATATCCTAGGAAGTAGATAATTTTCAACATAAAAATTAGCTAAGGATTGACTCGATGACATAAATTTTTCTGTTGTTCTGTTGTTGAGGAAGTTTGACAGTTTGGCTTGCAAAAAGTATGTGGTTTTTGTAAATACTCAAGTTTCCACGACCATCTCTTAATTGACCAGCTCATTAGAATGAAAAAGAACTGACACCATAAACACCATTATTATACTCCATTCAATATAAAAAAAACGAAACAGGTGGTCTTTAACTTTCTTGTAACTTTTGAGATAAAAATTTATAATTTTCATAGAAAATACAGTTAATCTTGAATTTATTGACCAAGTGACTATATAATGTTAATGTATTGCATTTAGATGTAGTTGTATTTTAATATTATTTGTACTAGAGAATAATCCTAAAATATTATTACAATTAATATCATTACAGTTTTTTTAGATTGAATTTATGATTGAAAACTAGGATTCAACATCTGTTGAATAATAATTAAACAAATTTCATAATAAAAATGAAATTAAGCATAGGTAAAAACCACCTGTTAAAGTGCAATGTTGAGACAGTCACATAAATAATGCTGACTGAATAGTAAGGTGTAAAGGAATGAGCAACTGTTGGACTCTGTTACAGTCAAAGGTTTCAACATGATAAGTTTGAAAGGTTTTACATATTCAATTATCTTGGACTGCAAGAATATTTCAATTTTGACCATAATCTTGTACTGTAAACAACAGAAATACATAAATTATAGTCAATTATAATCATTCATTAAGTTAAAAAACAAGAGCTGCCAGGAGACAAAAATGATTGCTTGCATCACAACATACAATTATTCATAGTATCTAAAAGGTCAAAGGTGAAAAAAACCAAACTCTGGAGTAATAAATGTGACCAGTGAATCAAAGTAAGAAAACATTGTTTCAAGTTATGCTTATACATCTTGCAATTTTTTCACAAAAACCTATTCCTTGACCCAATTAATTTAATCATTGTGCTAATAGTTTAAACAAGAGGCCCGTGGGCCTTAATGCTCACATGGTGATATTTCCAAAATTGTTTTCAAAGTGCAATAGACAATATATTAATTACAGAATACAGAAACTTTCCAAGTTTTCTCAAGTTTAGAACTGCCACAATCAAAAATATCTAGTCTCATTTCATTCATAAGTATCTAATCTGCATATTGTAAATCATTAACCATATCAGTATACTTATGCAGCTATTTCCTTGACCTTTGAACCTATGACCTTAAGCCATATATCAAAATGATTGTCATTTCAATATCTACAATATTCTTATATACATGCCTATACAAAAAGTTAACAGTTTTCAAGCTAATTTAAAATTTTAGTATTTTCAAGCAAATAATATTATTTCAGGGGCAACAACTCCTAAATGAGTTTACATATTGTTCAGAAACTTTGTAACTTGTTAGATTTCATCATTCTGCAATGTATTGCTGTAAAGTATCTTGTTAGTTGCAAGAAATAGCTTAAAATTGCAAAAATCACAAACTAGGTCATGACCTTGACCTTTGACCTTGACCAATTTTGAAGGTCATTTCAAGAAAATAACAAAACTTCAAACCCTATGTCAATATCTGTTGAAATAGTCATTTTATAATCATTTGAAACTATTTTACGATATTTTCAAAGTTAAATGCAAAAACCTGTTTTTAGCTTAATTTCACGATTTGTACAAACTTTATACTTAAGACTCTAGAGAAGCGTAAAATCAAATTGGTTTTTGTCTAGCACTTTTGGTTTCAGAGATGAAGATTTTTAAAGTTTTTTTCAAATGTAGGTCACGGTGACCTACTTTTTATAGCCACTACAACCAAAAGTACAAATTTGAAAAGTGCCCTCCCAATAACCCTTCATGTAAAGTTTGACCAATATTGGCCAGGTAGTTTCTGAAAAGATGTTGAAAATGTGAGTTACAGATGTACATACGCACTCACACACATGTACACACAGACATACTGACATATGCTGCACAATGCCATAAGCTCACATGGCCTATAGGCAAGGTGAGCTAAAAGTGATGATGATGATAATGATTATTATTATTATTGCTGCTGATGATAATGATTATGATGATGAGGATTATGTTTTCATCATCATTAATGATAACAGCAGCAGAAATCATCATCATCATCATCATCATCATCAATAGCAGGAGTGGTTTTATAAATATCTTTATGTTTTTTTGGGAACAGTCCATACAAATACAAATGGTTACATACCAACTTTTGAAAGCTTTAATAATGACAAACAAAAACTTTAATCATCAGCCTCTGTAACTGAATCACATATCCTTTATGAATTGAAGATATCATTTCAACATTAAAAAACTTGAACATAAAACCTCTATGTGACTGTTGACCTTCACGTTTGGCCTTCAGCGTCTGTAACTTTATCACAAATCCTTGGTTTTAGAAATCATCTACACCAAGTGACAATTCTTTACTCATAACATGAAAACTTCAACATTAAAAAACTTTAACAATGTGACAGTTTGACCTTGACCTTTAGCTTCTGCAACTTTATCATACATCCTTAGTGGCTAAATTATCATCTGCACCAAGCATGTGATAAATCTTTACTCATAACATCAAAAACTTCCAACATTAAAAAAATTCAACATAAAACTTCAACGTATGACATAAGCTCTCTGCACTTATTACATTTAAGTAAAAATTCAATAAAAAATAAAAATTTCATAAGAATTAAAATAAAAGCTTAAAGTTAAATGTTATCTAAAAAGATATAATATCAAACCTCATCCAATGCTTAATCTTTCACTTATTTTCTTTGGAACCATCAATACAGGATAGGCCCCATAGCAAACAAACACAAAGGCTTGGTCACTCTTAATTGGTCCTGTAATATAAGTACTAACAGAGAAACATATTCTTGTCTTTTTTAGGTCCAAAACAACTAAAGCAAAAAACAGATTATAAAGTTAAAAGCTCAAATTCAATTTACATCAACATCTTTATTTAATGTGACCATAACTACATTAATTTTTATCTAAGAATACCTTAATTTTTTCAAAATATTTTGATAAAAAAGATTTTTGAAATAAAATAAACATTCAAAAATTCACAAGTTACATACATTGTATATTAAAAAATACATCTTGTATCTTGTGCAAAGCACTTAAATGATATTTGTCAGAATTTTAAAAATATGGGGATAAATCAGTTTTGTAACACCAAGTAATAGATTTAAAACAATGTCCAAATAGCAAATTGGTAACTGAAATTTAGATAATCCATGCCAACCAAAAATTTTGATTTTTTTCATCTACATACAATACAAAAAAAAAAAAAAAAAAAAAAAAAAAAAAAAAAAAAAAAAAAAAAAAAAAACACACACACACACACTATAAGATGATTGCATCAAATTGTGTAATAACCAATTAAAAGTTAATGTTGAATTAAACTAAAACAATCAAAAACTTTTTCGATTGATACACAATAGTCATTCAAGTACAATGCAATGCGTTAATACAGCTCAGATCAAAAGGCATCAGCCAACATTCTTTATTTAATAACTTACCTCTGTAAAATGGATATGTTATCTACATCTAGTGAAGTTAACTATGCTATACAATTGCATATATAATCAACATCTAGTGAAGTCACCTGTACTATATCAGAACATATATAATCAACATCTTGTGAAGTCACATCTGCCATACATGAGCATATATAATCAACATCTAGTGAAGTCATCTGTACTATATCTGAACATATATAATCAACATCTAGTGAAGTCACCTCTGTTATACATGATCATATAAAATCAACACATAGTGAAGTCACCTCTGCCATACATGAGGATATATAATCAACATCTAGTGAAGTAACCTCTACTATATATGAGCATATATAATCAACATCTAGTGAAGTCACCTCTGCTATATCAGCATATATAATCAACATCTAGTGAAGTCACCTCTGTCACACGTCAGGATATATAATCAACATCTAGTGAAGTCACCCCTGCTATACATGAGGTTATAAAATCAACATCTAGTGAAGTCACCTTTGCCATACATGAGCTTATAAAATCAACATCTAGTAGGATATATAATCAACATCTAGTGAAGTCACCTCTGCTATACATGAGCATATATAATCAACATCTTGTGAAGTCATCTCTACTATATGCGAGCATATATAATCAACATGTAGGGAAGTCACCTCTGCTGTATGCGAGCATATATAATCAACATCTAGTGAAGTCACCTCATCTATATTTCAGCATATATAATCAAGATCTAGTGAAGTCACCTCTGCAATACAACAGCATATATAATCAACATCTAGTGAAGTCACCTGTACTATATCTGAACAAATATCATCAACATCTAATGAAGTCACCTCTGCTATACATGAGCATATATAATCAATATCTAGTGAAATCACCTCTGCTATACATGAGCATATATAATCAACATCTAGTGAAGTCACATTTCAATACATAAGGTTATAAAATCAACATCTAGTAAAGTCACCTCTGCTAAACATGAGGATATATAATCAACATCTAGTAAAGTCACCTCTGCTATATATGAGGATATATAATCAACATCTAGTGAAGTCACCTCTGCTATACATGAGCATATATAATTAACATCTAGTGAAGTCACCTCTGCTATATGTGAGCATATATAATCAACATCTAGTGAAGTCACCTCTGCTACATCTCGGCATATATAATCAACGTCTAGTGAAGTCACCTCTGCTATACATGATCATATATAATCAACATCTAGTGAAGTCACCTGTACTATATCTGAACATATATATAATCAACATCTAGTGAAGTCACATCTGCCATACATGAGGATATATAATCAACATCTAGTGAAGTCACCTCTACTATACACGAGCATATATAATCAACATCTAGTGAAGTCACCTCTGCAATACAAAAGCATATATAATCAACATCTAGTGAAGTCACCTGTACTATATTTGAACATATATAATCAACATCTAGTGAAGTCACATCTGCCATACATGAGCATATATAATCAACATCTAGTGAAGTCATCTGTACTATATCTGAACATATATAATCAACATCTAGTGAAGTCACCTCTACTATACACGAGCATATATAATCAACATCTAGTGAAGTCACCTCTGCTATACAATAGGATATGTAATCAACATCTAGTGAAGTCACCTACCAGTTACCAGTTCTTCTAGGTCTTTACTATAGGCTACTGCCTCTCTGACCCATTTGATTAATTCTACATCTCAAATTGTCTATACTTGTCACTTCCGTTCCGGTTTTGTAACAACTGGGGTCAAATTTGATTTCAACGTCCTTCCAGTGTACGTTCAGTCTGGATTTGAACATGTTTAAGTATGTTGAGTTAACAACTTCGGATGTCAAGTTATTCCAGCTGTCAATTACTCGATGACAGAAGCTAAATCTTCTAATGTTAAGTCTTGCCCATTCTTTCTGTAGTTTGTACCCATGGCCTCGTGTTTTTCGGTTTGGATTTGGATTCAAACAATAATTTGTGTCCACTTCATCAATCTGATTTAGAATTTTGTAAACTTCTACCATGTCTGATCTAATACGCCTGTATTCTAGCGATGGTAAGCCCAAGAACTTCAGTTTATCTTGATAAAATAGATCCTTTATAGGTTTCACCAGCTTAGTTGCCCTTTGCTGTACATTTTCGATAGCGATTGCATATTTTTTATGTGTAGTGTACCATACATTAGATCCATATTCAACATGTGGTCTTACAATGGATTTAAATAGGGATAGAAACATTTCTTTATCCATGTTTTTGAAGCTCCTACGAATCAGGCCAATTTCTGATTTGCCTTTTTAACTGACATGGCGATGTGCTCGTGGAAATTTAGTTTGTTATCGATGATAATTCCCAGATCTTTTTCTTGTTCTACATTTTTGATGGTTTGCTCAGAGTTGTCTCTGTTTATTTTGTAATCTGCTTTATGGACTACCCTACCCAGATGAAGGTGTTTACACTTGTCATTGTTGAATTTGAGCTGCCACGTTCCCGACCATTTGGACATTTTGTCGATATCCTGCTGTAGGATTTCTGTGTCAGTAGCTGAATTAATAACCCGGAATATTTTTGTGTCGTCTGCAAATAACTTTATAAAACTATCCACTGCGTCAGGGAGGACATTAATATAAATTAGGAATAGTGTAGGTCCTAGAACACTTCCCTGCGGAATGCCACTTTTTACCTTTGACCAGTTAGAAGCTCTGGAATTTAACACAACTCGCTGTTCACGATCTGTTTAGAAGCTCTCTATCCATGATAGAAGACAACCTTGAATTCCATACGCTTTTAGTTTATTTAATAATCTTAAATGGGGAACACTGTCAAAGGCTTTTTGGAAGTCAAAATAAATAATATCCAGCCCATTTCCTTTATCCATTTGTTCAGTCCAGAAGTTAATTACTTCAATTAGTTGTGTGATACAAGATCTCTTTTTCCTAAATCCATGTTGATGGGTTGAGAACAGATTATTAGATTCCATATGTTTCATGAGCTCATCTCGAACGATTTTCTCTAAGGTTTTACAAATCACTGAAGTTAAACTAATTGACCGGTAATTTGAAGGATCTGATTTTTTCCCTTTTTTGTAAATAGCGGATACATTGGCCTTTTTCCATACCTCAGGTACGGCACCTTCAGATATACATCTGTTATAAATGATGGCGAGAGGTGTGCAAATCGTATCGGCCGTTTCTTGTAAGAATTTTGGGTGGTAACCATCCACACCAGGGGATTTACTGGGGATCAACTTTTGCAGTAATTTTGATATTCCTTGCTCTGTTACTACTATTTCTTTTAGCAGAGTATGTATTTTTTTTTGGAACAAGTACAGGGATATTTTCTGAATTTTCTGTGGTGAATACGCTGGAAAAATAATCGTTTAGAAGTGAGGCTTGGTCGTTGTCGTCGTAAATAAGTTGTCCATACTCGTTTTGTAATCCAGTGATTTTACTCTTTACTTTTGTTTTAGATTGTATGTATTTCCAAAATGACTTGGTGTCATTTTTAATATTTGTCACCAGTTGTTTTTCGTAATCGTATTGCGCTATATGGATCTTGTTGTTTGCTTCTCTTCGTTTGTTATTGTAACATTCTTTATTGTCAGCAGATCTACAGTTTCTGTATCGGTTCCAGGCTCGTCTCTTGTTTTTAATAGCATCAATACATTAACTATTAATCCAGGGTGTATTGAAATTCCTGTTGAAAACTTTACGCACTGGTATGAATTCTTCCATTAATTTGTTTATATAATCGGTAAAGTAGTCCCAGGCTTCAATATCACTTAGATTCCGGAATTTATCATGCCAATTTTCGAGAGAAATTTTGGTATAAATAGCTTCATAGTCCCCTTTAAAATATCGGAAATTTTGTCTTGCACTAGAGTCTACTCAACTTTCAATGTTAGATCGAATCGTAAGCATAAATTATCACTTTTACCCAATGGAGGTAAGTAATCTAAATTTAACACCATATTTTCTTTATTAGAGAAAATAAGATCTATAAGACTAGGTTGATCATTTGCGCTGTGTCTTGTAAAGTCTCGAACGTACTGGTATAGAAAGCTATCTCTATAGATTTCCAAAAACTTAGTGGCAAAGTGATTTTCGGATTTGTATGTATGTTCCGTAGACCAATTAATGTCTTTAATGTTAAAATCACCTGTAATTAGTCTATATGTTGGTTTTTGAATGCATTTTTCTGTGTCACATAACACTTTTTCTATTTCACCTAGCACTTCCTGAGTGTCTTTATTAGGACTTCTATATACACACTGGACCAGTACATTTTCACTTGTGTTTATTTTTAATAGTACACTTACAACTTCAATTTCATAGAATATATGCTCTAACACTTGTGAGCAACTCAGTGTGTCCTTAACAAAGATTAAGACACCGCGATCACATCCATTTTCCTCAAAATTGCTAAACTGTGAATAGCCTGTAATTTGGAAATTACACGATTGCAAGTTAAAGTTCGACTTTTTTTCGGTAATGCTTCAGCTATCATGATAATGTCATATTTTTCCCTTTGAATTAATACCATAAGTTCACAAACTTTATTTGTAAAGCAATCTGCATTTGTGTATATACAATATAGATTATTTACATTTTTAAAAACCTTTAAGGAATGGTTAAAGCTTGCATCCTATTCCACATCTTGGGACAGCTGTCCCCCTATCACAGTTACGTTTGTACCTGGGTTACTATGTGGCACCTGATAGGAAACTTCATTTGCATCAAATGCATCAGTGTCCATTAAGTTATTTTCATTTATTGCACTGAAGGTGCTGTCATTAAATGAGAAATTTAAATTTTGTCTATTTAGAAATGGATTATCTTGTCTTAATAAAAACTGGCTTTGCGGGGCTGAAGTTGTGTTTAATGAAGAGTGTATGACTGTGGTAGAAAAATCATCATCGTTTTTATTTCTTTCTGTATCACCGCTATCAGAGCAAGATGTTGTGCTTTCAGAATCGTTGATGTCACGTTTTGTTGCATCTTTCAAGTTGTTTGATTTGATAAAAGGATGAGGGTCAATTAATGTCTCCTCACTGTAAATAGTTTCAACTGGTTTTGTTTTACTCTGATTTTTTGACGCCCTCCTTTCTTTGTTTTCACCCGTTGTCTGGGTGTTAAATCTTTCACAACAACACATTTGTTTAGGGGTACTGGTGCTTTATCCTTGATAAATTTAGCATTTTTTATTATCTCCCTACGCTGTTGTTTACTGTCAAGGACCATTTTTAATGGACGTATTTTGGTTCCAGTACGATCACCTAATCTATATGCAACTTTCAATTCAACATCATCAGAAGTCCATGAATTACTTAAGTATAGTAATTAATGGACTTCTGACATCATTGATACCAAGGGAACTGCAAATTTCCTGAAAGCTTTCTATATCGTGTTTAATTCGATCACGTGAGTTTTTGCTTGTTGATTCGGGTAAATTAAAGCAGACTAAATTTGATGCCCTATTTTTCTGATCGTCTATTTCTCGAACTTCCTAATTTCACTTGTCATTAGTGATTTGAATTTACTTTCCAGATCATTTTCGAAATCTTGTTTAGCAATTTAGCCCGATCTTTGTTTAACAATTGACATTTCAGTATGGATTTTATCTTTGATATTACTGTCAATTTTGGCAACATTGAACTCTAAATTGTCCAGCCTCTTTTCTGTCAACTTTGTAAATGAATCAAACTTTGAGTGTAGATTTTGTAATGTAGGAAAATTTTGCGTGCAACATCTACATGTCCAATTTAAATTGCTTCCATTATCTTTTTTAAGGGCCAAGTACACGTTTTTAGAGATGTTTGCACATTTTAAGCAAAAACTTAGTTGGCATACTACACATGCTTGTTACTCGGACTGAAGCTCCATCTCACACTGGGTACATGCATTGCTACCACTTCTAAAACGTTTTGTGTGTTTTTCATTACTATTCATTTTGGTATTTTATTTCTGTGTAGCAGTAGTAGTAGCGCTAACAGTGTGATAAGTTACTGGTTAATATTTTCTCGTGTTTCCAGTTTGTGTTGTCCTGTTTCACACAGCTCTGTGTATGCTGGACAGAGGTGTTTTTGTATAGCAGTAAGAATACCGCTGACAATATGATGAACTGCTCACTGTTTTGGGTAATATGCAGTTCGAGTTATGAAACAGTAGGCTGTATAGCAGTGAATGCACCGCTAACAGTTAAATTTTAAATTTAAGTTGACAGTCAACAGAAAGTATGTAAAACGTGTATATTTTTGTCAGAATGTATAGCAGTAATAGTACCACTTACATAAAATCAGTAAAGTTTAAGTGCAGTCTTTAATTATCCTTAGACATAATTTTCTGAGCCAGACTCTGGAAAGGAGGTCATCTGGGTGGATACTGTCCACAAGCAGATTATATCGGACGGAAATAGGAAATTAGTTTTTTCCCTTTTTTTTATTTTCCTTGTACCCTTTAAGTCCCTATTAAAACCTGATGTAAAATAATTGTTGGATCGGTTTAAGCTACGAATTAACTTGTTTGCAGTGTCTACTTTTTCTTCTAGTACACTTTGTCATTTTTGGTCTCTCCGTTCCAAATTTTCAATGAGTAACAGGGAATATCAGGAAATGTTACTGGGACGTTGTATTCTTCACACAGCTGTTTGATCAAGTTAAACTCATGGATCAATTTGGTGATTGTACTGTTGTTAATTGAACGAAGGCAAATTTTGTTGTTCGTTTTTTTTGGTAAGGTCACAAGTTCCAAGCCAGACATACAGGTGAATATGCTTAAAACGTTTGACATTGAATTCAAGCTCAGTTTCTAAGAATTTGCGTTGCTTGT
Organism: Tegillarca granosa; assembly: GCA_029721355.1. Lineage (NCBI taxonomy): Eukaryota > Metazoa > Mollusca > Bivalvia > Arcoida > Arcidae > Tegillarca > Tegillarca granosa. The sequence continues at coordinate 28,066,001 of CM056606.1, forward strand.
GGGCCCTAGCACCCGATCTGGACCACCAAATGATTTCCTTTTCAACTGACGTCTCACTGACTGCTTTCAGATATTTTGCTTTGCTATCGGTGAGAATGATTGGATGAACTTTTAATTTAGTGTCGGGCAGTGGGTTCTGTTCAAGAAATTTATTGACAAGACATGAATAGACATAAATAAGATCGTATCGATATATCGTTGGGGTTTAGCAGCGATAGCGCCGCTTACCTCATATTTCAATATTAAATTGTTGGTTATTGCCAATCGCTGATATGAAGTATGAACTATACATGCGACCAGAGTGGTATCCCCCCGTTCACACACCTATCAGTCTACAGATTTTTTACACGTAATTTTTTAGGAGTTACGATAAAATATCATGTAGGTTAAGTGGACAATGTCTTAACGCTTATTTTAAAGGACAAGGTTCCTTGTTTGGCTATCTCCTGTCCAATGATGCCTGTGGATTTCTTCCCAAAATTTTTCTCTAGTTGAAAATGGCATCCGTCTTCTCGACCGGGTGACGTTTTTTTTTCTTCTTGACCGGGTGTGACGTTTTTTTGTCACCTGTACTTTATCTGAACATATTTAATCAACATCTTGTGAAGTCACCTCTGCTTATACATGAGCATATATAATCAACATCTAGTGAAGTCACCTCTGCTATACATGAGCATATATAATCAACATCTAGTGAAGTCACCTCTGCTATACATGAACATATATAATCAACATCTAGTGAAGCCACCTCTGCTATACATGAGCATATATAATCAACATCTAGTGAAGTCACCTCTGCTATACATGAGCATATATAATCAACGTCTAGTGCAGTCACTAGTGGTATAGATGAACATATTTAATCAACATCTAGTGAAGTCACCTCTGCTATACATGAGCATATATAATCAACATCTAGTGGTCACCTCTGTTATACATGAGCATATATAATCAACATCTAGTGCAGTCACTAGTGGTATAGATGAACATATTTAATCAACATCTAGTGAAGTCACCTCTGCTATACATGAGCATATATAATCAACATCTAGTGAAGTCACCTCTGCTATACATGAGCATATATAATCAACATCTAGTGAAGTCACCTCTGCTATACATGAGCATATATAATAAACATCTAGTTAAGTCACCTCTGCTATACATGAGCATATATAATCAACATCTAGTGAAGTCACATTTGCAATACATGAGGTTATAAAATAAACATGTAGTAAAGTCATCTCTGCTATACATGAGCATATATAATCAACATCTAGTAAAGTCACCTCTGCTATACATGAGCATATATAATCAACATCTAGTGAAGTCACCTCTGCTATACATGAGCATATATAATCAACATCTAGTTAAGTCACCTCTGCTATACATGAACATATTTAATCAACATCTAGTGAAGTCACCTCTGCTATACATGAGCATATATAATCAACATCTAGTTAAGTCACCTCTGCTATACATGAGCATATATAATCAACATCTAGTGCAGTCACTAGTGGTATAGATGAACATATATAATCAATATCTATTGGTCACCTCTGCTATACATGAACATATTTAATCAACATCTAGTGGTCACCTCTGCTATACATGAGCATATATAATCAACATCTAGTGAAGTCACCTCTGCTTTATCTCAACATATATAATTAACATAAATCTTTTTTCAAAATTTTAACATTTGATTGGGGTGGAGGGTTACAAAAGCCTTACCGAAAATCTTTTCGGGTGAGATTTTTGAAAAGACCGTGGGGAACTCAAAAAATAAGAGTAAGAATGCAGTTGTCTGGGTAGCTCAGTGGGTAGAGTTCGAATCCCGGTCCATAACCATTACCCTGCATGTTTTCTCCCTCCCGTTATACACTTATAATTTTGTTCATTTGTTTTAACTTGTGACACTACAAATTGCTCGTCATTTGATTTTCTCTCTGTTAAATGAAATTTAAAACATCTTCGATGTAAATAGGCTACTCGATATTATAATCTATTGAGAGTACTGAGTTGTTCCCCTTGTATAGCACAAAGACCAAACTAAGTGATAATTTTTTAATATTTAAGAATCGACTGTCATTTTTTCCTGGGTTATCAAGGAATGAACCAGATTTTAAAACTAGCAAATCCGCAGTTCATTTTAGATTTGCTAGTTTTAAAATCTGGTTCATTCCTTGATAACCCAGGAAAAAATGACGGTCAATTCTTATATTTATAATATTTTTCATAACATTCTTTTTACAAACTTCTCGAATGCGTCATACAAATAAGAAAGAAAAACCGGTATTTACCGAATCTGTCGGCATTGTAAACATTCTGGGAACAGCCAATATGTCAATCAAAATAATTCCCGCCTTCTCACTGATTGTGTGACGTAATAGACGGCTTAAAAAAATAGTACGCTGGAAACAAAAGAACATTTCATACAATTTTATTCGAATGGACAAACAGTTACAAATTCATATTGATTGTTTAATTACAGCTATTAAACGTTGAATTTGTCATAAATTCCGATTGTATGGATGACAGGGTATTGGAAACACCAATGCGCGACGTTTTGTTGGACTGGGTTGTGCACAGGTCCGAGCATGGAACCATCACGTGACTCGCTGCGAACTTAAAGCATGTTTTTGCATGGTCGAACAGTCGCGAGAGTAGCTCCTGACAGAAGCCTCATTCCGATTCCATAACCGCTCATAAACATTATCTGTCTGGTCTCAACACCGGCATCGCTCATAGCTTGTATGGTAGTGGCCCGCAAGCAGTGTGCCGTGTCAGTAGCGTTTAAAACACCCTGACCATGGAAATATTTTTAAGTATACAATAAAAATCGAAACAAATATTTTATTTATTTATTTAAAATTCAATATTTTTTCTTTCATTTTCAATGTATATTCAATTAAATAACACTATAAAATGTGATGGCTTGAATGTTAAAAATAGATTGATACAAGTAGGTCACTGGAATTGCCTAATGTTCTAGATTTTCTACAATGAGTTCATCATAGGAATTCAATAGGTATTGTAAATATTTTTTATTTTTTGAAAAAATATTTATTTTGCTATAACGTGAAAAAAATTGAAAAAAGAAGGAAATATCGAAGTATGTACGTGGTTTTGTGAGATAAAAACAGATAGCTAAAAATAGGTCAGTTAGGGAAAAACCAGAATTGGTATTCATGCGCGATGTGAAAAACCGATGTTTAAATGCGAATAATGAAAACAAAAATCAAACTGGGTTCAACGTAGAAATTATTTTTCTATTGTAAATATTAAAAGGTGACTTCACTAGATGTAATTTAGCGACTTTGAAGTACGGTAATACTGTAACGTTTTATTAGTTTCTCCCGATGTGTGGACCACTGTAGAACGGTAAATCAATTGGAAAAACTTCCATAAAGACAAAAAAAGAAAAGAAAAGAAAGAAAGAAATTGCTACGATGCCCAAAAAAACAACTTTGTATAACGCTTTAATATAAATAAATAAAAACAACACTATTGGGTGTTGTTTTTTTTTTTTAAAGAAATTCCAAGTCATAAAATTAAAGTTCTAAAATGGATTCGTTCATTACAGAAGCGCAGTTAGGACCTCTAATTTTTTTTAAAAATAATTCGTTGGAACGAATTATAATCCACGGTACATAAACTGTTTATTGACAGACCAAAATAATCCGACAGAATCGTTAAATTTTAGGCTAAATGAAAGCCGATGTGTTCGTTGTCATGTATATATAGATGCATGGATACTTTATCAAACTATTGAAGTTAGTACAAAAAGTTTATTTTCGAGTTTGTGACCCACACCGTTGACTTTGGCTTTTTTTAAACGTCAGATTCAAGAAAACGTTAAAACTGAAAAACTCAAACTATCTTAGTATAGATAAAGCAATGTAAGTGTAATTTGTATACTTTGTAAATTTTGCGCGATAGTTATAGAAACATAGTCGCACATCTGTGACATACACGAACCTTTTCTTAGATTTATCCTTGAAGATTGAAAAACTAAATAAATTTTTCCTCCGCAAGTTTAGGAAAATCAATACACATTCTAAGTATATTCTTGTTCTGATTTTACCATAATGAATCGATACCTTAGTTAAATACTCTATCCTCTAACTAAAGAGAACACCATGTGACATTATATAGTTCCCAACAAATTATTAATAAAATCAAAGCAATAAAAACAATGTATATTGAATTTATTGTGGAAAAGTTTGACCAAAAGTTTTCTATGGTTTGCAAAAGACCCTATAGTTTATAAAAACCTATGAAATAAAATTATAAAGATAAGTGCTCCCATTGTGTATTTATAGCAACAACCAATCGTATATAAGATCAGGAGTTTGTTTACGTTGGACACGCTCCGACTATTGTCGAACCACAATCAAACATTGGTAATAAATTTCCAGCTTTAATTGACAATGGACAGCTTTCCTTTATGATATTTTATTGCAATTAACTAAAATGGATAAGATCAAGGAAGGTAGGAATGAGTTTTAACTTTATATCGTCCAATATACCTGCGTTTATTTACCTGTGATTAGTGGATGTATGTTATTGCATTAAGGGAGCATATATTGTTGCGATTAATCACACAACCGATGTATTCATAAGTCAATGAAACATGTCAAGTCCTGTGTAATATAACACATATTTTCAAATTTATTTTAACATGCTGACAATAATGGTGCAATGAGTTTGCAGTGTTTAATCACAAACTGTATTATAACGGAAAGAGAAAATACTTGGTTAGATCAGAATTCGAACCCACGACTCAATCCGCATTCATATAGACAAACCGCCTTCTTTAAAATGTTGCTGCGCACACCGTATCCTAAGCGCAGAAGAGGTCATACAATTGCATTTCATTTTCAAATATATATATATATATATATATATAGAGAGAGAGAGAGAGAGAGAGAGAGAGAGAGAGAGAGAGAGAGAGATTTACAATAATCATTGTGTGTGTGTGTGTGTGTGTGTGTGTGTTTGTTTGTTAATCGATTCATCGAACTGTATTTAAGGTTAAAACAAACAATACGAAAATTATAAAAGCGACATTTAAAACATTTTTAACGAATAAATGAAAGTGTATCCTGTATAAATAAATGTTAGGTTTTATCCTGCACACTGAATGTATCACGGTTAGTTTTTTTTTATTAAACACAAACATACCAGCCCATGTCCAATCCCATCTTTAGAGATTTTAATACATAAATACATTAACACAGTTAAAAACTCGATGTGGAAATAGAGAAAATGACAACAGTTTATATATTAACAATAGAAAGCATCGATTAAAAATCGAAATAACATATTAAAGTTTGCTTTTGAGATCACGAATTAAAAAAAATGGCACCCAATTGTAAATTACTCAAGCACTAAATAATACAAATCAAACAATTAAAAATATTAATGTGACAAAAAAAATAAATAAATAAATAAATAAATAAATAAATAAATAAATAAATAAATAAATAAATAAAAGGGAAAAAAACAGAAAAGTTTGTCGTCTCCACATACTGTAAAAGCGTCTCGTTTGCCGAGCGGTCTAAAGTGCGCTCACAGTGCCTCTCATCGTCTAGTTTTGAATCCCGCTCGCGCAGACCCTAATGTAAGAAAGTTTGTCTGTTCGCTTGCCGAAGGTCAGTCGGGAAGGGGGTGTCAAGGTACTCCTATTTCCTTCACCATCCCAGAACTGTTGTCCTTGTGCGTTAAACGCCATTTCTTCGCTCCACATACTGAAAGTTTAATCATTTCCGCAGGTGCTTACATATGTAACAAATAAACATTTTTACTGTAGATGCGGAGAAGTACAGCGCGTATTTGCGTCAACAGATGGGAGAAAGACTAACATCTGCTGTAGCGGAAGTGATAGAGAAGAGACCGTCTGATCCCATCCAGTACCTGTCGGAATACCTTTATAAATCAAAAGTAAGTTTAGTGACGTTTGATTTCTTTTTAAGAATATTCGGGCCCATTGTAGCTTCGTTTCACGATATAATTATTGCAATTGGTGTAAGATCTATAAAAATCATTCCTTTATTTTCAACGGAAAACCATTACAGATGCAGAGCGAATAACGTGGCGCGATTGAGATGTTCTCCTTTACGGTTGGAAATCAAAGTTCCTCAATTGGATTTAAAACTTTGAAAGAACATCGCGATCAGACGGAAAAACCTTCCGAAATAACAGGAAAAATACGATATGCCATTTAAAATTTGTTCTCTTATTTCATTTTGATTATCGATCTTTTCATTATTCTTGTTGTTATAACTATTTTTTTATTTACAATATCTTTTTTAAAGTGAAGTGTCGCCATGTTGTACGTTTTAACTGCTATGTCACATAACGTACTCTCTGCAAGTTGCAGGGTTTTGTTCCCAACTATTGTTACCCTAATTTGTATGAGGTACGAAATCGTTAATCTCCTTATTTTTGTACGATTCTCGTGTTTTTAAGCTTGACTTTAAAAGTAAAGGACAACGTGCTTGTTGTATTTGATAAAGAGTATCTTAACGTCTATTTTATGTTTTTTAAAAGATGATAATATTGTCAAAGTAGGCAATATGCTTATTATAATCTGGATCTCTGTGATATAAGGCATCTCTACATACATGCATATTATTTCCAAAATAATCAATTGAGTTTACTTTCCAAGTTAAATCTATTTCAAAATTTATCAATTAATTTATATAAAAAAAGATTTTGATGAATATTTTAGGGTGAGACACCTTTAATTTAAAGTGTTCCGACCGTTTTGTTGTTTTAGCCCTTCACAGCATATTTAAGCATAAAAATATTGAGAACCGTTTCGTAATTATTCTTCTGTGTTCTCCAGTGATTTTTTTAAATTTTTATTTATTTATTTATTTATTTATTTATTTACTTATTTTGAAAGTTAATACATTATCAGAAAAACATAAAAATATGAGACAGGGGTTCAAGTTATTCCACTTCTAACAATAAAGATTTCATTTAAATTGGTAAAAAAGGCAGGACATTTTTAAAAAGTTTTTTAACATAAAATTTATAAAGAAAAATATAAAGCGTAAGAGTACGGACACTTTGTCCAACATTTAAACTTAGCAATTATTGACAACATTGGAAATATATGGTGGCAAGAGTGTGTAAATTGTGTAATTGAACTACATCTTGATGTAATTTATTTTAAAAATAAATCTCAATGTAAATTTTAGCCATCAAATTGTTTGTTGTAATTTTTATCGACTATTGTTCCATAATTCATAAACGGACGTGGAAAGTAATGCTCTCGGATTTTATGTTTTTCATAAGGAAATAACTTGGAGTGACCTCTTAGCTATCAAACTTGATTTAGACATTTTCTAAATGTTACAGAATATGAAACCACCTAACCAACAAATGTTACGACAAAGACGACACTTAATACAGCAATGGACACCAGAAACGCAGTTTCAGGATACAAATGAAAGAAAAAATAATGTGCAGAGCCATAATGACATAGTTATAGGGCATAGAACTACCGGTGCTGATGAAGGCTTCATTGATTATGGACTCGAAGAACCCAAAACAGACGTATATGGATTAGGGAGTTCAGCGGCAGTTAATAAGTTTGATAGTAACGTACACGTGCATGCATTTATTAAAGACATGTTTTTAGAAATAGGAGACTTGTTCAATGACGATGATGTTTCATGACGCATGTAGAATTTTGTAATACAACTGAGAATGATAATAACGGCCTTACAAAGGAAACAACAAATTCTATTTTAAAAGGGCCTGTGATTATTAGTTTTTTTTTTTAAAAAAACTTAAAAAATTACCGATGTAAATATTTTGTTAATTTATTATTGTTTGTTATATACATGGATTGTTGCTATTTTATTAACCAAATTTGTTTACAGTTGCTTTTAAAAATTAAAACATTTCGTTGAATTTTTTTTAAATTTTTTTTAATTTATTTATTTTTTTAAAATTTTTATTTATTTATTTATTTATTTATTTATTTATTTTGTTTTCAACGGACCAGTCGGAGTAAACAATGCTATCGAAAAGTAAGATATACAGTAACGGTATATGTGAAGCGCCGTTTTTCGATTTATTCCATATTTTCACATACGCATAAATCGATTTTAACATATCCAAAAATACATTTTAACATATCCTAAATTATTTTTAGAAATCTGAAAATAATATTACATGTGTAAAAATCGATTTATGGATATTTATAAATGTATTATGCTTATGTTAAAATAGTGTGTAAATATAGAAACGGCGCCTCATATAGTATACAATGTAAGTAAGAAAGATTTTTAGACACTTTTCAATGAACTAAAAGGACCTAGTGTAGAGGTAAATGGTCTTTTTAAGGTCTGACTTTTTAACAGCATATAACAGTCCAGTGAACAGGAAACTTAATTTTGGTCGGTACTTTAGGGAAAATAATTATAATATCAGAAACCTGTTTTGTGATAAACAATCAAGAATAAAGCACACATTTTAAGAACCCAACTTGCGGTATTCATTTAAAGATATCAATAGGTTACGGTTTAAATGTCGTTGCAGTATTTAAAACCATAAGAACATAATCAGTGTAATTTAAATATCAAAAAATCGGTTATGAAATTAGTATCAAATGTGAGATGTCCATGAATTAAATGATAAATTAATATTGATATCGTTGCAGGTGTAAATTCCTTTGTTATGTACAAAATTCGAAATTTTTACCAAAAATCTGAAAATGACATATAGAACTGCCGTACTAAAGAAATTAAAGTATTTTCCATTGGTGGAATCGTTGAAACAACAGTATTATTTTTATTTAAGGACTCTGATTTTGACCGCTATGGTGGCTCAGATGTTGAGCGTCTTTCTCGAAAGGTAGACTCTTAAAACTCGGCTGTGTCAAACATAAGATTTTAAAATTTAAGATGTTGCTGGTCAGAATAATGTTACTGGAAGAGAGATATCGCCTTGGTGAGCCACCACTTAAAAAGTAGCCCCACATGTGCGCAAATACAAAGTAATGTTTTCTCGTTATTTGGCAATAAAATTTGAATTTACTAATTTACTACTACTACTACTACTACTACTACTAATAATAATAATAATAATAAGTATTATTATTATTATTATTATTATTATTATTTCCACCATTTTTGCCTCAATGAGTCCCAAAAGGGACACATTGAAAAAAAAAACACTTTTATTTAGATTTCGAACTCATTTGAAAAAAAAATCTATTTAGAGTTAACGCCCTTGGTCGAGAGATAATGTTGAAGCTAGTACAGCAAATTTTCTGGTTAAATGTTGCTATTTTGAACCAAAACATCCGCTTCGTGACAGGTAAAGGCTCAATAGCATTTTAATGGTATTTAGTTTTTCATTTTATTATTAATGTTAAAATACTATTTTTCATTCAGAAAAAATTCTTTAATGTCCCGTGCAATAGCTAAAGAAGTAAAAATCCGTTGAAAACGATGAAAAATGGATTAGGTATCGAAATAATAATTATTACACCTTTTTGGCGAGTGTAAAATATAGGTCGATAAATGTTAACAGCTTACAGCACATTGCTGTTTTAATTTATAAAACAATTTTTAACCTCGCATTATTTGCATATATTAAGTATACCATTTCCAAAATTACGAAAAATTAAATTAAATTTAGTTGAATAAAATAAAATAATTAGATCTAATAAATAAAATTAAAAAGGCCATTTTTTTTATTATTTACCAGATGGCAGTAGATAGATTTTTTTCACTTAAAATTCTTGCAGGTGTTTCATATTAATTGGTTGTCAGCATCCTTAGATACAGTGAAAACAAAAAAAAAAAAAAAAAAAAATTAAATTTTAAAACTGATTTTTTTTTTCAATTCACTTTTTTGATAACATTTTGAAAATATTGTCAATTGAAGTTAAAGAACTTCAAGCAAATTGATAAAAAGAAGATACAATAGTAAGGGGATAAGATTATAATTTATTGTGCACATTTTAAAATGTTTTAAATGTCGCTGTTTCAAACTAAATAGAAGTGTTACTTATAATCAGAAAAATTAAAAATATATTCTTTAAAAAAAATCACCATTAATGGTAAATACTAAAATGAATCATTTGAAGTTGTTGCATTATTATATAAAGCAAACCTCAGGCTATTTATTTTTAATTATCATTAATTTTTTTAGATTGATTTTTTGGCTGTATTTATGCATGATAATGATAATAATAATAATAATAATAATAATAATTATTATTATTATTATTATATTCCATAATAATCAAAATTTAAGTATGGTTCCTATATGTTTTATCTGTTTGTACTTTATTTCTAAAGTATCAGGTCAATTCGCCCCCACTTCTTGCAAGTTAGCCCCCATGTCAAAATCGCCCCCTTCAAATTCTCCCCCACTTCTTGAAAATTCGCCCCCATCAAATTCGTCCCCAACTTTTATTGAGATTTTACCTTTTTTAAAACTTTTTTTTATTATTATTATTAATTTATTTTACCTCGAATATGCCAAATTAACACTGCTAACATATTATTTGTAAATATGCATTGTGTGTGTTGCAATTTATGTCGAGTATTCATAATGCATTGACTGAATTCACACATAAGACAGCCCAGGTGTGTTGTGATTACTGTAATAATTTATATTGAAATGGTGATTATCAAAAGTCCTTTGTTACCTCTACAGTCTAACCACCAACTGTCCACAGTTTTAACTTGGACAAATATATGGAACTATTAGACAGTACTAGACGATAGCTAGTGAAATATTGCTACCGTCCATTACCGTCTAGTAGCCTCCAGTATTTAGAGTTGAGTTGAGTAATGGTGTTTAACTCCCAAGTCAAAAATATTTCACTTACAATGAGACATCACCAGCTATCATAATGCTGAGTGCTTCACGGTCTTAAACCATACCTTGTCTGGGTTCGAACTCACGACCTCCCACTTACGGTGTGATTACTCTGCCAACTGAGCTACCGCATTTAGACCTACATGTACTACCTTTGTTGCTGATGGAGAGCACAGGTACCAGGGGAATTTACTTTAGCACTTCGTAATAAATCAACTCATAAGTCATTACTACAAAATGAAGTTTAGAAAAAAATGGGGGTGAATTTGACGGGGGCGAATTTGTTGAAAGTGGGGGCGAATTTGCCCAAAGTGGGGGCGATTTTGACATGGGGGCGAATTTGTTAAAAGTGGGGGCGAATTTACCATGGGGCGAATTGACTTGAATTCTTTCTAAATGAATGTTAAAGGGGCAAATATTCCAGCTTTGTAATATTGATATTCATTAAAGTTTAGGAGCTTTTTTTTTTTAAAAAAAAAAAGTCTAATATTATTTTATCAAAGTCATCAAATTTTTTGTAGAAATCCTCAAGTCATATAAATCTTTTCAAACCAAAATTCTAGATTAGTGTAGTATCAGAGGTCTTGGTTTTACTGTATTCAGGGTGCCTAAATTAAGTCACCATCTTCACCAGTGACCTCACAATATTACTACTAGTACTACTACTAATACAATTTTTATTATACTGTCACACAAATAGGTAAGGTAAACATAATGGTACAATACTTAAAATGTGCTTAAAACCTTAATGTCCAGCCACATGGGCTTATGAGACAGTTAAAATTACGAAAGTTAATAGTTATATCTACAATAAAAGTTATATACATTATTAAAATTATATACACTACTTTGAAAACACAGCTCAATATCAAAAAACATATTTACTAATCTGAATAAAATGTTCTCTATGCTAAACATATTACAAAGAAATGTTCCACTTGATGCGAGTCTCCTCTGCATGTCTTTGTAATCATAGAACTCAGTTTAAATCTATTATTTATCATGGGTAAACTGTTTTGTAAACCTGACCAAAATAGTATTACTTATTCTTTAATTGATACTATAGCATAATTCGAAATAATAAAATAAGTAATACTACTAAATCTTTGTCATGGACACTAATTATAATTAGGTTCTATATGTATATGCTGACATTTCCAAACCTGAAATAAAATCTTAAAATTAAATTTTCAGCATTGCTGAATAGAGAGATATCAAAGCATGGGTTGTGGTCAGAGCAGTAATGCTGTTGTTACACTTGATTCTCATCCAAGATCTCAGTCATCAAGCAATGGATACAGGCAACATAATACCCATAATGCACAGCAGAAACAGGAAGTGAAAAATGAGAGAACCCACGAACAAAAAACACCATTGCCAAAAGACAAAGAAAGGTCAAGAGGTAGTTTAAAAGCAGCTGTTGCTTATTCAGAGGATGATCAAGAACGAGCAGTAGTTGTACAAACTAAAAAAGAGGCGAGCAACCCAGCGCCAGAATCGCAGCAGGAGATATCAGAAATTAATGACAACAGCCAAGAAACAAATGTGGCACTGAATGAGCAAAATAAACCTCAAAATGATGAACAAAATATACAACCAGATGAACAAAGTACACAACCAGATAAACAAAGTACACAACCAGATGTACAAAATACACAACCAGATGAACAAAATACACAACCAGATGAACAAAATATGCCACCAGATGGAGTTGAAAATCAACAACAGGAATCAGTTACAAATGAGGAAGACACCAGTCAGGATAAAGACATTGAGTCATTGTTGGATCAGACACAGGAATCTGTAGATGAAAATGGCAAACCTGATGCAAATGTTGGAGTTTTAGTAATCCAAGAAAAAGCTGATATTTCTGATGACAAAGATGGTTCATCAAGTATTCATTCTGCAGGTGAACAGGAAAGGTCATCTAGCAGAGCAGTGTCAGATCATGGAAGTTCCACTGCACCAACCATTACAAACCAGTCCTTTACCTCACACGATTCTGGAATATCTAACCACATGGATGAGGCTGCCACACTTATGGTGGTTCATAAAACTCAAGACAAAATTGGTAGTATGACATCATTGAAGTCACATGACAGTGGTAGTATGAAATCACTAAAGTCACATGACAGTGGTAGTATGACATCACTGAAGTCACATGACAACAAATCTGAATCATCAGTCCAGGTAAATTTTAATTATGGGACACTCTAACACCTGTATATTGCTGTATCAACCATATAATGGAAAATTGAAGTTTTTGTTGTCAGACATCTTCATTGTAATACAATCTTATTCAGTGGACCAAAAGATGATTTTAAACAAGTGTAATTATACATATGCATGGGATTCACATACTATATATATACAGTGTTAAGAGTTACATTATTATTTTTTAAGGAGTTATATTTTATTATCCTAGGTGAACTATACCTCCTATGCAGGTGTCCTTTATATACACAAAAAGACTTTCTTATTTATTTATTTATTTATTTCAATATAATTTTATCAATAATTTTTTTCTTTTCAATATTTTTGAAAAAAACTGGTTTTAAGATTTCTTAAGTTACTAGTTTACATAATACTTTAAACAAAAATGCAAGTTTTTCTAACAATTAATTCTAGTCTTCTAAAGAATTTCATTGTTTTAATTAATTTATGCAGACTTTTCAGTATAAGGTTATAATTGAAAGGAATTGTTATGTAAAATATAACTTCAAACATCATAAAAAAATGTTATGTCAATGTACATGTATCTTTAAATAAGTGTGTGTGTGTGTGTGTGTGTGTGTGTGTGTGTGTGTAGAAACAAAATTGATATAACATATTGACTCAATCAGCAAAAATTTAACTCTTTCAAAATTATTATGATTGTACAGCACACATTTCAGAAAAATCATTTGGCTTCACCAAGGTATTAACAGACTATGAAATTTTTTATTTTATCAATATTTTGTTGCTATGGTAATGAAAAATCAACTTGAGATAATTCTTGTGATTGAGTTTTCAGAACATTTATGTAGCTCACTCTCATATTTAGTACATCAGTTACAGTAACAGTGACACTTATCATAATCATGTACATCATACATGCTCAGAATAATCTGCTGTCAAAATTTGAGAATCATTTGGGTGCTCAGTGCCCAAGGGCTCTAAAGCACATGTTTATGGATTGCAGTGCTGCTCACTGCCTAGGTTCAGATCCCACTTGTGCAACTTTTCCTTGCATGAAAAAGTTTGTCATTTCACTTGATAAAGGTCAGTGGTTTTCTATGGGATTCCCATTTCTTCTTGTGTAAAACACCATTAATCCACTCCACTCAAGTGGTACTTGCTTGTTGGTGTTATAAGTGTAACAGAAAAATTGACTTCACTCTTTTTTTCAAAAGATATTTTTGTACTGTTGTATCACTGTTTGTAAACAAAATGGTGAATATCTTGATTTTTCTATAGAGTGAAACTTGACAAACTTGAAGTTCAAAAGATTCTCATTTTGATTCTGATTTTTCCAGAATTCAAGTTTTCAAGTTAAAAATTTAAAAGTACTAAAACAGCTGGAACAAAAATATAATTTAAAGTTGTTTGATGTTTAAGTTATCAAAGTTCTATTGTAAATGTTATTTATATTTTAGAACAATGATTCAGCTCCAGCAGAGTACATTCCAGGATTGAATGCTGCTGACAATGTTATAACAGAGGATCAGGATGACATTCCTAAAATACCACCAAAACTAAGACCAGGTGAATTATATTATAAAATGGATGATACAGTAAAACATCATCATACTCAATTCATTTGTTCATTCTAATTCAGAGTTTCTCATTCGAACAAATTTTGTGATAGGATTTTTTTTTTGTGAGTGTGTGTTTGTGTGTGTAAAAATTTGATCCTGAAATTAATCCAATATTTAGTTACTAGCCAATAAATCTATCACAATCAGAGTTCATTGCTTAAATTTAAATAAAACAAACATATCATTCCTTGTCCATATCACAATCCCAAAAACAAAGTAAAAACTTTGCAAACTGGCAAAATATGTTATACACCTGAACTTCCATCAAGGAAGTGAGGCCGGGTGCTCCGGAAGGGTAAGCACCTCCTGTTTAGCTAGCTACACCCGTCACGTGTAAGTCAATTTTGAGAATGAAAGGAACAAAGACCTATGGTAAGTCAAATATATCCAGTATAAGTTGGGATACAGTGACTACATACTTATCAACAATATTGTGATGATGGCCATAAAACTTTTTAAGGGCCCTGATTAGCTTAGGCTTGCAATATCCTTGTGTCAACAATTTAATTGTAAGTAATTTGCTTCGTTGTAGAAAGTCCCATAGTGGGATTTGTTACAAGCTCTATCGTACCGTATTAACTGTGAAACATATACACCATACGCAGGAGAAGCAGGGATATTACTGCAAAGAAACGGAAAGTTGACAATAGAAAAATTGAAGTCATCACGTTAGTCGTTATGATCCCTCCATGTTTTTCATAACGCTTCTGATTTAAAATAAAATTGTCAAAAATAATGTGTAAAAATAATGCAACCAGGTCAAAGTATTCTTCTGCCACCATGTACTTTTTGTGACATCAACAACTTTGAACTTTTTGTAACGTCAAAGAAAGAGGAAGAGTCTCGCATGAAGCAATCTATTTATTGAAACATTTACCTTTTCCAAGACCAATAGTTTATTGCAGGGAATTTATTTTGATTGTAAATATAAAAGAGAAGACTTTTATAATTAAACTTTAGACTAAGGTAAAAAAGAATTGATAATACTCAATCTCCAATTGATATTCTTGACTGGGACGTTAAACACCATTACTCAACTCAACTCAATCTTCAGTTGTCTTGGTGTCAGATAAATACTGTCTTAAACATTATATTGCAATCTTTTTGCTATTGCTTTTAATTTTACATTTTGGTGGAGTGGAGTAATGGTGATTTACCCCGAGTCAAGATTCTTTTACTTATATAAATTTTGCAATGATAGAAGGAAACTGGAGTGCCTTCAGGAAACCCCTTACATCTGGAAAAAACAAACTGATAAATTTTCTCACTCTAGAATCTGCCCTGTTTAGCTTGACTTGAACGTAGATGTGTAATAACACTGCAATCTGTAGACCCATGCTTAAGACAACCCAGTCACTGAAACCCCAAATTCTGTATGAGGAGTAGATATGGATAATGTGTTTAAAGTACTTAGATTAATATTTGACTTGAAACTTAGTTTCATTAAAAGTAAACACCAATACATATCATTTATAGAATACATAGAAAAGTGACTGAAAATCACCCTTTTTGAAACAAACTATAACTTATACAAAGAGCACATTTAACAACCAACCTTAAATTTACATCAATTTTGTGTATTACCAATGTTTATCATAATGCAAAGTATTAGTTGGATATTAAATATGTCCATACTTTCTGTAGTTTATAAATGTATACAGCAACTGCACACTTAATTGATATACAGGTACCAGTATTATTTTATATCATATTTATGACACCATAATGACCTATTAAACTTTAAAAATCATTTTATTATAATTCATTCATAATTTAACCATAAATTCCACCACAATTTAAATTTTCATATAAGACTACAATTATGTTGTAAAAATAAATATAAGTCCTTTGTATGGTAACCTGATACCACCATTCTACCACCTACAGAAACATCATCATCATCATCATCGTCGTTGGTTTCTTTTTATTAAGGTGCAGGTTCGGAAGCATTGTCTACACTAGTAGGCTCCCTTCCAGATGACTGGATAGCTGAACACATTGCAGACTTCACCCCATAACAAAATCATAAATATGGCTTTATCACATGGTACTCAGATAACCAATCAAATCTAGCCTTTTAAGTACTGTTAAACTTATGTTATATGTTACATTTCAGCTTTGTTTGACTGTTTATATGGACATTCAAAAGGAAAATGGCCAATACGTAATTATGCACAAACTAACTTTAGTGTCAACGCCCAACATGGTGGATGTGCAATGCTTATGTTATGCTCCTGTGGTTATGGAGGAAAAGGGGAGGAAACCACAGCTGAAATTGTGTTCTTTAGAAGTGGGTTTGATTGTAATCATTTTGAGTCAGCAAGCATAATAAAAAATCATAAAGGACATTTTGGATGTCAAAATTCATTTGTTGTTGATGAAGATGGGCAATTGCTAGGTGATCTTATGTTTGGTACAAATGATATTATGCTAATGTCCAATGATTCCCTGTATGGGACTATAGGGCATGGGCTCTACATTGAAGGTCCACGGGACCCAGATGAATCTCAGAACTTACCTATAGATATCAATGCTTCTGGAAATTGTCTGGTTCTTTGTACTGGGGCCGAAGCCAATGTGGATAGTCCAAAGGCCATTTTTGGTGCATATATGATTCGAACAGGTTTCAAAGATAACCATCTACAGGCTTGTAGCTTTTTTGGGGAAGATAAATGGAAGTTTGAAGCAACAGAAAATGGAATTTTGATGGTAAAAGGCTGTGGAAGAAGTCATTACACTCTTTTTCATAATAGAAAAGAAAAAATTCAGAAAGGTGAAATGGGTAAGCCATATGTACTGCAAACTCAAGCTACTGAAGGCAGTCAGAGAACATTGATTTTGTCCAAAATACCTGAATATGGTCAACTGTTACTTCTATGCTCGAATAGTAAGGGAACAGAAAATGCTACTGCAGCAGCCATGTACATGGTAACCATAACAACAGATGAGGAAATTGAAATGAAAGAAATCAAGAGCCTAAAAGGAGATTTGTATGAGACTGCTGATCTTTGGAAAGTAGAAAAAGAAAATGGAAAATTATTCATTATAGGTCCTCCTGGCTCTTGTAAATATGCAGTTATTTCTAATATATGTGCTGAGGGCACTGCAAAATTCTGCCAAGACCTGTGTCTAGCTACTGGTGAACCTCGACCAGTTCAGGGAATTGTTGATATTAATCTTGAAAGAGTCATAGGAGTGGTTGATAAACCTTCAAAAATATCCATTAGAGTTGATCATAGAAGAATTGTAAACTTCCATCAAGACGATCTCAAAAGGTTAGATGAAGGCTGGGGTTTCTGTAGAAAATGGAAGGAAGGAGAGATAATTGTTGGTTTACATACAATACAAGTTCATATGATTCGAGATCACGTTACAAGTAAGTTTATTTAAATTCTTTTTTAAAATACATGTAAATGTTTTGTAAAAAAAGCTCACCAGTTATCTATCTTCATGATGTTTGTTGAATTTAACTATGGTAAAACAATTTGTTTTATTTTCTAAAGTTTTTTATATTCACAAAATTTATAATATTATATAATTGAATATCATTGTCTCTTTATAATGTGATATTTTAAATTTCCAGATACAAGTAGACATTTTTAGGTTTTGGTCCTTGTACCAAAAATGGAAGTCTGGTTATCTGAAACACACTTATCTTGAAATATTGAAAAAATAAATGAAAATAAGACAAAATATTCAGTAATTGTATTCAAGCAGAAATTTTTGGGTGACTTAACTGACATGTTTCTGTGTTATAATATAATTACATGCACTAAAATGGCTTTACATAAATGAGTTAATTATTTTGGTGGAAACTTCAACCAAACACACTAAATGGAGGTTATAGATAAAATAGATAAATAAATAAATAAAACTTTTTTTTTTAATTTGCTTTTTGGATGTTGGTGCTCTATAGATAACATACCATAAAACAATATACTTGCAGTACATAAGATTTTTATTTTTGATACTTTAGCATGTGTTTTCACATATTGAGACATGGAAAATCTAATATGCTTTACAACTTAATATACATGTATATAACATGTTTGCCAGAATAAATATTTCTGCAAAGTATTAAGTCAATTGATGAACTTGCTTATACTTTTTATAAATAACTTTCAATTATATGCCTCAAAAATTATCATGAATGACACTTTTACATCATACATGTTTTCCTTGGGCCAAACAAGGCATTTGTCATACCTGCTTCACTTGCATCATAGAGATGTGGGCATTTATCTAAAACTTTTTTTAAGTACAGCAGTGCATTTAATTTATTCTTTTCAACATTTAGCTGGAAAGGAGCAGTTTATACACATGACTGGATCTCCAGCTCAGATTATTAAACAGAAAACTGGCGTTATCTATGCATTGAACTGTGGACTGGGCTCAGCATACACTGCAATCAATGGGGTTACCTACACCTCAGAGCATAAACAGTTTTGTAGCTTTACATATGATTTCAACAGTGGTAAGTAACATTAAACAGAAGACTGGCGTTATCTGTGCTCTGAACTGTGGACTGGGCTCAGCATACACTGCCATCAATGGGGTTACTTACACCTCAGAGCATAAACAGTTTTGTAGCTTTACATATGATTTCAACAGTGGTAAGTAACATTAAACAGAAGACTGGTGTTATCTATGCTCTGAACTGTGGACTGGGCTCAGCATACACTGCCATCAATGGGGTTACTTACGCCTCAGAGCATAAACAGTTTTGTAGCTTTACATATGATTTCAACAGTGGTAAGTAACATTAAACAGAAGACTGGCGTTATCTATGTGGACTGGGCTCAGCATACACTGCCATCAATGGGGTTACTTAAACCTCAGAGCATGAACAGTGATTAAACAGAAGACTGGCGTTATCTATGCTCTGAACTGTGGACTGGGCTCAGCATACACTGCCATCAATGGGGTTATTTACACCACAGAGCATAAACAGTTATGAAGCTTTATATATGATTTCACCAGTGGTAAGTAACATTAAACAGAAGACTGGCGTTATCTGTGCTCTGAACTGTGGACTGGGCTCAGCATACACTGCCATCAATGGGGTTACTTACACCACAGAGCATAAACAGTTATGAAGCTTTATATATGATTTAAACAGTGGTAAGTAACATTAAACAGAAGACTGGTGTTATCTATGCTCTGAACTGTGGACTGGGCTCAGCATACACTGCCATCAATGGGGTTACTTACACCACAGAGCATAAACAGTTATGAAGCTTTATATATGATTTAAACAGTGGTAAGTAACATTAAACAGAAGACTGGTGTTATCTATGCTCTGAACTGTGGACTGGGCTCAGCATACACTGCCATCAATGGGGTTACTTACACCACAGGGCATGATATATGATTTCAACTATTGTAAGTCACATCAAACAGATAAAAGGTGTTATCTGTGCTCTAAACTGTGGACTGGGTTTAAAAATGTAAAAATGATAACAACTGTCTATTGTTTCCAAATTATTTTTTTCGGTTGTTAAATCTTTAGGTTGCATTAAATCTTGTTACAATTGCCAAATTTTCTAAAAATAATATAGGGTTGGCAAAACCAAGTTTTAATTTGACCTTTCTATAAATGATTTTTTATAGGATCAAGACATACTACCCTAGGTAAAGGTTACAGGTCAACCCAGATACCACAGTTACTGTGTAAGACACATGATGGATTCTTGTACTGTACAGTCAGAACTCCAGCCATAGAACCTATCGATGAACAAAAAGTCAGATACAAGGTAAGGAGATATTTATAGAAGCCTCAGTGTGGCTTAGCATGGGCTTAAAATTTATATCACCTCTTAGATCCACCTCAGACAGATCCAAGTGTAAGAAAATGTTTTAGTTCACTTGTTGAAAGTCGTTGTTTTCTCCAGATATTTTTGGTCTCTCACCATTCTGGAACTCGGGTCGTCTTAGCTATTGTCAGTCAAGTTTTCTCCAGATGTTTTGGGTTTCTCACCATTCTGGAACTCGGTCATCTTAGCTATTGTAAGTCAAGATTTCTCCAGATGTTTTGGGTCTCTAACCATTCTGGAACTCAGTCATCTTAGCTATTGTAAGTCAGGTTTTCTCCAGATGTTTTGGGTCTCTAACCATTCTGGCACTCGGTCTTTTCAGCTATTGTAAGTCAAGTTTTCTTCAGATGTTTTGGGTCTCTCACCATTCTGGAACTCAGCATCTTAGCTATTGTAAGTCAGGGTTTTCTCCAGATGTTTTGGGTCTCTAACCATTCTGGAACTTGGGTCGTCTTAGTTATTGTAAGTCAGGTTTTCTCCAGGTGTTTTGGGTCTCTCACCATTCTGGAACTCGGTCATCTTAGCAATTGTAAGTCAAGTTTTCTCCAGATGTTTTGGGTCTCGCACCATTCTGGAACTCGGGTCGTCTTAGTTATTGTAAGTCAAGTTTTCTCTGGATGTTTTGGCTCTCTCACCATTCTGAAACTCGGTCATCTTAGCTGTTGTAAGTCAGGTTTTCTCCAGATATTCTTGGTCTCTCACCATTCTGGAACTCGGTCATCTTAGCCATTGTAAGTCAAGTTTTCTCCAGATGTTTTGGGTCTCGCACCATTCTAGAACTCAGTCTATTGTAAGTCAAGTTTTCTCCAGATGTTTTGGGTCTCTCACCATTCTGGAACTCGGGTCGTCTTAGTTATTGTAAGTCAAGTTTTCTCAGATGTTTTGGGTCTCTCACCATTCTGGAACTCGGTGGCCTTAGCTGTTGTAAGTCAAGTTTTCTCCAGATGTTTTGGGTCTCTCACCATTCTGGAACTCGGGTCGTCTTAGCTGTTGTAAGTCAAGTTTTCTTCAGATGTTTTGGGTCTCTCACCATTCTGGAACTCGGTCATCTTAGCTATTGTAAGTCAAGTTTTCTCCAGGTGTTTTGGTCTTCACCATTCTGGAACTCGGTCTCAGCTGGTGTAAGTTGGGGTTTTTTCCAGATGTTCTGCATCTCTCATCATTCCAGGATGCAATGGTTGCCTAGCTAGTGTAAGTCTGGGTTTTTTTTAGATGTTCTTGTTCTCTCACCATTCCAGGACTTGATCACCTTAGCTATTGTAAGTCAGGTTTTCTTCAGATGTTCTGGGTCTTTTACCATTCTGGAAGTTAGTTGCCTTAGCTAGTATAAGTTTGGGTTTTCTGCAGATGATCAGGGTCTCTCACCATTTCATTACTTGGTTGCCTTAGCTAGTGTAAGTTTGGGTTTTCTCCAGATGTTCTGGGTCTTTTTACCATTGTGGAACTCGGTCGCCTTAGCTAGTGTAAGTTCGGGTTTTCTAAAGATGTTCTGGGTCTCTCACCATTCTGGAACATGGTCTTTTTATCTAGTGTAAGTTGGGGTTTTCACCAGATGTTATGGGTCTTTCACCATTCTGGAACATGGTCTTCTTAGCTAGTGTAAGTTGGGGTTTTCTCCAGATGTTCTGGGTCTTTTTACCATTGTGGAACTCGGTCGCCTTAGCTAGTGTAAGTTGGGGTTTTCTCCAGATGTTCTGGGTCTTTTTACCATTGTGGAACTTGGTCGCCTCAGCTGGTGTAAGTTCGGGTTTTCTCCAGATGTTCTGGGTCTTTTTACCATTGTGGAACTCGGTCGCCTTAGCTAGTGTAAGTTGGGGTTTTCTCCAGATGTCCTAGGTCTCTCACCATTCTGGAACATGGTCTTTTTATCTAGTGTAAGTTGGGGTTTTCACCAGATGTTATGCGTCTCTCACCATTCTGGAACTTGGTCGCCTCAGCTGGTGTAAGTGAAATATTTCCGAGACATAAAACATCATGACACCAATTCACTCCACTTTAATTATTCCAATAGTTCTTAGAAACGCACATTATATACAACTAAATAATTTAATAAATAAAAAAGAATTTGTATTCTCTATATAAGCTTAATTCTAAAATAAACTTCAATTCCTGATAAATGATATTAACTTTGTTGATGAATTAATAAACATATATATTACACATATTTGCATAAACAAAATCCTTAATTCAGTTTAATTGCATAAAAAAAATGGGAAAATTATGCGATCATGGGCTGGAGTTTTGCCATTACAAAAAAAATTTGCCGACAATGCAAGGTAAACTCAAGAAGTGTTTATACATTAAACTTATGTACAGATAAAGCCAGGTGAGAAATTAAGCCAATTAACAAGTGTTTAATTTGTATAGTTATCATCAAATTGTAAAAGCAATAAAAAATGGCTGTTAACAGGTATAAAAATACTAAATCTATTGTTATTTCCTTTTATTAAGGGATAGAAATAAATGGAAAGAACTTTCATTTGTACCCTCTACTAAAATTTTTTTTATTTAGACTAAAACAAAGAGTTAAGTTGAGTAATGATGTTTTACGTCCCAGTCAAGAATATTTCACTTATATCAGGACGTCACCAGCTATAGGCGAAAGTGCAGAAATTTTGCCTGTATGTTGCGCTGATGGCATTATACAGCAGGGTTCTTTATCGTGCCAAGCCTACCATGACATGGGACCTCGTTTATTTAAGTTCCCATCTGAAAGAACCTTGACTTTCATTTTGTATTGTCGAGTGCTTGGCAAAAGAACAGCCACTACTTACTTTCAAGTCTTGATTCAGACCTGGTTGGGGTTCGAAACCATGACCTCCCACTTACGGAGCGAGCACTCTACAAACTGAGCTACCGCAGTGGTACTAAAACAAAGAGCCTTGAAATAACAGAATCAGCCCAGACTTAACATTTCTGTGAAAATTTTTTTTTTTCAAAAAAGTAAATATGGAATTTAATGGGGGATGTTTACGAAAGGAACTCTTACAATAAATGTATACATTATTTCAAAGCTAATAGTTTTGTAACTTTTCTTTTACAGATAGAAAATATTCCTAATGGTACTCATACCTTTAGACTGCATTTGTTGCAACGTGTTACAAAAAAAGATACACTAAATATAAATGGTCAAGAGATGATATCACATGTAGCTGAAGTAGCAGAAAAATTAAAATATGTCATCCCTGAACATAAGGGTTATACAGCCTATTATGCTGACTTTCCCTTGACAATATCCGAAAATGTCCTGAAAATATCTTTACCCAGAAATCCTTGCACAGAAATGTGTGGTTTTGCACTACTTGACAAAACCTATGAAGAGGCTAAAAAAACAGCAGAAGAAATTCGGAAAGAAGAAAATGAAAAACAGATACTAATGGATAAGATGGAACCGCTGCAGCGATCAATGATCCGGAAAGAGTTGGTCATTGTTGGATGGTCACAAAATCTTTTGAAGAATGCCAGTGGAGAGGTGAAGTTTTTATAATACAGAGTAATTTACATATTCCGATTATTAATATGACATCATTTTTTGCCAGTAATAACACATGTACTGATTTCAATACAGATTAATTTACATATTCGGGTTATCAATATGACATCATTTTTTGCCAGTAATAATACATGTACTGATTTCAACTCATTGTTTTACTACTGAATTGAGTACTCATTTTATTGAATGGAACCAAGTATTTTTTTAACCACAGTAGAAACTTAAATACCTAGGTGTGGCTGATCATAATCTTACCATTAGCACCGTAGAAACAAAAAACAACTTCCTTAAATGACTATTAATTAGACCTGAGATATACCAGTACTTATTTATGTATGTAATATAAGTAATACTATCTTATAATTTAGTAGCATCAAAATACACCTTACATATCTTGATCAATAGGACCACAGTTCTATAACTCTGAAACAAAAAAAAAAAACCCTTTTTTTTTCATTTCGCTGATATTTCTTAAAAAACCAAAACAAATTTTGGGAATTTCTTAAAACTGTCATTTCCTAATTTTTATCTTAATAATTTTAAAAACGCTGTTTATGATACATGATACATGTGTTGTATGAGATGTTGTTTTACTATTTATTCAGTATTTTGTCTTATCATTTATTTAGATTCATCTAAATTCAAATTTGTTGTTGTCATAAAGTACAAATCAGTTTGGTGACAATCAAACATAGATACACTGCTTGCATGTAAAATATGGCAGGAGAGAGAACGAGAGAGAGAGAGAGAGAGAGAGAGAGAGAGAGATGAAAAGATAATATGAGTCCTTTAATCACTTGTATCTGTGTTGTAGGCGGGTGATTTATCACATTGGAACACATCAGGTAGTTGGAAGTTGCACGAGGGTGGATACGGTACTGAGACATCATTTGTTACATCACACATGGCCTGTACTAAGTATCAGGAAGTCAATTTATCAGAATATTTTGCTGCTGATTACTTGGACACAGCTCCGGAAATTCAGGTAAGGAATAACATTCAATATTGTCAAACTAATCAACAACAGACCTTTGGACTTACTATGCCACCTTATTTAAGGAAGGTAACCAATTTGTGGAATGAATAATGATATTAGAAGATTTCTACTTGTTTGAATTCTGTCTTATTATCCCCTCACAAACAAAGTTTTGTGGGAAAATAGGATTTGGTCTGAAGTTACGTATGTTACATTTTCCATGTCAGTGCTTTAACACATTTGTTTCTCAACAGAACTTCTTGAAACTTCATAAATGGTATGGTAATATCCTGAACAAGTTCATGTTTTATCCAAATCCTAAAGCCGAGATGGCCACCATTACTATAAATAGGAAAAACACAGAAAAATGGCCACATATTTATTTGTCCATTATTTTGTTTTAAATTTGGTATATAAAAAACAAAACCATGGACATTTAATATATGTAATGTTTTTTCTGAAATTTTTAAATTGCATTATTGGTGTAATGTGCAAATTAGCAGTTTAATATAGCAAATTCTTCGAAAAACAATAATATACAATACTCCATTGTGAGGGGATAAGTATCACTTGTGATCCCTTGTATTAATTTTGATATTCTATGTAAGCATGGTAAAACAGGACTCAAAATTGGCATTTTGCAATGCAAGTCATTGGAAGGGGGGGGGGGTCATTGGGCACAATCTTGATAGTCAGCATAGCTGATGGCATTGTCAGACTTTTATTTGTGTCTGCATCATTAAACTAAAGTCTACTTCTATTGGACAGAATAGAGCCAATTTTGGTGAGGAAGATCCTTGGTTGATGCATTGAGTTGTGTTCAGTATTCATGGTAAATTCCAGATGTGAGATAGTGATGGTTACTCTAACTGGACCAAATTAAATGATCATTGTAGTAAAAACATCTTGCTTTGTAAACATTCAAAATGTTGTCTGGTCTATCCTTCTTAAATTTGAAATGTAATTAAAGTACAAATTAAGCAATACAGGCACCACTGAGTCTCATGTTATAATTATTACCTTTTTTTAGCAAAAAATATCAGTTGCTTTAGTACTTACATGTTTCCATGCCAATGATGCTATTTTGCTGGTATCTATTTACCTTAAAATTCAGAAGAATAAATGTTTTTTTTTCTAGGAAATATTGCTGATTTCCAAAGCATCCAATAGTTCTACAGTTCTTCCTTTCAACACAATGAATTAGCTAAGTTTAAACAGTTAATTAATGCAACACATTTGCATGGCTATTCTATGGTTTCAAACATTTTTCAACAAATCCATCTCAATAATTGGATTTCATAATTAAAATGGTGGTCATTTCATGAAATGCATACATAATCATTGTGTATATAATATTCTGGATTTTTCCTTATTTATAGGTTTCTGAGTGGCACAGAGAAGGGGTATGTGGAGGAGGACATTATCAGTTAGATGTCGTACTAATGAATGAGGAAGGAGAGGTAATGTTCAATAAGCATTATACCTACTAGAGCAACTGTTAGAAAGTGAAGTTCAAAGATCTGATCTTGAAAAATGTGTAGTAGCTGTTTTTTTTTTCAAACATGCAAAAGGAAATAAACATTATTAAATGGGCCTTGTGAATACAAAGTGGATGTTCAGAGTTTTATTTCTGACTGGGCAAGATCTGATCTTGAAAATGGATAATAGCAGTTTTTTTTCAAACACACAAAAAGAAATTGACATTATTAAGTGGGCCTTGTGAATACATTGTTATATACCAGTTCTGTTATAGTACTGATAGCAGGTATGATTATTGCCAAGTGGTCTAAAAAGCATACAGACCAGAGCTCAGCCAGATCTGAAATGATTATTTGACTTGAAAAAGATTAGTGATTTTCTTTGGTTTTCCCCATCATAGATATGAATACAAGTCTTGACTGAGACATTAAAAAGGGATAGGATTTCTCTTACTCTCTTCTCATTGCCATTAATAAATTTTATAGATTTAAATGAAAGTTACCTCACCCAAAACCAGTAACAGCTTGATATCAGTGAACTACTAAATATTTTTGACCATTACTTGGAACTCTTTTAAAATTCTTACTGGTTTACATGTGGGTATAGTAAAATCTCCAATTTTCACCACCATTTGGTCAAGTCAGATTTTGGAGAGAGAGAGAGAGAGAGAGAGAGAGAGCATAGAAGAAATGGACTTAAAAGTTCTTTTGTGGTATTTTATTATATTATATAAGGTGGTAAAATATTTGATTGGCATTAAAACAAGGTGTTACTATATATACCTATAATGATGTGTACCACTAAAATGTGCTGTTTTCTTTTCTAGCCAATCCAAGAATTCTCGACTGGTATGAGTGGTAGAATTTATAATAACAATAATTGGATCAATAAAGAATTTACATTCAAAGATTATGGAAAAGGAGCTCGTATTGTAGGAATGACTACTACTGGTAAGTCTAATTTATCATGGCTGTTACCATAGTAACATATCGCATCTTAAATGTTTTGATATAATATTGACATTTTAGCTTATATTGCAGAAATGTCAGCTGTGTGGATTAGGGGTATTAATAAAATCACTGATTACTGTCAATAGAAATGCAGAGGCCAAACCATGCTGAAAAATCTTGCAAACAAACATTCATATTGCACATTTGATGTTATATGCTGCTAAAGGTGTTCCTTCTGTCCGTTTCAACATATGAAGTCCCCATAGCTTGTCGTTTTACAGAGATAGTCAATTTATGGTTATCAGGGGTTGTTTTTTGTTTTGTTTTGTTTTGGATTTTTTTTTTTTTCGGGGGGGGGGGGGGGGGGGACTAAGTTCAAGTTAGTGATACGAGTACATGATATTTATTATATTTTTGAGTATTGTGTACATGTATACTTTTTGTATTGTTTCAGGTAAAGATGACAAGTATTGGGCTGGACACTATGGTCCCATTATCTCTAATTCTTGTATAAGAGTTAAACGGGAAACCATTCCTGCTTCAGATGACAGCTTTACTGATATAAACATGGTATGTTGTTTTACAAGATGATGATAGAGCCATCAAAGAACTTTTTTGTTTAGAAAGTGGAATAAGTTCTCAGGGTATAAATTGGTCAGAATTATGTTTTATGCCCAGTCAAGATTATTTAACATGTATTGAGGTGTTGAGTTATTGTCAAAGAACTCAACCCACAGAACCCAGACAAAAGCTTTGTTCTTCAGTGAGCAAATTGAAAATTTTTATACAAATAAGATATGCTTTGAGTGACATTACAATTTAGTCATTTATAATACAGAATGCATTGATATTGTCTAGGTGTTTAGCAGCTTGGCCAGGAATCAAAATATTTTGTAATAGAGTGTGATTTTGCATAAAACAATTAGGCAAGCTAACTGAGAAACTTACAATAGGTACCACCTGAGTTGGATTGGAACCTAGTGTTGTGTATACACCACAGAAACATTCTCACACTATAGCCAAGCCACTCAGTAAAAATGACATCATCTACATTGTAGACATGTTACTGTTCACGTGTTACTCATAAAATTGACAGGATAACTAGGTTCCAGTTGGGTAATTAACTGTTTTAATTATGTACAATTAATTTTGTCCTGTATCCAGGAAGTTGCCTCAGATGGTTCTACATGGACAGCTAAAAGAGAAAGTTTAGTGGCTAAAGTCTTGACAGATAACAAAGATTTACTTAAAGAACTACTGGAAGATGAAGGTAGGTATCTGGAGATGGTCAGTTTAGGGATAGCAAATTCATGGTGGTCAGTTTAGGGTTAGCAAATTCATTTGAAATGTTACAATTTTTTTAACCCAGAGCCAAGGTCAAAAGACAAGATTATTTCAGTATCAATAAATAAGTTTTAAATTACTGTTGATAACTATATGTAACGATTTCGGTATCGAAGTTTACTTTTTTTGTGTTTTCTTGTCATGCCATTTCTAATGAAATAAGGTTAAAGTCAAGGTCATCCCTTAGTTTTATCTTTTTGCTTAATTGCTCAATTGTTGACCGTTTATTAACAAAAAACTTTTTGTACATTATGCATTATGAATTTTTCTCACTGAATAAGATTTTCTGATGAAAGAAAATTTTGCTACACAATTTTCATTAATTCCTTTTACAATAAGCTGATGTTTGGAAAGGATTATCACATATACCAATGCATGTACTGCAAACTTGCAAATAATTTCCTTAATTTAACTCCCATTTCTATAAATTTTCCTGTACAAAAAACTACATAACGCAATGAATTGCCATGAACAGCTGTATGAACTGTTATTTTAAAATTTATAAGTATGTTGCAAAAGTCAGAAAAATAAAATGCTCACAAAAAGAAATTAACAGTAAATCATGCTTATTCTTTTCAGCTGTACCTAGGCTGGGTGCTGAGTTTGAGAAACAAACAGAAATTACACCTGGCCATAATGAGAAGAAGCGTAAACAGCGACCTAGAAAGAAGAGAGAAATAAGAGTATTTGTGTCAAGTACTTTCAAAGATTTCTCACAAGAACGAGAACAGATTATTAAAAAAACTTTCAGAGAGGTTTGTTACAAAATTTATTACAATATTTTTTTAGAACAATCTACAGATATACAGATAAATAATAAATGTTTTGCATTCAACTTTGTTCTTTTGGTATTTTTAATTACAAAATTTTAATTACAAGCATTGCCTTCTTTTTTTGGTCAGTCTATTAAAGAATGACTTGAATGAAGACACTTTTTTGGATAAACTAGCCATGTGGGATTTATGCAAATTGCACAGCTTTCATTCAAGTTAAACAATAAACCAAATAAAAATTAAAGGCAATGTTTAAATGTATTACTTTCAAATTAGAATAGAAATATAAGTGGAATGTAAGTTAGAATAAATTTTCAAAATCCGTAATTTTGTACCTGGAAATGAAAATGTCATAATAAATTCTTTTACAAAGAAGTCAACTAAGATTTTTGACTATTAGATCAAATGTTGACTTGTGAAATTGACATACAGTGGACCTTTCATAACTTGAAGTACTTAAACATTTGATGTTGACTAAGTTTTCTGTGTTCGTATTTTCATATTATGGTATCATAAATTGCACAGAAAATTGAACAGGGCCAAATCTTAACAAGTTACCCATTTTTTTGAGAAAAAGGTGTTTATAGTTAATTATCAAAGTTCTAAAGTGTTTTTATTTATGCGTATCATGACTAGTAAATTTTTTCATGTTAGTCATATAAATTAATTGGTAGACTTTTTTTTGAATTTCAGATTAACAGACTATGTGCAGATAGAGGTGTATTTTTCACTTATGTTGATCTTAGATGGGGTATCAACGCTGAGCAAACAGAAGGCGGTAAAACAATAGCCATCTGCTTACAGGAGGTATTAGGATCCAATGTTTTTGTAGAACTTACATGGATGGGGGTGTAGGAGGTGGTGTGCGGATGTTAAAACAGGAATGGACATGTCTATGTGAATATAGTTCATTGTAGAAATCCTCTTTGTAAAACAGAATATTGGGTGTTGAAAAGTTGGGGAATGGTGTTAAGCATTTTGTTTAAAAACTTTTAAAACCATGTTTATTCTTTTCACTGTTCTGAAAGAGTGTTGTTGTAATGTTACCTATTGTCACATCAGTATTTTTTCAGCTTTTCAGGAAGAAAGCAAGGTTATTCATCCCTATGGATTAATCTAAAAACAAGCTAATTTGTGCATTTGATGTGCTTGTGTGTATTATACTGTCCTTTGTACTAGACCACACTCAGGGCAACTTTTTAATATGGTGCTAGCTCACTCAGTCAATATGCCACAGACAAGCATACCACTTCCCCAGCCCGTTTTCCAGTCAATACTCTAATGCTGAGCATCAGGAGAGGAAGAAACATTTCAAATTTCAGTCTTACATATGACCCAGCCAGTGTTCAAACCCATGACTTCCCATTCTCAAGGCAGACACTATACCGCTGAGTCACTTAGACTTGTGGTATAGTGATAATGTGTATTAACTCCGCAAAATAAATAAATAATTAGTTATGTTATATCTGATACTGATGAGGTTAAATGATGTCACAGAATCAACCTAGTTGCCATAAGTATTTTTTTAAACACAGGATTGATTTTACTTTTTTTCAGCATGTAAAATCGCCACAGTGGCAATTTTTCCTTTTATGTAGAAAAACATTCATGTTAATCAAGAATTTACATAGCAATTTTAGTCACCACTAGACTCAAATAAGGAAACAATAAGAATCATTATTTACGTTGATTGGATTTTTTCTTAAAGTCTTGCATAATTCACTATCTCAACACTGTGACTCCAAGAATAAGTTAAAAGTTCCCCAAGTAGCTGTGTTTACTTAACAATTACTCTGACAATCATATTAATGTATTAACTTAAATGTTTTACCCTATAATTGGTTATTTATCTCTAGTATACTGATTTGTTATTTTAGATTGAGAGATGTCGGCCATATTTTCTGTGCCTTATGGGATACAGATTTGGATGGAGTCAACAAGAGGGAAAAGTAGATAAGATGTTGAATTCCAGCTACAATTATGCCATTGAAAATTATCCTTCATTAAAATGGATTGATAATTTTAGATATGATACAAGTGTAACCCAGGTAAATCTCTCCCTCTCTCTCTTGTTGATTTTTAGTTTTTAGATCAACTCACAATATTTTACTTATTTTTCTCACATTTCAGAAAAGATCATTTAGCTTTATGATTAAAAACAATCTGATTTTCACAAGAGTTCATCTAAACACAGCCTTATGAATGTTTTGTGCAAGTATTTCTTTTCTGCTTTGTACTAATGTAAACTTATGACAACCTTTAGGGTGATAGTACAATCTCATTGATAAATACCACAGAGGAATTAATCTATTTTATTGGTACAGAAAAAAAAGTAGAGAGCTTTGACAAGAAAAACATGTTTCATTTGGCGGCAGTCGACCAGCATCATTTTAGGTTCCAAAATCAGTGAAGTCTTTACTTTTTTGAAACCCACAACATTCATTATGTAAATCTGTAAATCATTTTGTCATCACATGAAAAGTCAATGAAGTAATTCCAGAGATCAATTGAATTTTATTTTATTTTGTTTACTTATTTATTCATTTTTTTTTTTTTTTTTTGAAAGATTATATATTATACAGAATATACATATATGTATGTACTGCAACAACTACTCAAAATATTTATTCATTTCAGCTGGAGATTTTCCATGGTGTATTGAACGATGTAGAGGCAGTGAAAGATCGTAGCTTTTTCTACCTTAGAGCACCTGTCAAGAAGGAACGGGTTGATGATGTCACCTTTAAGGTAATATATAATACTGGTTATTTATACTGATTTTGGTCAAAATAATGTAGTCATCTCATCTATATATGCTGTTTTGAATAAACTTACTCTTGGGAAAACATTAGTAAAATTTGTTTTTTGATGAAGAATATCTTGATTGAGTTTGGGAATTGTTGCAGCCTTTTATTTTGTTTCTAAGTATGACATTTTCTTATTACAACGACATTGTTTAAGAATTGACTGTCCACTTTTTCTGTGTCATTGAGTAATGAACCAGATTTTAAAACAAGTAGTCTATTATGAACTGCTGTGTAACACATCCAGTAATGAACCCAATTCTAAAATTAGCAAAATTGAACATACATGTGAAATTACATGTTAATGTAAATCCTGTTTTTTGAATTGTTTCATAAAGACAATTATCATACTTTTTGATCCATTCATTTGTCATGCATTCCCTTTTTTCTACAAATTACATGTAGAATCAAGTTTCAATTTAAATGTGAAAAACCATTAAAAGTTTTCCTATTTTTGCAGTATTATCCCAAATATCATGTTTCTTTTCTTTTTTAAAAGATTGATTAAAAGTCACCTTAGTTTAATATTAATACATAGTATCTGCTTAATCTTTTAAATTTATCTCAGTCCTAAATAAACAATTTGTGTGATTTAGTCTGAATTTACAAATTTCATAAATTAGATATTTTACACGCCAAATTCTCCAAAGTCATAAACCCCAGTCACTTTTTTGGAAAAAAAACACAAATAGCTATGCCAAGTGATATTACTTTGAGATCCTTTTAAGATACATTATAACAATAAATTTTTCAAAATGTTGTAACTATGGCAACAAGGTTATACCGAGCTAAAATTTTTGCATTAGTTTATTTTTGAGAGACGCTACATCTTAAATTATCTTCATACATTTGTTTGTGCATTGTAAGAGGACAGTCAAAAGAAATACTTATAAACTATATCAAAATGTTGGATACCTTTATTTTTGCATCTTGTGACTGTGTATTGTAAATTTACACAAGAACAAAACCAAACCAAAACTTTTCCAAGGACAGCTGAATGGTTGTTTTTTTTATGAAAATACTATGTTTATAATTCTTGTGGTATCTGAAAATTATTTATTGTCTTTTACAGAATTGTTCATCAGAATCAGATTGGCATCATGATCAACAAGAATCATTAAGAGACCGTGTTAAAAATACCCCAGGTTTAAATACTAGGACCTTTGTAACACCTGAAGAAGTCAGTGATAGAATTAAAGAGGTATGGATATACATAATTATTGATTTACCTACACCTGTTGTTGGTAAAGAGTACACCTGTCAGACAAGGTAATTTCTCCAAATTTTTTTTTCCTCTTTTCTCTTTGGACCTTGGGTGGCCAAGTGGTTTTAAGTGCCTCTCATCACCTAGGTTTGAATCACGCTTGGGCAAAACCTAGTTTGAGAAAGTTAGTTAGATTGATTGTTAAAGGTTCATGATTTTCTCTGGATACTCTAGTTTCCTCCACCATCCCAGAACTGGCAGCCTTGTGATAAGTCGAAGAATTGACTGGACATAAAACACCATTACTCTACTTCACTCCCCTGTACCACTATACATACTCAATTTTACAATATTATACATGTATATTTTAATAGCTAATTTCATTGAAAAGCTTAAGAAAGGTTTTGCCTGTCAAATTCAAAATAAGTGAATTTCACAATATTTTGAAATGGACGATAAGGTCATTTTCTGATACAATAATTTGAAGCACTTAGATGTGCAAGCATTTAACCATGCTTTTGACAATTCCTAAATTTACACATGTTATTATAATTAAGTAGCCATTTGCCGTTTCAAGAATGTTGATATTTCACCAATTATGATTTGTATTATAGGACTTACAGTGGTGTGTTGAACAAGATTTCCCTGCAGGAACAGAGTTAACTCCCCTAGAACGGGAAAGGGAGGCACATCAGGCATTTGCTGA
Source organism: Tegillarca granosa (assembly GCA_029721355.1). Taxonomy (NCBI): domain Eukaryota; kingdom Metazoa; phylum Mollusca; class Bivalvia; order Arcoida; family Arcidae; genus Tegillarca; species Tegillarca granosa. The sequence continues at coordinate 28,100,191 of CM056606.1, forward strand.
TGCAAGGTGTCGTGTATATATTGGCCGCCAAGAATATTTTGTCTCCATTGATGAAAATTTGAAAAAGGGATCAAATCAACCATTTGTTTTACTTGGAGAATCAGGTTTGTTTATGAAATTATAAAGCTTGTTCTATATCGGGCAAGTTTTTATCCCCAGTTTATGTGTGGTAAGAAAAAATTTAGTGTTCAAGACTTCCCACCATCAATACCACTAACACCCACCACCTTTGAAATTCTTATGTAGCAACCCCAGCATAACTGTACCCTATCATCTTTCATGAGTTGGCTTAGTGGCATTGATCAGAATGTAATAAAATGTGTTACTTGAACATATATATATATATATATATATATATATATATATATATATATATATATATATATATAATTTAATACCAACTTATAAACTATGATCTACACAGTGTTTAATTAGCTTTTAAATGTGAATAATTTGAAAAATGGACTTTTATAAAGATTAATTAAGAATTACATGAATCTTACTCTTTCTAGTTTTACCTACCCGGTAATATTTTAATGAATGAATGAAGAAATAAGTTAATAAATGCAAGAATTTTTTCTTAATTTTTATTATAATTGTAAAGCTAATTAAGATGTCATTGTAAAATGTTAACATTGAAACATCATTTTTCAAACATAGGTTCCGGAAAGTCTGCTTTGGTTGCTAACTGGGCCAAGCAAGTTCGAGAAAGACAACCAAACTGGTTTGTTTTTGTACACTTCATCGGGAGTTCTGCCGAAAGTGCATCTTACATCAAACTACTTAGAAGGTAAGATTAAGTTTTTAAACTTCTGTTTTCTCATATAAAATAAAAACAAAAGAGTTATAGTGACATAACATCTTCAATGTCAGCATCCAATGTTACACTTATTAGCTAGACAACCTCATCTATAGAGGTGAGTAGTGTGGTGGCATTGAGAATCCTCAGGTAAGTTTACCTGATGAAGTGGTGTGGAGTAATCAGTACTATTAAATCAGGTATTATCAACATTCTTGTTGCCAATTTTTATCAATTCTTTATCATTCAATTAATGCCCCCTCCCCTTTCAAATTTAAATTAACAATTTATAAATTAATTAGGCAATTGATTTAAATAATTTTTTGTCAATGAAATTTTTTAACTTTGTCATTGATTACAGATTAGTAGTTTTACTTACAAGTGGTATCTCTGATATAAAGAAAATATATATACATGTATATATTTTTTAAAATCATCAAAATAAATTCCTAATATTATATTTTTTACTTTTATTTAAGATTATATGAAGAGATTAAAGACTTTTTTGGCTTTGATTTATCTATACCATCATCTGATGCTAATCTGGTCACTGACCTTAGCAAGTGGCTCCACCTAGCAGCAGCTAGAAACAAATGTGTAATTGTGTTTGATGCTTTGAATCAGCTTGATGATGGCACAGGAACTGAAGGTATTTTTGTGTACATGTTTGTCTTTTAGAATTTTTTTTAAATTTAAATCTTATTTTATAAACAAAACAAGAAAAAATTGAATGGATTGATTTTGATCACATTTCTATAGATTTGGATATTTTTATTATGGAACAATTATGTACCAATCATATATTAGATATGGTTAATGTCTTGTCATGTGACAAGCCTGAATGTCAAAGTCTGACCTCTGACCTCAAATTATTAGTTAAAGTTTAAACCTATAGGCTTTTTACCAGATGTCAGTGACATGAAGTGATTAAAAGTACAAAAATAGACTTGAACATAAGCACTTCAATAGGTTAACACCTTGGACATTTTGACTGCACCTATTCATTTAGTATCTGGATTGACTAGCCAAATATAAAATTGAATATCTTGCTCAGTCTTAACATGCAGCCAGGGTTGGATTGAAATCTTTGACCTTTGAACTTTGCAACTTTAAGCACTTGATCTCATTTTTGCACAAAATTGTGGGTAACACTGATATCCAAGCCCATATATAAATTGAAGATATCAATCAGAAATGATGTACAAGATAAAACCGTTGTACTCATCCCTGTCAGTAGGTATTTTCTGTAGTGTTTACACTTTATTTCAATTAAATAACATAGTTAAGTTTAGCCACATTACTCATAAAAGCAGTGATGTCTAAGATCAGAGTGGAGTAATAGTGTTTTACACTTAAGTCAAGATAATGTCATTTACATGTACAATGTATATAGAAGTAGATAGTAAGTCAAGATAATGTCATTTACATGTGCAATGTATATAGAAGTAGACAGTAAGTCAAGATAATGTCATTTACATGTAAAATGTATATAGAAGTAGACAGTAAGTCAAGATAATGTCATTTACATGTACAATGTATATAGAAGTAGACAGAAAGTCAAGATAATGTCATTTACATGTAAAATGTATATAGAAGTAGACAGTAAGTCAAGATAATGTCATTTACATGTGCAATGTATATAGAAGTAGACAGTAAGTCAAGATAATGTCATTTACATGTAAAATGTATATAGAAGTAGACAGAAAGTCAAGATAATGTCATTTACATGTAAAATGTATATAGAAGTAGACAGTAAGTCAAGATAATGTCATTTACATGTACAATGTATATAGAAGTAGACAGTAAGTCAAGATAATGTCATTTACATGTAAAATGTATATAGAAGTAGACAGTAAGTCAAGATAATGTCATTTACATGTAAAATGTATATAGAAGTAGACAGTAAGTCAAGATAATGTCATTTACATGTAAAATGTATATAGAAGTAGACAGTAAGTCAAGATAATGTCATTTACATGTACAATGTATATAGAAGTAGACAGTAAGTCAAGATAATGTCATTTACATGTAAAATGTATATAGAAGTAGACAGTAAGTCAAGATAATGTCATTTACATGTGCAATGTATATAGAAGTAGACAGTAAGTCAAGATAATGTCATTTACATGTAAAATGTATATAGAAGTAGACAGAAAGTCAAGATAATGTCATTTACATGTAAAATGTATATAGAAGTAGACAGTAAGTCAAGATAATGTCATTTACATGTACAATGTATATAGAAGTAGACAGTAAGTCAAGATAATGTCATTTACATGTAAAATGTATATAGAAGTAGACAGTAAGTCAAGATAATGTCATTTACATGTACAATGTATATAGAAGTAGACAGAAAGTCAAGATAATGTCATTTACATGTAAAATGTATATAGAAGTAGACAGTAAGTCAAGATAATGTCATTTACATGTACAATGTATATAGAAGTAGACAGTAAGTCAAGATAATGTCATTTACATGTAAAATGTATATAGAAGTAGACAGTAAGTCAAGATAATGTCATTTACATGTAAAATGTATATAGAAGTAGACAGTAAGTCAAGATTATGTCATTTACATGTACAATGTATATAGAAGTAGACAGTAAGTCAAGATAATGTCATTTACATGTACAATGTATATAGAAGTAGACAGTAAGTCAAGATAATGTCATTTACATGTAAAATGTATATAGAAGTAGACAGTAAGTCAAGATAATGTCATTTACATGTAAAATGTATATAGAAGTAGACAGTAAGTCAAGATAATGTCATTTACATGTAAAATGTATATAGAAGTAGACAGTAAGTCAAGATAATGTCATTTACATGTAAAATGTATATAGAAGTAGACAGTAAGTCAAGATAATGTCATTTACATGTAAAATGTATATAGAAGTAGACAGTAAGTCAAGATTATGTCATTTACATGTACAATGTATATAGAAGTAGACAGTAAGTCAAGATAATGTCATTTACATGTACAATGTATATAGAAGTAGACAGTAAGTCAAGATAATGTCATTTACATGTAAAATGTATATAGAAGTAGACAGTAAGTCAAGATAATGTCATTTACATGTAAAATGTATATAGAAGTAGACAGTAAGTCAAGATAATGTCATTTACATGTAAAATGTATATAGAAGTAGACAGTAAGTCAAGATAATGTCATTTACATGTAAAATGTATATAGAAGTAGACAGAAAGTCAAGATAATGTCATTTACATGTAAAATGTATATAGAAGTAGACAGTAAGTCAAGATTATGTCATTTACATGTACAATGTATATAGAAGTAGACAGTAAGTCAAGATAATGTCATTTACATGTACAATGTATATTGAAGTAGACAGTAAGTCAAGATAATGTCATTTACATGTACAATGTATATAGAAGTAGACAGTAAGTCAAGATAATGTCATTTACATGTAAAATGTATATAGAAGTAGACAGAAAGTCAAGATAATGTCATTTACATGTAAAATGTATATAGAAGTAGACAGTAAGTCAAGATAATGTCATTTACATGTAAAATGCATATAAGTAGACAGTTCTTGGATGGTGGAAGAAACTGGAGTATCCTAAGAAAGCCACCAACAATCAGTATGCAAGATGAAAAACTTTCTCACACGAGGATTTCTGGAAATGAAATACAGTAGAACTTCGATAACTCGAAGTGCTCGGGACTGGGCTGGGGACTTCGAGTTATCGGGGTGTTCGAGTTATCGCAGTTGAAGGATGATGTCCAAGAATGGTGTCACCTTAATATATTTTTCCGCTACAGAAATCTTGATGTTTTAAACAGTTACCTGTACTCGAACGTAAAAAAAGTAAAAGATAATTTTTAAAGAAAATATAATAAATAATTTTTAAAGAATTGATATTGACAGTAAAAGCGTTCGAAACGTGTTATTTTATTTTAAGATCATGATATATACGAACAACGAAATCGGAAATCAGATATCTGTACATATTTATCAAAATGCTTAATTTTTACATTCGTTAGACAATACGAACAGAAAGTTAATGAAATTATAAAGCAGTGCAATAAGTCATTTAAGATTTTAATGGAGTCGTGAGTACAACTGAGTAAGTCGTTTTAATTAAGCTTGGAGAACTTAAGTCAAAAGTAACCGACCGCGGCATATTAATTGGTTTCTTTTATTAGAGTAGGGGATTAGCGTTCATGTTAGGCTTAGTTGTCCGTGACGGTACTGAATATTAATCTGTTAATTGATACTAATTTATATGATAGATAACAAGAACTACTCGGTTCATTTCTCTACTATAACGGTAGCCTAATTACAGATATGTGATTTCTCCATTGATCATACATTGTTACAAAAAATTCGAGTTTTTGAAGTTTATTGTAATAGATTTTTAAACTACAGACCAAATTTTTACTTCGAAATACCAGGGGTATTCGAATTATAGAAGTTTGAGTTATCGAAGTTTTCCTAATATAGTTTATATAGAAAACCGGTCGGGACAAAATAAAGACTTCGAGTTATCCGTGGTATTCGAGATATCGAAGTTTGAGTTATCGAAGTTCTACTGTATAAAAAGCAGTCATAAAATGTTTGTAAAGTTTATCATCTCTCTTTTTATTCCTAAAGGACCTGAACATGATCTACTTTGGATTCCAAAAGATCTTCCAAGCAATGTGTTTCTTCTTTTGTCAACATTGCCAGGAAAGGTAAGAATAATAGAGAGAGAGAGAGAGGGAGAGAGAGAGAGAATAATCATATTTTACACCCTGGTCAATATTTGATAATAATAGAGGGCCAGTTTCTAAATTTTTGAAAGTGGAATAATCATGACTTAATCCCTAGTAAAGATTCACTGAAAATGGTAGAGAATGCTAGAGTCACTGATGTACATCATGTAGAGATGAGCCATACTGTTCTTCATGTTAACTAGAGTCACTGATGTACATCATGTAAAGATGAGCCATACTGTTCTTCATGTCAACTAGAGTCACTGATGTACATCATGTAGAGATGAGCCATACTGTTCTTCATGTTAACTAGAGTCACTGATGTACATCATGTAGAGATGAGCCATACTGTTCTTCATGTTAACTATAGTCACTGATGTACATCATGTAGAGATGAGCCATACTGTTCTTCATGTTAACTAGAGTCACTGATGTACATCATGTAGAGATGAGCCATACTGTTCTTCATGTTAACTATAGTCACTGATGTACATCATGTAGAGATGGGCCATACTGTTCTTCATGTTAACTATAGTCACTGATGTACATCATGTAGAGATGAGCCATACTGTTCTTTATGTATGCATATGTTGAGTGATTTAGGACAGCTAAATTTCTAATCGTATTTTGAATTCATTGACTAAATTAATTCAAATTATATATACAAAAGATGTACATTTACAATGTATACCCTCTAAATATATGTAACAAGTTTTTCTGGTAATTTTTTTCCTGTCCAGTTTTTACATAGGATGCAAAATGGTGTTACTTGTAGCTGAGAAGCTCAAAATCTTCTGGTTTTAAAAACTGTAGAGTAATTGTGCCAAATAAAATATTTCTTATTAAAAATCATTAAATGTTATACATTTAAAATTATGTTTTGCATGACCATCTGAAAGTGCTTGTTCATACCTATTTTTATTATGAAAATAAGTGCTTAATTTACAGAATGAATTTTTACATAAAAAATATTTTTTTTATTTTCTATCTAGGCAATGGATGCTATAAATAGTTTTGAGTGGCCGAGTATGAGAGTAAAACCACTAGATCCTTCACAAAAGATGGAGATTATAACAGGATATCTGGAAGGATTGTACAGCAAAACGTTGAGTAAAGAACAGAAAGAAATGATTGTGGAGGTACCACAGACAGATAATCCATTATACCTCAAGTCACTTTTAGATGAGGTAAGTTGTCATCATATATTGAGCAAAGAACTCAGCATGAGTCTGTGCATTTGGACTCAGCATGTGCGTGAACATCAGGACTTGACATGAGTGTGAACATCAGGACTCCAAGTGTAACAATCAGGACTTGGCACGAATGTAAATATCAGGACTCAACATGAGTGTGTGTATCGGGACTTGGCATGAGTATAAGTATCAGGTTTTATTATTCAGCAAACTGCATCAGATTTAGTAATTCTTATTCTAAATGTTTAAGTACTCGCTGTATTGATATACCTGTATATTCAAACCTTTTTTTTTGTGTTGAAAACAAGTGTCTCATGCAATATAGTAAATCGTTTTTTAGGCAGCTATGGTGCATTTTTAGAAATAATAGAAACAAAAGTCTGTAAATTTCAAAATGGCTGAAAATAAGAAGGAAACATGTAAAAGACATTAAACTGATAAGTTCAAGCTCACTGTTAGTTTTATTTCCATAAACTTCTATACAGATATTTTGTCATGAATGTGTAAAATTTTATTTATTTGTTTATTTATTTAATTATTTATTTATTGAATTTTTTATTTTGTTGTAGGTCAGGGTATATGGAAGCTTCAGTAAACTAACTCGTAAAATAGAGGAATATCTAACAGCAAGTAACCCAGGTGATTTGTTTGCCAAGATCTTGGACAGATTAGAAACAGATTTTGAAAACGAGGAAGAATTTGAGTAAATAAATTTTTTTTTTTTAAATGTTAAAACTATATAGTTTCAAAGTGGGGGGGGGGGGCTTTCTTAAGATTTTTTAAATATGAATATAGATTGTAGAAGTGTTACTTTAGGGTAGTGGTAATGGTATCATAAAAACTGTTTGGTTGCTAAAGGACTCATTTGGTTTCCATGGAAACAAGTTCAAAATTCCATACATGTATTATTGCACATATAAAGTTATCTTAGTAAACTTATCACTGTGCATGCCATCCCCAGTTAAGCTATGTTGCATTAATATCTGGTACAAAAATTTTCATTCCATTTTTTGTTTGAAAAATTTAGAGGAAGGACAGATATTACTTTTTATATTTCATTTTTCTAAAGACAATTTTATTTATCATTTCTTTCCTGTCAAAAATTATCAATCTGCAAATTCAAAACAAACCAGATTTGCAAAACATAAATAAAACAAACTATCTAGGACAGTTTACTAAAAGTGGGAAAGCAGGACAAAAATTAAGGAATTAATTTAGTATGGCCTTTTACTGGAAATTTTGTAAGACTGCATTATACTTTTGTTAAAAATTCTCACACATATCAATTACCATTATTAAAGAAAGTTTTAAAAAATACATTAAATGGTAAATAGGAAAATCGTTAAACTGTATGGTTAATACACTGTTTACTGACAAATAAATTGTTGTAATGATTCCTTTAAAAAGATGTTATTTACTAAAATTTGGAAAGTGATCTTTTCGAAATAATAAATTTTTACACAAAGTTTTGGTTAAGTGGACTTATGTTCTGTCCATGGTGCTTAGTTACAGAAAATGTAAACACAATAATTGTCAATGTTATGTCAAAGTTACATTATGATCAGTTACAATAAATAAAATATTGTTGGACCATTGCTTAGCAGAATTTGACTATGGCCCCATATAATGGAATGTATACACGGTTCTCATAGCAACCAACAGTTTTTTTGTTGTAAAAACTCATTTCTAGATAGTTTTATATATTTAAATATTTATTTATTTATTTATTTATTTATTTATTTTGCATGTTTTTGCATTTAATATACATGTATCTACCTTTTTATATATAATTATAGATATCTTCACTAACAGCTGATAACAAGCTGACCTTGCAATTTGACTAATGAGTTTTGCTAGTGAACCTCATGATCAGTACCCCTAAAGATTGCAGAACATTTTAGAAATTATTTTGTCTCTTATTCCGGAAATAATGTAATTTACAGGAAACTGACTGGTTCTGACCCAAAACTTGAAAGTGGGTAATGCCAAGCACTCAGCATTACACAGTGAAAGTCATGGTTCTTTCAGATGGGAACTTAAAATAAACGAGGTTCCGTGTCATGGTAGACATGGCACAATAAAAAACCCTGCTGTATAATGCCATCAGTGCAACACACAGGCAAAATTTCTGCACTTTCACCTATAGCTGGTGACGTCTAGAAATAAGTGAAATATTCTTCGCTTGGACGTTAAACACCATTACATGTTGATGTTTTGAATTCTTAAAATGATTTATATTTTACCAACTTCAATTCCAATTTCAGAAAATCTTTTTGGAATTGTGGAAAAACTGAATAGTTTGGGAGGGGGGGGGGGGGTTTGGAAAAAAGTATATGCCAATCCTAAGGAAGCATTGTGATACCAATTCATATGAAATGTGTTGATGTAAATGGATTTTTTTTTTTCAGACCAAAAAAGTTTAAATTTATTCAGCGTGTTAAGTAATTGATTTTTTCATTTTTTGACTGATTTTATTAACATTTGGACTAACTTTTTGTTGGAACAATTTCACAAATTGTGTCAAAAATACACTGATGTTGGTTTCTATTACTAAATAAAATATAGGTCACTATGTCACAAATTTAAAATGTGCACTGACCATCAATTAAGTGCAGTTCTTATGTTCAGCAATTTTGTTAGAATTACAAGGGTATATATTTATTGTGAATTGCTTTTTAAAGAATAATATAGCTGATTTAATTTGTCAAATATTGTAGATTTTTTCCTGTTTTTCTAATATTTTAGTTTTTTTTTCCATTTAATATCTGCTTTATTTTTTATATTTCAATACCATAATTATTACTAAAGTTTCAGTAAGTAAAACAAGAAATATTTGCATAAAGAAACCTAACTTTAGCCCACCTTTAAAAAAATTACCTTAAAACTTGTATCAGGCCCGGGTTTCACAATCATTCCTTAATTAAGATTTTTCTTAACTTAAACTTAGTAAGTTTTCAACATTTCTCTTTTAAGAACAAATAAACTTTTTTATATAAAACTAAGTGTAGATGTTATAATCTTGAAGTGATCTTAAAAATGATGTCTTAAATTACTAAATATCTCAATAATTAACAAAATTATGAAGATTACAAATTTTTCATATTTCAGTTAAGGAAAATCTTAGTTAATGAATGATTGTGAAACTGGAGCCAGATATTCTTACGACAGTTCTTATTTTATCACTGATAAAAACAAAATTAATGTAAATTGACTTGTTATGTCAAAACATTATTATATTTATTATAGTTAAAGCCAGATTTTTATCATATGTTTAGAACCAAATACAAAATAACACACAGGTAGAAGTTAGACGAAAGTATTTAGACACTTCTTTATTTTTCTCTCACCTGGTGACAAGTTGCCAAATGGCAAGACTTAAGTTTTACTTTTTGTAGTTGTCATAAGTCTTCAGCATCATTACCATCAGCATGGAATAAAATAGTAAGTTTTTGTGTTGATGTCCAAAAGTAAACTGCTATAGACTCGGGTTTGCAACAGTGTTTATTTATGCAGTTTAATATGATGTCTGGAGTAAAATACATGTAGTTGATTTTTAAAATAATTTTTGGATAAAACTTGCTTTTTGAAGAAAATCTGTGAATTTTGAGAAAATGCTCTAACAGTCACATTTTTTAATGTTTCTTGAAATTTTGACGATATCTTCCAAAACATCAAATATTATGTAAGCTATATCCAAACTTTTAATGTCAATCTCCTCTAAATTTCCGTTATCATAATGTTTCTTGTTAGGAAATTAACTGAGCTATATTGATATGCATTGAAATGTGCAACCATTTAGCAAACCAGTATACATATTTATGCAAACGTTTCTTGTTCTACATTTATAATATTAAACTATAGTTGACTAATTTTGTCTTTCATTTGTTGTGATAACTAATTGATGTGCTATTGCATGAATAATTAATTAATGTGCTTTTACGTAAATAACTAATGATGTGCTAATACATAAATAATTAATGTGCTATTACATAAATGACTAATGATGTGCTACTACAAAATATAAATCAGGAATTTTTCATTTTTGTTTTAAATCAATAAAAAAATCTTATTAATCAAGACACCATTTTTACAAGGTATATTAATAGCTTTTATGACCTTATCATATGATAACCTAGTAATTTTGCGATGAATTTTGGTTTCTGCTGAGGTTATTGAAACATTCTTTCATATTTTCAAAAAATTTGTAAGACAATCTAAAAATCATGTGACTTCATATCATTTTGCACAGACATTAATTAATGGGTGTGTTTCACTTTAAATGCTAGTGAACCCTATCCATAGAAAAATTTCCTGATTTACAAATGTATTAATGTATGTAATCCAGTTAACATTAGATCTGTAAGTTTTAAAACACAGTTAGCCTTATTTTTTTTTTCAAAGAACACTCAATGAAAAATTGGCATCAGATGATGTCACAGAATAATTACGGTACATGTCTTTTTTGGAGATTAGGTATGACAAGAGATACTGTTATATACTGATACTCTTAATTCTTCATGGTAAAAAAATCAAAGATATCTGACAAAACTTACAGATCCTATTGCACAGTATTTTATCTTGATTAAGGTCAGTTGACACACTTGAACATTTTTTATCAACAAGACATAAAAGATTTTGGCTCAGGTATTCTTTCATTTTGGTAAAATATATCGCATACATACAAGCTGTTAAGAATACAAGAGTCTCATTTTTAAGAAAGCTAAAGGAAAAAAAATCAATCAGTTCAATAGATACATATTTTATGATGAAATTGAATAGTAAAGGTCTGAAAATTGAAGTTTTGGTTATCATCACTGATTGAATTTTTTGGAAGTCTTTTATATAAGAAGGTAAGAAAGTTTAAGTGTATCAACTTTCTTTAATATATGTATACATGTTTTTATTTGTTTTAACATTGCACTTTATTTTTCCTCTATTAATATTAGATTTATATTTGTTTTTTAACTAACACTTTTCATTGGTGTATTATGTTGTGTAGTAAAGCACCTGTGTTGTTTAACCGATTCAAGTCTAAAATTTGGTAAGTGATGAATTTTAAAATTTATCTATTTCATTAATATTAAGTTACCTGTACTTATCTGACATATATACTAGAGATTTCTTTTTTTTTTTCATTTTAAGTTTACAAAGTTGCTTTTAAATTAATTTCTTTAAACAAATTACCAATTTCCTGATTTCACTTTTAGTTTTTAAGCATTTAACTAATGGTGAAAGGTCATGGGATCAAAGCCTTGGATTAAAGCATCTCAGAATCAAACCATGACAGTAAATAATATTTTTGAATGCAGTTGATCACACAGGATTTGAGTATTTTGAATCAGACTTTGAAAAAACAAAGTATTTTATGTGTTGTGGTAGGTATAAAGCTGTGTATAACACTCTGCTTCTAGCAGTAATAAAACTGAATCTATAGCTTATAATAGTTATAATTGAAAGATAAGGACATAACACCAGTTCATTCATAGGCAATCAGTAAGCCATTTACTTTGTTAAAACATTTTTATGATCTTGATGCATGTAGAATTTAAACATTTTGTTGATGTTTGTAGGAAAGCTCTAGTAAGGGAGACAACTACTGCTATTTGGTGTTCACATAGAGGCATGGCAGAATCTGAAATTGTTGATCTTCTAGAAGTAAGTAGCATTTTGTTTTAATCTAACAACAATGATTCTTTTGATTCTCATGGACATGAGTGACTATTTAAATAAATATCACCATGGTACCACATGATACTAAATAATGACAATGTAAGTGTGGTGTTCATATGAAAATATTAATTGACTTGGATTTTTTTATAATAAAATAATTGATAGTCATTTTTCTAAAAACTTTTGTTTTTTAATTTGAACTTTGATGTCACTCATAAATCATGTAGTTCCGTTTCTTATCACAAATTTATTTAAAAGCATTGAAGCTGATTTTCATTCACAAATCAGATGAAATGAGATTCCAATTTAAAGTATTTCATGATTGATTACCCAACAAGTTTTACTCCAACATAAAAGTTGGTAAATGACCCAGTTTGTTAATTTTTCATTCAAAATTGCATTGTCCTAATTTGAGGCACTTTGAGTTGGAACTAAGGCCCTGCAGTTCTCCTCAGAATTTTTTTCCAAAACTTGTGTAGGTCTCTTATTTATGTTTTTAATTTGCAAAGAAAAAATTGATGTTAAAATATAATGATAATGATATTACGATTTTAGGTTCCCAGCGCTATATGGTCACCATTTTATTTGTCAATCGTAGAAAATCTTGTCAACAGGAATGGAATTTTGAATTTCTTCCATGACCATTTAAGACAAGCTGTAGAAACTAAATACCTTTCAACACCAGAAGCAAAAAGAAAAGCATATCTGAATTTGGCAAATTTCTTTGAGAAAAGAGAACTAGATGAAAGAGTGGTAAGTATTATACAGTTAGACCTGTCTATAAAGAACAAAGTAATAAATGAAGCTTTTGTAAGTGAAATGCTGTTATCTACAGGATCCAATCAATTTATAAGAAATTTCAAGGTTTGTAAAGATCTGAATTGTTGTGAAGCAGTTCTTGTTCATTTCGTAAGATATCTCAAGGTTTGTTGAAATCTTGAATAGTTTTGAGGCAGGTCATGTTAAATTTGCTATTCCTGACTCTCATTTATAATACTGATTGAATATTTATTATCTTTACAATCCTAAAAAAATTATGTCAGCATAACAGAAAACTTTATTATCCCTATGGTAGTCTTCTGTATTAAAAACACGTACAAGGATATGAAATCAATGAAACAGGTTTTTCCAAATAAGGATGACAATGTCAGCTTAAGTTAGAACCATATGTTTAAAATATGATTAGTTATGTCCTTATTATTGACATATATTTAAATATATGATGTGTTATAAATTATTGATATGCAAGTTAAAACTGGGTCCAGTTAATTGATGCTTTATTAGTTTAATCCAGTTAAACAGTTTCTTGCAGTCATTCAAAATATTTTCCACTGATATAATGGTAGTTGGTTCAAGTGTGTTTGAAAAAATCTGAGCATTATAAAAAACCACTGACCCTCAGCAAGTGTGAACTGACAAAATTTCTTGTGCTAGGATGTGTGTCCTGGGTGTGGTTCAAACCTAGTCAATAAGAAGTGCTGTGATCCTTTACCAAAATGCTTGAGACTGCTTGGTCATAAAGGCCCTCAATAAAAAAGAAACAAACTGGTTACAGAATTTATTATTGGCAAATTTAGTATTTACACAACATAGGATATAACACTGAATATTACTTTACTTAACTTACTTAGTCCTCCTTGTGCTTGTGAGCACATAAGAGCTTCAAAAAGGATCTCCATTTCATTCTGTCGGCAGCTACTGCTAATCTTTGTGTCTGACCCCAAGTCCATCCAAATTCCTTCATCTCTTTTTCAACAGCTTTACGCCATGTTTTCTTCAGTCTTCCCTTTTTTCTTTTCCCTGGTGGTGTCCATCATATAGAAATCTTTGGTATCTCTGATGAATCCATTGAACTGACATGGCCAATCCATTTCCATCTCCTGTCCTAAATATTATTTTAAATGGTAGATAATTTTCAGCTAGTAGCAATATTAGCATATCCAAGATGGAGTACCTTTATTTTGTAGGTAATAATAATTTTTGTTACAATAACCTTGACAACTCATGTATTTTAGGTTGATGAGCTGCCATTTTTGTTAGCTCGAGCTGGTGACTTAGAACGACTACGAAAAACCATCAGTAACCTTGATGTGTTCAAAATAATGGTCAAATCAGAAGATGGAATGTTTGAACTGATTAAATCATGGAAACTGGTATGTCTTTTAATAAAGTTAAAAATCTCTTTTGTAGCTTATGGTTCATAAGTTTTTTACCTACCCTGGCTTCAGTTGTGTGATAGACGGCTTTACAAGACTCCCTTCCAACAAGGGGACATAAGTCATTAAGCAACACAAGGTCAAACTCCATTGTTGCTGCTAATGCCCTTTCATTTTTCAGTTGGATGGACACAAAAGAAAACTGCAACAAGCAATATGACTTGTCTTTTTGGGTTTTGTTTTTTTTTTTGTTTTTTTTTTTTTTTTATTATTATTTTTAATTTTTTTTTTTTTGAGTACATACCTTTGAGCCTAGCCTTCTTTGGCTCTTAAATTAATAACAACTAGTACTGGTTGAAATACATTATTAATCTCAGCCTCAGCATTCAACAAACTGACAAGATCGAGTTATGGTGTAATTGTTAGTTTGGTAGCCAATAAGCATCAGCATTCAAAGTCTGTTTTTTTAGTGCACAAGATTTGCAGGCAAGATATGCTAAGAAAAATACATAATATGTTTGTCTCTGATTTTTAAATACAAGTAAGTATTACATAAGTAAGATTTTTCTTAACTCAAGTTAAGCACATTTGAAATCACAGTAATTTTGTTAATTGTAAGATATTGAAGAATTAAATGTGTTATTTTAAAAACCACTTTATTTTATAGCATCAGTATTTACTTTTCTCAAATAGGCTTATTTGTACATTAAAAAATTGTCAAAAATACAAGATTTCAGATTTTCATGTTTTTATGGTTCTTGAAAGTTATGTGCACTAGATTAAAAATTTTGTGCAGAACATGACATTGCATCATATTCTAAAAAATCAGGAAATTTTGTGACCAAATATAGTTTAGGGTTTACAGATTCATAACAGAATGTGTAGCAAGTATATGGAATAAAAAAAAACCTGAGTGAATATATGACATGTTATTTTGAAAATGTTCAATTAGAACAATTAATTGTTGGATTAATGTCTGAAATTTTTTATACCTTTCAGCTAGGAGATTTTACTCAGGTGGAAGAAACATACCTAGCAAAATTATCAGAAATTCCAGAATCACAAAAACACTCGGAAAAGTTTTCTGATTTATTGAATGATCTAGGAACATTCTTTGTACACATTGGTCTGTACGGAGCGGCCAGGTAAGACTGATTAAATGTCTCAAGATCAAAGTCACTTTCATCCATATTCAAAATATTATCCTGATTCATTCCTTGACTGATTTTAATTAAATTTCTCTGTTTGGAAGCAAAATTATTATAGATTTTTTCTGATTCCATTTTTAAAAAAAATTTTATAAGCATCACAGCTGAATACATTGAAAATATTTATGAAACTTGTTACTACAAGAGAAGTACATGTATGCTGGAAATTGTAAAACATTTTAAGAATATTTTTTAAATTATGGAAATAACACACAAAAAACTATTACATTTAGTAAAAAATTCTAAAACTGATTACAATAGTGAAAATACAGGTATAATCTAAACCAGTTCCGTAAGATAAATTCAGTATAATTTTGAAAGCTAATAAATTGTCTATACAATAAAACTAATTCACTGTAAATTGGGAAATTTTCATGAGTATCATTATTTAAAGATATTCATGTCGTATCATCCAATAAGAATAAGAGCAATGCAATTGAAAAGTATGAAATAAAAAAAAATTCTTAAAAGGCTTGTTACTCTTGCCAATTTAGACAGAAATAAAAGGAATGTAAAAATTTCCCTATTTATAGTAATAATGACCTATTTATACAGGATAAAATACATAAGAATTTAATTAGTGGAAGAAGCATAAACTAAGCCTGTCTGTACACTGCCAGGTGATTCTTATATAGAAATGGCCATATAACAATAATTGGTTTTCTATAACCAGAATATCATTTTTTCATGAATATAAATACCTTAGATTTGTAGCGGAACTGAGCTAGTCGTGGTGTTGGTGTATACAGTAGGTATAATAGGTGAGGATGTGTTTATTTCAGGTGTTTCCTCCTTCCTATTACAGATTACATATATATGTAGTACTGTTATTTTTTCAAAACAAATTTTTATCTCCTCTTTGAGTGAGATAACTCAGTGCAGTGTTTGGACCTCCATGACTGATTGCATAGTTTTGATTAAGATTCAGGACTGGTTCTAGTGTGAAAAAGTTTGTGAGTTAGGTAACTCAAGTTATCTTAACTATCTTTGAACTCACTACCTCAGTATAAGTAAAACAATCTCAACTTGGCAATAAAACTTGATTTCTCAACTTGGCAGTAAAACTTGATTTCTCAACTTGGCAATAAAACTTGATTTCTCAACTTGGCAATAAAACTTGATTTCTCAACTTGGCAATAAAAATTGATTGGCAATAAAACTTGATTTCTCAACTTGACAAAAAAACTTGATTTCTCAACTTGGCAATAAAGCTTGATTTCTCAACTTGGCAATAAAACTTGATTTCTGAACTTTACAAAAAAAAACTTGATTTCTCAACTTGACAGTAAAACTTGATTTCTCAACTTGGCAAAAAAACTTGATTTCTCAACTTGGCAATAAAACTTGATTTCTCAACTTGGCAATAAAAATTGATTGGCAATAAAACTTGATTTCTCAGCTTGACAAAAAAACTTGATTTCTCAACTTGGCAATAAAGCTTGATTTCTCAACTTGGCAATAAAACTTGATTTCTGAACTTTACAAAAAAAAACATGATTTCTCAACTTGACAGTAAAACTTGATTTCTCAACTTGGCAATAAAAATTGATTTCTCAACTTTACAATGATACTTGATTTCTCAACTTGGCAAAAAAACTTGATTTCTCAACTTGGCAAAAAACTTGATTTCTCAACTTGACAATAAATTGATTTCTCAACTTGACAATAAAACTTGATTTCTCAACTTGGCAAAAAAAACTTGATTTCTCAACTTGGCAGTAAAACTTGATTTCACAACTTTACAATAAAACTTGATTTCTCAACTTGACAATAAAACTTGATTTCTCAACTTGACAATAAAACTTGATTTCTCAACTTGACAATAAAACTTGATTTCTCAACTGGCAATAAAACTTGATTTCTCAACTTTACAAAAAAAACTTGATTTCACAACTTTACAATAAAACTTGATTTCTCAACTTGGCAATAAAACTTGATTTCTCAACTTGACAATAAAACTTGATTTCTCAACTTGGCAGTAAATTTGATTTCTCAACTTGGCAATAAAACTTGATTTCTCAACTTGGCAATAAAACTTGATTTCTCAACTTGGCAATAAAACTTGATTTCTCAACTTGGCAGTAAAATTTGATTTTTCAACTTGGCAATAAAACTTGATTTCTCAACTTGGCAATAAAACTTGATTTCTCAACTTGGCTAAAAAACTTGATTTCTCAACTTGACAATAAAACTTGATTTCTCAACTTGACAATAAAACTTGATTTCTCAACTTGACAATAAAACTTGATTACTCCACTCCATTCAAACTGAAAGTCAAATTCAAAATCATAACACATCAAGATACATGTATCTATGTTTTGATAACTGCATTTTGTTTTTAATTTCAGGAATGTGTATGAGAAACTGATACAAGATTTAGAATCCAGATATGCAGTATCACATGGTACTGTTGTATATCATCCCTGGAATTATAGCTGGAAATATCGTTCTCAACATCCTGATGTCATCAATGTATGTAACATGATCCAGTTCTTCATAGCTCTGTTAGCTTACCTAAATCATAACTGTAGGGGAGTGGCATGAAGTAATGGTGTTTTATGCCAAGCTTTTTTCACTTATTTTGAGGCAGTAAGTTCTGGGATGGTGAGTGCCCAGAGCAAATCCACCGAGCTTGGGCAGGCAAACTGACAAAATTTCTCAAACTAGGATCTGTCCTGAGTAGGATTTGAATCCAGGCGGTGAGAGGGGCTGTGACTTGTAAGCACACATTTAGACCAATCGGCCACTGAGGCCCCCATAACTGTAGTGAAAATTTTAATTGTCCATATAATTCAAAAATTATAAATTGCTATGAAACATATGCTATTTTGATTACTGTTTGATCAAGGTATTGGTATCCATTAAATTGATTTTTGAACAGAAATAATTTTTTTACTGGAAAGGAATTACATATATTCAAGTTTTCATTAACCAACTAATTATTTAAGCTAGGAGAGTTATAAACTACTAGACCAAGGTGTACTAAAATACCATCATAAAAAATATATAGATTAAAACTTTGATTGACCAAACTTTGATCATTTTGATCTAGAACCACAATAAGCAGCATATATGAATAAAGTATTACTGCTGAAGACAATACTCTAAACATGCTGAATTATTTGTATGTGTATAATTTGGTATTATATGTACTAACAAAACTCTCAATCTACATATAGCCAGTACTGCACTATTAATAGAAATGAATGGTGCTACTTTCATGATTTGGTGAATTTTCCTTCATTTCCAGCTGTTTGAGTCACTGTGTTTGTGACCATTAATTATGCAAAAATTCCATAGAAAATCCAATTAACTAACGATTTAGGTTTGGTATTTTTCACTTACTTGAGTCATAACTGAAAATTGCCATTTAACATTTGTTAACAGCAGTTACTGTTGAATTTTTCTGTAAAAAGGAAAATGTTGCAGCTACTGGGATTTTACATGTTGAAAATGGTGATGTTTACATTTGAAGTGATGTTTTTGGTGACTCATTACATCATACGTGCACAAGAATCCATCATTTGCCTTGTCTTTCAACATGTAAAATTCATATAAGAGGCAATTTTTTACTATATGCATAAATATTCCATGGTAATAGGAGATGTGCATATTGATTTCCTGTTATGACTAGAGTCAAATAATTGAAAACTTTTAATTTTATTTCAGTAAATATGTATTAGATTTTATATAAAATTAGGCAAAATTTACTGTCACAAACACAGTGACTCAAAAAGTAAGTCATATATTTCCTGGGTCCATTATAATGCCAAAGACTTTCTGCACATTTGTTTCTCACTGCAAGCATTTTTTGTTGTTTTTGTTCATTTATTTTGAAGACTTATATTCCAAGGTGCTGAGTTAGTTGTAAAATTTTAAAGATTATAAAAGCTTAAGTGTCCAATTGCAAAGAATTTTCTAGCTTTTGTTTCTAATTTCGAGGATTTTCCAAGGCTTTATGTTTATTCAAAGGATTTTCCAAGATTCATTTTCTAGTTCCAAGGATTTTTCAAGGGTTTATATTTATTCTGAGGATTTTACAAGGTTTTATGTTTATTCCAAGGATTTTCCAAGGTTTTATGTTTATTCCGAGGATTTTCCCAGGTTCATTTTACTTCCAAGGATTTTCCAATGTTTTAATAAATGTTTATTTCGAGGATTTTCCAAGTTTTTATGCTTATTCCAGGGATTTTCCAAGGTTCATTTTCTAGTCCCAAGGATTTTCCAAGGTTTTATGCTTAGCATGTTCCAAGGTTTGTAGTGTCTAAGTCCAATGTTTTTCTGAGGTTTTATGTGTATTCAAGGAATTTTGGAAGAATCTACACATGTTACATACCTGTTTGATTTTCAAAGCAATCATATATATGATTGTAATGTTAGTTCTTGGATATCTAATGGATAATTGAAAAAGTTTTAGTTTACTGTAGACAGGAACTATAGCAACAGGAACTATAGCAACAGGGCAATACTAGAGCCTTATTTTATTATATATATATTTTTGTATATATTCAGGCACTCCATAGACTTGGATTAGTTTGTGAAAAACAAAATGACCTGGCAGCTGGAGTTAATTATTACAAAGATGCTATAAGTCGTCAGAACCGTATTGTCACACCTGAACAAAAACTACAGGTAAGTCCTGAACTGGCAGCTGGTGTTATGTATTACAAAGATGCTATAAGTCGTCAGAACCGTATTGTAACACCTGAACAAAAACTACAGGTAAGTCCTGAACTGGCAGCTGGTGTTATGTATTACAAAGATGCTATAAGTCGTCAGAACCGTATTGTAACACCTGAACAAAAACTACAGGTAAGTCCTGAACTGGCAGCTGGTGTTAGTTATTACAAAGATGCTATAAGTCGTCAGAACCGTATTGTAACACCTGAACAAAAACTACAGGTAAGTCCTGAACTGGCAGCTGGTGTTAGTTATTACAAAGATGTCATAAGTCATTAGAACCATATTGTCACACCTGAACAAAAACTACAGGTAAGTCATGAACTTGCAGGTTATTTTGGGATTAACTAAGGTGCTTTTAGTTGTCAGAACCATATTATAACACCTGAACAAAAGAAAAAAGGAATTGACTACCTTAACCCAATTATTGAATAATTTAAAAAATTATTTTCATGTTAAGAAATTATGATAATACATGTGTATGCCCGTTACCATGAAAAAACTTGGGGGATGTTTTGGCTATATTAAGGAAGTTATTATGAAATTGAAACCAATTCCTATCACTATACTGGGTATTTTTTATATGATTTTATACATTTTGTACATTTCAGCTCTGTGAAGGACTTCTAGGGTTAGCATCCATATTTTACATTCAGGATGACATGAAAGAAGCCAAAAAATTAATGGTTAGATCTTTGGAACTAGCCACTGATGTACTCGGAAAAAGACATCATTATGTGGCAACCATCTTGAATAAGGTAATATTTATATAAATATTACATTTCTGATAGGGTGACAGTCCATATTGTCACCCCGATAAATTTCATTGTCAACCGAGGTGGAGCCGACAGTATGGACTGTCATCCTATCAGAAATGTAATATTTATCTTATTAATAATACCAATTGTTGGCTTTTATTTTATTGTGCAACCAAAGAACGGTACCTGGTACATTTGTCTGTAAACAATTCATCTACTTATCAAGACGCTTGTAACAATAATCTTTTGTTACTTTAGAAAAGCGTTGCACTGATGTAGAATATGCATACAGATGTGTTCAAACTGTACACACAGGATTTTTGCACATGTGACATTTTTCATAATATCAACCGTGACTAAGTGTTGTCAGGTAATGTCACATTGTGATGAACACTTTCTTCTTAACACAGGGTGACATTAAATTTACCCAAATTCTTATTAGCCAATCAGAATTCAAGAATTTCACAAGAGGTATAATATCAATACAATGTTCCATACAGATAGAACAATGTTTGCTTCATTGTTATTCATAACCTGATGAAAGACAAGACAACCATTGTAAGAGTAAAATAAAGCAAAATGTTAATGTTTCATACTTGTCTATCCTATGGATTTTTGTGAATTATACAATTAAAAAGCTTAAATTACAAATGTATGACTTAAATGAATTGAAAACCTACAATAAGAATAATTGGAATTTTTTTTTTTGAAAATTTGGTTCAAAACCATTTTCTGTTGGATTTTATAGTAAAACATCCATTAACTTTAATTTGATTTTAGCAGAGGAAAATGTATTGTATTATTTATAAGATATTAAATGGTAATCAATGTTGTACATTTGTTTGAAAATGGCTTTTTAAACAGCATTGTGCCAGACATGATATAAAAGTGCGGTTGATCAGTATTCATTTGTTCAATGCAAGTAGCAGTTTAAAATTATTAAAATGTAAAACCCAGTGTCATCAATTTTAATAAGTACATGTATTTATTATTGAATTCCTTACTATTGATTTGAAGAACTTTCTATCAAAATTTACCCAAACTTACTCCAAATCTCAAAAGGGGTAGGCAAGTATGATTTTTAAAGCCAAATGATCATTTTTTTGCATTTTATGGATGACCTAGCTCCTATAACGGATGTTTACTTTTTGTTGAGACTCAACATATAATAATAATGATTAAACGTATATGGATTTCAATCTTTGTAATTGCTTGTTTAACAGGAATAGAAATTTTATTGAAAAAACATATTGTCTCATATAAAAAAAATTGCGTTATATTTTTAGCTAGGGCAGTTGAGTTATGCCCAAAGCCGTCTTGATGAAGCCCTTGGTTATCAGTTACAAGATCTGAAGTTAACTCGCAGCGAGGTTGGCTTGACACATCCCCGTATTGCTGGGATTCTTAATGAGATAGCTTTAGTGTATGATGATAAGAATGATCAACTTGCTGGTGAACTTTACGAAGCCTCATTGATTATCTTACTAGATATGTATGGATCAGCCCATGTAGATGTAGCGTTAGTCAGGTGAGACCTGTAGAATCGTTAATATTTGTTGCATTGAGGTTTGGTGGTTTAGCTTCCTTTTTTTTAAATTGTTTGGAGAAAATTTCATATAATTGAGTTTCGTGAAATTAGTTCCCATTAGAGACCTAAATAAAAATTATCCTTTGTAATTAATTTAGAGGTTTTCTTGAAAATCTGCCATAAACATAAGTGATTTGATGGTGTTTACATTAATTTTCTAGAGAACAGCAGATGTAGATATAGCATTAGTTATTATAATTAAAATGATATGTATTCTGTAATTGTTTAAATATGGGATAAAAAATCTCGTCTAACTGCCACCAGTTGTCTGATTAATTGGATTAATATTGTGCATACAAACTTTTTTTTTACTAAATATAACAGTTTTCAAATGGACCATATAAAAGTTATCCAAATTTGAAGACAAGGCATCATTATGTTGTATTTACCATCATCCTCACTGGTTCAATGGTGTAAAATCTATGATTAACATTGTTTTTAACCATTTTTCTTGAGGTATACATGATAGGAATGTAACACTTGGGCTATAGATTCATTGTGATACATAATATAGACATTGCTACAGAAGATAGAGATGTATGACCTTGACATTACATGCTGACAATGTTTTGCTGAGGAACTCTCAATGACACATTGCAAACTCAAACATAAAAAAAACAATTACCACAATTACCACTCCTTTTACAAAAACAGTATTTTAAGAGACATTTTGAAATGAAAAAAAAAAAATAGATAACATTTTATTTGCAACAAGTTTTATTCTTTAATTGGTATGCCTGGGCCTGGTGTTTTTTTTTTTTTTTTTTTTTTTCTTTTTTTTTTTTTGTGTCTTGCCAAATGTTTTGTTAATTGTTTTAAAAATCTAATATTTTCTTTTAAAATTTGGTACTCAATAATTTGAGAATTGAAATGGTTTATTTTCAATTTATTTATGCATTTCAGGTATAATCTTGGGACATATTATTATGCGACCAACCATTTTGCTAAAGCTAAGTATCAGTTCCAGGAATCCTACAACATCTACCTGTCATTCCTTGGAGAAGAACATCCGGATACACAGAAAACTAAAGCTGCATTAGATGAAATCACTCCAATGGTCAAAGTTTAAAGATGAAACCACCAATAGTTAAAGTTTCAATATGAAACCACCAATAGTCAAAGTTTAAAGATGAAACCACCAATAGTCAAAGCTGTCCTTGATTAAATATCATGAATGGTTTAAGTTTAAAAATGTCTTATATCAAATGATTTCACTGATCTAAATGTCATTGTTTTATCCAGTGTAACCTTGTGTTAAACCTCCCCTTTATTCTGTCATATTATGGCTCTATCAGGGTTAAAAATTCTCCAAATCCAAAGCCAAGAAATTTAAAATTTACAATTAGGAGTTGGAAAAATTCACTAAAATTCTAACTTTCTGGGAAATTTTTCGGTTCATTTTGCTCACCATCATCCTCACTGGTGCAATGATGTAAAATCTATGATTAACATTGTTTTAAACCATTTTTCTTGAGGTATACATGATAGGAACGTAACACTTGGGCTATAGATTCATTGTGATACATAATATAGACTGGAGCTTAAATTCATTTCAAATTTTTAAGAGTAACAAAGTGTGAAAATAAAACTTTGACAAATTGTTATTGTTAATGGATCTTATTGTTTGATTTTTTATATACAGATATTTTTCCAACATTTCTTTCTTAATATTTGCTATGTTTTCAATAGACTTGTTAGAAATGCCTGTGAGATTTTAATTATTTATGTCATAAATTCTTAAGTTTAAATTCTTAAAGTCTTAAGTTTTGATTCAAGTTGAAAATTGAAACCTTACAAGGCTTGAAAATCAATCGAAACAAAAAAATGGAATTTTTTTTTATCAATGACGGTAAAATGTTGGCTATAAGTGAAGTAAGAAAATCTATCATAAAGACATTATTAGGAGGTTTTACTATATCAGGAATTATCTCTAAAATATTATGTTTGTTAAATTGTCAAACTGTTATTTATGAAAAACTACATCTTTTATGTAAAAATTATAATTCTTGAGATTATATAAGGTCATAGATGTAACACACACACACACACACACACACACACACACACACACACACACACACACTTAGATCAGAGAAAAAAAGGATAAATAGTCCAGTGCCTTTCTTTGAAGGTACAAGTGTAAACTCAATAACAGTCTTGAACAAGCACTCAGGTACATTGTATATACATATATTTGATAACATACTCTTGTATGTTTTATTATTTTTGAAAATTTTACTGTTTTATTTATAATTATGATAATTATTATCGTATTTTGATCTTTGTCTTTCTATGGTATATCTATGTATAGTAATGATTTATTGAAAATCCGTCCCAATGTAAATATACTTCTCCTCCAGATTTGACAACTTAACTGCATATTTTTTTAGAATTTTATTTTATTCAATATTTTATTTACTGATAATTATTGTAAATATCTGTTTAAAATTTTTGTATGAGTATTGGGTTTTATGTCATATGTATGTTTTATATCATTATGATATGTGATATTGTTGATCTTTTGTTTTTTATGTCTACAAAATTTAAAAGAAAATGAATAAATTTTTTTACAATATTATATTTTGTAAAATTTTTGAATGGAATTATTTTAGAAATTTCTTTAATTTATTAAGCTTGATAGTGTATCAGCTAATTGATGATGATTTATTCTCACAAAAAAATTACATTCCAAGGAAAATTTTTGTGTTTTTGAAGGATATCATGACATATTTCATGTTAAAATTGTCATTATTTACATGTAAATATATGATTCTTATAGCTTTTATGTCAGTGGCAAATGCAGTTTTTCAGATACAGTAACAATACATGTGATTATAAACTAATTATAAACCAGTTCACATTTTGTAAGTAATGATTGGTTTATTTCTTGTAACCAATGGTGACATCTGTAATCTGACATCAAGTTGCAGCTTGGAACACTTTCACATCCTGGTACAATATTAAAGCTTTCAAATGAGACTGACAGGCCTTTATTGACTTTACTGAGTGTAGTTTTGTAATGAGATTATTATTCATGGGTTAGGATAATGTGTTAATTATCTATGCAAGGGAGACAGTCATGAATGTAGTGTAATAGTTAGAATTATTTTGGTCATTTACTTGACCATTTGGTTCTTGCCAGATAATAATAAACTTAGTAAATACTAGAATTTTTGTCCAAAAAAGTATACTAATAACTAAAAATATCAGACAGTGTATGACCAACATGGCCACTGATCTTTGTTCTAAAAATACTATCTGGAAATTAAGAGTACTAGTAGTTTCCATATTTGACCTATTTTTGGTTTCTTTATACTTTATAGCCTTGATAGTTTAGGAAAATTCTTTCTTTAGTAAAAGTAACATCTCAATAAAGAAACGTAATAAGTAAACAGCAAAAACAGTTGAAAGTCAAATTGTCCTTTTTATGGCAGTAAAGATCTAGTAAGATTTGGCAACCAAGTAAAAATCATGTCAACCAAACATCTCAAATTTGCCACTAGATTTTATAAAATGAATGTCATATGGCTACAAAAATTTTTTTAAAAAAAGGCACTAGCAGCACTGCATCTAGAATTTAGAAATAGTTGAAGTATTGGTTTGTTCATTGTGACTTATAGTAAAATATAGTAATAAATGAATAAAGTGCAATAATAATAGGTTTTTCATATACAAATTATTTTTTTAATACTAGTATTTTTTAATAAGATCGTTCACAGATTTTTTACAGTAAAAATTAGTCCCAATTTGTTTTATATTTACACAAAGATTTTTTTTTTTTGTATATACAGGGTATATATAATTTTGAATTATATAATACTATTAGCTGTATATTTGCTGGACTTTTTGTGAGATTACATGTATTTAATATTTTTGCACATTACTCAAGCTATTACAATTTAATATATAAACAAAATCCTAAAATCATTTGATCAATATCCCATAATGTTTGTTTGGAACATTATATATCAGAAAAGCTTATATCTCAAAGTCCCGTAATTATGTCATTTGTACAGGAAAAATGTTAACTTTTGTTATCTTCTTTATGCAATATTTCTGCACAAATCTTTAGAGATATTACATGAATATATCAACTTATCACATGGTAAACTCCATTCAGCGATCTTAATTACATTTAAAAAAACCATTAAATATTTTGTGTATGTTTTTAATTGATACAGGGTTAAGTAGATGTACTAGTACTATTGCATTATCATATGCACGACTCAGAACAATTTATTTTTAGATTTAATTTATATTTTGTGGATGTATTTCTTATGAATTCATCTTCTATTTTCGATATTGAATGAATCTGAATTCAAATTGACAGGTAATTGAGATGCATCTAAGATCAAATATACTCACATGACGATCATTTAATTCAAAAATATCTTCAAACATTTATTTCATAAAGTAGAACACATCTAAATGGAACACCTGAGGCCCGTTTAAGATAGACTATGTATGCTTTTGCATTTAGGAATGATTGTTGGTGCGAGCTCATGTGAGCGACTGCTATCAATATCGTAAGGTTGTTCGCCTTAGATTCAAGATGGCATGCCTGGAACAATCTTTATGAGAAATAGTTTATATAAATTCTGAAACCAACATGCATTTCAGTTAATATTTCAGTCCAAGTGTATGGTTTCTTTCTAGAAGGGATTTGAATGATATAATTAGTTAACACTTATGTGCAGTTGCCTGATTTAATTTATATTTTGACATTTTCTCTCCAGTCGAGTGTTGGTGTCCAAATCTAAGAGAGATTATTTTTCAAACATCTGGATGACTTACTTTCAATGCAAGTACTCGTGTCCGTTCAATAGACATAAAAATTGTATTCGCAAGCTCAGTGGACTGCAACCAATATCTTGAACATGCCTGTGATGGACCAATAGCTGTTCAGATTACATAACCAAGAAAAATAATTTGAGATGCAATGATATATATACACAGAGTTTGATTTTTTTATAGGTTTTACTGTATTCTATTATATTGTATTGTTATTGTTGAATATATTGTTTGTTAATGGTCTAATTATTTAATTAATTTATTTTTTCCAATTTATTTATATATATTATGTGTTATATATGTTGTATATTTAATCAGGTTTTCCTTAATTAATATAGACTTAACAATATGATATTTTTACAGTTAATACCAGATATATGCTTAATTCTTTGTTTAGATTTTTACATAACTTGATTAACCATTTATTTCAATAAAATCATTACATATTTCTGAAAGAAAAAATAACCCACTGAGCTAAAAATTTTGTGATGTCAAAGACAAATTTGATTGGTTGAGAGTGCTTTATTCAAAATGATCTTAAATGATGTAAATTCTGGCTGTATACCTCAGTACATGTATATCTATTTGGATGACATTTGATGTCAGATGGCTTGCTGAAGTTTGGTGGTTTTCTCCTGGGACTCCTTCCCAAAACAGACTTCTTAATATGAGTAAAAACTCTTTATCTTGGGCATTTATTAGGGAGTAAAACACAATTCAACAAAACCATTTTTATGATTATGATTAAGACAAGTTGAATTGTTTCTGTTATATTCACTACTTTGAGCTTATACATTGTAATATATTTGGGATTATTATTTAACAGTACTACATGTATAATAATGTTACAATTAAAAGATCTGATAAAGTCTCATAATTATCTACATTCAATTTGGTAACTTTTTATGTTGAGTACAAGTTGGCATAAGTTTTTACAGTTTCAACATTTTTGGAGTTCTATACATAAAATATTTTTTTGTGCAAAATGGGCATTGTCCAGTCAAACCAAAGATTAATTTATTAGTTTTTCAAATTTTATTGATTTTATTTATATTTCTGATTAATTGTCAATTAATAACCTTTCAAAATAAAAGATACATATTGTATTACGAGTGTTGATTTGATTCTGTTAAGCCAGTAAGGAGTTTTGTTAAAGTTGAAGTCTGCCCAGAGATTAACCCCTTATCCCAGTTTTCCCAACTGGTAAAACAAACCAAACCAGATAATTCAATCTTCTTAAAGTTAATGTTGAATGGAATCAGCTGGAATTTTCTTTTCTCTGACAAAGCTTTTTTTCAGTTTTTCATGTGATAGTTTCATAATAAAATAAAACACAAACATACCAGTCCATGTCCAAATCACAATCCCAAAGAAACCAAAGTAAAAACTTTGAAAACTAGCAAGTTTAGTTATACATGTGAACTTTCATCAGAGAATCTGATTTGTATCTAAAACTCATGTTAAGTAGGATCTCATTTAATAACAAACCAGGAATTCGAACCTGCTATAAAATCAGAAGGACCCTGGTCTTATTATGATTCTGAGTTGAGTGGAAACCAAGATCTGGATCTCACTGCTGGATCAAATACCATCATGCAAAATACCAACCTGGCTTGGTAGGTTCCTGGCTATTTTCCGGTCTTTTTTTTTTTTTTTTTTTTGAAGTTGAAGAGAATTTAAATCACTGTATTGAATGGGAAGCTAGTGTCTGGTTGTTCAAAAATCCATTTTCTAACCTGCAGGTGGGTGAAAAATCAAAATGACAATAAAATATAATAATTGCTTCACTAGTTTTTTGGAGATAAATATATTCTTTCTAAATAATAACTGCAAATTTTTTGCAACACCGATTTGAAACATATTTTGCAATACAGAAGATAAAAAAATTGTAATTTAACTCGGTTTGACACAACATTGAACAATTATCTGGTTCCAGCTCATCTCAAAATTATCCAACATATTTTCTATTGCAATTTTACTTTTTACTTAAACAACTGGGTTAACTGTGGCAATGTAAACTTAAAATTTCTTATTTGGATACATACCATGCAATAAGTCTTGTAGTTAAAGCCATAAGCAATGAGTTATGCATCCATAGCCTTATATCCATTTGTTTTCAATTTTCAAGGAATTAACTAAAACCACTTCATCTTCAAGTACTATACTAGGTTATTTATTGAAAAGAGTTTGCTAGGGGACCCATTAGTAATTCAAAAGTAATTACCTATAGATAACATCAAGTACCTCCTGCCATCTAGGGTGCATTCACACTAAGGAAGATCCTAGTGTGAAATTGTCATTTCACTTAATAAAGATCAGTGATTTTCTCTAGGCATTCTGGTTTCCTCCACCATCTCAGAACTGACCATCTCAATATAAGTAAAACATTCTTAACTTGGGCATAAAATAATCATTTCTTTACTCCAAAAGTTTATTTTCTGCCTTGAATACAGTGCTTAAAAAATCACTACTGTTTGAGTCTATGTGATTGTGACTAAAGAAAGTAATTTGTTGCTGCTATGGGGATTTTGCATTATTAAAAAACAAAGAAAATGATGGATTCTTTAATGCATATGACATAAAATGTCACCAAAAACATCACTTCCAGTGTAAACATCACTATTTTTACCATGTAAAATCCCTGTAACGGCAACAATTTTCTTCCTATGGAAACATTTTATGGTAATTGCAGATGACAAAGCGATTTCCAATTATGCCTAGACTCAAGTAAGTAAAATACTAAACTTAATTGGATTTCCTATAAAAATTTTGCATAATTCACTGCCGCAATGACTCAAACAGTAAGCTATAATCTGTATTGCATGAATTTTAAAAATGCACAGCTTTACTTTGTAATAAAAAACAAAGAAAAACAATGATAGAAACATGACAAAAAATAAGACAAAATATGAACACATATAGAGACCACTGATCAGTAGAATTATTTATAGGAAGTAACTCAAGTTTCCAGTCTATAGATCACTCCATGGCCAGAAATTTGCCAGTTTAACTGTATAATGATGAAGTGGAGTCAATAATACATTCATAGCTGTGGTATAATTGTGGTTCAAGTCATAGATATTCCATTTTATTTCCTTGCAGATCCTAGAATACTTTTATTTTAAAAAACAGACAATCTATAGATTTTTTTAAAACTTGTGTGATTGATTTATAAGGCTATAATGTCTTTTGATCTCTTCTTTAACAAGAAAATGTTGTCTTCTTTAGCTAGAAGAAATACATGTACTTTTTTGTAATACAGGTGTGGTGTAAACAAAGACATAGTATGATTATTGATCAGAACCTGTCTCTCATTAATCAAGGGCTTACCAGTAACATCTGGTTTTATTGGAGATGTTTATTTGACCATGTTTTATATTGATTTAAAAAGGTTCTGAAAAATATTTTATACATCAAATCATACATGCGTCATATAATCCAAAATGCTTTCCAAGAGATGTTTTAGCCAGTCATTGTGGAATCTCTAAATGACGTAAATGAGAGTAAAAATAATAATAAAATACTGATGATAGTTTCTTTTTTTTTTTTTTTTTATCGTTGACTCTTTGTCTGGTCTGTAAGTATTATCATGGAAAAAAGATATCTCGCAATAAGTATACTGACCAAAAAGATGTCCTAGTAGATGCATGTATGCATACAACTTTTTGTGAAAATACGAACACATTTGGAGTTATTTCCCTTATAAAAGACTCTCAAGATGGCTGCGCCCATGATTGACAACGTTGAAGAAAATGAAATTCCTAAATCTTTTACTGAAATGGGAATAACAATCCTTCAAAAACCCGCAAAGACACCATTAGATAAATCCAAACAATTTAACCCACGATTATCGACTATCAGGTAATGTCATTTTTAAATTCTCGAGTTTACAAAACTTGAAACGGGGGAGGGGGGTTAAAAATTAGTATATAAAAATTTAACTCTTTACTTTGTACTAATTCATAAAAACATTTTTTGGAAAATTGACATTTTATCTCGGAGTATGGATTGATCGATCGATTGATTGATGTCGGTCTTTACTTACACTGGCGTTTGAACATTCCAAAATAAATAAAGTACAACAATCACTGAATCAGTTTTAATAATTCTACTTTTTCTTTATAAAGTATTGTCTTCATCATTTTCTTTTTTTTTTTTTTTTTTTTTTGTTAAATTCAATTTAAACCACATATTACTCTTTTTATTTTTTTATTTTTTTTAGCTTATGCTGCTTTAGACAGAAATTCACTGACAATTTCTAGATTCTGTATTAGTGTAGCAATCAATTTGTGATTACATATTATATCTGTCACACTGTGGTGCAAGTGCCAGTCAGGTGACATTACTAATGTGCCCTTTACTGCTGGTGACATGTACTGTGTCTACATTGTACTCTGGGGCATACAGTAACTCAAAAAATGAAATAAAGAACCTTTAGGATTTTAAGTGAAAACCTGGGAAATTTATTCACCAAAGTTAGGAGACATTTTTTTTTCAGAAACGGAAATTGAATGTATTATCAATTAACAACATTTTTAGTGCTTAAATGCTGTCCCCAGTTTTACAATCATTCACTTAGTAAGTGTACACTCAACTCAAACATTCCAATTTTACTCTTACCAATATTTTAAAAAATTTAATTTGTTTTGCCACAGTGTTCAACATATCTACATTAAACAATTTAAATATAATGTTCGATATTCAATTTTAAATGTGTAATGTCAAAAAAAATTACATTGAAATATTCCCTTATTCAAGTTGAGTGTATGATTGAAACTGGGGCATTCAGGTGTTAAATTTTAATTTGAATTATAAATAAAAAATTTTTAACTTCATTTTACAAGGCCAAAGATTTTATAAGGGTAAATCAACTTTAAATACGATAAATTAAAAAAAAAAAAAAACTTCATATCTTAATGCAGGGTGATTACCGGGTTAAAAATCGCCTTTTTCTAAATCTTGTTTAAGACCATTTTGAACAACTGTATTCAGTTGAGCTGATAATTTTGTGATTTAATAGCACATACATTTATGTATTTTGAAAAGGGGATAAAATTTAATTAGATTGAGGCTAAATTTTAACCCCAAAATAGAACCAGTTTGTATAGGTTTAAGGTTTTTCACTTATATTGAGTCAGTTAGTTCTGGAGTGGTGGAAGAAGATCTAGTATCCTGAGAAAACCACAGACTTTCTGCAAGGAAACTGTCTAAATTCCTTAACTAGGATCTCCCAGAGTGAAATTTGATCCTGTAGAAGAGAGGCATTGTAATTGAGCCCTGACTCGCCTATAAATAAAATAAAATTTAAGAGAGCACACAACTTTTTATAATCATTCAGGAGTTGCTCTATCATTCGCCAATTTAGCTAATTGCTGATTTTTATAATTTCTAGCTTCAAAATATTGATTTTGATTAATATTTTTTTGCTCCAGAATTTTCATCAATTTCATTATGAGCTTTTAGTTTCTGAAGCTCACTAGAACTGTTTCTTAAATTGGCTTCAAAATTTTACATCTGTCTCCTTTTTTGGCCCCTACTTTTTAAAGAGCCAGAGCTATCATTGTTATTTCAGACATTGTTTGCCATTTTAGTTTTAAAATGTCTACAACTCAAATTTACAATTGCTTTATTATTTATTTTTTTCAGAGAAGCTGTATTAGGTACATTAAAGGTCATAAGAAAAGAGACAGAATCAGTCCTCAGATGTGTAGATGTACTTGGTGCTTCAGGTAAATTACATATACTATAAACATACTAATTTTAGTGTGAACATATTTTAGCATAAAAATTACATTCTCAACTAATTCTCGTGGATTTAAATTAGCACAAAACAACTTTTAAGAAATGGTCTATAAGACATTTATTTTTAGTGGTTTATTTGAATAAGCACTTCTGTCCTAGAGCGAAAATCACCAAAATTTAATACACTGCTAAAATCAGTATGTTTACGATAATTGAACCTTTCTTTATTGAACCTAGAGTAAACCAAAACTAGTTAAACTAATCAAGTAATATGGTAATAAGTAACTCATGTAAATTGAATCATTGTCCAAACAAACATTTGAAATTTACAGGTCTCGTCAAGCAGGGGTACTAGCCTAAATTTTCAACCCTAAACTCCAGTATCTGTCTATTCAAGCCAAACATTGCTGGGGAATACTAACACAGAAACATTGTTAGTGGCAATTGAACAATTAAATCTTCAAAAATTAAACCCTTATATATGAACCTTTGCATTAAAATTATCATTTTTCAATGTAGACATAATGCTCTTACTTTACAAAAGTTTAACCCTATATATACATGTAGTATGGGCTGATATTTGGTTCAATAGATTAAGTATTTTAGTTTTTAAAAAGATATTGTAAAACAAAAATTAATTATCTTTAACTAGGTATTACTGGATTACAGTGGAAAAAGCACTGTGGAGAATTTGTTCATGTGACAATAGTTGACAAAGATTCCACAGATAATATCAAGGAGAATTGTAACAGAAATGAAGTGACACCCAAAGATCTTCATCTAGACTTTAAAAGAATTCCTGGTGATCCTATGGAGTCCCAGTCATCCACAGAGGTCCATGTGTGTCATTGTGGTCCAAATGTCATCTTACATATGGAAGCTTTTGAATTTATGTAGGTGATGCTATGTTTAAAAACTTACACAATAAGTTCATTCATTCATTCATTCATTCATTCGTTTAATTGTTCATGCATTCATTCATTTGTTTGTTCATTTATCCATCCATCCATTAAACCATTTCATTCATTCATTCATTCATTCATTTGTTTGTTTGTTTTCATCAATCCATCCTTTAAACCATTTCATTCATTCATTCATTTATTTATTCATTCTTCCATCCAATCATTCATTTGTTTGTATATTTGTTTATAAATCTACTTTATTTATTACTTTTTCAGATATTTAAATACCCACGGTAATTTTATAAATTACATTGACTCTGCCATAACCAACCTGATGAATAACGGAATTTTATGTCTATCATCATGTGACATTTCATCACAATTTGTCCGTACACCACACATGATACACAGACAGTTCTCGGCTAATGCTAACACTAAAACAGATTACACAAAAGAACTGGCAGTTAGAATTGTCATAGCTTGTTTAGTAAGGTGAGTTCAGTAGTTTATTAAAACCATAATTACTAATTCATAGCTGTAATTTACAGAAATTTAAAATTGTAAGAAACATTTTCTTGCTTCAGAAATTAGATTGAAATAATAACATGTCTGAAACTAAAACAACTTAATCTAAGAACATATAAAAAATATTAAAAATATTAAAATTTTAACTAAAAAGTAAGAATAAGTCATTATTGACATTGAGAATTCAAATGAAAATGTCTGCACCTTTTTTTTTAAATTGATTTGTACCTATTTCAAGGGACATTTATCTTACAAGAAAAATTTTGTTTTTTTCATAGGTCCGCAGCTAAGTGTAATAAAGGAATAGAAGTTTTATATTCGATGTGTGTAGACGATTTATTTTTGTTATGTGTTAAAATCTTACGAGGACCGAAGTATGCTGATAGATGTCTGGAACAAATTAAAAGTGTTTTACATTGCCAGATGTGTGAAGATCGTGTGTTTTATCCAAAAATAAACTATCCTATAGGTAAGAGATGACAACAATGTTTGACCTGATAAGTAAATTTTTAGAATATTACGATACTTGTACAGTAAAATTCTGATTCACTACCAGCATTTGTTTATTCAGAATTTGGAGTTGTGAAATATTTGGCAATAAATAAAGAGAGATTTACAAAGTAAAATAAATGAACAGTTGACTTCAAAATACTCTGACAAAAAGTAAGTTGGCAAAGTTATCAAGTTTTTAATAAAGTCTTACTGTATATAATGATAAGCAAAACTCTATGATGTACAGGACAATTCAGGACTTCTTGCATGCATGGAAACATAGTCTTATTTTTAGATCCAAGATACAAAAATTTTGCAAAGAATGTGCCATAAGAAAACAACATTGCCCTCAGTAATGTCAAATGATTGTTTAGTGTCATTTTTTCATCACAACAACATTGGTTTTGTTTAATTTGAAGTTTTAAAGCCTCTCTCCTAAGTCTCACCTGGCCAATGCTTGTCATAGTTTCAATAATGTAACATTATTAAGAGTTCAAGACACCACCTTGTATATGACACCAGTCCATCAATAGCTTCTGCCGGCACCAATATTTCTGCAAAATTTGCCAGTCATCTGTATACTGTAGTTATTAATGCTTTGTTAATTCCTGCTTCTAATTTTGTTATTTTGATTTTTTTTCGCAGAAGAACCATATAAGTTGTTATCTTGTAATTGTCAGGTTCATACTCCAGGTAAAACGGCCGTTATACTCGGACCAGCATGGTAAGTACAGCGTACTTATATCTCAGAGAACATATAGGTCAAGTTTAACTCTAGACATTATTTGTTATTGTGTAAATCATAATAAATTGCATTGTCTTGTGTATAATATGTTAATTATGTTGTGAAATTTGTACCTGTCAATTGAAACTCATGATATAAGCATGTGAAAATAGGTATCGATAATTGAGTTGAGTAATGGTGTTTAATGTCTGTCATAAATATTTCACTTATATTGAGATGTCGCCAGCTATAGGCAAAAGTGCAGAAATTTTGCCTGTGCACCGCGCTGATGGCATTATACAGCAGGGTTCTTTTTCGTGCCACCCCTACCGTGACACAGAACCTGGTTTATATAAACTTACCATTAGAAAGAACCGTGACTTTCATTTCATATTGTTGAGTGCTTGGTGAAAAGAACAGTCACTACCCACTTTTTAGTCTTGGGTCAGAGCCGGTCTGGGATTGAGCCTACTTAAGGAGTGAGCACTCTACCAACTGAGCTACCACAGTGGTGGTACCAGTAATTAAGTAATTCTATCATTCATCAGATTAAAGCACCAATGATATTTTATGAATTCTGTTTTAAGGAAGGCCTTTTTAAATAAAAAAAATTTTGCAAGTTTTTGATACACATTTTCTTACTTCATAGTACATGTAGTAGTCATATTGTAAAATATTGTAGTGAAAATAAATACTGTATAAGTATTTATTTTGGCTATAAATTGATATTGGTGATTTTGGTGTTAAATAAAATTCTGCCAATATAAATACACTTCAACATTAATTTTAGCTCACCTGTCAGAGGGGAAACAATGACAGCAAAATGTTTGAGACCCCTAGGAGTGCCAAGTATAATACACACTAATATAAATACTTATACAGTAATTAATAATTATGGACATGAGTAAATATGTGTACCTGGTATATATAAACAGGTATTGAATAAATCATTTATACATGTTTATATATTATAGGAGTGGAAGTTTATTTAATACAACATTTTTAGAAAGTTTGTTGTTGGAAAGCCAAGACTGCTCTCAAAAACTTCAACATACATTATCATTAATGATAGAAGAATCTAAATGTGGTCAGACTTCACTTGTGACAGAAAACGGGAAAGGTGATTCCCCTCCTGCAAAAAAGTTTAAATCTGATGCTTCTCCAAGCAATCAGATGCCAGCTTTCTACTACAACATTCCAAAAAGAAAGTTCAAGGGAGTTTCTCAACCAAAGTAAGATAATTATCAATGAAATCAAAATTTGAGAATTTGTCTTTTTTTCAGTTTGTATACTGTAGACCTCTTTATTTTTTGCTATTTTTTGCAAGTAGATAATTTGCTACGGTCACTAAGGCTTATTCACAAACACATTCAAAATAATCATCTGGTTCAGTGAAACATTTTTCATTGTTACCTCACTATATATAATAAATAAGCTGAATTTAAGTTTTGTATAGATTAGTATGCCCCAATGAAGAATAGTTGGATATATTTAAATGCCACTGTCAGTCTGTTCATTCATCCATCTTGATAATGGTAAATTGCTTGTCACTTTAAGAGCTACAAAATTAATATTTAATAGGATCTTTTGAACACATCGTAAAGATGTGCACACCAAAAGAATATTGATTTTTGTGAATATTCTTATTCATTTTGCATGCCAGATATGGGAACATGTCTTGGTCTCCTCTCTTTTTCACTTTTAGAGCTACAAAATTTATGTACAGTAGACTGTTTGAAAACTTGAGGTGTGTAGGGCCAAAAAATTAATTTTTGTGAAATATGTATTCATAAAATAAGACCAAGATATTCGGAAGGCTGCTTGATTGGCAGTCTTCTGCCGTTTTTCATCACTTGCACATAGTGGTTTTTATGTCCACACAGTTTATATATATTAACATCTTTCTCAAATTTTCTAATGCAACTAACATTTACTTAAACAAGTAGTTGTACATAAGGTTACTGTTGATATATCATTGCACCAAGTGTTGGATTTGTTAGTCTATAAGTAGTACTGTTTGTTGTTGACTTTATATTTCAACTTTTGATCTTTAGTCACCCCTTCATTATGTCTCAAATAGTCAGGTCCTATATTCCATTCAAGGCTCACTTATATCAGGATATCCCCAGCTATATGTGTACAACAAGAATTAATACATTTCTATCACACTTAAAACATTTGTGTTGGTAAACTTGTTTGTTTTCTTTCTTATTTCAGATTGAGTCAGTTGATAGAAGTGTTACATCAGGAAGGATACAGTGTTAGTCACACACATTTTGATAACAACAGTATCAGGACTAATAGTACTATACAACAATTATATGGTGTACTACAAAAGTACTTTTCACAGAAACCTAAGTCATAGTCACATCTCACAGTTATACAGTGTACTACAAAAGTACTTTTCCCAGAAACCTAAGCCATAGTCACATCTCACAGTTATACAGTGTACTACAAAAGTACTTTTCCCAGAAACCTAAGGCATAGTCACATCTCACAGCTGATTTCAAAAACCTACATAGTCAACAACTATGACATCATTGTTTCTATGATGCTGATAAGAAGATATGGTGTCCATTGTGTTACTGAAAGAAAACAGCATCATGATTGTACATATCTTATAACTGCTGTAAAATCTGTCTAAACTAAGAACACAGAGATTCAAATTTTATTAGCTCACCTGAGCTTAAAGCTCAGATGAGCTATTGCTATCCATCTTCATCCGTCGTCCGCCGTGCATCGTCCGTCGTGTGTCGTGCGTAAACTTTTCACATTTTAATCTTCTCCTCCAAAACCACTGGTCCAAATTTAATGAAACTTGGTAACCATCATGCCTGGGTGAAGCCCTTTCAGATTTGCAAAAATGAAAGAGTTATGTCCCCTTGGGGCCCCATAAGGGGGGAAATAGTGAAAAACTTTAAAAATCTTCTCCTCTGAATGTACAAGAGATATACCTTAGTTATTGCACTTATAACATTCTTAGGTCATCTAGTTTTAGATTTGCACAAATGGTACCCATGGGGCCCAAAATGGGGGAATGGCAAGGCACTTAGAGGGAAATTGCTAAAAATTATATATTTGTCACTATATCTTAAAAACTATTAACTTTTTGTATAGGCATGTATATTAGAATATTTTAGGTATTAATATGACGATCCTTTTGATATATGGTTCAAGGACATATGTTCAAAGGTCAAGGTCACAGCTGCAAAAGAAGACTTAAATTGCTAATTATCTTGAAAACTATTAACTTTTTGTATATGCATGTATATTAAAATATTTTAGGTATTGATATGACGATCATTTTGATTTATGGTTAAAGGTCATATGTTCAAAGGTCAAGGTCACAGCTGCAAAAGAAGACTTAAATTGCACATTATCTTGAAAACTATTAACTTTTTGTATAGGGGTGTATATTAGAATATTGTAGGTATTGCTTTGACGATCATTTTGATATATGGTTCAAGGTCATATGTTCAAAGGTCAAGGTCACAGCTGCAAAAAAAAATCTTGAATTGCTAATTTTCTTGAAAACTATTAACTTTTTGTATAGGAATGTATATTAGAATATTGTAGGTATTGACATGACATTCATTTTGATATATGGTTCAAGGTCATATGTTCAAAGGTCAAGGTCACAGCTGCAAAAGAAGACTTAAATTGCTAATTATCATGAAAACTATTAACTTTTTGTATAGGCATGTATATTAAAATACTTTAGTTATTGATATGACGATCATTTTGATATATGGTTCAAGGACATATGTTCAAAGGTCAAGGTCACAGCTGCAAAAAACCCCTTAAATTGCAAATTATTTTGAAAACTATTAACTTTTTGTATAGGCATGTATACTAGAATATTGTAGGTATTGCTTTGACGATAATTTTGATATATGGTTCAAGGTCATATGTTGAACGGTCAAGGTCACAGCTGCAAAAGAAGACAAATTGCTAATTATCTTGAAAACTATTAACTTTTTGTATAGGCACATATATTAGAATATTGTAGGTGTTGACATGATGATCATTTTGATATATGGTTCAAGGTCATATGTTAAAGGTCAAGGACATAGCCGCATAAGTATATTGAAATTATTTAATGATTTGGAAATTATTCATTACACTACAGTTACTCTATGCATATTAGCTGTTTATTAATGAAATGTGACTAAATATTTCTGATTAAGTTTTGTGGGAGTTCTTAACTTGAGTTTCTGTAAAGTTTCTGTACTTGAAATATTGTCTATTGCACTTTGCAAACAATTTTGGAAATATCCTCAGGTGAGCGTTAAGGCCCATGGGCCTCTTGTTGAATTTGAATGGTATCATCACTTCCGTCTTTTCTGTTACCATGGTAATGTTATTTGTCTCATTTCATTTCATTTTGTATTGATCTGCACCAAGTGCTCTTTTTTTATGTCATTTGTATAAATCTGCACTAAGTGCAGTGAGAATGTTTTATAATACTGTAAACATGGTTATTTTCTCATGTTGTGGAAATTTTCACTATTTTCACGAATTGAAAAAACCGTGAAAATTACCCCCTTGTGACAATTTCAACAAAACGACCATTTTATCCATATAGCACCCACATATGGTCAGAATCGACAAGATCGCAAAAATTACCCCAATGCAAAATGTCAAGTATCCGATTTCACGAAAAATTCCACTCACAAAAATAACCACGTTTACAGTAAATTGTGGTGTTTATAAATTATAGTTCTTCTTTATTTACAATTTTTTTTCCATATAAGGCAAACAGTTTATAATCATCCACATCGAACCATGATAATTCATATAAAATTTTTTATATGAGTTGAATTTTGTACATATTTTTTTTTAAAAAATATAAATGTTATTGATACATATTCATGTTAAACCTTTTGCCTACATTTGCCAGGTTATTTGATGTTATATTGTCTGCACAAAGTGCTCTATGATTGTTATATATAGATTCTATCATTGTTCTATGTATTGTTATGTGACAATTTTTGTTTCTTTTGAGTAGACATGTTAATTACTAAATAAATTTCATTACTTTTTAACATGATCTTTGTTATATCTTCTTTGTGGAGAGAGAGAGAGAGAGAGAGAGAGAGAGAGAGAGAGAGAGCTCTTATATAATCTCAGTCAAGATTCTGTTATATCATGAATCACAAGTTATAGGTGAAGTAGCATATACCTTTTCATTGCACTAATGACATTCAATTAAGATTTTTAGCTATTTAAGAGTTTCTCACTGATTGTTATAGATTGAATGGGAAAGTATCAACCCATTTGTTCTTTGTCAGAAAACATTTGGTTATAGATCTTGTTGATAGAATCTGGAAAGTTTGAATTCTTAATTGTCATTATGTACAAGTCGGTTCAGGCATATGATCACCAGTTATGGAGCAGGAACTCTGCTATAAGGATGCTTTAGTGGTACATGATGTCAGGTAAAACATAGACTTAATGTAACAACCAAGTTGATTCAGATTACAGAAAACAGATTAGTCAACAGTCTCATTGTGTTTTAATGATAAACAGAATACTAGTATACAACACTTGATAGTTTGCAGGTTTTACTTATTGACTGTTTTCACTGACTGTCAACATCTTACTTAGTCAAAGTCAATACATCTAACAAGCTTTCTGTGAGGTTTTGTTTGTTTTATTTTTATACTATGACTAGTGTTGCTCAAAACCTGTTGAATCCACTAACTAACTCTAAGAACCACCAGACACCACCCATAAAGTCATCCTGAGTTTGCGCTAGTACAAGGCAGACCACAATACACACTTGTATCATTCTCACAAAAAACACAAGTTTGTTTTAGATTAATCTGTAGAGAAAAATAAATTTGTTCTTGTTGCGAATTGCTAAAATTATCCTGATGTGACATTAAATAACATTACCAACCGATCACCTGAACAAATCTTTTGTCTAGAAGATGTTAAGTTTTGACCTGTTGCACTGTATACTGCTTTTATTTAAAGAAATTCTTACAATGAATAACAAAATACATGTATAATTCAGCTTCATTATTATTTTAATAGGTACAGTAAGTTTAATATAACATATTGAATACAACTTTGCAAAAATGTCACTTGAGTGGCCATGAAATAAAGTTGGATTATACACTAAATGTCTCTAGAATTGGATGACATTTGAACAATCACCATGCATCTGCTGGTAACCAAGGTAACCCTTCAACTTCTTCCCAAATTGCTTCACCATCACTATCTTCTCTTTATTTACCTTTTTTCAAGTTTTTCTGGGGCTAAAATTATACATAATTACATTCAGAATAAATTACCAGCAGCATAAACTTTTTATTTTTGGAGAGAGTCAGTGTTTTCCTAGAAATACATGTATATGAATATTGTATATGCCTGTATTTACTTACTCTAAGTAATTAACAG
Organism: Tegillarca granosa; assembly: GCA_029721355.1. Taxonomy (NCBI): domain Eukaryota; kingdom Metazoa; phylum Mollusca; class Bivalvia; order Arcoida; family Arcidae; genus Tegillarca; species Tegillarca granosa. Next base: position 28,142,541 of record CM056606.1, read on the forward strand.
CAAATGGTTTAGAATGGCTTTTATTTAAATTGCATATAGAATTGTATTTACATAGTGTTTTCTGACATAACATTATATTCATACAATAACTTCAAATAATGTGATTACATATGTTTCTGTACATACTTTATGGGGTATGTGTAGCTGCATTGAATAGTGAGATTCATTGTAGTATCCATGGCCAGTTTGAATAGCATTAATGCTCTTGCCAAACTTTCATAGTTCCTACATATTTCTGCCAATTTGACTTGGTTTTAGTTAAGATCAAGAGTAACCGTATCACTTAGTACATAAGCTGTGTGAATTGTTGCTAAATTAGATCACTGAATAAAACACAAAATGTTTTTTTATGTTGTTAAGGTATTCCTTACCCACTACAGATTATAAAATCACTGCATGAAATATTACTTTCAAGTTTTTAAAAGATTTTAAAAATTTCAAGTGTCTGGTGGTTAGGAAACTCAAAATTTAAATATTTTTTAATTATAGGCCTGGGGTGCCCAACAACTAATAGTGTCCAGAAGAAAGTAAGATACTTTAAATTCTCTTAAACTCCAGACTAATTACTATCTGAAAGACAATTTTACAATTACTATCTGAAAGACAGTTTTACAATTACTATCTGAAAGACAATTGTACAATTTCATATTGACATTACACACCAGTGACCCCTGTGTATTTTTCATTTATTTAAAACAACAAAAACTGCACACATTATTGTTGCAAGCTGCATTCACTTTAAGCACACATATGCTATGATTGAGTTTGGACAACAACAAAAAAGTTATCACACTTAAACAAAAGTAAAAAGTCACTTTAAACATATAATGAACATGTTAAAATAATTTATTGATTATAAGATCAATTACACATATTCAGTGTGTATTTATTATAAGCTAACTGTAACCAGTGATACGCATTTTATAAAAGGAGATGATTTTGAAAAGGGAGATAATAAATGCAGAACTCTAGCACCAGTTACCATCATCATGCTTCATGCACATGCTGTAAAAAAAGCCTTTTTTTGTTTGTTTTGTTTAAATTGACATGCAGAATGATCATTCTACTATATAAACATTTAAATTAAATTTGCTGTAGAATTAAACATTTGACCTCTCCATCCCAACCCCAACCCCTAGACTTCGGCGTAAAATAAAACAATCTAATCCAATCTCAACCCCACCCCCTCTTTACCTCAATCAACTAGAGTGCCTCTAATTGAAAATAAAATACTAAACAGTGCTCAACTATATAACAAATGTGGGCTTACAGAGTGATTCAACTCAAAAAGGAAAACATTCATTTAAACTTGTTTTATATGACTATCATTTTTATGGATTTTAATGGAACTTTGATATTTCCTGGTACACCCCCCCCCCCCCCCCCCCCCCCCCACAACTAAGTCTAAGTCTAGAATGTGACTAGATGACTAAACGGCTATTTGTGCTCAAATACATGCATGACAAAGTTAGCAGAATAAGGGAAATATTTTACTTTAAAAATCATAATATTCACAAACATGCAATGTGTGTGTGTGTGTGTGTGTGTGTGTGTGTGTGTGTGTTTTATAAAAAACATCAAGGCTACGATTATTGGAATGAATGATTTTGTTGTTACTGCATGATCCCAGTGTCTAGATTATTGAATGGTTGTTAATGACAACAAGACAACATGTGTTCCTAGGTAAATATTTCATCACTGATGACTCATTTCAGGAAACAAAAACATCAACAGCAATACCATCTGTTATTAGTGTCAATAGACATGCAATCACTTACACATGACTTTTGTTGGTGTTTTTAAAAACATGCAATTTACAGGTGATTGTTACAAACAGGTAAAGGACATGTATTTCTATGTCATTCCACACAAACATCAACAGCAATACCATCTGTTATTAGTGTCAATAGACATGCAATCACTTACACATGACTTTTGTTGGTGTTTTTAAAAACATGCAATTTACAGGTGATTGTTACAAACAGGTAAAGGACATGTATTTCTATGTCATTCCACACAAACATCAACAGCAATACCATCTGTTATTAGTGTCAATAGACATGCAATCACTTACACATGACTTTTGTTGGTGTTTTTAAAAACATGCAATTTACAGGTGATTGTTACAAACAGGTAAAGGACATGTATTTCTATGTCATTCCACACAACAAACAGACAATACTTACTGTTTCAACTGTGGTAGCGAAAATAAGTAAAAATATGATTATCATAAATTTATATACTTATATTGTGTCAAAAGAATATCATTATTTTATAAACATGTACTAATATTGTGTCAAAAAAATTAAAGGGTTAAAATAATTGTACTTGTAATGAAATATCACAATATCGCCACAATATCATGTAATTATTCTTGCATGTCAACATAGATTAATATCATTTTTATACCATGATTATATAACATCAATAATGTGTCAATATCATGTCAATATCACATCAATGTAATGACAATATCACATCAATGTAGTGACGATATCACATCAATAATGTGTCAATATCACATCAATGTTGTTTTGATATTGTCAAAAAAATCTCACCACCATCAATCATATCTAGTTCAACAGTAATTCATTTACTCAGTTATCCTCTTTAAATTCACTCAATTGTATTTTTTCAATTCATGTGTAAAGATTTTGGACATCAAATTAAAAAAAATAATAATAAACAAGTCTTACGTGGTTCATTTAATTTCTGTAATATTGGAGCAAATACTTCATCTATGGCCTGTTTCTGTGATATGAAATCTTGTGTTGTAGCATCGGCTGTAGTTTCTATCCATTCCGTCTTCTCTTTACATGTATTCACCACAATATTCTGTAAAGTTTATGTTATAAAAAAAAATATTCTGAAAAATATTTTATGAGCTGGAACCTAAAGTTGTAAAATTTGCACTACACACCTTGCAGAGGAGTTTAAACCTAGATTCCCTACAGAGGCAACTGTATTGAAACATCATATAGAGGTGTCTTCCCAGAGATACCCTACAGTGGCAACTAAATTAAAACACCATACAGGAATGTCTGCACTTAGATTCCCTACAGAGGCAACTGTATTGAAACACCTTATGGAGGTGTCTTCACCGAGATACCCTACAGTGGCGACTAAATTAAAACACCCTACAGGCATGTCTGCACTTAGATACCCTAAAGAGACAACTATACTGAAACACCCTGCAGAGGTGTCTGCACTTAGATACCCTACAAAGGCAATTAAATTGAAACACCCAACAGAGGTTACTGCACTTAGACACTCTACAGAGGTTACTGCATTCAAATACCATATAGAGGTGTCTGTAAATATCCTTAAAGGCATCCATACTGTGACAGAAGATCTGTAATGTGACATCCTACAGAAGTGTCTTCACTTAATACCATGTTTAGGTCTAATTTAAAAGACTCTCCTAATGATCCTAAAGAATTGGCTTTATGTCATTGATTTTCATGTTTAGAATTATTTTCTAAACAGGACTTGGATTTGAACTCACAACCTTTAACTTAGTTAGGGACTAGTGACAGTAGACTATATCTGTGTACTAGTATATATCAACACAAATGAGCTTCAATAATATTTTTGAACAGGTGTGTGTGTGTGGGGGGGGTTAACTCACTTTATCTTCCTTTGTCAATCTTCCTTGAACTTTTTCAGGATCTGTTATCGTTTCTTGTGCTGTACGGATTGTGTCTAGAAGGGAAACCTTAGCTTCTGAAAACCAAAAACACATAAACATAAAATAGCAGTAATACAACTTCATGCATAAAGTTGATTTTCTACAAAAAGCATTACTGCAACACACATAATATGCAACAGTAAAAAACAACACTTGCTTAACATTTTCTGTCATAATCTGAATAACAGTCAACATTAAAACCATAAAATACTTACTAGTTAGTGTGTGTTTTGTACTTGTCAAGGAAAGTATTTAATTAAAAATTAAAGCAATCTATTGATTATTTCTGAACTTTAGAATTTGGAAACAAGAAGCTATCAGAAGAATAACACTGCATGCCTATCTACTTCATCAAAAAATGTTTTTTAATATTTGATGACTATAAAAACTTTAATAATATGTAACAATGTTCTAGCTTGTGTATATGTATTAAACTTTTTCTGTACAGTGGATCTAAAAATGATATTTTTTGGTGAGTACACTGTATATAGATTTTTTAATGCAAGTCATTTTTGTCACATTGCCTTTGTACATTGCTGCTTCATGTAAAACTCTATTTTGGGGCCTAAACTGTTAGCCTATTGGTTGGTAGGTGAAAATTTATACAAGTGTTAAAAATTAAATGTGATATTGAATTTGTTCCACAAATTTTGATATTTATTCATTTTTTTCACAGTGGTATGGTATTACTGGTTGAACTATGTAGTCTATTTATTTTCTTTGGTGGTACATACTGTTGTATTCAAAATAAATGTTTCAATCCATTTTATTTACAGAAAGTTTGATTATTCCTACATCAACACAGGCTAGATACTGGAACAATTTATAGCATGTCACAAGTCACAAAACAAAAAAAAAATAAGCACATTTTATGTTGGACAATGTGATGATGAAAATATTCAAAGAGAACCAGGAGACTGGGGTTCGATTAGGTAAGTGTTTTAACATTTTTACAAACTTTATTACACTGATTGAGGACAGATCGTACGTAAATATATTTCTTTTATCAGTCTGACACAATCAATCTTTACTAATTTGTTTCTGTAACAGGAAGGAGCAAAATGCAGGGTTAGACTGGTGATGAAACCTGAGTGAGACCTCAAGCACTATAGTCGAGTGCTATACCATCTAGGCTACCCAGACAGCTACATGCCTTCCCTGTTATTCTTGGGTTTCCCATGGTTCTTTGGGACACCTCACATAAAATTTCCCTTAAATAAACTTTATATGTCTTGCAATTGCCAGTCCACAACTTCCAATCGTCACACTGGCCACCAAACTGTAACAGGAAGAAGAAAAATTGTGGGAGCTGAACAAGAACCTTCCATACTATAGATGAGTGCTCTATGAGCTAAGCTACTCAGACCACTACATATTTGTAATGAAGCAATAGTCCTAAAGATGCCTTTAGTTTAATACTAACAACCCTTGTGAAGGTAAGAGGGCTTTACGCAGGAGAATGGTCTATGAACAATTACCAGCCCAATCAAGATAGTCAACACATTCTATTTTTTCATATCGTAAGGCTGTCTCCCTTGGTCTCTCATTGTGAATATTTCTCTGTTGTAAATTAGCATTAGCCTCCACCAAAACTTTAAGTACTCCAATTCGACCCCAGGCTGCTGCATGATGAAGGGCACAGAAACCTGAAAAAATTGAGACAATACAATTAATTTACCAGTTACCAGTTACCAGTTCTTCGAGGTCTTTACTATAGGCTACTGCCTCTCTGACCCATTTGATTAATTCTACATCTCAAATTGTCCATACTTGTCCTTTCCGTACCGGTTTTGTAACAACTAGGGTCAAATTTGATTTCAACGTCCTTCCAGTGTTCGTTCAGTCTGGATTTGAACATGTTTAAAGATGTTGAATTAACAACTTCAGATGGCAAGTTATTCCAGCTGTCAATTACTCGATGACAGAAGCTAAATCTTCTTGTGTTTAGTCTTGCCCATTCTTTCTGAGCCTTATGTTATGTATTCAATAAACATTTTCAATGTATTATGATAATTATTTCACTGTTTGCATACCTGTGAGTGTTTGCAAAGCTGATATCACAGAATGTTTTTAGTTCTTAACCCTTCAGTTGATATTCATAATAGTTTTGATCCAAGATTAATTTTATATGACACGAAAATTGAACCTATTTTATAAGAATTAGTGTGTGAAAACTGCTGATGTTGTAGTAGATAACTTCGTAAAAGCTTGTTGTTATTTAACTGTTGTACCAAACTTTTGGCTCTGTGTTCGGTATCATTTAATGATTTCCCCTTTTTATCTTGTTTAAATATCTTTTTGGAGCAGAAATTACAAAAATGCATGTACATGTACCAGCTATATACAATCCATTGCTAGCTTTAAAATTGTCGAAGGTGGCATGCATTTTATTTTACATCAATGCTTACCTTTGACTGTGGTAGCATTCACATCTGCTCCTCTTTGTATCAGCTCTTTGGTAAAGTCGATACGACCCAGAGTAGCCGCTAAATCCAGCGGTGCCTTTCCATCCTCACCCCGTGTGTTTATCAGTTCCTCTACCGACTCTTTGTAAGGATCTTCAGGATCCTCAAAGCTTTTTGTTAAACGTTCGGTGTCATTTTTTAACACACAGTGTGTAACGATTGTTGTGTTTGGGAGTAGAATTTCTACCTCTGGTTCACTTTCAACGGGCTGTTCGGGTGTACCTGTCATAATTTTCAAAGTTTGTTGTGTATAGTTACCGATTATCCTTGTGTTTCCAACGTTTAACATTAAGCGTTCAGTGAATAATGTTATGAAGCGTTTAGCTGACTGTGTAAAATCAAAGCGAAAAACGAAAAGGGGATTGATTCCGGTTTTATTTAATAGAAATATTTTTTTAAACATACAAACATACCTTTATTTTTTTTTCCAAAAAATAATCAGAACATTTTAACAGTATATACCTATCGGCAGCTAAGCTCATTGTTTACTTTCAAACATTTAAAACACTTTATCATTAGTCCGGATTGCTTAAATTTCAACCGAGTCTGAAATTACATATTCGCAGTTACTTCCGGATAAAATGGTTGCCTACAGCAAACAAATCATAAAATGCCCTCGTGTTTCAAGTTTGCTTGCGACAAAATGAGACATTTACGAGGAAGCACACTGAGATGTATAAAAGCAGCAATAATTGTTATTTTATTTGCTTTAGTTTTATGGTATATTATTTGTACATTTAAAAGAAAAGTGACACCTTTATATGAAGGTGGTTTAGTGGAGAAAGAATTCGGTGACATTGTTATATGACTTTTCAACCGGAGTATTTGCATTAAAGAACAAACATGGCAACTATTTACATGGAGTTCTGTCAGAAACATTGAGATTTTCCTCGACGCATAGTTGCAAATCTAAACACGTTTCCAGTATGTGTCTGAACTGGATCAGATATGCCACTCTAGAGGTCATTTTAATTTTTTTCAATATACTTTTGTTAATGTAACATTTTAGTTCAAGTTCGTCTCGAGTCTAATTGAATGTTATTATCACAGTTTTAATGATGGTCTTAATGAAAGATGGTAAAATAATTCAAAGGTATTGCTGCAATAACTTCAATAGCTCAATTGAGTTGAGTAATGTTATTTAACATCCCAGTCAAGAATATTTCACTTATATCGAGACGTCTCCATCTAGCTATAGACAAAAGTGCAGAAATTTTGCCTGTGCATTGTGCTGATGGCATTATACAGCAGGGTTCTTTATCGTGCCATGACTTTTAGTACACAGGCTTTTTAGTTTTGTGTAAAATTGTCAGTGTACATTGAATGTCTTCTTTCATGAGGCATCATGGCCAAGATATTTTTAGAATTAATAAGAAGGTAGATTTTGGAAAGATTAGATTTTTGGAACCCAGCATTTAAATTTTTTTTCTTACAACAATAATTATTAATTGTGTTTTTCAGGTGACCAAGATAGATGATGATTCTGTTGTTTGCCACCAGATAACTTGGACACCAACAAGTAAAGATTTTTATCCTCAGGATTGTTTTTCTTTAAGGGGAGCTAACTGGTATGGTGGGTCAGAAATGTATACCCAGGCTTGGCCTTTACAGAAAGCAGAAGTCCCTATGCAGCCTTATGTATCAAATGATATTTCACTAAAAAAAATTTCAGATACTCAAAATTTCTTTGGAAATGTTGTAGAAAGATATTGGATAAATTCAAACGGAGTAGCATTAATTGTAGACTCATCTATACCTCTGCATGTCAGCATTAACGAGTCATCAAGTAAAATTTTATGTATAAGATCAGATTATACAAATTATCCTTATCCAAATGTAGACTTTGAAATTCCTTTATTGAAATATAAAATTTGTAAGGATGATAACTTAAAGAAAATTCATCAATATGTGACAGACAAGCATTTACAATTACCATCAGAACTACCTGATGTTTCTATCATTAAAAGTCCAGTGTGGTCAACTTGGGCTAAATATAGAAACAGTATTAACCAGAAGAAAATTTTACAACTTGCCAAAGAAGTTAAAGATAATGAACTGAAATATGACAATAGTGTATTTGAAATTAATGGAGCATATTCCTCAGCATATGGAAATTTTGATTTTAGATTAGATGGATTCAAAAACTCGCATCAGATGTTGAGTATTTTGCGAGAATATGGCTATCAAATGGTTGTATCCATAACACTTTTTATAGGAATGGAATCCAGAGAATTTAAAAAGTCTTCCATCTTTTGGCTTCATGATCACCAAGGCACAACTCCATCACTAGTGACATTGAACACTGGCATGGCAAGCATTATTGATTTAACCAATACCAAAGCCACCCAGTGGTATTTGTCACATTTAAAACAAATGGTTAATGAGTTTAAAATCAAATCTTTTTTTCTACATGGTTGTGAATCAAATTATTTACCTTCTGTATATAAAACATTTAGAAAATTAGACTATCCATCATTGTTTTCATCTCATTTTATTTCCAATATTAGTGACATTGGTCAGAAAATGGTTCAAATAAGTTGTCCTCATGATCTACAGAAATATTCACTGTATATTGTGCTAGGTAATAGAGAATCACACTGGGGCATAAATAATGGACTTGCAAGTGTGATCCCTGCAACTTTGACTCTTGGAATTGTGGGATATCCTTTTGTTATTCCTGATGTGATTGGTGGAAATGGATATTTTGGAAACAACTCTGATACAATTATTCAACCAGACAGAGAGTTGTTTATCAGATGGATGCAACTCTCATCCTGTATGCTAGTAATGAAATTTTCATTTTTACCATGGGATTATGACATTGAAGTAGTAAAACTTGCCAGAAAACTGATAAAATTTAGACAAGAAAAAATTATACCAGTGTTGCTGAAAGCTGTAAGAGAAGCAGAATTGACAGGTGAGTTAATAGCTCAGCCGACATGGATGAACATTTCTTGATCATTTAAGAACAAAACCTTGTTTACAATTTGGGAAAACTGCATTGGCCAATTATCCAAAACTTCTTAACTCAAATGCCAAAACCAGGAACAATAAAAACAGTCCTTTTTAACACAGATTTATCAGAATTCTCCAGTAGGAATGCGAAGTGATTCATTGACTATTGGAAATGGGACCTGTTTATCGTCCTAGAGATATGCCAGTAAGAACCTGGCCACACAGTCTGTTATAAATTCTGGCCTTTTCATAGATTAAGCCTTTCACAAGAAGAAATAAGCATATTTAAGGTCATCTATTGCGAGTTTCCTGAGACAAGCCCCACAATTACATGCATCCTTTAACCTATATATTCAGACTGCAGCTTTTTTGCTTCTTGGTACCGGTCTTGATTAAGTTTTTTCTTTCATTTTGATGAAGGTCAGTGGTTTTTTCATTTGACTCAAATTTTCTCTACAAGTTAACTGCCTAAGTTAAAAAAACCTCTGCTGTGGCATTAAACACTATTCCTTCACTACTTCATAAGTCAAAGTATACTAGTTGTCATAATTTCATTGAAGGTATAATTTTGAAGACTTCTTTATGCCACATCTGGCTTACATTTCAGTTCTTCTTACATATGATTTTAACAGATGTTGGCTACCTGAGTTAATTCTAACCATAAAGATGTGTTGATTATAACAACAAATCATTTCTTATATTTTTTATTAATTGAAGATATTAATTATGACAACTTTATCGAAGCTTTCAACATCCTGCTATAAGTGAAATATTTTGCATGTACCTCTTAGGAATTGGTTTTCTGACAAGTTGATTTGAACCTATGTTGACTGCCAGTGACAATCCTGAATCCTAAATGCATGTTGATCATAACACAGAGACAAGTCTTATGGTTTTTGTACTCTATTGTGTCTCGTAGAACTTTATTTCTTATTATATTTGGCCATTCCTGTCACATATATACTTCAATTGCAATTGTGTGTCATGTTTTTGTTTGAATGGAGTTGCCATTTCAGTCACAAATATCTCTCTTTTACAATCTTTTTGTATTTTTGTAAATGTGAGAAGTAAAGTAGTTTTCTTTTTTTATAATTGATCTAGGAGCACCAGTGATTCGTCCTCTGTGGTGGAATAGTCCTACAGATAATACAGCACTAGAGTGTGACTCTCAGTTTTTAGTGGGTGACCAGATTTTAGTGGCTCCTATATTACAAGAAGGAGTGTTTCAGAGAAATATTTATCTTCCAAATGGTATCTGGTATGATGAAATAAACAAAAAGAAAGAAAGAGGTGGACACTGGTTGATGAATTACAAGGTGGAACTCTATTCGATAGCCATATTTTTCCGATCTAAAACAGCGAATTAAATGACTGGTGTCCCATACAAATTAAAAGAGGGAACAGGAACTATTGTTTGATTCATGTAAATACAAGGATAGCAAAGGCCAAACTTTATTTTGTAGATGAGACATTGTGTAGGTAGCTAAAAGGTATTCCATTTACGCTTGCCTGTGATGAGTTTATGCATATTAATGATGTAAGTGTCCAATCATTGTTATCCTTAATGCTTTTGTTAGTGTTTTGATGGACTGCTTTTGTAATGAATAACACAAGCATGTAAAAGGTAGACAAGGTACCTCGTTTTGATGTTGAAGATATAGAATCACATAATGGGGGTCCAGATAAAATAGCCTGTCATTGTTATTAAAAGTAAATGTATTACTTATAAGCACAATTATTAGAAAACTGTATTTGTTTTGTTTTGATCTCTAATATACCTACAATTTTTGATTTTTTTTTTTTTCAATATTCAGATTAAAAATGCATTGTCGTTTGTGCCTAAAATGCAAATACACTTTGATAATAAAGACTTTTTTTATAGTTAAAAATAAATTGGTATTAAATACAGCAATTGGTTAATGAAAGTTATAGTTGATGTTATATTTAAATTTTTTTTTCAAAGTCATGTCAAAATGCATTAATTTTAGCAACCTTTGAGCATATTCTGTAGGAAATCTATATTTTAGAAAGCTTAAAACATTGACTAACTGTTTTATCTAGATTAACAGTATATGCTAACACTATAATTTACCAAAATCAAAGCCAGATCCAAGTTTATGATTGAACTGTTATGTTATTTGAATGAAAACGTTATTTTCATTGCCCATATCAAGTCTTGTCATGTGATCAGTATGCTTAATCCTTGTAAGTCATGTCATGTGATCAGTATGCTGAATCCTTGTAAGTCATGTCGTGATCAGTATGCTGAATCCTTGTAAGTCATGTCATGTGATCAGTATGCTGAATCCTTGTAAGTCATGTCGTGATCAGTATGCTGAATCCTTGTAAGTCATGTCGTGATCAGTATGCTGAATCCTTGTAAGTCATGTCATGTGATCAGTATGCTGAATCCTTGTAAGTCATGTCGTGATCAGTATGCTGAATCCTTGTAAGACTTGTCATGTGATCAGTATGCTGAATCCTTGTAAGTCTTGTCATTTGATCAGTATGCTGAATCCTTGAAAGTCACGCCATGTGATCAGTATGCTGAATCCTTGTAAGACTTGTCATTTGATCAGTATGCTGAATCCTTGAAAGTCCCGCCATGTGATCAGTATGCTGAATCCTTGTGAAGCTTGTCATAACAACATTATGGTTAAATTAAAACTAGTCCCTGGTCTGTTTGTATTCATGTATTGTAAATTTGATTTCAAAGTTGTATTGAAATTGTGTCTATATTTTGTTAATATTTTGGGTACAATACTATGTAGTATATTAGCTAAATAAAATGTTACGTTTGATTTAAATTTAATGCAAAGCCAATTTGTGCAAATGCATGCAAATAGCTAAAACTCAATTGACCTTTCTATAACATTTCATTATTATTTCTGTTACCACAAAATAGTAGACATCTTAAGCTATATTCAGATATTATTTGCCTAAATATTTAATTTATTATTTTGAGAATGACTTTAAATTGTTTAAAGATACATATCGCTCTGTGTGTGTGTGTGTGTGTGTGTGTGTGTGTGTGTGTGTGTGTGTGTGTGTGTGTGTGTGTGTGTGTGTGTGTGTGTGTTTTCATCTAGTATGTCACCATACAATCTTTAATGAACCTACACTTAATTGAATTGAATTCTACAATAAGCAAATTCTTGCCTTGTAATTTAAGCAGTTTTAAGTGAAAAATAATTAAAAAAAAAAATAAATAAATAAAATTAAAAAAAAAAAAAAAACAAAAAAACAAAATGAATGCAGCCTTTAGAATTACATGATGCTTGACCATTTTGCTATGTTTAATTAATTTTTAGAACTGGAACCTGCTAAGTATATATATAAAACGAACTGTATGTGTACAATTAAAATGAATGGTATCAAATTTAATTGTAACTGAAGCTAAAAATAAATACCCACCTTTTATGTATGTATAAATATTATGTCATAGTCATAAGTCATAATCTTGTTTTAAACATAAATGTGCTTAAAAATGATTTTTTTTTTCTTCCTTTTGATATATAGAGGGCCAAAATCTGGAACAAAGTTTTTATTTTCGACATTTATGTATCTTGCCAAAAGAAATCTTTCTGTAAAATAAAATGATTGTTCTTATTTGCATTTGTACATTCCACAGTGAAAAATTGTAATTTATGTTCTTAAATAGCTATTTTAAATAATGAAACCTACTTATACACTTTATTTTCATATCATTTTAAATAATTTTAAGACTTCATGTTTCATTTTACGTTGTGTAAAACCTTTTGCATATTTAGATTCAACTCGTTATCATTTTGACTGAACAAAGATATTTAGATATTTTCATTTTACACCCAGGTCCTCTTAACATCACATTTTATTTATATTTGTATTGCCTTCAAATGAGTTGATTTTTTTTTTTTTTTTTTTTTTTTTTTTTTGGGGGGGGGGGGGGCTAAACTGACTGCCTTGAAAATAAGTCAAAGAATGTTGAATTGGTCATATAGTACAATTACTACTGATGTTCATTCTATTTTAAATAATTAACATTAGGAATTTGATTTTCATGTCACATTTTGATTCTTATTATGGGTTATTTTTGTATTGAAGTTCACATTTAGAAATTTTAAGCCTAATACAGGACTTTGCCTTTTTTCATTTAAAAAAATTTGTAGTACATTTGTATTATTTTCCCTTTAGACATAATTTTCTTTTGTGAATTTTTGGATGTGATTTTTGCCTCGATATTTAGAAATAATTGTCATTTACATGTAGATATACCCTAATTGTTTTACAGTATGTGCATGGTTTGCTTGACCTTTAGACATAGTTATACAAATGTAATTGATATATTTTAAATGTGATAGGTAAAAATCATGGCCAGTCCAAAGATCTGAGACCTGTATCTTTTTTGTCTGACCTGTGATATAATTTGTTTATTTTCATGTTTGTTCTTAAAATCATGATTGATTCAATCTCAGACACTTGCTTCACAGTAAGACTTAACTGTGATTTGTAAAATTTATGTACATGTTGAATTCATGTAAGTCATTCATTTTAAGTGCTATTTTGATGGGTATTTTTGATGCTATTTTTCATGTTATGTCTTTTATATTGCTTTATTTTTTTTCAGGTAAAAAATTGTAAAAAATTTGATTATTGTTATTATTTTTGTATTATGTATCTTTATACATTCCATTGTTAGCTCACCTGGGCAAATGTCAAGAATGAACAGCATTTGTATTGTAAAGGTATTTCATTATTTTTTCATTCATTGTAATTTCCAAGAGCTATGGTAAATAAATATTGATAAATAATTAAAAAGAGTCTTCCATGCCTTTAAGGTAATTCTATCTAACTCTTTAGATATTGAATTTTATTCAAGTTTGTGTTTAAAAAAGACATAAAACCAGTCAACATAGTTTTGTAAAAAACCAAAATGACTAGTAGATTTTATCTCAATGCATCTGTATATCCTGTCTAAATCAACCACATTCCTAATGGAAGTTTTTGTACTGGTTACACAGGTATTAAGTGATAAACCCTGTGTTGAAGTTTAGGGAGTTGTTTATATACGAATTATCATTCTTCAATCCATCTGTCAGTCCTAATATAATTTCCACTCCAATTTTTCTACTTCTATGGTGGATTTTAGTCAAACTTGGAACAAGTGTAAATCAACAAAATACAATGTGTTAGTACCAAATTTAGTTCCCTAGGTCAAAGGTCAAGGTCAAGGTTATGAGGCTTCAATAGGTAAAGTTTTGGACAGGTGTATTTATCTCTTAAGAGACTTCTAGTTGACACATTTTAATTTAACAAAATTTATTGAGACGGGCTTGAAGTTTAATCAGGATTTAGCTGTTACAGGTTCCACTGTATAATTATACCTGAAGTTTGATGATTTAACCTTTATTTGTGAGCTTAATAGAGCTTTGTTGGTTGAGTGGTTTAAAGCACTGGTTTAAGGATCATAGTTCCTCACTCTTCTTATTCAGGCAGATGTTTCTGTGAGGTTTGTCAATTCACTTGTGGAAGGCTTTGGTTTTTTTTGGTTTTCTTAAACATCCTAAGACTGATAACCTCACTGTAAGTGTAAGAATTTTGACCGTGGAATTATACAACATGACCTGACTTCACTCTACTTCATGGCAATAGTGACCAAATGTAGCTGAACTATTACAATACATTGTTATTGTTTTAATGAACCAAAAGATCTTGGAATCCAGAAGTATCAGATCTAATGCAGAGTCTGTGCATTAAACAGCACATGTACCAAGTTTTTTTTTTTTTTTTTTTTTTTTTTTTTTTACAGATTAACTTTTGGATTCAAAACAAATTTATATATTGTTGAAAAAATCCTAAATTTTAAAACTAGCACATATATTATTAGTAATAATCATATGATTATCAACAGAAAAAAGAAACAAACAAAACTTCATAGACAACATTACTTACATATGCCTTCCAGCTTGTTGGGTCACTGATGTATCATTTTTATGTTGAATAGTAATGATGACCTATGGATGTACTGCTATAAGGTGAATGGCTAGGATCCTTCAAAAGTACTTAATTACTAAACCACTGGACTACTTTTCCATCTCTTATAAAGAAGAGCTGTCAAGCCTCAAATTGACTGACTTACTGTGAAATCAGCAATTTTCAAGGTGTCCAATTTTCGTGGTTCTAAGAAAAAATATCATTTCGTGGGGGATGAAATTGTGGTTATGACGGTAGTTAATAAACTCAGCATGTTGTAAAAACATTGTCTTATGTGTTCAGTGTTACCAGGATTACTCTACTTATTTCACTCAGTTGTAAGTTGTTATAACATACATATATTAAACTTTTTCGTTTACATGTACATTCTTGGGTTGAGCTGTTCACAAAAACAACGAAATTTGGTCCACCACGAAATTAATGATTTCACAGTAATTCAGTTTGAATTACTGTTACATAGTAATTCAAACTGAATTACTATGTAACGATTGTCTTTTTGGAACATTGTATATAAATCTGTTGGACCTCTCCGTTACACATTCTAATACATAGACAAGACCATACTGTTACTGGATATAAATTTTTTAACTTTTGTATAAATTTATATTTAAAATAAAGTTTAAGATGACAGATTTTATTAAAATATATGTATAATACTATATGTTGTTAACTTATTTTTGCCAGTTTAGAGGAGTGTTTTCTCAGTAATAGCACGGACTATAATACCAACTATGTACACCTCTGATAAGGGACAGTGACATTTTTATTTTAGGTATTCCTGTAAGGGATGTCCAAATTTGGTAGCCCCCATTTTACAATCATTTGTTAACTATTATTTCCCTTAATAAACTTTATATGATCCTATGAATGAAAACATTAAATAAAACTGCCAGTTTAAAGCTTAGAAACACGTTTGTTGAGGAATGATTATAAAGTAATGATGGCTGTTGTATGGGCTATTCGGTCACATATCCAGCTCTGTCTGCCACAGAAATGTCATTTATGACTGAAATACCCGGTATTTAATAAAATTGGCATTTATTTAAAAACTATAAATATCAAAATCTTAGGTTTCTAGAAATATTGTCTGTTTAAAAAATTCTGCTCTGAGAGGAAGGAAGCCTTAAACATTAATTTAATTATTGCAAATTCATTTGATATTAAGGAAAATTTTTCCAAATATTGAACACATTGAGTCT